>JAJQWJ010000006.1:22076505-23276505 GCA_023637945.1 Phaethornis superciliosus
GGGCCGTAACAGTTTCTGCTGAGGAGTAATCAATGGGCAGGGCTTAGCCTGCTGGGAACTCTGAGTTGCACTGCTTTGAGATGTAAAATTGAGCAGAGCCAGGCATCTTTCAATGCAGATGGGACTGTGGCCACAGTTGGCTAAATAAATGAAAAGCATTTGTAGTAGGGCTGAGTGAAAGCCCCAGCAGGCTGGGAAGAATTATCTATTATCCAGTATTAATTATCCATCCATACTTTCCCCTGAAAATGCAGGGTCAGGATTTTCACATGTGAAGGATTTGAATTGATGCACTGAGGTAAGAAGTTGGATTCACCTCCCTTGTTACCCCTGCAGTCACTATGAGGAATTTGGCTCCCCATTGCTGCTAAAGGAATTAGTGGGCTCAGTGCCTTTCCTAACATGTACACCGTGGTGCTTAACTTGAACTTGTATGCTGCAGAAAACAGACTGCAGTTATCCAAACTGCATTAATCCAACCTCTGACGCCCTGTGGATGTATTGGTGTTTTACACACCCATAAGTATCTTTACAGATAAATAAGACTAAAGAATTAGGTTTGTCCCAAAATGCTTGAATGGTTTTTTCCAGTATTTCAAATAACCTGCTAAAGAGCCAGACTTAATACTGTGGTACTGTGTGGGCCATGCTTTCTTTGCAAGATTGCTTTTCCCAGCCTTTTTGGCCTTTTGATGGCATGAGTACAGGGCTGCTCAGCATCAATCTTTCATTTTGTATTTCCCCCCTGCTTGAGGTGTTAAAGGAAAATTTCAGTAGAGGCAATTATTAATAGTTGTTAGCTCCTTGGTTGTTTCACATGCCTGATGTCTGAAAATGATCAGGTTTACAAATTAAATTAGCAGCCAAACTTGGCTGTAGCTTTGTAGGGGTCAAAGGAGGGATCATGGAGAAGCTGTGCTGCTGAGAGTTCCAACAGCCAAGGCAAGTCAAGTTCTAGCTGGAGTCATTCTCTCAGTATAGATGACCCATGGGACAGGAGAAGCTTTTCTTTTTAAAGCTTCCCTTGCTGTTTTCCCTTCAGCTGTCCTGCATTCTCTTTATTTTAAAGTCTGGTTCCTTTCAACTACACAATAGTTTTCTCTGTCTGTCAGTTCCGTGCATTGAACTTTGCCTCTGATGATTTCCATGAGAGATCTGGGATACAGCAGAGTTACTGGAAATAATGTGGAAGATGTAATTCATCATAAAGATATAAATATTTGTATATGTAATAGCAGAGAGTAATTTTCTACTCATAATAAATCCTGGCATATTCCTACTGTATCCATCAAACAAAGTTTTTTGTTTTGGCATAAGAAATAGGGAAAGCTATTTGATAAAAGATTGAATGGCTCAAAATGCCCGATATCAAAAGTAATTCCATACACTTCCCATTTTTAACATGCTTCTTTAACGTTCTTAAGTTAAGTCTTTGCTTTATTTGTGTCTCAGTTATGCTCAACCTGACATCTTCCTCAGTCATTTTTAAACGTGGCTGGGCACACAAATCCCTTCTTTCTACAGATGAGCAGTCAGACATAAACATATGCTATTACTGTGAAGCTTTTTAGAATTTTGTTAATAAAAAAACATAGAAAAACAAGTGTCCTTCAGAAAAAAGATTAGTTTTATTATTAAATTTAGATTTAGTATTAGATTTAGCAAAGCATAAGTGATGGAGTGGGCCTTTCAGCATGTTTATTGTGAGTGCACCAGTACTGCCAGCTATGTTCCCAAAACAGGTTGTGTGTTGTGGATGGTGACATAAGACACAAAGTGTGGTCCAGATGGGTATGTTAGGTTTTTGAGTGTCTGTTCAGCCAATTTAATCTGACACCATGGAAAGAATTGACAGGGAGATCTGCACTGTCATTTTTAATGGCGTTGCTTTTCAGAATATAGTTTAAAAATATTGCAAGGTGTTGGATGTCAGTGAACTGGTGAGCTCCCCACTGCCTCAGATGGAGCTGCTCTGACCTTCAAAACCTGAAGCAAGGCAGTTGATTTATGGCAGTAAATTGTATGACCTCAAATCCTAATAGGATCACACTGCCCTTAAATCCAGTCTAGCCACTGAGGAGAGAACTGCACTGATCTTCAAAATGTGTTGTAGAGAGAGAATTCACTGGCAAAATAACAGATTAGAGGGTAAGGAAGCAGATTGCTCTTGTGAGCAGGCCAGAAAATGGCAGAGATGGCTCCTGGGTCCTGTGCTGCTTCAGTTGCTCTCTCCTTGACCTTGACTCTCTGACACTGAGTGAGAAGGATAACTGGCCTATTCAACCTCAGGGTGCAAAACTAAACAAAAGCAGTAGAAAAACATCTGCTTCTAAGTAGAGGACTCCAGGGTGAGTGTGGGACTGATTTAGTATTTTGCTGAGGGGCTCTTAACTCCAGATGACTTCACAAGTCTTTGGTAGCTTGCTTAAATTTACAGATCATGGACCAATGCACTCTGTGTGCTGGGGATACTTTGTTTGAAGAGGGCTGCTTAACCTCAGCATGTACTCCAGAGGCAGTGGAGGAAGAGGTCTTTTCTAAGAAGCCCTTTTTATGGGGTTCTTTTTAAAGCTATCTTGTGGCAATGTTGCACTGTAACGCAAGGCAGTGTGTTTATTTCCATGCTCTGCCAGCCCCTGATGCTGGTGCCACCTGTTTTCCTTCCCACTGCACAGCTGTGGCTTTGTGTACAATTTCTGAAATGGCTTTTTATGACATCTGTGTCTGGGCTCCCTTGGGATCCATCACTTACATACCTAGCTCACTGTGCACTATGCACACAGTGCTATAAATGTAACTTGCTTAAATAGCCACTCACTTAAAGAATAGAAAAGATTCATGAGGAAAAATTTGCCTTCGTGGCAATGAAATACTCACTACCACGATCTCATCCAATAGCAGAGAGTGTACATTTCTTTCATTTACAGTTCAGTCAGAATGACATAAAAAATGAGAGCAAGGCATGCACAAACCTTCTGCAGAGAACAGAGCTGTACTCAAACATTTGTTTTGTGCCAGGACTTGAATTCCATGTGGTAGTAACACATGGGGATTGCTCAGGGGAGGATTCCAGGGGGGATGTGCTGCAGTGACCATTACAAAGGCTGCTAATGGAAACAACTTCCTTGTTCCCAGCTTTGAAGACCTTAGCCTCAATAAGAGCTATGAGGATAGCTGCTCCAGTAGAAATCAGCTGTGTTCCCCCGGGATATATGCAAAAATACTGCTTAAAACAGTGCTGTGTGTTGAGGTGTTTTTTAGAGGTGTACAAACCCCCTAGGCACTGCAGCGTGTACTGCAATGACTGTACCAGTCCCCAGTGCAGGCTCCAGTTAATGGAAGAGGACTGTGCTATCCGAGCTGGTGCTTACTGGAAAAGTCTGGCTGCTTGAAGATGACTGGCATATGTATTTAAGAAATGGAGTTTGCTAAAACTTGTAAGATGTACTCTGATTTTTCAAATCAGAAGATAGAAGTGTGATTATAATAGCAAAGATAAGGTAGGTAGCATTGCAGCTCCGAGGGCATGTTCTTTCCCCAGCTTGTGTGAGAGTGAGGAGCAGCAAGGAAGGAGAAGGAAACCTGATATGAAACCAGAGTTGGTTCTGCAAGCAGTGCTATTTCATGGTGACCATACTGGTCATGAGATTAGAGAAATTCTGGTGACTGCCTTCAGGATTAAGTGATGCCTAAAATCCCCAGTCAGATGCTCACTGAATTTAGTGGAGAAGAATGCAGAAATATTCAGGCTTGCATTTTAACTGCTGAACGAGAATATTGTTGCAGCATAATTTTTGGGCCATTGACTCCCAAAAGAGTAGAGTTGTCCAGCTCATTGTCTTTGTTCAAATCTCGTTATCACATCTTTGAAGAACCAGGCTCATTGATGGATTTCCTGTGTTTTTTCATTATGTACAGACTAAAAGTGTAAAATAAAACATTTCTGGCCTAGTCAGAGCTTAAATGAGAGTGAATGATAAAAATGCTTAAAATAAAGTTAATGCCCAGTTTTTGTTCAGTCAAACTGATAATTAGTAATCAGTTTACAATAACGTTGTTCTTACTGCTCAAAAGTGTCCTGGTTTGGGCCAGCATAGAGTTAATTTTCTGTCTTGTAATTTTGCTCTCAGCTAAGTCTCTCCTAAGTAGCTGTACTTGCTGAAATTAACAGCAAGTTTCTCAGTCAGTGTCTACTTCTAGGACTGATAACTCTAAATGTTTATAGTTAGGGATAGAGAATGGTTTTATTCAGTCAAACTGATAATTTGTAATTAATTTACAATAATGTTGTTACTACTCAAAAGACATAGCTGGCTCTTATTTAGCTGGCTATCTCTTCAAGTCTGTCCTTTCCCTCTTGACCAAGTCTCTCAGTTACACCTGGAAGTGGTATAAGTTTGCAAGGAGGGAGAGGGAGGCATTCAGGCATTCTCCCTGAGAGCAGTGCCCAGCAACTCTCCTGTATGCCTTCTGGTAAGTGTCACTTGCTTTGATTACTAGGTACCAGCAGAGTTTTCAGCTAGACAGGTTATGGGAAAAATGAGAAATTTTGGGTTAATGTAGATGACTCATCTTAGGGGCTGAGGTTTTCCTTAGAACAGATGCTGTTGAAGTGTAGAGAAAGAAATAATGTGTGACTGCCATGAATCCCAAGTATCAGACCTTTGGAGAAGAATCCAGTCTTTCTGTTTTGGTATTTTATGAAGCTTGGCTTTCTACTAACTAGCCTCTGAAATACAAGAGATGTAAAAAATTATACCTTACTGAATATAGTCTTGCTCAGGAAAACCCTCTTCCAAAGCACCTTAATGCTCTGGTGCAAGACCTGTGAACTCACCGGGCTATAGGAAGTACCATCAAAGAACCTGTGTGAAATGGTAACATTACTAGTGAATGAAGACAGAGTTTTTTACAATTGCCTCACATTTTGCTTCAGACAGAAAGGCTCAGTACAAAGACTGGGGGAGTAGGCAAACTTCATCTGATTTCAACAGAACAATATAGTTTAGTAATCTGACACAATGGGATTTTCTTATGAAGATGGAGCTTTACTACAGAGCACTGTCATTCACTTTAAAATGTCTCATATTCAAATTAACAGTGTAAAATCCATGGAAGCAATTTGAAGAGCAATGTATTCTACTCCCTGAAGCAATTTAGAGAAGTAAAGTAAACTTTTGTTTTAATAAGCAAAGGCATCCTCTCTCAGATGATATGGATTGGCTGTGATTTTTTTTTTTTATTACCATTGCAATGAAGAAACATAGACCTTGTGCTATTTCATCTTGGTACCTGCCCAGGGAGGAAAAACAGTTGCATGGTCTGTGCAGAGCTGAATGATTCTGACAGTACTCATAGATCTGAGTGAATCATTCCAGTTCCTTTTTTACTATAAACATTCTTTGTAGGGGTCACAATTTTCTTTGTCTCTGTGCCTCAGTTTCATATTTGTAAAATGGAGTTGATCTTCCTGTGCTTCAGAGAAATGTTCTAAGATGTGTTGGTATACTATATATCTGTGATAATTTGAGGACCTATGGCTTCTGTGAAGGAGTCTGGTGAGTATATAGATCGAACACTATTACTTGTATTCTTCAGCCCCTAAATAAAGAAGTAGCACATTGTGCCAGTTTTTATCCATTTGTGTTTTTATCCTTCACCGAGTTCAGATAGATTGATTTGTGGTTTTTCCTCTTGAATTTGAGATTTTTGTTTTGGCAGGCATTTCTGTTTTGACAATTTTTCTGACATTTGGCCAAGGAAAAATGACACAAACAAATTAAAATTTATTTCCTTGCTATAGTGAACCCCAGTCACATATGAGCTCAAGAGCTGTTATCTTTCACTGCTGTTATCTGAGCAGGGCTCAGATTTCTATTCTTCCCCTGGTTAAGCCAATATTACTTTCTGTGGCAGAACTGAGAATTAAGGTGTTCAGCAAAAGCAAAGTCATGTAAATGAGTATGGGACTGATCTGAGAGTTTTACATCTCCTGTGAGTGAGAACTGAGGATCCTGGCTGTATCTGACTACTTCCTGATCTGAATGAGCCAGTCAGTCTCCTTTCCTTAAATACATGAGCCAGCCTGAGACACTTCCACAGCACACGTCTACATCTTCACTTTTAAAAAAGTAGCATTTAGGTCCTCACCAAAGAGGAGCAGTGTGATGCTTTTGTAGTCCTAGTAGTACTTGATCACCTTGATTGCCTGATTCCTTCCTTTTTTTCTTACCTTCATTGCTTCTCCCTTTTTAACTGAGGTCAAATGCATATGTGTAGCTGACACAAGTCATTTAATAGAGTTTGTCCTATTCTTCTGTTCTGGCTCAACCTCCTTGTGACATTCTGCTGTTTGACCATTGACAAATGAGGCCTGGAGTGAGATGGAAATGAATTCAGGAGTGAGTTTATGGGACTGCAGGGGACCATCTGTTAATGTAAATGTTTAAGGTAAAATGCAGTAAGGCCTGCAAACTGACGAGACATTTCATTTGCATCCTGCCTCTAGAATTATTTCTGGCTCATGACTAAGGGCAGCAGAGTTCCAGAGTAGACAAGTGTGCTTTTTCTTCTTCATCTTTTTGCTGCTGCAAGTTTTACATTATGGTTGAGATGCCAGACCCTAAAATGTGAAATGTGCTACTTAGACTCAAAATGTGGGTTGGGTATTTAAGATTAACAAGACCTCTCTGTGTCCCCCCATGAACTTATAGATCTGTTACAAGTTTTTGTTTGTGATTTGATTTGTTTTGGTTTTTTTTTTAATTTGTTGAAAAAATAATTTAAGCAACATTATTTGTAAAAGCAGGAGAGACTTCTTCCTGGCTATTCAGAATTTAAATATAAGGGAGCTAGTGAGCAAGAAGGAAGAGTTCATAAGGAGAAAGTGCAATATGTTATTACCACTCATCATGTTTTGTGTGTCTCAATATGAAATCAATATCATCAATAAGGGATGTTTCTTTAGCAACATGAACTCTGAGAGCAGAGACCATATGAGTTTGTTCCATGATTGTGGGACATTCATCTCAACTGTAGTGACTTTACAAATATTAATTTAATGAGATAAAACACAGACAAGACCATCCTTACTAATAAACTGGTTTTTGATTACATAAATCTCTAATCTATTATCACATAGACATGCTGTTCATACAGTAAGAACTGTAGGTACTCTATCTGGAGCCACATAAACCATGCACAACTTAAAGCCTTTAAAGAGAATGATGCCTTGTTCTTTTAAACACAGCATACACTGGACCTCATTGTGTTCTTGTACTACCTTAGACATGCAACTCAATGTGGCTTGAGAGTTTGGATGTGCCTGGAACTGATACCAGCAGAGGGGAATTCTTGTCTGTCTTCCAGTCATAGGAGTGGAGAGCAAAGATTCTAATGAAGTTTGTTCTTCCTACCTTAGCAGTTTAAATCTCTAAATAACAAGAATGACATTGGCAGTGAAGGTTGATGAAGAACTTTGTGCTAAGGTCTTGTTAGCTTAGCATACTTATTCTCTACTAATTCCTTGCGTGGGCACCCTGCACAGAACATGCCTTTGTGTGGGTTAGAAGTGGATTAAGCTTAACTGCCAAAAAGAACTTGAGGCAGAGAATAAGGGAATTACAGACAGAATGCTCTTAAATCACATTCTTATTTGTTCTGAGTAATTTCCCTGTTCTGGCAAGCACTAAAGAAAAGCTTCTTGTCTTCTCATGGTAAGAGGAGGAAAAAATCCAGTTTGGGTTGAGCATGCCCTTCTTTTCTCCTTCTCTTTTAACCCCAGTTTGCCATCTGTGCCAAGCTGGAGAATAGCACATTCATCTCTAATTCTCCAGCTGAAGAAGATTGATGTGCAATTAAGATCCCTAAGGAGATGTATTAAACCCTGCAACAAATCCAAATTCAGCCATGAATCTTCTTGTTCTTTTGTTTTTCCTTTCCTTTCTATCTTGTGTATTACAACCTCCTCATTTCCAGGACCATGGTGACCTGGCTCACCAGTGAAAGGTGGCAGCTGAAGGTATTATGAAAACTACTCGCTGAAATCTGCCTCCAAGCACAACTCTCTTTGAAGACATGCCTTTTTACCTCAGTTTTTCTCCTTTCTTGTACTGTTCTAAGATTTGATGGGTCTCAGTTGCGGAGATGTGTCTGGATCCAAATATAGTCAGAAAACTTTAAATTACTTCTTTTTTAATACTGAAAGAAGTTCTGAAGTTTTGGGAATCCTATTCCATGGCATCTTCCCCCAGAAAACTGCTGACAAAGCAGAGGGTTTTATAATTTTTAGCTGATAAAAAAATAAAGGAATTGTTAGCAAATCTTGAGAGTCCTGTCATTGTTAGATACACACATTTATTTTCTGGATTCAGGTATTCAGTGTGTATGGATTCCAAGTCAGTTGATCTTGCTTCTCACATACCTGTTTTCCTAATACTGTAGTGGAGCTCTTCACTTTTTTTATTCTCCAGACATCCTTTTACTTAGTCTGATTTAAGCTGTCCTTGTGGCTTTTGGTACAAGCAATATTGTGCATTAGGATTTCAAACAGCTCTGATCACAGAAGACATTTCTTCACCATGGGAGAGTTACTACTAATCTGAAATGTTAAGCCTGTTACTCCGTTTCTTGCCCTGTGCATGATACTGTTGTTCTTTTGATGGAAGAAGTTTCTTACTATTGATCAGACTCATGATCCATGCAGATGTACCGATCTACACAGTGAGTGATGTCTGATTCCACTTAGGTTTTGTGAATAGTTTGTTGTTTTTTTTTTATTTGAGAAAATGGTTATGCCTGAAAATACACGTTTTTCAGACTGGTTATGCTTAAACTGTGATACATCTTTTGAATCTCTGATATTATTTCCATCCTCTGTACATATCAAATTCTGAGACCTCTGCTTGTATATTGGGTTTCCAGCCATTTTGTCCCCATCTTGTGTTATGGAATTGATTATCATTTTGTTGAATGAAATAAGAATATTTTTGCTCAAATTTGTGGATTTGGGAATCAGGGATTACGTGATGGCAGATTAGCTGAGAAATAAGGCATGCTTTCAGGACTTCTTCTTTGTTGCATCTCATCTGAGGTACAGAAATTCTCCACTGTGTGCAGTTTTTCTGTGAGCAGATTAAAACCAAAATATGAGTAGGTTGCACGTCCACTATTTATAGAGGAGACTAGTGACAGCAAAGACTGTTGCATTTTACCTCTCCTTTTATAAAAACATGTGAGAAAATTCCCTAACAAAAGGCAGTAGCCAAGCCTTGATTACTTGCAGTCTAAAAGAACTGCAGAGTATGTTTAGCTAGACCAAAACATTAGTTTCAGTGTTCTGAACAAGCCAGACTACAAGCATTCAAGTTCTCCTTACAATTTCAATTGCTTTGAATACTCTTCAGTTCCTTGCAAGAGTGATTGAAAAAATTAACTTCCAGTGCTGCTTTTTGTCTTGACTGTAAAGTGACCTATCTCTGTGCAGTTCCTGCACTAGTCTCCTTTAATGTACAAGTCCCCATAGTAAAATGTTTGTTCTAAATTCTCTGTGATTGGCATTTTGAATGCAACCATTTTAAGAATGAAATTAAACAAGGGGTTAACCTGAGAAAGCAAAAGGAAGTTGAAAGACCAGAAACGGAAAGATAAGAACCTTGTTTGTCTCCCATTTTCCAGTCTAAAAGTGTCCTCTATGATTAATTTAGCAGCCTGTGCTCCTTAAGAAGGCATTATTCGAGCAGGAGTTTGTCTGCTCAGGGTAGAGGGAATGTGATAGGCTGGTGCCTAACAGTGATAACACAAGGTCCCAGAGGTGTTAATATGCCAAGGAGAGCATGGAGGTAAATGCCTTCCCTGAGCAGCTGCAGTGGAGAGATCTGTCAGAAGTTATGTAGTGGGCTGTGACTTTATTAGTCTCTGAAGAAGCTGACCACCTAGATCAGTTGTCTTGGCAACTCTTTGATAGTCCTGGTTATAAATGGTTAAGCTGCTTGTTCCTCCAATGCCATCAGCATTGCTGAACCTGCACTCTTTAGGAAATGACTTTACTGCTCTGACAGTGCTATTACAATGTGTTTACAGATAGCAAAGGCCTGTATCACCAGATATCAGTGAGGATGTGACATTATGCAGCAGGCGTGAAAAGTTATATTGTAGATGTATTTCTGCATATATTTGATTTTTTAAGTATCTCATGGGGGAATGTGAAAGGTTGAGTATCCAAGTATATAAGGAGGTATCTTTGAGAGCTGTCATGTGAGCTTGTGAATGGACATAAACAGCTTCTAAAGAACAAGCTTCAGGGAAACAGCGGAACTATTTGAAACTGGACTGAGGCTGTTGCATAGGTTCATCCTGTTGCAGAGAGGTTAATGGACCTGGTTTATTCTTTTCACTAGCTCATACTCCTTTGAAAGGATGTGCTAAGATAAGTTATTGGAAATAAACTGACGTTGGTAGAACTGTGTCGACATATAAGTAAATCTAGCTCATAGGATAGCGAAGTATAAATCTGAAGACTGCGGACACATTCAGCAGCTATAAACTATAGAGAAGAGTCTCTATCCTGCTAAGCAATTGTGTGTGCTATTAGATATGATGGAAGTCAACACCAATAGTCTATACTGAAAGATTATGCAAAACTTTTAACGTAAATGTACATTTTTCTGGGAATGGTTGGGATAGAAATTAGATAATTTTTTTTTAATTATTTATTGAGTGTTGAAGTCCCTGTAGTGCCAAATATTTGATTTTCTTTTGTTTGTTTTTCCCAAAAATCTCTTTGAAGCTAGTGGCTAACAATGAAGAACAGCATGTTATGATGTTGAACATGGCCAAGTGCTGCTTGTGAGAGCAGAACTGCAGTTGTTTAAAGCCAACAAACTGGATGAGTCCAAGACAAGAACCAAAGGCAGGTGTTAGAGTTAACTTGGTCTTGAGTCTTTGTGTTCTCTTCTTTTGAGCAGTTTTCTGTTTTAGAGAGGAGGAAGAGAGTATTTTGTACTTTGCCTTGTGTAAGGGAAGCAGTGATATACTAAGGAACCCAGTCCTGACTAAGCAGTGATCTTGAACCTGTCTTTTCTAATACAAGCAATATTGGTGCCCACATGAGAATATTGTTACTAAAGTTAAACCGCATGCATCCAAACAGAAATGTTGGAAGCATAAATAACTATTTTAAGACTTATGATATACATTACAAGTCATGACTTTCTCTCTCTCTTTTTTTTTTCTATTTTTTTTCTTTTTCTTTTTTTTTTTTTTCTTTTTCTTTTTCTTAAAATACTCTTTTTTTAGCTTGGGATGTTTTATTTGGTGCCATTTCTTTTGATTCAGAAAAGTAGCATGAATTAAACTCTAACTGCCCCAATGGAACAAACTTAATAGCTATTTAAATTAAACTACAGCCTCCAGTGGATTATCACCTCACTCTCTTTACTCGAGAATAGTGTCGTTTAATTCCCTAGGTTACACAGTCTTTCCTTGTCAGTCATGGGAATTTAAATGTGATGCATTATCCACAGGAGGGCTCCCTTATTGTTCCCTGAAGCTAACAAACATATTTGGAGTTTCAAAATGCAAATGCAAGCAATACAGAGTTCAAAGAAAGACTTTTTCCTTGTTCACACCAAAATCTGGCTTCATAAGAAATTTTATACAGACCAGCCTTAACATACTAAAACTAAAATCAAGGTTGCGAATAATGTTCCTGCATTATATTTGTACATTTCTGAATAAATTCTAAAGTGGTTTTGTTTTCTTTCGATATTAGTGTTAAATAATATCTGTGGAGAACTAGAAAAGCAGCTCACATCAGGCTGGTTGAAAAGATAAATATAAGCACAATGTTGCTAATGGGGTGTTTACAGAATATGATGAATTCTTAGATGCTTCTCCATTTGTTTTGTTTTATCTTATCTTTTGTAATGAAGGGTGTTGGGAAAGGAATTGGACTGAGACACCTAATAACAAACATCCTACAATAATCCCTGGAACAAATCCTTTGTGAGCCAGTGGTAGTGTCAGTTCCCTCCCTTTTCCTGATCTGACGTTGTGCCCTTACAATGGAAGAGAGGTCGTCTGTTTCAGGCTTTACAGACCATGGGCAGTCGGTACATTACCTGTGATGAGAAGCTATTTCTGATGTGTTTGGGAAAGAGATTTGAACATGTGTCCTATCAGAAGCTGCAGCTTGCCAGCTTGTTTATTTGTTGAGCAAAATCATATCTGGTGATGGAACAGTGTAAGAGCTTAACTTGAGGTCTCCTGAATCTTCTGGGTTTTTTCCCCATGTGTAAATTTTGGAGATAAAGAATTAATATACATCAGCATAATCATTTCTTTCTTTGCTGATGTTCATCTTGGATTGATGTTTCTAGCTAGCTCCAGATTGCCCCCTTCAAGGAAACGTGGCACTTTCAGGCTGATGTTCACAGCATAAGCAATTTTTCTGCATATTTTCCCGCTTATTCTGCATGAGAACATTATATGAAGAAAATGTTAAGTGCCCTGGTGAACTCTGAGTTTATTTGCTATCTGTTAGCTGATTCCATTGGACAAGAAAATCTAGAGAGATAACTCTTAAAAAATAACTCAGGAGAAAAGTCTTGCAAACTGAGTTACAAGAACAGGATTAGATTCCAGCTGTTTGTTTGAGAAATAACTAGCTCTTATCTGATAACATTAAATGACACTATGAAGAGATGCCAAGCTATCTGGGAATAATTGGAAATTGCCAGTGGCTATCTCCAGCATAGATGGTTTTGTTATATTTCCCCGAGAGTTAGATTGACTTTTCTTCTGCTGCTATGTGGACAAGAACTTGGGAGAATATTTAGAAGTAGAAACTGCAAAGTTGGATTTTCAAGGTTTGTTTCACATTGTCAAAGTTTGAGATCTGTGAATTAGAAATGGCATGTAAATGGCAGTATTACAGTTTACTATTTAATTCTGTGCTTAGGGATTGTGCTTCAGCTACATTGTAAATCTAAAAATAAGATGTGGCCTTCTGAAGAGCAGTCTTCTATATCATCTTCCTTTCATATTCCTTCTCAGCTGTTTGCCTAGTTTACAAGGGTGGGGATCTTTTGTATTCTAGACATTTAGGGTCATCTAAGCAAGTTCTGAGTGTATTTTACAAAATTTCAAAAATTATAGATGAGTGGATTATATACAAATGTTCTATATTTAGATTGAAGCTAGAGTTCAGGCTCTTAAACTGATAGTGAAGTTTCAAGGTGGTTCAGAATAAACAACACATTTGCTTAATTCCTCTTCTTTCTTGTCCTACACAAATTGAGAAATTTTTGTTATACCAACCTTTTCAGGCTCTTCTTTAGTAAATAGTGCCTTGTGAATCTGTTCTTTTTCATCATTTCTCTCTTTCATTGAGCCTATCCAAATTTGCATTATCTATGCAATATGCTTTTTGAAATGTGCATCTGAAATGTGCATTTTGAAATGGAACTGGAATATTCCTTTAATATAAATACCATTTGCTAGAACATCTGCAAATCCAAAAAGCTTCAAAATAACCAGAACACATAGGATGCCTGTGAAAATTACAAGAATTGAATGATACAGTGGTAAAAATGTTATTCTTATCTACATCTCTTACTAGTATTGCTTTTCTACAGTGATTGAGTGATGACCTTGAAATTTCTTTTCATCCATTGGCAGAGAAGAAGTAAAGCAGAATTAAAATAGCTGTAGCATTATATTTTAATGTGAATTAAGCACCTTATTTTATGGAATTTTTCTGGAAAATCTATGCAAACACCCATGTAGTTCTTGCCAACAGATGTAGTAAGAGCTTAAACTTGTGCTGAAGTATTATTTGGGCCTCCCAGAGATGTGTTCATACATTATCACATTGTGTGTTTTTTCTCTTACACCAGGGGAAGTCAGCATGTTGTATTACTGATAGATATCTACATGAAATCTACTGTATAGAAAGGGGCTCAGCAAATCCCATGGACTGTCGCATTTTTGAAATGATGCAAAATTTCCAGAATCTGAGAAATAAAGCACTGCACAGCATTCTCTGTTTTTCTTTTTCTTCGGACTTGTGCCTGAGCACAAACCATTCATTCTCTCAGATGTTTCTCTGCATCTATATGCATTCTTTGTTAGTAAAGACTGATCTCAGAAAGTGACTCCAAGGGCTGAGCTGAAATGGGAAATAAAGTGTCCATACTGTAGCTGCGAAACTGGGAGGCACAGATATTCCTGTTGAGGACATGGTCTTTGCTGTCCTTAGCAGCATCATTTTTAAGGTTATTTGGAGCTGTGCACTGCAGTTCATGTCACAGCAGTACAGACCACCCTCAGTTCTCTGCTGCAGTAACTCTAAGTGGAAAAAGACCCCATCTCAACATGCAGGCATAACTGTGAAAATGTCCTTGTGGTTTTTTACCCACACCCTTTTCAGAGAATTGAGTAATTCAGGAGGAATTGTGCTTTCCCAGAGGCGGGTCATAATTTGCCATGTCACCATATCCCTAGAGGACCAGTTAAACTCCCGACTGTGCCCAGTTGTCAATTATTTGTGTGCAGTGGCCTCTTCCAGATCAGTGACACATTCATCTCAGCTACTTTTTTTTTTTATCACGTTCCTGTTTGCCTTGCATGAGTCTTTCTTTTCCCAGTTGCTCTCAGACACCCTGCTTTCCCTTAGTTATCCATGTACTTGTTGCTCTGGTGACTCTGCAGCTCGCTGATCTGCAGCTACCATGGGATTTTTGCGTCAGCTGAAGTGTACTGGAGTGTGAAAGGGAAAGGCCACATGCGGGCCATTTGGGCTTCCTGCAGGCCCCGTGGAGACCAGCTGTCAGTGAGCCCAGAGGACTTCTTAGTATGTGTATATGTCAGCACAGCAGCCATCTACCCTTTCCAGTGGAGTTCTGTGGAGGAAAGGCAGTGCAATGCCAAAGGGTACTCCTCCTTACTCTCTGGACATCACCACAACAAGACAATGCCTGGATGTGCTTTCTGCTTGTCTGAGGAATCTGGAAGTGCTTATAAAATTGGAGGTATCTTTTGAGTTCTGTTTAATGTGATAGTGTTTTGGTGGTGTATTAGCATAGTTCTTCCAGTGCTAATCACAATCCTAATGTACTTTAAGCATATTGTATTAAGAATTGTCAAAGGTAACCAAGTTGCTTTAAATATGAGAGATTTTAAGGGATTAAATAAGAAGTCCTTACATCTTGTGATTTTTTTTATTTTTTTTAATTTTTTTTAGCTTGGGTACCTACTTCTACAGCAGCTATAGGATTTATCTGTACTCTTTTATGCTATCACATCCCATAAATTATAGCAGATTCAGCAGAATCTCCTCTTGGCTAGAAACAGAACACTGAGCACCATAAAGGTGAACAAGATATTTGTGAGTTATTTGCATCTCTGATTAGAAAGTCTTTCCTAGTGGCTCTACCCCCAGTTGCATATTCCATACAGTTTGCATTGCTCCCCACACTTTTCCACTGCTCCTGAGAGCAAATTTCGTTTCTCTGCAGTGCAGAGTTATAGCAAAAATTGTCTCAGTACTATTACGTTGTACAGACACACATCTTTTTCCTCTGCATTTTATAGCTGCTGCTGCAGTTTTCCCTTCTGCCATACATGTAGGGGGCTGACAATCTCAAAAGGCTAAAGAAGTGTGTAGGGACTAAAGGCAAGTGAAAACAAAACTCTTGCTAAAAAGCAGGGCATTGGTGGAACCGCAGAAATCTTGAGGTTTTCACTGGTGTTCACTTTCCATGGTTATCTGATAGCAACTTAGAGCATATATATTTACACTGCTCAGATACTGAAACATCCTAGCGTGATTTATTGTATCTTCTGTCTTATACGTAGTTCCTTAAAGAACTGAGATCATTTTTTTTAAAGTCACAAGTATAAATTTGCATTAATAAATACATACTTGAGTGATATACAGGGTATATTCCAGTCATACACTTTGTAGGCATGTCCCATAAAACAGGGTTTCACATTTTGTTGAGGTGCTTATAACTTCACAGCCCCAGTCTGTGCATTTAGGGACTTCATATGTTGAAAATGGTTGAAAAAAGTGAACAGGATGTGTTGTGAGAAATGCACAGGGGAACTTATGAGATGATAGTGTAATTTGATGACATCCAGTGGAAAAAAATGTCTAGTTGAAGCATCATAGGAAATTCCCCATTCTCCTAGGGATTTCATGAGTTTATGGTAGAGAAGTGATTACCAATCCCCAAGCAGATATTTTGCTCACATAGGTTCAGAGATGAGAAGGTACTTGCATCTCTAGGCAACATGTGCATACCAGAGCCTCAAAATTTATTACCCAGTTGGATTTTTGATGCTTCTGCCTTGTGTTCACTAAAGCTCTGGGTAGACCTTATAGCAGCCTTCCAGTACACGAAGGGGGCCTACAGCAAAGCTGGAGAGGGATTTATTACACAGCCAGGTAGAAACAGGACAGAAAAAATGGTAATAGCTTTAAACTGGAACAAGGTAGATTTAGGTTAGACATGAGGAAGAAAATCTTCACCTTGGGGGTGGTAATAGACTGGAACAGCTTACCTAGGGAATTTGTGGCTGCCCCATCCCTGGAAGTGTTCAAGCCAGGTTGGATGGGGCTTTGAGCAGCCTGGTCTAGTAGCAGGTGGCCCTGCCCATGGCAGGGGGGCTTGGAATTAGATGATCTTTAAGATCCTTTCCAACCCAAACAATTCTATGATCTTATGGGATAAAGGCTGCCTGAATTTTTTTTTTTTATGTGAGCTATTTTATATATTCAGAGAAACACTTAAAGTGGGAATTTAATATCTAAGATTTTCCTGACATATAGAGTGTAGATATGTGTATTTGCAATGGCTCTGAATGGAAGCTTTATTCTGTCCCACTAGTAAGAGAGGACCAAACTCCTGTGTTTTCCCAAACATTCTCAAAATGTAGCTGTCCCTAGAGATGTCTCATTATTTTTGTGAGATAATTTGGGTACTGTATGTTTATGCTATGATATACTTACCTTACTTTATTTGCCATGTAGTTGTTAGATCTTGAGATGGCAGGGGACTGACCATCTCCAGCACTTGGCAGGCTGGAGCCATGGCTGTGAAGAGCAGTTCCTTAGGTTAGACTGCTTTGTTCTTCTGCACTGTTTTTGCTCCTTCTCTCTCTGATATACTGAAGCCTGATGAGAGTTCAGTGTTTGAAAAAAAAAGAATTATAAGTCTGTAAGCAAGTTGGTGGATAGTATGCAGATATTCTGCCTCAGAAACCCGAGCCTCTTGGGTTTGTATTAGATATTAGGGGTGGGTGGGAGTGACTGTAGTTATTTTTCTACTTTTTTTTTTCCTACTTTTTCTTTTTTTTCCCCCAGTGAGATAATTGTAGCTGATGATGAAGTTTGCTCACTCAGTTTTTTGATCCTGTAGTGCAGCTGCTGCTCCATTTTCTACATGGCTGGGTTTTACTGCAGACCTGTCGAGGCATAGCTCATTTTGATTGATTTTTCTTTTCTTTTTTAAGAAAAGAGATTGCCATAAGGCAGTGTTATGGCAGTGCAGCCCAAATATATAATTATCAGGGCAGGAAGACCCCTTGGGCAGCCCAGGGTGCCTGTATTTCCCATACCTGAATTGGTTTAGTTTTTGCTGCTTGAATGTTAATCACAAGAGACACCAGTGTTTCTCTTTTGTGATGAGTTTGTATGATCTCTGTTGTTTGTTTACTTACTGGGGCTTTTTTTTTTTTTTTTTTTTTTTTTTTTTTCTTCTCTTCTCTCTCCTTTTTTTTTTGTTAATTTTATTTTAGGGTTTTAAGTGGAGGGAAATGAGCAAGCCAAAGAAGTAATTTTAAAAAAATAGTCTTGTTGACTTCAATGTGCTTTTGACAAGGGGAGGGCACTTTTTCTCTGAGTTCAGAGAGTGTTACTGGTGAGTACTGTCTAGGAGTACTTATGTAGTGTAGTGGTGTAAGATTCATGAACCAGATCTTCATCCTTAGCTATCCCTAAAGTCTAATCTTGGGTGAAGCAGCCCAAAACCAACAGCAATTCTGTAACTCTATTCTCCTTACCTGTAGTAGCACTATAGGTCAGCACACTGTCCACATAAAGGGTTGGGAGGAAGGACAAGAGAGATTTTAAATGTGGTTGAAATAGGGAACATAATAAAAGAACTGTACGAGGATAACACCCTGAACTGGTTGTTCTTTTATTACTGAGTGAGCATGTCACCTTAAATTTTAACTGGTGCAGTATTTTGGTGCTGTATCACACTATCGTGTTAGGTGAGTTGCTTTAATTAACTGTTTGCACACTCTTTGTGTTAAAGGTAGGGTAACACTTAGCTTAAATCTCTTTTATGGTATCCTGTTCAATTGCAGTAATGTGATAGTACAGCTAAGAATAGTCTGCTGTAACCATGTGGCATATATCACTGTTGTTGTACACTATTGTCAAATAAAAACATAGCATTGGAAAGGCTCAGAGCATTTACTGGTTTTGCAGTTAAGGTATAAAAGACATAGACAACCTTTCTGGGATCAGTGGCTTAGATCTGGGGAATAAGAGGAATGAAAAAAGGGATATTTTTGACATAGATGTCACAGGGACAGTGCTTATGTTTCTGACATAACCCAATAGGCCTGAACACTGAGAGTGCTATGCCTGCTGTCACAAAAGGTGTGAAGGTGGGGAGAACTGGGTGGTGCTTGTAATACTTGCTGGCATATTTTAATTCAGTGTGTCTCATAGATATGTATCCTTTTAAATGTTTCCCAAGCAGATGGCAGAGGCTGCAAACAACCTATAAGCAATGCCTCTGAGGGATGTTAGGACTGTGTTTGTTTGTTTTGTGGGGATACAGCTCCAAAACCTAACAATATTAACTTTAAATTGTTAGGTTTTGGATATAATTTACAATTATTATTGTAGTTTACAATAATTTACAATTTCACAGCTGATCATTTTGGTGGGAACATGTGAATTTGAAATAGAGGTATGTGAGACACTGAATTAGTGTTGAATGTCATCAGTTTCTTTTGCCAATTTCATCCTCTGATAATGGTGGTGCTTCAAAAAGACCTTTTAAAATAGATTTATCTGAATCAAGCTTTTGGGGTTTCTCCTGGGTGTGTAGTTTGGGTTGAGTAATCAAATGATCATTAACACTTACTACTTTTTGCTGTTGCAGCACTTGGTTAATATTGAGTCTTAAATGAAAGGTCCTAAATATGATTACAAATGAAGAATAACTACTGGGTGCCAGATATTTTATTTTGGTAGATTTGTTATAGCACTGATCCATAATTATTTCTATGCTTATGATAGCTGCTCAGTCCTGAAGAGTCAGTGGTGATGAGGAGTCTATAGGTAACATGGTGGCATTAAGGAGAGTTGTGTTTGCTGTTGTTTCATTTTTAGAACATAATATTTGAATGTGTGGACGAGGTTGGCTTATGCATAGGGCCAGATCTGATTTAATCTGTCATCATATGTAGGATGGTTTCAGAGTACTAACAGTCAGTCATTGTCAGCACTGTGCTCTTATTGCAGTAATAAATGCTCAATTATTTATTGCTGCTACCTTCCTATTACAAACTCTGCTGCTTTTCATTACAGCAGCTGGTGTAAATTTTGGGAATAGTAGTTCATTCCAGTTATAGAAAGGAAATTAATTGGATGGAGTCAGATATCTTTCATGGATTTTTGTTTTTTAAAATGAATGTATAAAGCTCTCCATTCTCAGATGAAGTAAGATATGAAACGAAAAGGTCCTTCTCAGTACTCAGAGCATCAGTACTCTCTCTATATTGTGTCCTGAGGATGCAAAAGGATGCAGACAGGTTGGAGAGTGTCTGGAGAAGAGCCACGAGGATGATCAGAGGGCTAGAACACCTGCCCTATGGGGGGAGGCTGGATTTCTTCAGCTTTGAGAAGAAAAAGCTTAGAGGGAGACCTTATTACAATGTTCCAATACTTAAACGGGGGGCTACAAAGAAGATGGAGATTCCCTATTCACAAGCAGTCACATGGACAAGACAAGGAGAAATGGTCACAGGTTACTCCTGCAGAGATTCTGATTGAATACAAGAGGAAAATATTTCACCATGAAGACATGAGTCAGATATTGAAATGGTCTCCCAGGGAAACTGGTGAATTCCCCCACTTTGGAAAGTTTTAAGTCTCAGCTTGATGGGGTGTTGACACACCTCATATAAACAAATAATATTAGAAGGGATGCACCAGATGATCTTTGAGGTTCCTTCCAGTCTGACATTTTAGGATTCTATCATCCTTCTCCAAATGCTCTGTCTTACAGCCACACCACATGTCAGCCAGCCTGAGGTGAACTTCTGTGTCTATCTGGAGAATATTTTCTGCTCTTGTGTGTCTTCTGAAAGAGGTCCCCAGTAATTGTATGTTGCCTTGTGTGGGCTTTGTGTGCTTGGTTGGTTTTTTTGGGTGGGTTTTTCTGGGAGGGTTGTTTTTTAAAATCAAAATCTGAGACAACATTATAATTTCCTTTTGTCTGAAGTGGAAACTTGTTTTCCACTCTGTAAGTACCTTGAAAGTACATGTGGCAATTAAACCTTCCAGGTCCACTGAAATTTAACCTCTGTTTGTCATTATTTTTGACTGTCCTTTGTCAATCTGTCTTCAACTGTAAGCCTTTGGCCTTTATTCTTCTCTACCATCAGTTGCACGAGTTTAAGATACTGTTTGCAGTGAGCTTCATTAAACCAGTGTACTCACTTTGGTTTAGACCTGGTTTTCATCAGTTTAACTGCAAGGAACTAAAAGCAGTTCCAATACAATCAAGAAGTCAGTTAGTACATTAAAAAAAAACAAACTCTACTGGAAATAAGACCTTTTACATATTAGTATCTCTGAGTTTAATTTTAGACAGACTTGTTAATAAACATAGCTTAAATGTTTTTAAGGAGAAGTAATGGTAAGATAGACAAGAAATGGAATAAAGGGGATAGGTCAGAGAGAGGGATGGCAGAAACTAAAAGGAATGAGGAAAAAATTTATTTTTTGTGACTGTAAGTGTATTTTCATAGGAGTTTATTATAGTTTCTTGTTCAAGCCATTAACTATTTTGTGTCACTTTCATTTTTTAAATACTAAAAAAAAAAGGCAGCTAATGAGTCTTCTGAGCTGACAATACCAAGGTGCTAATTGGAGCTTTGGGTTTTCTTTGTTTCTTGATCTTCACTCAAAATAGAAGTCACAGTGTCCTCAAAAAGCTGAGTTGATGATTTTGTTAGAGAGGAGGAAGGGGACCAAGCAGGGGCAGTTAAAGGATTGGGTTTTTTTATTTCAGGAAGCATAAATCTGTAGTCCAAAAGGACGGACTCTGTGTGTGCATGAGAGAGAGTTAAGAGTGAGCGCAAACACTAATGCATCATGGAGGACAGGTCATTCCACTGAATGCAGTTCAGCTTCTGAGTGTTTGGAGATTAGAGACAGCAATAATTTCTGTCTGCTGTACTTTATGTTAATGTGGCAGCCCACGGTTGTATATTTCTGCTGAGATGGCCATTTTTGTGAGGCTTAATTTTGACCGCAGTGGAAACCACAAGGGTTTCAGGTACTGGTGTTTAGCTTTTGCTGATTTAGCCAGGCAGGAAAACAAACAATTTTATTGTTATTATTTAATGTTGGAATTTAACATCTGTTTATTATAATTATTGTGGGCAAAAAAAAATGTAAATGAATGGGAAGGAAGCACTAGGTTCTTCCTCACGCCTTTGAGTAAACTACCCCAATATTAATAGATGATCTAGCACTCCTTCCAGTTCCAATGAACAGATAAAAACATTCCTACAGGAGCTCGCCAGTAACCCCTTAGCCTTAGAGGTCTTTCAACATCATCGATTTCTCACTCCAGTTCTCCTATCATCCTGTATTCTGCTGCAGTCTGTTCCATCAGCAGGGAGAAAAGAGGTCAAGGTCAAAGAATACACTATGGAAAGACTGAAATAAGTGTTCAATATTGAAAAAGAGGAGGAAGTTCAGGAGAACAATTGAAAAATGTTTTGAGAATTTAAGGAATATGTTTTCGAGGGTAGTACTGCAAGAGTTTTATATTATTTGATTAAGTGATAGCTTAGAGAGAGAAGGGGAAATATAACTCCACTATTGTTTGAGGATTGTGAATACTCTGAAAATAGACAAGATATTTAGATGACTACAAGCAGAGAATAATAAAAAAAAAGTAAGTAGCATGGGAAACTTCCTGTCATGGAGATGTCCTTGCACTGTCAAGCCTTGGAATCTTTCCCCAGGGAATAGAATAGGAGCTCCATGGCTTGACAGGGTTTGAATTAGACTTGTAAAAAATGTTACTGCATGCAGCATGTAGAGTAATCCCTCTCTGGCAGCAAGATAGCACATGAAAGGAGAAAACTATGATTTTGCAGAAGAATTTATGGTCTAGTGATTTATGTACAGAAGTGGGCATCAGGACACCTGACTCTTTTCAGTATTTTATCACTGATTATAATACTGGGCAAGTCATTTAATCGCTCTGTGCCTCTATGTTGCCATCTGTAAAAAGAATGCTCCATCACCTCAAGGATTCACTCCTTGTACAGTGTTATCTCAGCTAGATGGTACTATGGAGTGTTGTGATTATTTTTAAAAATGCCCCTAGTCTGGAGAAGACTGGAAACTCCCTGTCCCATGTGACTTACTACCTTAGCTCAAGACCTTAATAGTTGCTTAAAGCATCCAGTCTCCAATCTCCTTTGCCTTGAGAAATATTAAAGTCTGTATGGTATATCCAATGGAAACCTCCATCTTGTCTGCCTACAGTTTTGCTTTTCTTTTTGGGTTTTTTTGTTTGTTTGTTTGGTCCCACTGTAAAATAATACTAGCTTGGGAGACTAAAGAGAGGAAAAATCATCAGGCTACATTTGTTTACACCCAGCAAGGCCCCAGTTTTTGCAGTATAAGGCACAAACCCAGAGTGCAGCATGGCATTCAGGCACCATTCTATTGCCTGCTCTATTCTATTCTATTCTATTCTATTAGCACAGATTGGTGCCATTCTTGTTATCCTCTAACAAGGTTGTTTTTCCAAATTACTAGCTCAGTCTCCTACAAGAGCATACAGGCAATCATGCCAATTTCATCACTACTTTTCCCCTTGAGGATCTTCCCTCACCCCTTGGTACTGCAATTGTGCAGCTCTGGGTACTCAGCCTGAGCTCTTTGCCATGGAAGGAGAGAGGATGATTCTCTCCACCTTGCTTGGAAGCTCCTGATGCATGTTACAAATGAGATGTGATCTGTGCTGTCAGAAGTCTGTCATCCCATGCTAGGCCTCACTGGGATCTCCACAACATTTCCCTGGCATACTTGCTGACTAGCCTGTTCCCAGATTTGAGACTCTTGGGAAGGGTTTCTTCAGCAGGAAGCTAAAACAAAATGGTAATAGATCCAGTGGCCCCCAGGCAGCAGTCAGCTAACAAACCTTTAAGGAACTTATTGGGCTTGAGAACACCTGGAGCTACTGTTTGCTTGTATAAATAATGTTCCAAATAACAGCAGATCAAAAAACCTCATTATTCAAATTCGGGTTAGTGTCTCTTGTTTGCATTATTTATTTATTTTAAATTATTTGCTGAGCGACCAAAGAGGCTACATTAATACAAAGGCTGGTCTACTCACCAGGGACCCGATGCTTTGTTTCACACTGATGAGACTTCTCTGAAGTCAGTGGTATTACTGTTTATTCATACCAATTTGATTGTGAGGACAAACAAACCCAGTCTATCTATAATTCTGGAAATTTAATAAGTCTGATTATTAAATCCAAGGACTTTTAGCCCTATTAAAAAGCTTTCTGATGTATTTAGGGGAATTCATCTAGAGTTTATATGTCATTTTTTTTGTATGTGCCACAAGTTACTACTTTAGCTGGCATGTAATAGCAGAAGAGCTAGAATAAAGTCAATAGTTGGGGACCAAGAAAAACAGGTTAACCTAAATGTACCAAGTTCCCCTTGTGAAATACCCTTGTTACCCCGGATATCACCTGCTCTCTGAGGTAGTTTCCTAACTAGCCTGTGAAATAAATCTGTTATACCCTCATCTTGAAAAAGAAAATACAGAACGAAAACAATAGATAGGTGCAGGAAATTACCTTGGCAATCACAGTGCTTTTGAAGTACAAGTTCAGCAGCAAAACATCCTTGAAAAAGCAGCTTTGTAGCACTAGTTTCTCCAAGTCCTTCAAGGGAGAGCACACCTGCTGAGTATGCCCAAACTGTCTTCACAGCTCCACCTGCTCTACCACAGCCTGCTGGAGAGTGATCCTCCCACTCTGTATTATCTGACTCATGCCATGGAATTCTTTGTTTAAAAATAAATAAATAAAATGCCAACATCCAGAAGGCTTTGTTCCTTTGACATAAAAATTTCTTCTCCCTTTACTTGATGACTAGGCAGTTCCCATATAAGTAATTTATCACAGCAAGTGCACAAGATGACACAAAGGTCCAAGTAGGAGGGAGCTAAATTTGCATCTTAAATGAGAGCATTCTCTGTCCCTGTTTTAACATGTAGAACTGTGAATGGATGTTGATCTTGTGTCTTTCCATCTATCAAGAATGTTAACCTCTTAAATTAACCTCTTAATCAAAGAACTAAGTAGATAAATTTTAAGAGAGCAGTTTGCAACCCTAGCTCATTGTCTCTTTCATTCCTTCCTTACCTTCAGCCTATCCTCTTCCTACAGAAGTTCAAGAGGGCTTCAGGGGACCTTATTAGTGTTCAAATAGTAGGTGTCACACTGACACCTGATAGAAAATGCATGCATTTTTAATAAAATTTATAATACAGATTTTTTTCAAATGCAAAAATTACTTAGAGATTTTGTAGGAAAGTCAGTGTCAGAGCAGCTACAGCAGGGAACAAATCTTCCAGTTCTGACCTTGTAAGAGCTTTGAAGAAAAGAAGGTGAGAAGTGACTAAGGGGGGGAGGAGTGGGCTAGGTTGTAAGGAAAGATCACTATGGAGGAGCCGTGTACATGTGCTTTCCATGCAAAGCTTGCTTGACAGCTTGTTGTATGTTTTGTCCAAGGCAGAGCTCAATGAGGAGTTCAGGGATCCTCTATCATAGTCATGTTCCTATAATGGTGTCTTTCTTCTCTTGTCAAGTCATCAGGGTGAAAGATTTGTTCGTATTGATAAAAGTGAAGGGACCCTGTAAGCAAGAAAATCATGTTGAATGTAATTTCTAAGTCAGGCTTGATTTTTTACTTATTTAAAACATCACCGTACGAAGAAGAGAATGGTCTTTAGAAAATATTTTTTTCAAGCTGAAGGTGCTAGTGACCAGCTGTTATGTGATAGTTCACCTAATTTCATCACTAAGTACATGGTCCCTTACACACCTGCCTACTCATTACTCAAGCAGTAAAGGCTTTCAGTCTGTAATTTGGAGATGCTGTAAAGATATGTAAGATATATCAAGGCAAAGTTATCCCCATCATCAGAACAGGATCCAACAGATTTGCAAGGGTGTCTTATGTACTTAAATACCTTTAAAAAAACCTCGTCTTTATAGATTTTATGTTACATACAAGAAATCTGTGGTGGGGTAGTGGACTGAACCTAGGTTTGTGATTCATGTTTTGTCAAAGGGTATCTTTGAGGACAAGAGCTTAGTGAGATGCAGAGAGACGACATTTACACAGATAATTGCTCTCACTTTGGGTATTCTTGTTAACAGGAACAGGGACATTTAAAACAGTGCTAAACCCCATACTTTAGATCAAACATAGGGATTAATATGTTACCTTTTATGTTAGAGTCTGAGTGATCTCCTTCTCCACAGAAATTAAACCCGTATGTTTCTGTTTAACCAAAATACAGATTAGTTTCTGTATTTAAAAGTTAGGAAACTGCATATGTAAATTGTAAATTCATCGGTACTCACAGAAATAAAAGTATTTATGAAGATACGGTCTGCAATTAGGGACAATTAATCAGACTTTTAGAAGTTAAATCTATATGGCTGACAGGAACACCTTTATGGTCTTTTGGAGAAAAATAGAACATGCTGCTCGTGGGGTGAGATGTCACTGTTGTCAATTAAAAATCAAAGGACACATTTAAGACTGAAATGAAAATAAATCAGATCTAAAAGTTCTGCTGCTTCTTGGACTCTATGTGTTCCATAGATATAACACAGTACATAATCTCCAGGAATGTCAATCCGAGATGTTTTTGTGAGAACCAATCTCAGTGAGAAATAATTAAATTGACAAAAAGTACCAGGCTGGATTATTTCAGTGTCTACAAGCTTCCCACCTCTGCAGAGCAAGGTTTACTTAAGCCCTTGATTATAGGAGAAAATTAATGTGCTGGTCTCTCTCTGCCTATTCCTCTGCTTACTAAAACCACTGTGATATTTCAGTTTATTAACTTTTTTTGAGAAAAAAATTTCAGCTTTTTTCTATTGGTAGCAAAGGCTACTGCCCTGTTGGTTGGATGGATCATGTGAGGGTCCAGATGTATGTGGAGCCAAAGAACCAAAGTTCAGTAACAACAGTTTGGCAGACACATCAGAAACTCTTCTCATGGAATAGGTCCTATGTTAAACATATTGATGTATGAACTCCTTAACATATGCCTGACTCATTAACTTAAGTTAAACAGAGGGAAGAGATATGTCTGAGAGGATGATGGAAACCAGGAGCTGTGAATTCCCCTTCCCTGGAAATGTTCAGTGCCAGGTTGGATGGGCCTTTGAGCAACCTGGACTAGTGGAAGGTGCTCCTGCTCATGTACAGGGGTGGTTGGAACGAGATGATCTTTAAGGGCCCTTCCAATGCAAACCATTTTATGATTCTCTGATCTGATGGACACTGCCTCTCCATATTTTTCGGTCAGTTGAACAGTGTAATTAGTAGTGGCCAGACCCTTTCAGAGATAAGGTAGCAAAATGCATTTTTGAGGTGTTGAAGTACAGATGAGCAGAACAGGTGTAGCTGTAATGATCCCATGGGTAAGCAGGAAACTGGAAAGCAAAGTCAAAGGTAGCTTTTTTAATTGCTATATGCAGGACTGAAATGCAAATGTTATTTTTTATAGTTTGCTGATAGAAACAGAATATTGAGTGCTGGAAAGCATCAAGCACTTTTCTTTTTCTCTTCTCTGTGTAATTAAAATATACTTCAATATATTTCTATATCTGCCAGAGCAAGTGCTTCGTTGCTGGCTTTATGGACTTTTTAGAGTCTAGGCAAAATTAAAATTATGAGTTTCACATTTATATGAAAATGCGGAGTCTTTCTTTTAAAACACTGTGTAGCCTGTTTCAGATTTTACTGGTGATATTATTTCAGCTGGAGCAGTTTGAATATGATTCTCATTTGAAGTAGTTTCAGTTAGATGAAAAGGCATTTTTAGGGTGAATGAAACATACAATTAAATGTTGTTTATTCATAATAAGAATTACTATATGGATAGACATTTTTTTTGAAGGAGAATGGAAAATGTAGAAGTATCCAACTAATTTTCATTCTTGTTGTGTTCAGAAAACTCTCTATGATTCACATAACTCCCTCTCAGCCTTCTGAGGAAAGGCATCTTAATCGGATTATTGTCTTAGAATGGACACAAATTGAAGAATTTAAGGCATTATAGAACAATTAGGTCAAAACCATGGTCAGAGAAGAATCATTGCTAGAAAGGAGCTGTGACTGATGCCTTACTTTATGAGGCATGGTGCTGCTTTCCCATTAAGAAGCTAGTGGGACAGGTGATACTGTAGGAAAAGATTTTCCTTGACCATCCCAGATAGAACTAATTGAGAAGCAAAATCTTTTGACTTCTGTTTCTCCCTAGGGATCTGTCAGTGGACAAACCTTGTGTCAAGGCATTTTCTTGGTACTTAGGTCCAAAGCCAGAGTATTTTGGAGATATCTAAGAGAACTGAAATTACTTAATTTGAACTCCACCATCATGTAGCCTTGAAAGGAGAAAGCTGCTTAGGAAGTAAGACTCTGAGTGTTATTATGAAATTACCTTTCTGGATATTGCTCTGACGACCAGAGAGCAATATATAAAATAACATGTGATATGATGTTATATATGCAGACATGTGGAAAAGTCCTAGCCAACTTCCTTGTGAACTGTTTGCTCTCAATGTAGTTGAAAAAGGCATGACCCTAGTCATGAAGTTCAAGATCAAAATTTACCCCCTTTTGGGAATCTTAGTATCTGGAATAACTGAGCAGTGAGGAAAATTTAGCTGACATGATGTGAATTAATGACAGTAACTTTTAAAGTTTTAATATACACCTCCATCAGTACCAAAAAAGACCCTGCCTACTGGTCATGATGCTCATCTTTAACCCACACACATGGTGAGAAACACTGGAGGTGGTTACAACCTATATTAACATTGTTTTTTAATGGTTATAGTAGTCCACTTTTGAATAATTGTTACATACACATTTAAATTTTTTTAATTAAAAATCCAAACTAGAATATATGCAGGTGACTAAAATATCAACAGTTCCTTTCTTCCTACGCAGAACTATTATGCTTAAACATTCCCAGCAGAACTGCTTGCAGCAGGATTTTAACCATTCACTTGTCTGATGTTCAGATTTCTCTCTTCATTGTTTTGCTGCTCAGGGAATGGGTTGTCAGGGTAAAATTTTAAAAAACTCATTAACTTGCTGTGTAAAAACTGATGATTCCTTCTCTGGATTGCCCAAAGATATGTGTATGACACTAATCCAGTCTGGTTCTAGAATTTTCTGTCAGCCCATCACCTTTATACCTGAGCATAGCTCAGGTTAATGGGTTGGCATTCTCTCTGCTCTTCAGGGCTGAGGCGGCCAGGGAAATTAAAGAAGGATGCTCAGTAGTTGAGTAACAAAGAGAATATTGAATGTGCCCCAGAATGGGGTCTTTGGAATGAGTTAGGAGAGAGAAAAGGGAAGGAGTGACTTGACAAAGATGGTATCATGGCACTAAATTTATTCTAGTATGTGTCACTGTCTGCCTAGTTGGTGGTGTGTTTTTACATATAGAAATGTCTATCTTCCATGCCCTTGAGACAATGATGAAGGTTTGCTTTGAGGTCTAATGGTGAAAGTTTGTGCTTTTCGCACACTTGGGTTTCAGCAGAAGGTTCTATTCTGTGTTGTGCATAGACAGCTACAGAAAAGGTTTGAAGTTTTTTTTTGTCTCAAGTATGTTCCTTTTGTGTGTTTGTCTCATACACATTTATTTGAAGCAAAACTATTCATACGTTCCTGGAGGCAAGGCTCAGTTATTCATTCTCAAAGCAGATGACCCACTGAAGCTATGCCAAAGGCTGATGCAAGCTGATCTGGATCAGCAGATCAGAGTTACTACTTGGAAAATTGTACCTTACAATCAGCTGGAGTAAAGAATCCATGAGGGAATTGCTGTCTGAGAAATGCTACGAATGAGGTGTCTCAGCAGGTCCTCAGTTCTCTATTGGTCTTGTTATCCCCTTCTGTAGTTCCTGTTCCAAACCGGGATGGCTCCATAAATTACCATCCTGTTTTGTTCTGCAGGACTGACTCCACCTGCAGGCTCACTAAGCCCCAGCTTTCTTATTGTTTGCATATTTAAGACTAATGTAAGTCAAGGGAGAGATCAGTGCTTGACTTGGGGTCAGAATGCTGAACAAACAGCCATCTGGTTTCTAAGTCTTTTAATAGAAGAAAAGCAAATTCTATTTTGAATATCGCACTTGCTCTAGGAGTGATTTTTACAGGGTATTTTTCTTTGTTGGATGGAAATACAGATGAAGAATGAGTGCAGTTAAGAGCTCTGGTGTCTGTACCTGTAAGCATTTGATAGAGATGCTGGAGTAGAATAGGAAATGTTGACCTAATTAGTCCTGCAGAGAGTGAACCCCAGATTTTCCTGTGTCACATTCCATGTGACAAATGAAGGCTTGTGTGTGGCAAGCCCTACAAAGGAACTATGGCAGGCAAGGGCAAATGACATATTGCTCTTCATAAGTGCTAGAGAAAGAAACAAGTTATTTGGTGACATGCTTTGTTGCTGAAAATTCCCATTTTCAGGTCCCTTCCTGAAAGGAGACCTTCCCTTCATCTCGTTCTTTCCCCTCATACATGTACAAAAAAATTTTTTAAAGATGGAGGAGAAAGCAATATTAGCTGGTTGCTTCTCTAACTCCTCCCTGGAGAGGGGGATGGTAAAGAAGTGGAGCCACAGTTATTTGCTTACAGCCTGTGCTTACGCTTTTCCGAAGGATTTTCAGTGGAAAATCTCAGCTTGATGTTTCCTGAAGCACACATACTCCAAGTGCCTATTTGGGAAAAGCTGTGATCATTATGGTTTTGTGAAACGTAAAGTTTGTGTGTGATGCAGAACCAAGGAAACGATGTTATTTCTTCTTGATTTTTATTTTAAGATCATGAATTTAATGCAAGCCCAAACTGTTGATGAAGTGGAAGTGGTGGAAGATATTTGCAAATTTTTTTCAGCTGTAATGAAATATTCCAGAAAAAAACCCCTACATATTTATTAAGGTTCTTGTAGTTGCGGTTTTGCTGTATTTGATGTTTCCTTCCAGGAGCACAGAGTTGGGTCTCTGGGGGGGGTTCTCAAAAGATCAGGAAAAAGAATAGGGTGCTCAAACTGGCCATCTCTCTACTTTCAGTGTAGGTGTTAGCATGAGTTATATGCCTGCTGAGGAAGCATCCTCAGCAGGATTCTGAGGAGAATTATTGTTGATGGTAGACACTGAAAAGGACCATCCCTCCATAATGTAAAGTCAGCTCATCTACTTAATAAAACAAAGCCTTACCTTTTGGGGAAACAACTGAGTGAGATCATTGGCTTGATGAAGAGGGAGAAGTTCAGATAAGCAACATGAGAAAATGAGCAAAGGATCCCAGAGCAACAGTTTCTTCAAGATTTAGTCATGTGTCAGAGTTTGCCAGTATATTCGGATAACTGTGAAAGAAAAACAGAAGATATGAATCTGAAATTATGGACTTTGCTCAGCAAAGTCACCTTGTCACTGCCTTCAGTGGCATTGGTTCAATGAGTCTCTAAGATTTATCCTACCTTTCTGTGTATGTGCTTTACTACTGCAAGACTATACCTCTAAAATTGCGCCTTCTTTAAAGGCACAATACCCTCTTGTGCACTATCCTTTTCCCTGCGTGCACAAATCTACTTTTGCTACAAACACATTGTTGAGAAATGGACAACTTATTTTTCTGGTACTGTAGACATCAGGGCCCCTACATGTTTGTTTTGCTTTGGTTTTTCCACTCTTCTCTATTTTAATTTTAAGTGTGCTTACTCCTGAGGTTCTTATCCTCTGAAAACTGACACTGTTACTTTGCATTTATGATCTAGTTTTGAAATTCTATGACAAACGTTATAAGGCATAAATAATAATTCCATGGTATCTTCTCACTTTCTGGAAGATTTCAGTCTTAATTTTCCTGCTTTTAATTTGGCTTTGATCTTTATGTATAGGCTCTTCTCTCTTTCCTGTATGTCTCATGTTTGTAGATTTTTATTTCTCTTCTTAGTCAGCATTTGTCCAAGATTTTCAGATTCATATTCAAAGCTGTCTTCCTAAATTAATGTAAGAGAATCAGTGGGGTTTTTTTTCATGTCTTTTCTTAGCATTGCCAAATGGAGCTCGCAATAGTTGATAGGGAATCTGAAGAAAAATGAAGAAGGAAATGTCAGCTCCAAACCCACTAGCTAAGTAAAATTTAATAATCAGACCTTTAGATACTTTCCCAAGCTTTTGTGTGTTGAAAAAAAAACCAAACAAAAACAAACAAAAAAACAAACCAGGTTGGAATCTCAGAGGAAAGCAGGTTTTTCCAAGATATAGAAAACTTACTGCTTTTGGAATTCCATCTACATTAATTTTATTTCAGTACACTTTATCTCTATGTGCAACACATAACTGTATATTTACTTATAATATGTATGTAATGTCTATAACACTTATTGTCCTGTTTGTATAACTTTTGTCCTTATGATTTGGATCATAAGTTTCTGTTCATTCACAACCTGAGTCATTCTGTCCAAAGCATGGGACAATTTTCAAGGATACCTATACTGTAAATACCTTTCAATGTAGAGTAAGATAGTAGACAGTCTCACCAGAATTCTAAAGTTCAATGTATTTGAAGTATGCACTGGTTGTGGTTGCCTTAAAATCTGAAATAATGCTTTCCTGCAATGCTGTTTCTGGAAGTGTGTTTACTTTAATTTGTGGAAGCCCCTCAAACAGCTTTATGAACAGTGTTTTATCTATGGCTGTTTAGTGACAAAATACAGCAAAAAACCCAATATTGTCTGCAGGGGGATTTCATGCAGCCAATAATGCTGCTGTGTCTCTGCTATTTGTTTCTCAGTAAGTTCTCCACCAGCAGGGTGCATCACAGGCTTCTTCAGATGTCATTTAGTCCTACTTATTTTTAAAAACAGTGTCTTCGTAGTCAAATGTTTAAGGAAGCACACTTGCAGTGTGGTCTTCTGCAAGGCTTTGTCTTCCATCCTTTTTTTCTTTTCTTCATCTCCATGCCTGAGCCTTCATATTTCTCTATTGGTTTTTCTGAAAACCCACAGTGGGATGCAGGCTGGAACTCCATGGTGTTTTAAATCCCAAGCTAAACCTGGATGAGAAAGGATTTCAAAATTATTCCCACATACTCATTGCAACCACTGCCTTGATTTGCAGATGAAAACTTCTCTTTTATTACAGAGTTTTATTGCCTTTCACTCCTTTGCAAACCCCAACATGTTTTTTCTTTGCTGACCATAGAGGCATATATAGTTGTATGGATCTGAACTTGTCAAACTGCTCGCTTTCTAGTGCTTTCTGTCAAGAAACATGATAAGCATTGGCTTTAACTGTCTGTATTGAATCCATTTTTAAAAAGAAAAGAAAGAATTCAGATTATTTTTGGTGTAAAATTATTACTTCATTATTTGTTTTCTCTGCCTTGGCAAGCTTTGTAGTTGGATACATGGTTAGTAAGAGAGTCTGGCTTTACAGCTGGAACAATATAAAAATAATTTCAATTAAAAATATGTGAAAAAAAAAAAAGATGAAAGTATCACAAATGTTCAGTTTTCTTTAAAAAGTGTGAAATTTACAGAGACCAGGATGGTGCCGTCGGGTATAAATATTATGCTGCTAGTCAATTCGTATGACCTTCAAGAATCACTCTGGGCTTTTCTAGATGTGAATAATATTCATATATAACTCAAACAAATAAAACCTATTTATCATACCTTGAAATATTTTGTTATCTTTCCATAATTAAACTATAATCTGCGCACCTAAAATATTCTGTAACTTTCTCCATCTGGACCCTGTTACCAGACTAGCTGAAAAAGATCCAAGGATTTCATAAGACTGCAGTAAGGAGATGCAATCCACACCTTTTTTACAGATAAGGAGAGGAGCCATAGGAGTTTAGTGACTTTCCTAATGGTAAGTTAGGGATCGGTCTTCTGTGTGCTGGGTAGTCAGCCTAATTACTGAGATATAACCCAGTGGAGTTTGTGACCTAGATGAACATGTCTGATCTATCTGGCAACATTTCAGCCTTGTTTCTGTTGAGTACATCTCTAATGTCTGGCTGTCTTGCAGATACTTTGCCTGTGAGCACATCTGGAATGCATGCCCATTGTGACTTTCAGTTAATGTTGCAGTAAATTGTGTGTTCTAATATTCTTGCAGAACTGAGCTGGGTCACCAGTGGTAGCTGCAGCAAATTTACAGAGAGCTTTGGATAATGGAAATATGCCATAAGCTGTACTGTCAGTAGGTAGAAAAGGTCAGCTGCATATTCTGTTGGAGAAAGAAAATTGTGGTAAAGGTCAGGAGGATTAAGACATTTTCACTCTGCCTCAATATGCCAGTTCCTCCAGTTCTTTACTGCAGTGCATGTTTTATGGAGCACGGCGTCTAATTAGAAAGCTGAGGAACCCAACAATGAAAGCCCATCTCCAATTTTTATCTTTAGCCCTTCAAGCTGGGATTAAGTTAAGGAAGCAAAGCAGGTTTTTAATACTATTGCCTCTCTCCCCTTCAAAAAAGTAAGCTGTGGAGCACAGTATGCTTTCAATAACCTAAGTGATGTTAATCTGGAGCGAAACACACTTTGCTATTGAACACAGCTTTCTATAATTGACTACTGAAATCACAGCACTGACTTTATCATGTGCTCTGGGCTTCTCTTCAGAGACAGAGGATTTATTATTTTTTTGCAAGTAGTGTCCTTAAAATGTGCTAGTTTTTTGGTTTTGTTTTGGGGTTTTTTTTCACTACATAACTTCAATAAATGCAGGGAGACTACGCAGTCTAATGCAAGGTTATGGTGTAACAAATTAGTGCATATTTGCATGGCATTCCCAAATAAGATGCATATTTGCATAAGGTAAGGAAATCCCCTGTTCTTCTGTGTATAACCAGCCCCTGAAACTCACTGCTGTGCAATGTTGTGGACGTCATAATCTGGTGTGTTATAAATGTTATATTGAGCAATATATGTAAGTAATGAGCAATCTCTCACTAATAAAAGTTGATTAGAAAACCTTGTAAGAAATAGAAACTCCAGTACTTTAAAACATAAAGAAACAATTGAGAAAGAAGGAAATATATATTTAGGCCAGATATTCAGTTAACTACCTGCTAAAATTATTCTTGTACTGAATCATCTGTTACCAGTAAGTCCAAAGCACACTCTTGGTTATACTTCTAATCCTTAAATGTCTGTTCATTCTTCTCTTCTCCTCTGCCTTTCTCAAAAACTTCATATTCACAGTGGCACAGGCCACGAGGCAGAATTTTTTTTTTCTTTAACAATAATAATTACTAAATGATAGAGCACATGGTATATATCTCTCTTTACTGTAACAGTTTGCCTCTGTGAAAAGGAAGTTGGCAGAGCGAGGGGGCAGTAGGAAAGGCAGAGTGTGTGTCAGGATAGCACAGTGGAGAGAGCTCCACTCTGACCAAAACTGCTGCACACTGCTCACTCTCAGCAACAGCAAAAGAAACCTGCAGCAGCAGAGAGAACAGTGAGAACTAATGGAAGGAGAAAATAAATTTTATAAATACAGGGTTTAAAGTTGATGCTGTAGTCCTTAGGGACCAGCAGATGCATTGCTTAGCAAGGAAAAATTTTACTTAGATAAATAAGAAAATGTGTATGGCAGAGTAAGCTGAGCCTTGTAATGTGAACAATCACATCCTGTGCCATCCAGAAGTATCAGGATTTAGAGGCAGCTTTTTCCTTCTGCATTGCAAGTCATAGAGTGACTCCTTTGTCAAAGGTGGACAGCAATCATTCAGTAGAATCTGTAGCTATGCATGGTTTCCTTTCCTTTGGCTTTTCACTAGGTTTGACCTCCAGCTCAGAGGAAGGAGGAGGTGACTGGGCACCTGTCACTCCTCCAGTTATTGGCCTGGCACAGCCAACAAGAGGTCTAGCTGTACTGACTAAACCCAATCTTCCAGCTAAAAGCTTTGCTCGTATTTCTGTTAATCTCTTTTACTGACTCTTATGGCTTTTTTTCTTCGGATTTCCTCAAGTGCAGTTTATTCAGGTAGATCCTGAGGTGGTAAGCTGCAGCTGTTTCTGTCTTTCTGCCCATCTTGCTATCTTTCTGAACTGCCAGCTGTTTCACATGTGCTTCACTCATACCACTTGTCACCTAAGTCACTGCAAAATTCTTTTCTTCCTTCCATTTCTGCTTAAGTGCTTTCCATGGTTACTGTCCAGCTCTCATCAGACTCCAATATCATAATAATTTTTTTTTTTACTCTTCTGCCTTTTCACCAGCCATTTGGTATGAATGCCATGCCTTGGCCTTTCTCTTTTTTTGTGTCTCAATCACCACTTCAGCTCATTCAAGCACTTCCTAGCGGGGTCCTTCAGATATGCTCTTTTTCCTGAATAAATTGTTGGGAAAAACGAACTATATCAAAACATGTGAAATGGGAACTTTCTGGACAAAAAAAATTACTTTAGAGCCTACTTATCTTTCCATTTATTATACCTTGGGAATTCATTTCTAGTTCATGAGTCATTGGGCTGTGTAGCAGATGAAAAAAAATACTCTGCTATAAAGAGCTCAGTGATGCCACCTTTGCACTAAAGTATTTTTTCTCAAATGAGCTAAGAGTAAGTTTGCAGGGTGTTTTGCTGGCAAAAATACATTTGCATCTGCCTTGTATCTGTCCAGTTGGTGAGTAAACAGGGAGTTCTGGAGGCCATATAACTGTCTCTGTGCTTGAACAACTAATCTTAGCCTTTCATCAGCTCTTCATCTGCTGGGAAGAAGTTGAAGCAGTCAGTAAGCAAGTTTCTGCATGCTTTGGACTCAAAAGCATATAGCTACAGCAGAGATAGTCCCACTGAAATATGAGGGCTTAGCTCACAGAGGAGTGGCCTCACCAGATAAGATTGGTGGGGACAGAGGCTGTGATCAAGACTCCCTGTTAAGGCTCATGCCTGGGTGTTTTATAGGAGGTTAAGTTAAACTGTGCTCATGCTTGCACCTACAGCCTAGTAAGTGCATTGTTCCCTGGGAACTGATACTGAAACAATGTATTTAAAAGTGTTGTCCATTTTGGATTCATTGCTTATGTTAATTTCCCTTTGTTGTGTCTTTGAAAAGAGGTGTCTGTTTTTCTTTCCTTCTATAGTCTCCTGTATAAAGCTGTGTGCCACTGAATGGTAGTTGTACACAACCCAAAAGTGGCTGTAGTCTATTGTTAAGCAAAGGAATTTGTGTCAGACTCTTGTTCAAGATGCTGACAGTTCTGTTCTTAGTGGAACACCACCATTTTAGGATGTCTGGCAGTTTGACCCTTTGTAAGCACGCAGGCAGTATACATTAAAAAGTTAAATGTGGTAGATATATAGGGAGCCATTTGGTGAAACCAAGGTATGGAAATACGGTTGCTTTCTTTGGTGTTTTAGTGAGGTGTTGCCAGATATGATGATTGACCTCATATTCCAGATAATTTTGTGTGATTCGAGTATGCCCATTCATCAGAGAGTGCTTTTCATCTGTGTGGGACAGTATAGTTATGTACAGGTGCAGAATATGTGTATAAAATACCTGTGCTGCTAAGTGCTGGAGATACAGTATTTTACATATGTATATGTAAATACAATACATACATACAATATATGTAGATACCATAAATACAGCAATTAATTAAAAATGCTGCTGCAAAAATGCAGTACTTTGAAGACCCTGATTCTTACTGAGAATTTTGTTACAAGTTAACATAATGGAGATGGTGTATCGTCAGGAGATAACATCACATTTTTGCTTCAATGGAAGTAGAGAAGTTGTATCAGTGCTTAAAAAGAAATTCTCCTCTATATTTGCTATTTCATTGCACCTTTCTCTATTCTGTTTTTCTCTTTCTATATTTGGCATGGGAAGGCTGTTTTCCTACTGGAGCTCCAGCATACCAAACAGCTGGGTGTACGCATTTCCTTTTCTTTTCCCTAAGCAGAAGGTTCATCTGTTTCATGAGATGTTACTGGTCTCTACTTGTTGACAATTAAATAAGCAGATATACCCTATTCACATATTTCATAAATGTGATTGGCATTGATAAAGTATGGGCCTATTTCCCTTGTCTTGTGCAGATTTAAACATGGAAATAAGTGGCCCCAGGAGAATTACTCTCACAGAGAAGGAGCACTTTTTTCACTTTGATTTCTGCAATCTTAGGTTGATTCCATCTTTTCTTCTGCTGGAGACTGAGAGAAGAGAAAGGGAGTGTGGACAAAGTCAGCTGCCACAGTTGTTCACCAAGTGCTTTTGTCAGTCACTCTATTTTGCTGCCACAAATACTGCCAGGAAATTGGTGAAGAAGGGCAGTGGCTACAGTTGTGATCCTGCTCTGAGTCAGACAGTGCACTTTTCATCTACAACTGAAAATCTGGGCCAGCCAGTGCAGTACATTTTTCTGAATGTCATATATTTATGATTGATTATAGTCAGTCTTATATGGGTAATGATATTTTGCAGTCAAAAATATAAATGCCTAAACTTAGGCTTTTGAATTTGTGTGGCCTGATTTTCAGGTTTTGAGCATCTTACAGCTCTTGACAATTTCAGTACTTCTGAGAATGAGGACACTTTTGTACATTCTTAAATGTGGATTTTGGAATGCTTAACTTTGGATATCTATTTTTGAAAATCTTGGCCTATAATTGTGGAGAAAATAGTAATCATGGAAAAATTCCCAAAAGACTGGCCTTGTGCAGGTACACGTGCAGATAAATGTGTGTTTGTGGATAAGTACCTGGCACCATCAAAGACAGGCTTAGGAAGCTGGAGTTCTTCTTAGAAGAGTCATTCTGGTGACCTTTTAGTGACTTTACAATATCTGAAGGAGGCCTACAGGAAGGCTGGGGTAGGGCTTTTTACACGGGTGAGTAGCGAGAGGACAATTTTTTCAGTCTTGAAGAAGGGAGATTTAGGTTAGACATTAGGAAAAAAATCTTTCCTATGAGAGTGGTAAGCTGCTGGAACAAGTTGCCCAGGGAAGTTGTGGCTGGCCCCTTCCTGGAAGTGTTCAAGGCCAGGCTGGATGGGGCCTTGAGCAGCCTGGTCTAGTGGGAGGTGTCCCTGCCCATGCAGGGGGGTTGGAACCAGATGATCTCTAAGGTCCCTTCCAACCCAAACCGTTCTATGATTCTATTGAACCTACTGAGCAGGTTCTCATTGCTAGTCACAGCCAGGCTATGCTGGGAGCTAGCTCAGTCCCAGCAATGCCTTTTCTCAGTTTAACCAGCAGCTACAATTCTGGGGCTGCTGTCAGTGGATGTGGAGTCATTTGTGTTTCTCTGCCTTTTGTTATCAGTAATATTGTCAGTATGAATATGTTGTGCCTGTGGATAAATAATAAGAGAATTAGGGCCAGGAAGTGGAAATGTCACTGTAGTAAATGTTCATTTGGTTTTGCTTAACTATCGCTGTTTTAATTAAGAATCTTGCTTGCAAAGTCCACTGAACATCCAGTGGTGTTGGCAAAGCTTCTACAACATCCGTTTCACCTGAAATACAAACTACTGTGATTTTTCCAACTCAAGAGGCTGTCTGTAATCCCAGAAAATATATACAGTTTTTTATCAAGGCAAAAGTAGTTTTGAGTCTAAGGTGTTCCTCAAATCTAAGGTGTTCTCTGATAGCCTGTCTCTATAAGTAGCTAGGTACCTGTTATGCCATAGGGACAGCCTTATTTTTCCTTCTGTCCATTCATAGCTTTACTTATACACTAGGCATTTTACCAAGTGTAACTGATCTTCTTTCTTATGTAAGTGCATATTAATAATGAATTAATAGGACCAACAGAGCTCTCATTAAAAACAATATATATATATATTTTATATAAACAGTATATGTGACTTTACATGTAGCAGAATGACCAGTAACAATGGTTTCTCTGACATGCTGTAATTATATCCCAAAGTAATACAACCTGTGCTCCAATATATATCCTTTCTTATTATTCCCCATGCTCTAAAATCTTTCCTACTCATTGTTGCTGACCATTTGTTGCACTGTTGCTACAAATCTCTTATTTGAAGAAGAGAGAGAGGAATTAATGGCTGTATGTGTGTGCAGCTGTTTAGACTCAACTCTTAAGTTTGCCTGCATCATCATTTTCACCTTTGATGGGAAGAGTGTCTTAGGTTTCTTCCATTTTCCTGAGGTTCTGACATGGCCTCCTCTTAAATCAAGCTTGAAGGGAAATTGATTGAAAATAAAACACCATTATGGGAAAACAATTTATTCTCTTCCCCTTGACAGAAGGCAGAGTTTTGTCTATAGCGTGGAATAAATATTAGCTGGCTGTTTGCTTTAAGAAGTGGAAGCTACTCATTCCCCAATGATAGCTATGATCATTATTTGAAATGGGATTTTTCTCCTCCTCTGTACAGGCACTTCATGTCAGGAATGTATAGTAAGCATAAAATACCCTATGCCCTACTGAGTACACACCTATTTTTTTTCTCTTGTATGTGAACACATACAAATGAACCCACGTGTATGTATAAGTCTACTTAGGGGAAACTATTTTTTGGACAATTTTTTACTGCTTGATTCCTCTATATTTGGCTGTTACTTATCCATCAGTCTCTGCTGCAATGTGATGTCTGAGGAAATATGGACTTACCTGTTGGTATCTTTCAGTGCTAACTCCTTCCTTTGGTTCCTGGAGTGATCCTATTTGGGTAAATGAGGCCCAGTACTGTTACAGTTCCTTAAATAGGATTGTATTTAAGTCTCTGGGATTTTTGTTTGAAGTTTTATAAAGCTAGGAGCTTGTGCTGAGGCTGTTGTTTGCTGTAGAAGACTTGCCCCATCAAAAGACAACTCTGGAAATACTTCTATTGAAAGCAATGCTCTGGGTTCTCAGCCATACTGTTGGTTGAGGCTGGCAACCATGGCAGCTTTGTATTTTATCAGTGATTCCCTGGCTCTTCATGAAGGCCTTTGGGGGACAGATGCTACCACAACTAGTGCTTGACAAAAGAATTATGAAGAGATTGCACTTCTCTATAGTGTTGCCAATAAAAGCCCATTGTGCTGAGATCAAGAGCCTTAGAAAGGAGATCACAAAATGAGAAAAGTGGCAGTGTGTGAACAGGTAGGTGACCTGCTGGGTCCTGTCTCCCAGGGGCAGGAGAAGTGAAGGGACCTGGGAAGACTGACTGTAGATGGTGGGGCTGAGGAGTGTGACAAGGGCAGAGTGGTCTTCCCAAGGAAGAGCTTGGAGAGGGGCAGCAAGGTTTCTCTGTCAGGTTCAGGAGGATAAAGTTCAGAGTGCCAGTCTGAGAAGCCAGGCATCCTTTATCAAGACAGGTTAATAATTTGCCTTCACACAGAGATGCAGCTACATGAGACAGATATGCTAAAGGGAACTTGGAAATACTTGGTATGTAGGGAGGAAATATTAGCAATATCTTCTTCTTACCATGGTAAAGTTTTGGAGGGACTCAGGGCTGTAACAGAGCTCAGAGTGCTGAATGTACATGTATGAACAGTTCTGCAGGTCCTCTGCATTATCCCTGTAACATTTTCCTCCTTCTCTTCATCTCATCAGTGACTCTGTTTATGGACTGTGTGTCCTGGAGTGTTTCTGCTAGGTAGGTCTGCTGTAATTCTCCTGTTTGCAGACTATCACTGGTAATTTCTATGCAAATTTGCTCAGGGTAGCAATTTAGCAGCTTTCTGTTGACAAATGAAGGAACATCTTAATAGCAGAGAGGCTCCTTAAGTCTCTTTGCAGGGAACTGAAATGGCATCTTTAAGGTCATGGGAAAGTCCAGTTACCATGATGTGGCTAAGGGGAGCCTTCTCTGGCATGTCCTGCGTGCCTCCCTGTTGCTGTTTCTCAGTGAGGTCTCCCCTATGCCAGCTTTGCAAGATGGCCCACTAGGCTGAACCTTGCAGTATGCCACGATGCTTTAAAATTATAATGAACTCCAACTGGAGTCAGGGGGTGATACTGGTGGAGTTTGAACTTTTTATTTGCTAAATAAGTTTGGGAAGAAATGCTGGCAGGTTTCATACTAAAAGGGAGTTTCAGTAAAAGGGGAACCATTTCACCCATGACCTTAAGCTCTGAATCTCCTTAGATTCATAATTTCTGTAAAGTTGGTATCTCACCTGACAATAGCACACATATCCTTGTCTCCTGTTTTATTTTGCGGGTAAAAGTTTTTAATTTATTTTTTTTTTTCTCCATGTGACTTTGGTTTGGTTTTGCCTTCCTTGACTCTGGTGTATGTACCTTCTAGAGCAGTAGAAAAAGTAATTGTGAGACAAATGTCACTGGAGGACAGTTGGGCATAGACACTGGAAGAAGTGAAACGAAGTGAGTTGTGTCTGAGGAAAACATCAGGAAACCAACAAATAGGCAAGGCTGCATGTGCAGATCTGAATGGCTGCTTCCCATATTTGCAAGTTTGTGCAGGTCACGTTGCACAGCTTGTGTCTTGATTCCTGCACAAATACCAGAGCTTCTCTTTCAGTGTCTCAGACCTAGTGTAGTAACATAATGTAGCTTGTTTAGCTTAACCTAAATCCCGTGATTTCTGGTGACTGTCTGAAACCTTATTTATTGCAGTCTGTTCTGATCTGGTTGAAGTTATAGAGGTCTCTACAGTATACTGAGGACTGAGTAAGCTAGAGGCCAAGTAAAGAAAAAAAGAATATTTAAATTGTGTTGGAAGATGGAAGTCTATAAATTGGATCTGATTTCTTTTTTTGTTTTTTTTTTCTTTTTTCTTCTTTGTCCCAACGTGGATGACTTTTTGCAGTGTTTCCTTCCTGGAAGGCACCTACTAGATTTTCAGGCACTACCACAGCTTATAGTAAGTCTCCTAGAAAATTAGTTTGTATTTTTCCTCTACCAATGCCAAAATCATTAATCAGCAGGTGAGAAAACAACTTATCTTTATGAAGACTCCTGGGACTCATTTGAACCCTTGGGTATCTGTATACAACATCTCATTTGCTTCTTCAGCCACCACATATAAAGGAAATATGCTCAAATGCATATGAATGGACAAAAATCAGGAGGAAATGACAAAGAATTTTAATGTTAAATTACTATTTGCTTATCAGGTCCTCTTTTGGTTGCTCACAAACCCCTCTCTCAGCATCAGGATCCCAATGTAGTACATCGTCTGAATGTGTATGACAGCATGATTTATGTCTTTAGAAACTCACAGTCAAATACAAGAAAACAGCAACAGTACAACAAACAGAAAAATGGAATGAGAAAAACTGGTAAGTATAGATATAAGCAACATGAACAAAGTTCCAAATGAGTTGTGATTATTTATTATGTGCTTTGTAAAACAAGATAAGGGATCTGAATGTTGTACAGACCCCAGAACAGGCATGCAGATTAAATAGGAACATCTTGTAACCAACAAGTAAAAGTAACAAGAACATCCATCTACTGAAAAGTTTGGAAAACTCCCAACATTTTCCCATCCATGCAACTTCTTTTACCCCAACAAGTTATCCAAGCAGCTCAGGAGAGAGAGAGCCAGTGTCCAGTGTCTCTACCCAGTATTCTTACTAAAGAGTTGACAAAACGCAGCCATAGCCTCAGCTTTGCAGTGATGCTAATGTGGCACGGTGCTTTTGGGATATGTTTAACTTAATTAACTTAAAAAAAAAATGAAAAAAACAAAAAACAAACAGACAAAAAAACCCCAAAAGAATTAAATGTCTGTATTCTATTGCAGTGCAAATCAAATAGGCAAAAGAATATTTAACCAGTTAAAGTGTTCATGTGGAGGCAATTTTAAACTGATAATGTAACAAAGAGGAAAAATAATCATTTTTTTGACACATGTTCATTCATGCCAGAGTCCATAAGAGTGCAAACACATAAGTCAACTGACCAAATATTTTGTTGGAGATCTAGGGTCTGGCTAGGAGGAGTATAAGTAAATTTTTTCTGCAGCTATGTTGCACAGAAGTTTGCCTTTGGAGGAAAAAGTCCATGTAATTTTTTCTTCAACTTTTAAAAAATTCTTTCTTTTGCAGCTGCCCTTTTTGTACTACTTCACTCCTGTTCCAACTTCTTGGTTTTCCTTCCTGTCTCCTTTTTTTGCTTCTATATTTCTTCAGGTTTTTTGCCTTCATTTTTTTTCCTCTCCAATATATTGCTGTTTTCTGCTTCCACTTCCATCCTCCCCCAGTATATACAGTAAGTAATATTTTTAACATTTCTCAGCACTCACTGCCTGGACTGTGAAGATTGAGGATTTGCTGGCAATAGGTAATCATGTGCTAAATTGCAAGTCAGCCTGTAGGTAGCTGTCGTGTTGATGAAACTTGGGTCTGGCACAGGTTGATTAGTAAGAAACAGTCCTTTTCTCTAACAGAATATAGATATTTATTCTAACAGAACATTCTTCAAAGAGCATCAGTCAAAGGGTGAAACCTAGGCTGTTCTGTAATATCTTCCAGATCCTCACTCTCCCTGGCTGTGAATGGTGGTCTTTCTTTTTATCAGGACCTAGCTAGCTGTTTATTTAAACATTGTGGTAGAAAGGCAGAAAACTTCACAAACAAGTTGTATGGAAAGTGACTCAGAAAGGGATAGCAAATGGACTTGGAGATAAGCGAAAATATTGCAAATATTTCAGGGAATGGAAAAAAGGTTATGGTTGATTTTCCAAGTTCTTTTCCTGACTCTGCTGTTCATATGTTTTGCTTCAGTTCTACCACCTGTGCAATTTCTGATTTTTTTTTTTTATTTTTTTTTTTTCATTTTCTTTTTCAAGCACTTGTGGGGCTCTTGAGGGAAAAGCTGAACTATGAAAAGGAGTTTTTATCTTCACCAAGTTACCAATCAAATGGCCTTCACTTCTTTCCACTCACCAGTGAAGTGTGTCCCGTTAGGTTAGGGAGCATCCTTAATTTGGAGTTTGACCCCTTGCAAAGCACACATTGAGGGTCATTTCTTTCATAAATAGCAGAGCTTCTGTTCATTCTAGGTATAGTTTTGTCTGGACTTCTGTTCGGGTATTGCTGTTCTGATCAGTAGAAAGACCTGCCATATCCACTGAAGTTGAAACTTTAGAAAGTGGAAAGGGAGATGTCACAGTTTTTATACCATTAGATTTACCTTTGCTACCTGATGCATTAGTAGATGCAGGCTAACCTTGTACATATACTAGGTCTTTTCAGTCAATAGCTCTATATCACAGTGAGCCTCTTTATTTTTTTCTTCTTTTTATCTTGTTTATTATCCTAAACAAAGATATCTATTCCCATCAAGCTTTGTTTGAATTTATTCTGTTTGAGGCTTTGTATCCATTAAGTTGATCAGAGATCAACAAGATCGACAAGAAATAGAAGTGATGAAGAACAGCATACACAGTGCACAGAGTTTATATAAGAGAGGGTGGAAAGCCTCTTGAATATTTAATTTCATCTACCTCCTGACTGTGCTGTGAAGATGAGTCTATCATTAAGTACATATGGTACCAGACATCCTAGAAGGGGAGAGCTGGTGCTGGCAGTTGCAGTATCCTCTCTCATACAAGGCCAGACCAACTCCAAGCTCCCCCTGATGGGGCTGTGCTCCTGATTATGGCTCAGGTGCAAGGTGGCTGTGGCAGCACATCACGTTCCTGGCAGTCTCTGCTGACCTCCTTGTCAACCTGCTGCTTGGCACCCTCATTGCCTTCCTTAAAACCAAATCCCTCAGTCAAAAATTATCTTTATTTGAGAAAGAGGATCTCTGTAAAGTTATAGAAAGGCATGAGAAGACAACTTCGCTTTGTTTTGCTTCTACAAGAAACCTCCTATTGTTTTATAATACTTTCAACGTTTTTCAGAGCTATTCAAATTGGCTTAGATAATTGGTATAGATGCTTGAGAAAAATCTTTTGTTTCTTTAGTAATTTTAAGTAAAGAAAAAAAAAAGGACTAACCTGTTTTCAATAAGTCTTGCTGTTCAGTACTGGCTTTCATCTAGATGGTATTTTATCCTTTATGTCAGTATTGAGTTATGAAATTTCTATTCAAACCAGCTGGAATGCTTACAGAGAACAACCTCACTGGCATGTATTTGAGGTTGGCCTCTTTTGAGAACATCCAAACCATCCACCACCAGTCTGGTTTCTTACCTCTGTAGGACAGAGTACTGTATAGTGTTCTAATCCATCAATACTTAATGCTTCTTTGTTGCACTTACTGTGAAAATTCACATTATATTTCACTAAAATAATTGACCTCTTTATTACTAAATTTGGATATTGTGATTCTCATAGGGATTGTTTCATCAGATTTTTGCACCTGATTATTTTGAGCTAGGTATTTGAGCTCTGGCAAAACTCCAAATGTGGGGTTAGAGTACCTGTTGAGATGTCGTACATGCCAAGTGCAGTGGGAAGATGGTGATGAGACTGCCACAAGGATAACAGAGCTTTGCAAGTAGTGTGACAGAGTTTTTATGAAGGAAGCTTATTCTTCATTCTCATTGTCTGTGTCCAATGCAAGCTACTTCTACTTGATACTGGAATGACTCCTAACCTATGGAAAAATCTCAACCCTGCATGTCCCTCCCCTCAGCAATGATGCAAGTCCTTCAGCTCCCTACCCCTAGTCCCACCACATACAGAGTGGCACAGGTGTCCATACTAAAGGCTGTAAATTTTCTTTTGTCCTTCCTTTAAGCTGTATCAAGATTTACTAATTTCTCAGAGGGAAGTATATAACTCCCTGTATTAGCATCCAGGAAAAGAAATAAAGACTAACTTATTTGTAATATGGACTAAACGAGATCTGAAGGGGTAGGCACACAGTCTCGTATCTTGCTCTCTGTCTCTGTCTTCCACCCTCATTTGCTTTATATATAAAATAAAAATGTCAACTGACTCAGAGACAAACTGTGATGGGCATTTCTTCTGTCTCTATAAAAGCTGCCTTGATTATTCATCAGGGCACACTGAGTGCAGGAAAAGAAGTGATGCCATGTCACTTGTGTGTAAGCACCTAGCACTTTTCCTTTGAAGTTAGCATTGAATCAAAGTCCCCATCAGCCCTGGAGCTTACAGTCAGCTCTTAACCATAAAAAATATTTTTAAAAAGTAGCATATATTGATGACAAGAAGGAGGGGGTGAGCACTGCATTGGCAAATGAGGGAAGATTTGAAGAGTACAGGAGGTAGGGTTGCTAGGTTCCCCGGGGACATAGGAAGTGTGTTGTCTTGATTTTTGGCTTATTTCTTCTGACATTACAGCACTGGTTTTTTTGTATTTATTACTGCCAGTTCAAAATAAAAATGAAAAGAGGACTCAGAAGGAACAGATTCTATTACTATAGATGGCTAGAATGGTACTTATCCTATCTATCTCATTTCTGACTTCTGTCAGCTTAAACCATTTCTTGTCTATTTTCACATTAAAAAAATTAAGTCCTCGATGGCAAAGACAGGGCACAGCCACACCCCATCAAATTTAGTGCTGCAAAAGCTCTGCATCAGTCATCCACCCAAATGTCATTCTTCAAACATTGTGACACTACAGCTCGTCCATGGCAGCAGAATGCTGTTGTCCACTCACTAAATTACATAGTATAGCACCTCTCCTTCTGGCAAAGTAATAGCATAACCAACCTTTAGTTATCAAGGTTGATTCCAACAAATTTTTTGGCCATCTCCATAGTTATCATTATTTTTCACACTGTAAACAGAGAGAACTTGACAATTATTAGCTATTAGGTGGTGGAAAAATGTGGGAAAACTTTTAGTTTCACAGCTTTGGAAGGAACAGGAAGCTACTCATAATTGTATATAGCATGCAAAATTGGAAAAAGAAGTGGTGGTGATTGCCAGTAGTGAAGGTGCTGAACCTGCTTAAAAATTACTGAGTTTTCTTCAATGTGACTTTTCTTGTGAAAAACAATAATGAATTTGTCAGTATGGTTCACTACTTGAGGCTTTAAAAATATCACTCTTGGATATTAAAATTTGTTACTCAATGAAAAAAAGCAATTTTTAAATATTTTTTAAAGTAAAACACTGATGGGACTACCAATATACGTGAGGTCAGATTGCTTCTTTCTGGTAGGCATTTTTAAAAAAATTGTTCTGTTTTGTAGGTTTCTTAGACTTTACGTTAGGTTTCATAGACTTTACTGTAAGCATGTAATCATGCAATCATGCAGTCATCTACCTTAGAAAGCATTTGCTACTTATCACTCCCTCATTTAAAAACTTTTATTCCTCTAGTCAAGAACTGAAAACAATACCGTGCTACCACTCACATGCTGTGAATATGAAATAATTGAAATGAGCAGCTCGCAAGCGTTCTGGAGGTGGAAATTTGTTCAAATGAACTATTTAGTAGATGTGTCTGTATAGCAAATCCATTCACAGAACTATGGTTCAGTCCATGAAGAATAAAAAGGGGCCAAACTTGCATGGATTTTTGTTTTCAGTGAAATAGTTACCTAGCCATAGCCATTATTATTTAATATTTTATACATAGTTCTGATGATAAAAGGCTTAGCAAAAGTGAATTAGAAACAGTGCCTTCAGCAGAGAGTGGGCAGCCTGTTATGGTCATAAGAAAGAATGGGTAAAAAAGCAGAGCCATGCTGTTTGTGTATTTCCACACGTACATAAAAAACTTGTAGTCTGTACTAGGAAGAAACCCTCTGGCTGCATGATGTGTGTTTCAAGAAAAGAGTTGAGCTATGAAATTGCAATGCAGTTTTTTTACCATTTACCGCTTCTTCAAAAAGACTGGGAAGGCCAGAGTTTGAAAATTGGTTATGGTAAATACACAGCTGCCTTTGGCAACATTTGCTGTCTGCCTACACATGGACAGTGGGAATAGATCCAAAACTCCTTGAATCTGAATTTGGTAGCAAGGATTCAGAAGCTAAGAGGCTCATCCTTACCACAGATGAATCAGGATCGCTCAAAAGACTTGTCATCAAAATCTGCTCCACTGGATTTCTGGTGCTTCCTAGTCCCACTTAGTCTTTATACATGTAAGGGGTTATGTTCATAGTGCTTTTTTGTTTCAAAAAAAAAGAAGAGAAATTACAGAGATAGTTGCAAAAAATAATGCTATTTACAAGGGATTTACCAAAGATTTTTTTCCTACCTTGTAGACCTCTTTAAAGCATCTGGTTTATTTGATTTGGAAGATTATTCTGTTCGTTGTTGCAAATATGGCACTTGTTCAAGGTTTTTAAAGTCCATTCTTTTTTTGCAACTATTCAGAGGTAAGCTGAAGTGAAAAGTAAACCCCTATTTTTTCTTATGCCTTCACAAAATTGTTTTTCGTTCAGATTGTACTTTGAATGTCTGCAAATGCAGCAATGGTAACTTTATGAGCTGAGAGCTGGAAGGGTCTGAGGTGGGATGGTTTTCCAAAAGAAAATTGGTGGGAAACCTGTTTTCTTAAAACTGAAGTTAGATTTATTATGGAGAAAAAACCACCAGTCTCATAGTTGAGAAGACAGGTTTGGCTTGTAACAGGCTTAACATAAAGCTTCACCTGTTGTCTCAGTGCATTTTTTATTTAGAAATGTAATGACTGTAATTGTTTCTGCAAATTTCTAATAAATTTGCTGAAGAAGAAGGTGTACCAGTGTTCAGATCATAGAATCATAGAATGATTTGGGTTGGAAGAGACCTTAAAGATCACCCCCCCTGCATGGACAGGGACACCTCCCACTGGAGCAGATTGCTCAAAGCCCCACACAACCTGGCCTTGACCACTTCCAGCCACTCACAACTTTCCCAGGTGATCTGTCACTGGATGAATGATATTCATGAAGAAGTCTAGTAGGACCAGTCTTGCATTCTGGGAAATAAGTTGTTGTGGATAAAACCTTGAAGGGTGCCTCTTTCCGATTTCTCTCATGTATTAGTGCTGTGATTTCTTTTATTTCAGTACTGTGATTTGTGTCCAGTATATGGATCTGAGAATAGGCATTTTCTGTCAGCACCTGAGATTTTGACTCATGCCATACCCAATTCTTCTTTTCATTATCATGTACCAATTCTAGTGAATTTAATAGGAGTGATAGAAGAATAATTGTGAGATGGGAGGAAAAGTTTTCCACCCTCCAGGAAAAAAAAAGGGGGGGGGGGGGGGGCAGAAATTACTTCATGGAGCAATGCTTGGCATTAATACTTAAACAGGTGGCTGTGATGATAGGGCTGCAGGCAACAGCAAGTCAAGGTAGAGCAGACAGAGAATATTTGTTTTGTACATGTGCATGGTAAGTGGGAGCAGTCGGATTGCTTGTTCTTTTTACAACATGAGTCATGACAAAATTACTTCAGCTTTCAGGAATTTGAAAGAGAATGAGGGGAAGAAAACACTTGGCATATGCAATTTAATGCTTTTAACTGGAGAAAGAGAGCTAAGCTAACACTCAAGTGTTTCACGTGTACAAGCAGGCGTTAATATACCCAGAGGATAGTTAAAGATTCCTTGGAGAAACCTCACAGCCACCTCATTCTCGCCTCATCATGACAGCCTCACTTCCCACAGTTTAAAAAAAAATGGAAAAAAGACATCCTGACTTGCCAGTAAGGGGAGAGTTCTGTGGATCATTTTTTGTTTCTTCTGTTCTCAATAGCTCTGCTGCTGTGCCTTCTCTTCAGCTGGGCCTTCAGATGTTTTACATTACCTAATGATTTTTTCAATGTAGTGAGTCCTCAGGTACATTTTTTTTTTTTTTTCAGTTCAGAAGAAGTCCATGGTAAGTTCCAAATTGTTGCCATCAAAAAAACAGATCTCTTAATGGTACTGGATATAAATCTGTTCCTGTTCTTCCAAAACTCAGTGTCTGTTGCTACTGGAGCTGAAGGAGACCCTCTGCTCAGTCTGCAAACTCTAGGCATACGAGCAGCTCTGATTCCATCCTTCAGGGGCAGCAATACAGGCAGGTATATCCAGTCTCCCATAAGCAAGTCAATTACAAATTCAACATATTAAAAAAAAAAAAAAAAGAGAAATCTAGTTGCTGTTCTGCTGACAGTATTGGGTTACAGAACTTAGAGATGGGAAAGCCCTGCCATATTCCGTTTGGTCTGTTTGCCTAAGCACAAAGCAGAATTATTCCCTGGCAGTATAACCTGTGGGTTTTTTCAGCTATGTATAAAGGTAGTTTTTATTACATATTTATTACTGCAATGCCACTGGGATTTTCATATTACCATTCCAGCTAATGAAGTGGCACAGCTTTGCCCTAAGGTCTGATCTAGGCAGCTTCTTGGGCTCTTGACTGTTTTCTTGCCAGCAAATCATCACTAGCTAACTTTGCTGTCCCAAAGGGTTTATTCCTGGACTCAAAAAAACTGAAGATAAGAGTTATGTGAACAAGAGGAGACAAAGGATGGATGAGAGTAAAATAGTTTATATGCTGGAAAATATAATACAAAAGGTGACTGCTAAGAAATCTTATGGGCAACCAATTATACAGTTCATTGGCAACCAATTAGTCAGTGTTGTGAATACCTCAAATTCCTTTAAATCATGGAGTGCTTGTTAGATTGAGTCTGTGGACAGATTACTGAGCCTTAATTATCAGCACTTCCTAGGCATATTTGGCTGTGAGTCATGGCAAGCATGGCAGTTCTGGACTGATCTGAAGTTCTGACTCTTTGCCTGTGTACCACAAGAGACTGTCCCTGCCATGCATATTGCTGATGCTTCAGTGACATAGTTGATCCAGCTTTGGGAAATTTCAGATAAAAAACACAAAAACTGAACCACAAGGAACCAATAAATTTATTTTGCTTTCTCAGATTTGCTCAAAGGATTTCGGTGTGTACCAGTAGACTTTGTGCTGGATCTTAGGCTGTCTGTTTACATATCTTTGATTACATTCTGGATCAGGTATAGTCAACCCCAGCTGATATGACAATGGCCTTAAATGCTATATTGTATTCTCTGGCTAACTTAACAGAGGTACATCTCTGGGCCTGTGCCTGATCTATATCAAATTAACACTGTTAGGAAGGGTGGATGTCTGGTACTAATGATTGAGCAACTGTGCCCTGCTGTCAGAGAATGTTCAGAGACAGCCAGTAGGATGTGGTATGACAGAAATGGATTAAGGATTATTAAAAAGGCTCAACTCTGTTATGATTTTGTCTGTCTTGCTTTGCCCCTTGTCTCTGCAATACATGTCATGAACTTTGTCTCCTATATCAAGGACATTACGTCCATCATAACCATGTGCTTCCAGAAATACGAGCGGGCTGCATCCAGTTCAGCTACTGCAGATTTTCAGAGCTTGCGCAGTAGTCTCAGAACATCTTTATGTAATATCCTTGCTTTCATGTGTTGAAGAAGACAAAGTAGAATGTGCAATAGCACACAGAGAATGTGCATACCTCTGAGGAAAGCAGAAACGGGAAATTTCATTTGTTGCTTTTGGGAAGCATCAGGTTTGTTTGGTATGACTGTAAATTGGCTCAGCTCAAGGCTTCCGTGCAAGTTTCAAATACTTTTTTACACCATTGAAGTCACCTATTAACTTAGTAAACTAGGTTGGCATTAGTCTTTAAAAGGCTCGTTGGAAAAGAGTAGGTGTGGATCTGAACTCGGCTTTTCTGTTGTATTTAAAGCTGTCTTTTGGTGTCAGTCTCAAATGGTGCTGGGAGATGTGGTCTTTCATCACAAGCCTTTAGTCTGTGCCTTTAGTCTGTAGTAGAGGTTCCTGTTGGACTCAGTTCTGAAATAGAGGTCTTATTATGGAGTAAATCATAAGAAAAGGAGTCAGCTTCACTATTATCTCCCATGTCATATATCTGTGAGACACAGTGATATGCTGACCTCTGATGGACCATTTATTGGGGATTTTGTCTGGAAGTTTGAGAACAAAATCTGAATTATTTTCCCTGTAATAAATGTTGCTTCATGGTGTCCATTATAGTTGTAAAGAAGGGTTTAAAAGCATATGCTAGGCACTGGCATGCTATTTCTGAGTTGAAATGTGACAAATTCTTAGATTCACAGGTTCTTTTTCTCTGTCCATTGAAGTTCCTGTTTTGTTATATCTCTCTCTTCTTTTAAGCTTTGTGAGTTCACTTACACTATTAACCTTTTTCTTAGCAGCATTTCCCTGCCTCTGTGCTGCTTCACATCTAGCTGATCTTTTTTCAGGACTCATCTTTTTCTCTTGACTTGTACTATTGCCTATTGCTACAGTAGCTGAGCCAGTTTTCTCTTCAAGAATAGAGGGAATAGCTTGTGTAAGCATGTGAAACTCAGAAGACTAAGAATTATTTTTGCAAGAGTTCCCTTCCCCCACTCTTAAAATGCCAGAAGTTTCATACATGATTAGACAAGGCAGGGAAAGGCTGGGGGAGACTGAATTCTGAAGGATGAGGGAAGCAGAGGTGGTGGAGAACAGGCTTCCTCCTTCCTCACCTACGAAGCTTTCCTACAGAAGTGAAGTGGCACACCTCCACAGGACTGAACAGACCAAAAGCAGAGAAATCTCCAGTAAAATCCTGGGTTTCCTCTGTCTCCTTTTTCACCCTGCAATACACAAAGCATTTCTCTAGGCAAGATTTGTGGTGTTTTCTTGTTTTCTGAAGGAGTGAAAGGGATACTTTCTGAGGCAAACACCATCAAGTTTTTCTTTCAGTTCTCAAAAGTTTGTCCTCCCTTCCACCCTGTGCCCTCCCTCAGTCAGTGTGCATGAAGCTTCTAGCACCCTTGAGGGAGGAAATCATCCTGGGAAGGGAATTCTGGGTCTTGTATGCATTTAAAGCTGTTCCCTGAAGTCCTGAATAGAGTGTTGGCTATGGTCCCAGATAGAGATGAGAGCATAGTAAATTCAGTCTGGGAAAAACCCACTTACACAAGTGGAGATAGCATAGTTTGCTTGCAGCTTTTCTTCCTCTTGCTGCTGTGATTCAAAGGGAACAGTAACAAGTCCTCAAAGCACCAGCATCCTGGGCTGAACTTGAATCTAGAATTGACCTCTTCTCCTTTGCTTACTTTCTCTTCTCTCCTCCTCCCATTTCCTTCTATTATTTAATTTTCGAAACAAACGTCCCCCGGTGTGCACTGTGTAAATATTGTCACTAAATTACTGTCTGTTTGCTTAGTTCATTAGAGAAAGCCATGATAAGCTTTTTAATTACAAAATTAGGTTCACCAAATCAATTTCTTTCATTTAATGAACTGAAGAAAACTGCAAATGGGAGGGGTAACATTCCCTTTTCCCCTGAAGCATAAATTCACTACCTTCAACCTCACATTCCTGCATAAAATCAAGGTAGCCAAGAAACAGATTTTCTGACTTAAAAAAAAAAAAAAGTTAGTTGAAGAGTATCTTCAACCTCCCTTTGTTTTCTCTCTTGTGTAGTTAATCCTTTTGGGGAGCTAATTTGTTCTTCTCTCTTTTGCCTTTTACTCCATGTATTTATTTTATCTTTACCTTAGAGCAGCAGTCACAAAACTGGATGTTCTTGAAACCAAAAGTATTCATTTACTTCTTGGTGACACTTTGCTTCGTTATGAAAGGACAGCATCAGGAGAAGGAATCTTCTTCAGCACTTCCAGAGGAAAGTGGTTGGATGGAAAGAGATTATTAGTGGATTTACAAGCAGTTCATGTCAAAAGAATTAAAGTTTAGAAAGGAAGGATGAAAGAAAAATCAATTGAATTGCTCAGTGACCTGATGGATATGTTTGCACACCATAGTTTTTCTGTAAGACCTTGAATTGAATAGAGTAAAATGTCACAGGCAGGATAGCCTGGATGGCCCTTGGGTATCCACGGGTAAACTATGGTAGATGTAGGTGTATTGAACATTAACTTTCTCAGTTATAGACTCTATTCCAGGGCATATGGTTATCACTTTTGTCAGTTAAATGGCAGAATGGGTGCAGTGTCTGCATTTTCACTACTAACTCATAATATAACAACTCAGATGGAGCCATCAGAGAAGATGAGTTTGTGCTAAGATACTGATTAGAACCATGACCTGAAGAAAGTAAGGCAAAGACAAACTTCCCATTTTGTCCATTTACTTTTGAGGGTTGTCCCCTCCAGTGAAGTGATGGGATAAAGAGATGTGCATAGTGCCATCTTAAACTGCTTGAGTTAAATTTGACAAAGCTTATCCATGTGTATTTTTGTGTAAGATTCCCTACTCTTCTTGTTTTAGTGTATTGTCATTGATCTCTCAAACTTTGGGCCAGAGTTGTATAGAAACTCTGGTGGGTTTTATGATCCCCAGGTTCCGCTTTGAGCCTAGAAGTGATTATATATTCCTGCTAATATGATCAGAAGTGAACTAAATCACATAGATAGCACTTAACTTGTCACCTGTACACTTCAGTGTCAATGATTTGCAGAACCGTGTGGGGACAACCCACACCTCTCATAGCCTGCTCATTGTCACCCATCTCTCTGTGGGCTCTGTCAGCTCTGCCACTGGGACAGATTTTTATAACTATTCTGGTGACTTTAACCTTATTATCTCATCCCTTCCCAATTTGCCGCCTGTACAGAGTTAGGAAATACTTAGTACTATGGAACTGAAAAGAAGAAAACTCCAAACAATATTTTAAATCCTTAAAAATGTCACTTCGAGCTCAGATGAAAATTACAGCCAACACTTTTTCATCCAAATCAACACACCAATTTCTTTCACACCATCTAGTTAGTGAGCAGAAGATACCTAATCAGGGTTGTAGATGTTGGTGCAATCCTAAAGGATCTTCCACTGTATTGTTTAGATGAGAGAGGGCAACCAGAGAGCTCAAAGGGAAGAGGAAGACATAAAGCCAAGTGTTCAAAGCTGCTGGAAGGGTTTCTATGACATATAGAGAAACTCTTTTCACCAGGCCACTGAAATAATGTGTGGACACAGGAAACTGGGTGTGCTTGTGATTGTGCATCAGCGCTGTTCCCTACAGCTGGCAATGCTTCATCAGGAATATTAGAAAAGATAAGCCAGATTTTCTCCTGATTAGCATTGAATTTGACTTGTTCTTGAGCATAAGGATACAAGTTATGGAGCATTTAGCTGTTCTTTTTATAATACAAAGTTGATATGTATGTAGTCTATTTATTTATAATGAAATTCAGTTACCATGATTCTAATTTCTGGCTGGCTAAAATGATGCAGCATGGAATTAATGCAGAAGAAGACATGGCTATGATTGCTCTCAACTTCTTACTTCTAATTGCAAGGATAGATTTTTGAAAGTATGAATTCAGCTGTTACAGCAATCAAAGCAGCTTCTTGGAGACTGAAGGGCAGCAGTTAGCCATTTCTGCCTTCCACTCTCAGCCCATGCTAAGCATAGCTCATCTGCTGCTCACAATAGAACTGGAGTACATTTGCCAAGCAAATCCATGTGCTGCAGATGAACAGGTGTCCCTTATGTCAGATTACAAAACATCCTAGAGCTGGAAGGGCCATGGCCTCCTGGGGAGCAATATTAAAAGAAAATCTAATCTTCTGTATTTAAGCAGTAATAAGAATCCTCAGTGAAGCAGAACCCTGTTTTGTGCCTTTCTCTTGCTACCTGCTGGTTTGCATAATGATTATGCCTACTCAGATGATGCATCCAGGGCTTCTTGTTACAGTAGTCTGGCTACTCTGTGATGAAAGCAGGGTGGATTCTTACTTTCATCCCTCGCTTTGCTATGCTCCCCTGTAATCTAGTGATCAGAGGTGAACAAGGAATTAAGGGCATTTATTCTCTGGAACTCAGTTGAATACTCATTGGTTTTAAGTGCTACGGACACTTTAGTAGCAACTAATAGTTGTGAGAAGCATGTGAAGGTTGATGAGCACCCATTACTATGTAGTATTGTTTGATATATGCAGGCTGCAAACCTGTGCTTGGTGTTTCACAAATAACCAGAACCATACAAGTTAATGGGATCCAACTGAACCCATGCTTCTAGATCAGCATAAAAAGTTCTTCCTCCACTTAGTACAGTACTTGCTGAAAAGATACTTCCAGAGTGACTGAGCCTTCTGATTTTACGTATCTTTTGCTTGAGGACTCGAAAGAAGGTTCCTGACTTAGTGAGATTTTCTGGGAGCAGTTTCAATGAAGAGCTGGTTAAAAGGCATAATAGTAAAAAGGTGAATAGCTAGTCAAAGCCCTCTGAACCTTAGCAGCAACCTCTCCCATATTCCTTTTAAGTCAAGGTAGGGATGAGCTATTATGAACTGAAGAAGCCACTTCCCGTTGCTAAAAGCAGAAAAATTACAACATGGTCATTTCATTGTGAAAAATCCCCCAAGCTTTTTGATTCGTGTGCCTTTACAATGGACCAAATTAATCTGTGGCATGAGAGGTATTGACATCGAGTTCACATGAGCTGCTCCCCAGAAGGGAGCGGGCGTGCAGCCCCCCTCCTCTCTCACACTCCCACACTGCGCCTGCTTATGTAACCCTGCAGCTTCCCCTCCTGTTATCCTGCCTGCTGATCTGTGCCTGATGGCCATGTCAGAGCTCCAGCACCATGAGCTCTCTGATTGATCCACTCTGTGCTCTTTAACATGACAATTAAAAATTATTTACAAATGGTCATTTCTGTTCCAAAGAGAGAGCAGCAAGAGGCTGCGATGCTTGCTGAAGAATCAGAGACACCCAACCATCTTGGCAGCTGCTTGCTTGTCCACACAGGATGTGTGTTCTTCTTGAAGGGATGCTTTGTGAGAGCTTTCTGTGGGGCCAGAGGAGTCAGTGCATCAGAGTCAGCCTTCTGGAGATAGTGGCCTGTTTCCAATGAAGGAGACACTTGTTATATGGATATCCCTGTAAGATGGAAGAAGACTATGCAGGAGGCCAGTGCTGGCATGAGGACTGATTATCAACCATCAGTTAGGAAAAACTGAGGAGAGTTTACTGTTTGTTACTGTCAGTCTGCCTCATAGAGAAAACTGGGCCTGAGACTGATTCATGAGCATTTTAGAGGGTATTCATGCACACTAATTTTGAGGCAGGAATCACCATACAGTCTGCGGAGAGAAATGAGATCCCTCAGAGTTTTGAAGCACCCTTGTCAGGCACACATCCTAAATCACTTTCTGAAGAGGGACTGCAAGCACAACATAAAATCCTGCTCCTCCTGTCTTTGTTATGCCAAGTAGCTTTGTCTGCTTAGTGAGGCTGTATTTGGGCTTGGGGGAAGTATAGCTGATCTTGTCGTTCCCTGACCCGATGATCTAACACTTTTATCAAATCCTTTTGGTTTGTTAAGGTCAATTATATTGCCAGTCTGTGACAGAAGCTCCTAAAGAAGTCCTGTGCTCATCTACTCTGAACCCAGTCCCTAGCTCTTCAGCAACTGTATTATGATACTGTTATGCTCTGTAGGATCTGGTTTGCTTTGACAGGAAGGATTAGTGACAGAAAGGATTTTTCCAGTCATTAATATTTTTCAGTGAAGGAGAAGCAGCTGCTATCATGTTTTGTCTGACAACAGTAGTGAAGTCAATCCATGGAAGTGGAAGTGAATACAACATACCGATGCTACTTCCCTTTGTAATTCTTTCTCCTCTTTTAGATTTTAGCTCAAGTTGCGTCAAAGTCTCATGTCATTTCTTGATTTAGCTCAATAGGAAAGAGCTTGAATTTTGAACCATGTTGAATTTTGTGTCTTCTTTAGAGTAAACTCTGCCCTCACTGTCAGAGCCTCACCGGCATCCTCTTCCTGAGTGCTGCTTTGTCTGTTGCCGTGACTGTTCATTTACTGCTGGGAATCCATTGGGATTAACACAATGTTGTGGGAGCGTGGACAACCCACTCTCCCAGAGGGACTGCACCATCTAGTGAGTGAGTAGAAGATACCTGATCAGGGTTGAAAATGTTGGTGCAATGCTAAAGGATCTTCCAGTCAGTGACCTTACCACGGAACACAACCATGCTGTTTCTTAGAGATGGGTACATGAAAACCCAAAGTTAAATGCTGCTACCATGCAGTTCAGCAGAATCTGTGTGGTGTTTTCTCAGCTGATTGTGGTGTCTTCTGCTGTCAATGACAGGTTAGCTCTGTCCCAGAAAGATTTTCTGCACTTCAGTACAGATATAGAGGTCTTAAGTGTTAGTTCTACCCAGATGGATCATCAGTGCTCAGTACTTCAAGGCTTGTTCATATAGAGCATTTGAGAGCTACAGGAAGTTTAGTTCAGCTCCATGCTGCTCCCTGCTGCTCTGGGGAAAAAATTGAGTGGAAAATCCCATTTGAAGGAGAAATAAGAAAATAGCATATACATGTAATATGATTTGGATGACACCCTGGCAGGAAAGCAAGTATTCTCATATAATGACCACACTCTGGCCTTCTTAGATATACTCATTTTGCACAGTGAAAGCAAGAAAGAAAATGGACTGGAGAAAGAGATTTAAGCTATGTTAAAGCATTGAGAATTGATGAGTTACAAGCCTTTCAGCTCTGTAGGTATAGGATGAAGTCCTGTCCATAGGAGGAGTAAAAGAATTCAGTCATCTCAGACTCCTCTGCTATAGATTCCAGTCCCAGGATGAAGTTTTCCATGTCTTGAAAGACTGTGGGTAGAGGAAATAAAGAGATGAGTTCTGAAAAAGGTTGTGATGTTATTGCAGTGCCTAGGCCTCAACTACTTGGGAATCTGCATGCTGGAACAGAAGTGCTTTAGAAAGTAAATTGACTTGTCTGTCCAAAATTTGTGTAGTTCTGCTTGGTGCTTTCAGTCACTCTGCTACAAGCTCTGGAAGTATTTCCCATATTTAAGGTAAAATGTCAGAAAAAAAAGCCTGCAGTGTTACTTTAAATGAGAGAAACTAAGTTTCTTTTTTTGTTTCCCTTGCTTTTTGTCCCACCACCACCACCAGCTTGGGTTGTAGTATTTCATCTTCATGACGTACATTGCACGTTGCAATCTGACATATTGTGATGTGTCACATACCTTGACATGACAAAGACTGACATTGTGGGTCAGGCCCTGGAGCACAATTGTAATGCTAATCTAAAAAATAAGTAAATAAAACAGGGAGGAAAATACTGGTTGTTTGATCTGATACTTAGGATACCATTAAAATGCCATTTTCCTGAAAACTTTTTACTCTGGACTTCTCCAAAGTACTCATTATTCAGATGTCTTTGAGTCCCAGCTTTCAGAGCACTTGACAAAGATGGAAGATGCTGCTGCTGCTTTATGAGGCAGGAAAACAGGAATGGAAAGGAGCAATGTGGTGTGTCCAAAACTCACCCACTTGTAGAATTAAGGATATAACTTGAGTCTTCCCACTTGCTGCTCTGTTTTGATTCCCATCACAGTCATTTTCGGCAAAAGGGGTGGAGAACCTTAGATTTGCAGCCAAAGGAAATGGAAATGAAGTGGCTTTTAAGGTGGTGACTGAAAAAAAGGAAATGTTTCTGGTAACTTCTTTGCTAGCTATGTCATATCAGGTGAAGTCCTTCAAAATCACCGAGTTTTCCAAATGGAAGCACTTCTCCTTGCTTACTCTCTGCAGGTAGGAGAGCTGCTACAGTGGCTCTATGTAGGCATGGCTCCAGTTCAGTTCTGGTTTAGTGTAGGCACTTGAATACTTCTGAGCAAGTGTTAAACTGAGTTTCAATTCATGTTGCTCAAATCAGAGGAGGTTATTAATTCAGAGATTGACTCATTTTTCTGCTCCTCCCATCTCAGTAAAATAAAAACAAGATCAGACTGTAGAGCTGAGGTGTTTGCAGCATCCACAAGTGAAAAGTTGTCAGATACTGAAACACAGGTAAATGCTTCTGAAATTACCCTTAATTACAGTCTTGTGTGTGTCTATATCATATATATGCTCCCTCCCTACCCAACAGCCTCCTTCCTACCTCCCCTACCTCAGCAGTGCTCGCTAGCTTCTGAGCACCAAAATAGGTGCATTACAGTCAACATAACTCTTTCCAGCTGCTTAGGCTAAGGCAGGATTTGCAGAGATTTCGTGATGAAGCTGTTCACTGTGGATTATATTAGTCATAGAGGGAAAGTGAGAGCCAGATTGTGCCTCAGGCCATGTCTGTGTCCAGCAGCCATCTTATAGAATCTTCTTTTATAGCTGTCATGGGTGAATTACTTTTTTCAACCAAGATGAAGGCACAGGCTTGCCATCTAGTCATTCTGTAACACCCTCTTTTATGCCAGTGAATGTGGAACAGTTGGAGAGAGAAAAAACACAGCACCTTTCTTTAGCAAAGGACTTTTAAGAAAAAAATATGTCTTTCTTTAAGCTAGTCTGATGATCTGAGAAATAGGCCAAGCTGTGGTAGGAGTGTAGTGGCCTGACATTGGAGTTTCACCTAGGCATCTGTCCTGGTTTGAGCCAGGATAAAGGTGATTTTCTGGTTTGTACTTTTTAATAGAGAGCATCTGTCATTTGGTTTAATTGCTGGGCTAATGTTAAACACAGAAGGATTTACTGTGGGGAGGAGCTGTTCTGATCAGACCAACATTAGAAGCAGATAGTATTTAAAAATATGTACAGAAGAGATGGCACATCAGCAGGGCAGCGTGTTATTTCAGGCTGCCTCATAAACTCAGGCTTTCCACCAAAGCTAATATACTGTGAATTGTCTCTGGCTTGGGAGCTTGTTCTTGTGTTCCAGTCCCAGGCACATTTGAAAGTGTGGCTCCATTTATTGGGAAATCACAACCGATTTGGATTTACTTCTGTTATGGGGAGGCACAAGATGCTGTGAAAAAGCAGGGCTAAGGACACAGAACCCATCTGCAGGTGGGATGGATCCTGTTGTGGCATAGTTAGGGCCAGAATCTTTTGTACTCCTGACATGTGAAGAAAAGATGGTTTAACCACTTTCATCTTTTTTTTTCTTCTCTCTCTCTCTCTTTTTTTTTTTTTTTTTTTTTTTTTTTTTTTTGTGTCATAATTACTCCTTCCAAATGACCCTTGCTTGGTTGGAGTCATTCTGAACCCCACAGCCTGTGGATAGCATTCCTGAATATGCATGAGCTGATAAGAGAATCTAATGTGTGAATCACACTTAAAACAGACCCACCCACTCACTCCCTGACATCAGCTTTTTCAGAACTGTGAAGTGAGAGTGATTTTAAAATTAGAAAGCATGTCATGGAGAACTTTTATCAGCCCTCAGAGAAAATAAATAACCTCTCAAGATGTGAGAAAGGCTTTAACTAATGCAGTTAGTTATTTATTTTTGCTTTGCAGTTAAAAAATGTGCTTTCATATTTCTTCAATATCTATGTTCCTCTTCAAAAATGTGAATAATAATTGTAATGGATGCCAGCAAATACTGTCATCTCTAGTTCTTTTCCCATGTTTCCTGAGATTACAGTATGTAGTTTCTGGGGGATTACTGCTGCATGCGGTATACATGAAACTTATTTCAATGGGAAGAACAGAGGGAAGAAATAGTAATTCATTTTCTAGCATGTATTTTTCCTGAACATTTGCATTTTAAAAGCAATATTGCATGCTTTTTAAAATGGGTGAATTTTTAAGAGAAGGAAAAAAATCAAACCATCTAGGAACTTAAAAAATCAAACCATCTAGGAATAAATAAGCAGAGAGGAAAGAACCAAACATCTTATTTTTATGTTTGTTGTTGCTTTTCAAGTATTGTTGCTTTTTCCCAGGCTGATATATGTGCTAAAAAATAGAACAGGAGGTCTGTCTACAAAAAAAATCAGTTGACTTCCTTCAGCCTCACTGCCTTGTGCTGTGATCTCTCCAGATTTCACATAGAGCCTGAAAGATAAGATGTCAATAAAACAAAACAAACAAAAAAACACCTCCCAAAAAAGGCCCACAAAAAACAAACAAAAAAACCCCCAACAGCAACAAAGAACAACAAAAGTAATGAAAAACAAACAAAAAACCTCAAGAAACAGGTTTTTGCAAGAATTAATAGGCATGAGTCAGTAGAAGGTTTTTGTCCCTTGAAATGGTACTGATTCCACTGCCCTTTTTGGGCTAAAGCATAGGCCTGTTTTAATGAGTATTGGTGTTTATAAAAATCTGTCAGTTTTCACAATTGTAGTTATGTTAAATCCAGGGTTCTGGTCTAGTTCCAATTTGAGAAGCTATTTTCTGCTTAGTTTCTGCAGCAGATTTGTATTGCCTGCGATCTCCTCCTCCACTTGCTGTCATACATTTTCATGTTTGCTGAGCTCTTTTAAACAGCCAGCACATTCCCCTTCTGTGTGTGTATTAGCAACTACTTCTGGAGTGGAACATGGCAGCAAAATATTATACTTCACTTAAGAGAAGACACGATAATGCTATAACAAATCAAATCTAGAAAAAGAAATTTAAGGTAGGCAGAAACTAATTACTAAATTGGAATTTTGCCAGGATAGTGGGACTAAGAGGATTATACAGAAAAACTAGAAAGCACTTAGAAGTGAAAGATGCCTTAGACACAAGAAATGGCAAACACCCATGCCATCTATTCCTTACCTTGGCAATTGCTGCAAGTTTGTTCACATCCAGTCTATTTATAAATGAGTAAAGCAACACAAATTCTATCATCATTCTATGGAGGCTGTGCCAGGGGGATTAATTTGCAACCAGAAATGTATCTTGATATTCCTCCTGTGTGTTCCTTTGTGTCTTTTTCTTCCTAATTGTACAATCTGGAACTGCTTTCTTCCCCCTCTCTCTCTCCCTACTACAGTCTTTGCATTACATGCCCTTCAAAGTCTTAGAGATGTTTATCATGGCAGGCTGTTTTCTGCAAGCATGCCTTTCCAACTAACAGTCAGGTTTTCCCAGCCAGCTCCTGAAATCACTTTTAGCCTTGTCTACAAACAGCTTGAGCTGTAACAATGACTTAAAATCACTCCCTCCACTGGATGCTAGGCTCACTTCCCCAAAGCTGGAAGGACTCGGTCAGGGTTATGAGGCATAAGATGGATCATATGCCCAGGGAGGCCAGACTCATTGGAATCCAGACTAGTCCTGTTCCTTTTCAAGTGAGTTTTGTTCATGCCATCTTAGATGGACTGCCTGTTAGAAAAGGTAGACTTTTTAATAGAAAATGTTTTTTGTTTTTTTTTTTTAGATTTGTTGTCCTATCAGGTTTTTTGGAAGTTTGCTATTAGCTGTGCATGTTAGTGCCAAAATATTACCTCTGTGCTATAGGGAATTTAATTGTGTGGCTGTTCCATTACTTACCTCACCTAGCACAAATAATACATAAGAAGCTGTAAATGTTGTGATTAGGGATTGGATCTTATTTCAGACTCAGGAAGTTGAAGTGGTTCACAGAAAGAGTTTTAGTGTTTAAGTCATTGTGCTCTGTTTTCTCAGGCTGTAGTGTCTGTCAGTCCTGGGTATGTACATCCCACCTATTACCAGGGCTCAAAAATTAAGTTCAATTTGGTTTATGGAAGGTGGTAATATTTGCAGATTTTTTTTTTCCTTTTTTTTCTTAATATTTGAAAATGGAAGGAGTTTTGAATTCTTCAGCATGTGTTGATACAAGTACCAAAAGCAATGCATACATACTTCTCAAGGCAGGGAATGATTTTCAGTATGTCAGGCCTTTGTCTTACAGTCAGTTGTTTAGGGGAGGCCTCTACATTTGCAAACCTTTGTAGCTACAAGGTCATATTATGTAATTACCTATGTATTCTGAGTTTATGTAATATACTCAATGGATATTCTTAATGTTGTTTGGGAGAAAAAGAGCGCCTGTTTAATTTCTTCTTCCCTCTAATTATAGCACAAATTACACTTTGTTAATCATTTGTCTTTAGAAAAATTATAAAAGGCTGTAATTGCTAAAGAGAACGCAGTAAACAAAAATGCTTCTGATTGCTTCTTCTGCCACATTGTCTCAAATGGAACTTGAAAGTCAGAATAGATCAGATAATTTGTCAGAGAGCCAAAACTGAACATATTGCTGGCTTCGTCTGCTAGGGATTTCTGTTCATTTTCAGAGTGTGTGTGATCAAGTAGACTGTTCAGGAGAGGAAGTATAAGGTAAGACAAAATGCAAGCCCATAAAGGAAGAAGAAAATGAAAGCTTTCTAAATGTCTGGAAAGTAGTTCTTGAGATATTGGCATCCCTGGCAAGCTTGCGGGACTGTTAGCAAAATTAGAACTTCATGGTGACTTCATGGTGTCTTCAAGTTTTATTTTAGAGCAATGCTATCAGACCTCACTGAAACCCCAGGGAAACTTCTGACATTGCATTTGTTGTGGATATGTCCTTAATTGTAATTTAATTTTTCTTTTCTACCTTCAGTGTTAACAGTTAGAACTTTGAAACCAGGAGACTTCATGTTTGTGTTCTACAAATGGAGCTGTCAATCAATTGGTTTTTATCAGAGGTTTGTTCCATAAATGTTAGACAACTGGGACCCAATTATCGTATCTATTATACAGTGTTAATTTGACAAATAAAGGTGCAAGTTCCAGGCAATCTTACTGAAGTGAGGGTGAATTTTAGGAAGATGCTATTGTGCGGTTTCAGAAGAGCCAGGGAGTTTGAAGGCATATAAAACATGACAAGAGACATGTCACCATGCAGATCTTTAGATAGGATGTGGTCAGACTCATATCCTTCACTAATTTTTCTCTCAGATTTGGGAACAAAGGGAACTAAAACTGCTTCAGCTTTATGCGAATTGCCTTACTTGGTGATATGGAAATGCAAAGGATATTTCTATAGTATTAATGCAGGATTCTTAATGGACTTGGTGTATCTGTATGATACACTTGTCCTTCATGGAGGATGTGATTTGATATTTTTGTGAGGAGTTATGTTGGAAGTATTATTATAATAGAATTATTTAGGACAGCTGAACTTTCAGCAGCAACTGCATTGTGTAGCTGGGTGCGGGAACAGCCAACTCTATCTAAACTGACTCATTCAGGAACACATTTTTAGTTCTACATTGAATACTTTAATGCACAATGTGCTTTCTAAAAGTAATATTAGCACATGTGGTATCTCAGAGAAGTAAACAAGTAAAAAGACACCAGTCTAAAGCAAAAGTACATGCCCAGGTCCAGCAGATTCAATGATATTTAAGAAATGGTAGACCATAAAATAGGCTCATTCCCATCTGCTTATGCTCATCCAAGCCAGCTAAGAATTTCTTCCCCATCTCTGATGTAGCTAATTTATTACAGATGGTTATCTCTTATGGACATTTCCACTGTGTGTTCAGTATCAATAAGCTAAGCTTATCAGTGTCATATTATACCATCAGCTGCCCCTGTACTGCACTATGAAAACCAAAAATTGTTCCTTTACACTTAGAAAACATTTTTGAGTTTCTCACAGGAATATGTAAAACTAAAGTAAAACAAAAAAATCTGGAATAAGTTGGTGTGAGAACATGTACCACTTCCTCTCTGTGCCATTCTGAATGGGTACATGGATATTTTTCTTAACTGTCTTCAGCCCTGCACACATCACCTCATACCATCCAGAGGGGTCTGAGACACCAGCAGCTCTCCTCCACATGACTGGGTGAGTCTGCAGCTTTGCATGGTTTACATAGATCACATTAGGGAGTTTTTCAGATCATGTGTCAGTATCTACAGGGATCCAGTTCTCTTACCATTCTCTCACTTTTTCAGGTGAGTCCATACTTTGCTGATACTTATCCTTGGAAACCTTTAAGGGAATAAAATACCTTCAACCTCCAGACAATGATTTCATGCCAGCCCATAGGTTTTACTCCAGTTTGACCTGAAATCTTCCTGACATTGCTTGTTCGTCTGTCCCATGAAGAATGGCTGGTGCTGCATGGCCACTTTTCTAGCTGCTTGGGACTTTATCAGCCTGACCCACTAGTACCAGCTGATAGTCTTTTATGTTCTGTCTTGCCTGTCTACACAGGTGTAGCATGCAGGTAGCTCACACTGAAGTACATGTAGATCTACCTGTATGTTTGGGACCCACACCTATAAAAAACAGTGTCAGTCTCTTTACTTTTTTTTCCTTCTTTCTCCATTGTTTTTTAATTTATTGCACTCCATTTCTCTCTGTGCTCCTCTGTGTGTCCTTTCTTCCTCTCCAGTTCTATTCACATTTGTGTTACACCAGTAATGGGACCTGATTGCTCGGCACAGCATGCAAACATTAGGTAAAAGGCACAGTGTTCAGAGAAGAACATAAGGTGACCAAAGCATTAATGTTAATACTGAGCAGACATTTTATTTCTCCATTTATCCTCCTGCACCTGTCTCCACTCTGATATCATGATTCACTTTCTGCAATGTGTTTTGGGGACTAAGTTCCATTTTTCTCTACATGATATGTTTGTTCCCTTGGCTTTTTTGCTTTTGTTTTTATACTCAGCCAGACAAAAACCTAATGATCCATATATAAAAACAGCTTCTCGCTCCAGACTGTAAGTGCCAGCTCTTTCCTGAGAATTTGGCATTATCAAAATTACTGTTGATTATATACAAAAGCATTCTCTTGGTTGATGTGGTGTTTGGATAATGCTTTAATGATGTTGGTGTAAACAATTAGTTAATGTATTATTAGAGGGACTTAGCAGTGCTCATATGTGCTGGTGGGATTTTTCCAGCTGTCTGCTTTATAGAAAAAATTGTTAAAGGCATTTTGGAGTTAGGTCTCCCATCTTCCTCTCTCCCACTCTGTTTTTCTAACTTTCCTTCTTTCCTTCTTTCCTTCTTTCCTTCTTTCCTTCTTTCCTTCTTTCCTTCTTTCCTTCTTTCCTTCTTTCCTTCTTTCCTTCTTTCCTTCTTTCCTTCTTTCCTTCTTTCCTTCTTTCCTTCTTTCCTTCTTTCCTTCTTTCCTTCTTTTTTTCTTTCCTTCTTTCCTTCTTTCCTTCTTTCCTTCTTTCCTTCTTTCCTTCTTTCCTTCTTTCCTTCTTTCCTTCTTTCCTTCTTTCCTTCTTTCCTTCTTTCCTTCTTTCCTTCTTTCCTTCTTTCCTTCTTTCCTTCTTTCCTTCTTTCCTTCTTTCCTTCTTTCCTTCTTTCCTTCTTTCCTTCTTTCCTTCTTTCCTTCTTTCCTTCTTTCCTTCTTTCCTTCTTTCCTTCTTTCCTTCTTTCCTTCTTTCCTTCATCTCTTTCTGTCTCTTTCTTTGTCTTCCTGTATTTTGTTATTTCGTTCTGTCTTTCATTCTCTTTTCCAAGTATTCCCACCCCCCTCCTTTTTTTCTTTCCCTCACACTGAAAATGATGTTTGCTGCTTATGGGGTATTGATTGTATATTATCAGTCAGGCTCACACATTGACAATTACATGTAGTGCCAAGGTAGCCGTGACAATGAGGACCGGTTGCCATGGCAGTGAAAGCGGCCTATTGCTGCTACCAGGCGCCTGCTCTATAGCGATAATCGTGCTGCTCATTTCATTTTAATTGAAATTTGAAATCATATTCTCTGGGAAGAAGCATACAGACCTTTTTCTCCATTTTTTTTTCACTCATCACTAAAAAAAATATTACAAATATGAAAGATTTGCACATTTCTTACAGCAAAATATTAACTTCCTGACAGTCAGTCAACACCATAAGACCGTAGTCAATGCAGAGCTTTATAAAGGTAGTTTTTCAATCTTTTTCATTCTGTACCTAATTAATAATTTTCATTTTTCACTAGCCTCATGTTCCATTTCTCTGCTGTGTTCATTTTTTTTGGTACCAGCTCATCCAGATAGTCAGATAGTTCTTCACAAAAGTCACCATTAACTGCAGGCTACATACTCAAGATTTGTTCTAGAAGTGAATATAAGAACTTGTCCATAATTATTTGTATAGTTTTTATTAAACTTACTGTCTGCTGGAAGCAAAGTTTTCCACCATGTAAACTGACACACCTCCACCAATGACAGAGAAAACAATAACTCTTATTTTCAGAGAAGTAGAAAATCAGTGAAGATGTTTAGAGGCAAATGCTTTCTTAGGGGGTGGGGAAGAGTTTGAAAGTTTAACAGTAGTAAGAGAAGGTGATACAGAAAAGTATATCTTGACAGCAGGAAGTACAAGGGGAAAAGTTCTCTGATTGACAATGTTAACACTGGGAGGACAGTGACAAAATTGACAAAGAGAAAAGTAGACTCTTTTTTTCTTGATGCTGCTTAGGCAAGGTTAACTTTCTGGGATGCTGAGAACTAAATTAAGATGCCTGCTTGATCTTCTCCACTTTTGGTTCTGCACAAATTTGGTGCCTGGTTTTCCCACAGCCTTTCAAGGTGGCCAGAACTTGAGTGTATGTATTGAATCTACTGCTGTTTCCAAACTGCTTTCCCATGTGGGACCATGGATTCAGGGAGCTTCCCACGTATGCTGTTCTTGCCATCTAGTAATGATAAAAGGTAGACATGTCGCACTTAATTGGATTTGTTTGTTTTGGTGTTTGTGTGGTTTTGTATTTTTTTTTATTTTTTCTCTTTGGATTCCTGTAGCTTTCCAAATCACGAAAGGACACAACAAATAAATAAGTTTACAGTTACTAAATAAGGTCTTTTGGACGTAGAGAAAATATGTATGAAATGCACTTTGTCATTTGCTGTTACATTCTTGTTTGACTCCTTTCTTAATAAGCATCCATTCACTGGATGAACCTGAAAGACAAACTTCAAATCTGAATACTAAACTTGAAAAGTTAAGGCTTGTTAAGGTATATTCTTCATCCAAAGCCTTCTTAATTACACAGCAAAATTTGGGGAGTTTAGAATCAAAAGTTTTTAACTGCTCTGAAGGTGTCAGAGCTGCGAAGGAGCCGTCACTGGCCGCTTTCCTTGCAGTAAAACATTTGGCCTTCCAACTCTTTAATTGGTCTTTGACACTACTGGAATTGGACCTGAAGCTTTGAATTTGCAGTGTAACCAGGCATTTTATGAGAATTCTAGAGGTAGAGGGGCTAGAGGATGGTCAAGCAAAGAGTATTCCTTCTCTTACTTACCTCTGGTTTTGCTAAACTAAGGCTTTCTGAGAAGGGAGGAGCAAGCAGGGTCTACACAGGTAACTTTTTGATGTGGCTTAACACCTGAAACTACTTTGGATGCAAATTCTATCTGTTTTCTAAACATTGATAAATTGGCTTTCACCCAGGCGGATTCCATTGTTTTTCGCTAATTTGTTTTTGCTGTGGTTTTGATTTTTTAAAAATAATCTTGTTTTGTTTATAAATGCCACTTTCCTTTGTTAAATGATACAGTTTTAAGCAGCTCACAGGTTTTAATGTCTGCTCTGGGACCAGATTGAAACACACTACCACCAAATGATACAATGTAATGATCCAGGTTAAACTTACATTGTCGGTATAGAGCTATTTAAAAAATGGTAATGGCTTACTTTGCAGTGAGCTGCAATATTAATGCTAGATCAGACATTATATCCTTGTACTTTTCTAACTTTATGATGGAATGAGCATCATCTGCCCTCGTGTAGCCAACTGAAAGCCAGTATAACCAGGAAAACCAGTATTTAGCTCTGGTCATCATTCAGAACAAACCCAGCTGTCAGTTTGCCACAGAACTGGAGCACAGTTTGTACTGCTGGGTGATCCCCAGGTTGCACCAGTGGGTAGCAGTGTTTTTCAAAGCAATGCCTTTACCTTGCAGCTAGCAAGGTCCTGCAGGAGCTATGTTTGCTGGAAAGGTGACTGCTGACTCAGGGAAAGTACACCCTTACACCCTTTGTCCTCTTCATCTCACTGTGGAAGGCTGACTTTTCTGCAGAGGTCTCCTCTCCAAATGATGCCTGAACCTCAGTCTGATGAGTGTGGGAGGTACCATGCACTTTCAGCTTGAAGTGTTATGCTTGAAGCCTGTCTGCTGCAGCCTACTTTGGAAACATCTGTCTGAAAGTAGATCTAAGGGCCTAAAGGGGTTTTGAAGCCATTACTGGTGGCAGGGCCGAGATTAAAGTAATAAAAAAAAACAAACAACTGAAGCAAGTGGTTAGAGTGACAGATAAAGTGTGAAGTAATATTAAAGCTGGAAGATGGGCAGGGACAGTGGAGATCCATTTGTGCCAGGAGTTTTAACAGCCTATGCTCTACATTGCGTATCCACTCTGCTGCCCAACATCTCCCCCCTCTTCCCTGAATCCTCACAGGCCAGCAGAGTTCTTAATTAAGTGTCAAAGAATTGATTAGCGAGAGCTCTTGCAAGGCAATTCCATTGATGAAACCATTTTGTCAGGCCAGCTGATATAATTAGACCAAACAAGATGTGAAATCTTCAGTGTTTTGGGCTACAGCCCAGTAATTATTTAATTTGTAATAAAAAGGAGCTAGGGAGGAAGAGCGAACAGCAGCAGGAGTTTAAAAAAAAAGAGAAAAAAGTTTACAAAATATTTTGCTTTCTCTCCCTCCCCAGCATTCTTTCCTCTCGCTGGGGACTTTGAGCATTTGCAGAAAGCTGCTTAATGTCTGTGCAGAGGAAGCCTTGGTGAGCTGTCAGCACTTGTCCATTCCTCTTGAGACATAATATCGCCTTCCTTGCAACTCATCAAACTGCCAGGCCTGATTTATACAGAGCTAAACATACGAGTGCTGTTGGGATGATCATCGCTATTGAGATTGCACTGTTCATTTTCTAAGCTGCTGCTGGTGTGTCTGAAGGAGTTAGGGCAGAATCATATTTTTAACAATAATTAGCACTTATCCAGCAGTTTTCTGTGGATCGTTGTGCTTTATGGAAGAGATCAAATACCCATCCATTTTACAGATAGAAAAATTGAACTTGTGTAACGTGATCAGTGCTTCACCAGAGAGAAAATACGTGGCTGGGAATAAGCCATGGTCTCCTAACTGCTAGCCCAAGCCCCACACTACCAGACTTTGTTTGCTATTCTTGTGGACAGCAGCATAGTTTTCTCTTCCTTCCTCAACCTTTAGTGAGGTAGTGGCTGAGCTACCATTAGGACAGATTAGCAACAGACTGCTACCTCCTATTTTCAGGTTCTTCACACTTGCCCACAGTACTGATGCTTTGAAGACCCCCTTTTTACCACAGCCCACTTTCTTGCACAGTGTGTTTGATACTGAGTCCTAAAGGCTTTCATACATTAAAGTGAATGAGGGATGTTAAGGGAGTGGGAAATACAAATGCTCCAAGTTCTTATTTCCAAAGCCAGGAGAGCAGCAAGCTGCAAGCTCTTCCTAGGACTTTTATTACAGACGGTAATCACACAGCAAATCCACAAGAGAGCTAAAAGCCCAGAAGCCCTCCATCTCTGCCTCCTATTTGATCCAACTTGTATTGGCTCCTTTCTTGAGCTACTCAAGATGGATTTTAAGAGTGCTCTTGTTTGTGAAGGATTGTTTTGTTTTGTTTTAATTTGTTTTCTCTTTCATTGCACAAACAGCAGATAAAAAAAATCCACTTAAATAATAGAAGAAAAATATTTCCATACACTACAGGTTGGCAAAACCAGGGAAAGGAAGAGAATATAAAAGAAAATCTAGCTATCAAGTGAAAATCACATTCCAAAAATGTTGCATGCCTTGCAGTACCAGCTTTTCTTCCTGAGCTATGATTACTGGATGATAGCTCTAGCTCTGCTCCATCCCCCGCACACCTTCCTCACGCTATTACAGAATGAACGTGTGCTGCCTTTCACCTCTTTCTCTCTACCACTCCTTTCTTGTATTCTTCTTTTCTTGAGGGATGTGTGGATGTGCACACATCTGTGTAGTGGAAAGCAACAAGGCTGACAGAATCCAAGTCTGAACAGGAGTATCATCTGAGTTACAAATGATAATAAATTAAAACAAATCCTCATGCGCATTTCTGGGAGTGATGTGCCATTCTCCTAGAGGCAAGGGCTGCCACATTCCTGTCCCTATTCCACAGCACAGGGTATGTTATGTTGTCTGAATAGTTCATGAAGCTAAGGTAGAAGAAGATGTATTTATGTGGAAGGCAGCCACAGAAAGGCTGGAACAAAATTTTTGAACCAAGATAAGGTGGTGGGTAGGCTAAGCTGCAAGGAGGAATAATGCATTGTCATCTGCCCTTCTGAGTTGTTTCATAGAGGAAGGTTATTAAGGTGGTTATTAAGGCAGAGGGCAGAGCCCCTGTGGAAATGCAGAGCTGGTCGCTATCATAATGAAATGTAAAATCCAGCAGTAACCAGATCCCTAGAAATTTCCTGGGGGACTCCAGGTATGGAAACACATTATAAGCTTCTAGGATGCAGCCATAAAGACAAAATTCTAAAAAGTTTGAGGATGCTATTTGTCATTCTTTAGAGGACAGTGCTTTTCACTGAGCTGTGGCCACCAGCATAAGAATTTGGAGATACACTGCTGTGGGTTGTGTATGGTTTGTACCTATGACATGTATTGGGATACAAGACCCACCTTGGCAAGTCTGTAATTAGTTTCTGGAAATTGTTGAGTAGAGATTGTATATCTATCTGTGTGTGTGTGCGTATATGCATATATTTATATACATGCATGCACACGTACTCACAGAACGTACACAGCAGCTGTTGAATAGATCTGAGAGGGCTGGATCTACAGGGTTATTTCTGTGTCTTCCTTGTAGTATTTATGCTGTGGGCCAATCCATCTGCCCATGGATGCTTGTCTTGTGTAATCACACCCTCAGCTTATCAGAGAAGGCCCCAAAGTATCCTGATGTAGTTGTATATCCACCTGGTACCAAGAGAAATACTCTCATGCTGTGTGATACAGCATTAGGACAGGAGAGGGGTGGATTTTGTATAAGCGCCAAAGAAGACAAGTATGAGACTTTTTAGCACAAGCCCTGGAGATGTCAAATCTTAAGTCGTCTTGCTCCTTGTGTTTACAGAACCACCAAACAACTCCTTAAACATGAGGAATAAAATAAAAGTTACTCTCTCCCTTGCTGTCTTCCTCACACTTTTCTGTCTGCAAGAGCACTATGTATTTCGTAACCACCACTCCTCTGCTGGAATGATGGTATTTTGTGTGATAATTAAAGAGCTAAGGCCAGTGATGAGCATGAATGTGACCTGTAGCCACTGCCCCAATGTTTGTACTCTTCTGCTTCTCTAGTTATATACCCCATGCACATTTCATACATTTTTTGTTTCCTTCTATTTAGGCAAGTGAAGTGTATAGATCAAATGTTGGAATCCATTGGAAGTATGTTAAATCAGGGACACCACTGATGTAAGAGCATTAATGAAGGACAGCCCATGGTGTTTGACAGTATTGATTCTAGTGTTAGGTGGCTGTTAAAAACATTAAGTGTCTGATCCATACCTTTTACCAGGCTAAGCAGAGTGGAGATAAACATCTGAGCACATACTAAATGACAAGTCTTTGATGTTGCTTTTGTGGGTATTGAACCTAGAGGATGCATTTCTCTTTCAGCCTGTGGTCCCTGGAGTTGGACACCCAAAAAACATTGATAGCTTATGCCTTGTCTGACTGGAAAAGCGATAGGGCAGCATGGTATGGAGAGATCATCCTGGTTAAGCACCAGAACTAAGGGATAGGATAGGATCCTTTCAACATTTTTGCACAACTCCTTTATCTTATTTTGTCAGTTAAACGCTATCATCCAGGTAATCATATCAGATTGTCAGTGTTAAAAGTCTTTCTTGTACTGTTTCTATTCTTTCTTGCTCAAGTGTGGGCAATTGAAACGTGGGGTTTGGTCCTAGGCATTTTTTGCTCATACTTTCAATAGTAACTATATTGTCAGCTACAAATATGGAAGAGTATTAGGAAAGAAGCCAGCATGTTTTCCAACACTGAAATCATTTGGTTTGAGCACTGAGGCAAGAGGCAGGAAGATCTTCCCTGGTCTGATGAACTGTGTGTTTATATGTATCCTTCTCCATCAGCTTGAATAAGAGTCTGTTTTGTAACTCCACTCCATTGATGAGATTCTGTTAGTTCAAGCACAGTGCTAAATATGTGTCATAGAATGTTTTGAATTTCCACATAATAAAAAATATGTTTCTGGCACAGCAATCTTGGGATTTAAATCTCACTCCTGCTGTTTCTGTGGAGCCATAGGGCTTTCTGTGAGATGGCCACAGGGTGCTGGAGAGTGCCAGCCTGGTGGTGGCACATGGGTTGTGTTAGTCTGCCTCAGACTCTTTGCCTAGGCCTGGTTTAGAGTGCTCAGTCAGAAGCTGTCACTGTGTAGCCTAGACAGTGGTGGGACTCCTGTGGGTGTAATATGTTCAAGCTGTGAGTTGGCATGTCACTCAGAATGACTGGCAGCTTCAGGTGATTAAGAGAAAGTGTTGTCAGGCTTCACTGGCAGGCCAGGAAGAAGGATAGTGGCTATAACTTGGAGGCTTAAATGGAAAGGACAAAATATGAACAACTGCAGGGAGGGGTGAAGGGGAAACCCACTCAAGGGTTTGGAGGTACTTTTTTTGCTTGAGAGCAGATTCGGGTGCTTTCAGTGGAATTGTTGTAGGAGACAGATCTCCAGAGCTATACTGAGGCACCATCTGCAGGGAAAGATGCTGAGATCCAGTGAATATGAAAAATGGATGTGAAGAACAACAGTCTTTCAAGCTGACTTTCATTACATGGGGTCAATGAATAAAGTGTGTCAGGGAAAAGACAGACATCCAGCAGTAGTACATATTTTCTGCACTTTTAGCTGCAATTTAGAACTAGGTGAAATTAAAACTGTTTTCATAAAAGGCACAAAACGACAGTTTTCCTTCCATGGATTTTGTATCCACTCAGAGTTTGCTTTTTGAGAAACTCTGATGAAACAGGAATTGCAGATTTGCATGAAAATGGTGCTGAGGGCAATGATTTACAAAGCTTTTGAAGGAAGTTTACCTTTACTTAGAAAGTGACTCATTTTTACTGAGAAAGCACATGCACTTTGAGGGTGACAGTGTTTATGGTTTGAAGAGATGGGACCACTTTTAACATGATAATCAGGGAAGAGAGAAATGGGGAGATGAAAATTATGCCATTTTTAGGATTTTTGTTAGGTTTTTCACAGTTGCTGTAGTTTCTGTAGACGCATAAGGTGACCTTGAGCAGTGACTTGCCTTTCTTTGCCAGTCTCTGTAAAGTGTAGAGCAGATCTGTGTGGAGGGATGTGCTGTTCTTGCTGCAGTGTTGTGGCATCCATATGCAGCTGTTGGTCTCTGCCTCTCAGCAGGGACGTGGTGATTTCCGGATTCGCTGTTTCTAACTCTGATGCAGTTTGGATACAGATCATTCATGGCTTTCTGAAATACACTTTTCTCTCCTTTGCTTTCTTTTCAGGCCTTATTGTAGGGCTCAGTTTTGTCCTTCATATTTTGGGACGACACGTACATTGCAGGTTGTGAAATATTCTGCTAACAAGGAGTTGTGAAATCTCAGTATCAGAAGGTTGTGGTCAGGATCCACAAAAGCACTTTGGTATTTAAAGTACAGCTTAAAGTGATACTGAACACTCTGCTAAGGCAGCATAGCTGCCTGGGACACTGTATGTCTCTCCTTTTTCTGGTGAAATTTTATGAAGATGTCTCCTACTCTGCTCCTGTATGTTCCCAGGAGTGCTGACAGCTTAGCTGCACTGAATGGGTACACAGTTTTGTATTGTCTAAGCTTTTTGGGTGCCCTTGTTCCTAACTCCTCAGGTAGAGATGACAGCGTGGGAGGAGGGGGGAAGAGGCCACATTGATGGCTATACTTTTTTAACTCCCTACATCTGTTAAGACCTTTGAATTTCTGTCTTTAAACTCAGAAAATTTCCCTTTCTCCAAGGACTTTGTAAATAGTGTTCACAGTTCAGGTCCTTGGTCGTCAAGTCCTTTTTTCTGGGTACTGCAGAGACTCGTACTTAGAAGTCCCTCGTCAGCCCTGACCTTCTAGATGCTTAGACTCTGAGCATACTGAGAAAGTAACCTGTCATTGAATGGTGATTGTCATCAGTTGGTCTAATCCTCACTCAACTACTGCTAAAAGCAATTTTACTACTAATGAATGTGGAACAAGTGGTTTCCAGTAGCTGCCACTGTGACTGAAACCTGGTGCAATGTGATCTGAAGCCTATTTGCTCAAATAATAGTGGAAAAAAATTTTAACTCTTTGTGACTGCAGAATTAGGATATAGACATTAAGATGCGTTTGAAATATTTTTCCCTATTATTTAAGTCAACAGACCTTTGAGAGAAGTGAAATATATCTTCTTTCATGGCTTACATGTGTTCATAGAATTGTTTAAAACGTCCAAATGGGCATTCTTTATTTCAACTAATGTATGAGCTGAAAAGGTGTGAACTTCAGATCAGAGGCTGAGTTTGCCAGGTTGGTAACTAGGGAAGCACAAACCGGAATTATTTCTTAAAAGCTAAGTGAGCAATATGAGAACATTAATGGCATTTTAACTGAGCTGTTTCCTAGCATAATTGCACTCTAATTTATTTTAAATAACATGTACGGAGAAATCAGGTTTTGGCAATTTTAGCAATAGAGGTAGGTTTTTCAAAAAGTATCAACTTTCGGGTTAGAGATCAGATACAGGAAAAACATCAAAATTGCATGTGATTTACACTTCAAAAGGATTTAAATCCTCTTTGCAGCCATTTCAGTTTTACACAGCAGTATTGTTCTCACAGTCTGTTGATCTCAGGTGCATATTGGTCACTCCATAAGTAAAATACTGTTTACTTTAAGACCAAAGCCACTGCTGGCCCCTGAGACTTGTCCATCAGGAAAGTCTGAGGCCCAGAGCAGCAGTGCAGAGGGAAAAGGAGCTGGGTGGCTCTGTGAGACTTTTCAGCCTGCAGGCCTTCTGAATGTGGATTCCAGTGCTCGCCTCATTGAGCTGATGGGGCTCTTCTCAGGGAAGCTGTGTTTGTGCTGTGCATATATAGCAATAAAATTCACCCTCCTCTGGTTTTCACTGTCACTGCCAGGTCTGGTAATTAATCAAGACTGTACTGTGGCTGACTCTTTCTTATTTTCCTTTCCCCCTTTCTGAAGTGAATAATGAAGAATGATGTCTTCACTTCTTCACCTCTATATCCCCTCACCTGCTGAACACTTGAAGTAGTCCCTTTGACAAGCAGCCTGCACCAGGGAGAAAGTGCCACAGATGACAAATGTGGCTTTGGAATTTTGGCAACCATGAGGCTGGCTGTGTGACACTTCTCCATTTGCCACCATCAATCTTTCTCTTTCAAAGTCCTTTTTGTCCTGTCGTTGTTGCTGTTTGTTTCACATTATGCATCGGGTCCTCCCTCTGCGTGAGCTGGCTGGAGACTGTACTTCTTCCTCAGCATACTAGGAAAAAAACTTCTAACCAGTGGGGCATAGTGCCATAGTGGTGGCTAATAGGGATCAATACTGCAGGTCTGAAGTGGCTATTAAAGAAGACAGAAGAGGTTCTCTGCAAATTTCAGATTCTTTTCCAGCCACTGCTCTCAATCTTCTTTCCCTGCACAATAAAGTTAAAAGAATCTTGAAGGTTAAAATCGAGTCATAATCTAAGGACTGTTGTAGAAACCAAGGGGTGTCTGGTTTGTTTCTTTGTTCTATTCTCACAGCAAAAGGTTGTTTTCAAATATAAGAAGTTGCTGTAGCACCCACTAATCATTCGTAGCACCCACTAATCATTCATAGCTTCTAACCAAGTATCACAGCTCAGGTGATTTAAAGTGATGTGAGCATTAAACTACATAATTCATTTGAGTAGATACCACCATAATCATCCTCTTTTTTTAAATGAAGAGAGACTGGGATTCTGTAATGGGAAGAGATTTTATGTTTCATGAAGAATCCATGGCCAGTCCAGAATGGGGAATGAGGTCTATCAAAACTACAGAGGTATTCTGGAGGCAATAGTTACTGAAGGATAAGGAATTAAATTGTATAATTCATCCTAGTGCCATCACAATGTAAGAATGCGTTTTCATGAAAGAACTAGAACTTATAATCTGTTCTTCATTAAGATCCCTGTTTTTTACTTCACTTGTTAAGGAAGCTGTAGGTTTTGGATGTTTTTGAAGAAGAAATAATTATCATGATTTGATAATTCACATGCTGTGTAATTCAATGTTAAGTAGTTCTGGAGAAGACGCTGTATGGGTTGAAAAGAGTATGCCTAATGCTCTGTATACCCAAAAAGCCTAAAAAAGTGATCTGGTTCCTGCCTAGTATTTCCCCAGGGCAGCCATTGACCCAACTCTTGTTTTAATGATGAGTTCACACGGCAAGACTTGACATAGCCAAATAGACCTAATGCATTAATTGTGGCCATAACTTTTATCTGTTTCTGTTGAAGGACTAGTCTAATGTCTTTCCACCCAAACTGTAGTGGAAGACAGAAAATGACACAAAACATGGCTATTTCTGCCCCATAAGAAGAGAAAAGAATAAAAGACATCTCAAACCCAACAAAATAAGAAGCAACAAAGGGTATGATAGCATCGTTGTAAGTTACACTTTCTGAATATTTGAATCTCTTCTGATTGCAGACATAGTCTACATATTCAAAATCGGAAGGTATTGAGCTTTATTTTCTCATAAGAATTTATCTTGCCTCAGCTTCTAGTGCTCACATAATTGTTCTTCTTATGCTGCTTTCTGTCAGGTTGAAGAAGCCTTTTAACTCTCAGAATTTTCATCTATTGATGCAGAGCATCACTTCTTTGTAAGGCATCAAGATGACTGTGAGACATATTTGTATTATGTGATGTAGCATGGTGCTCAGTGGTTCCACCTTTAGGCTGGTGAAAACTTAGTCCAGTAAGTCCACATAAGATGCAAGGGTTAGGATAATGCTTCTGTTATGTTTCCTATGCTCAGAGTTTTAAGAGAGAGTTTTTTAAAAGCTGAAAAGCCAGGAGCAGTGATACATCTTCATACAGATAAGGAGTGTTGCCCCTTCTTTCTTTGCAGGTCTGACTCCTCAACACTCACTGTTGATTGCCTGTCCTGTATGAATTGTGGATCTTTTGAACTCTGTTTCCCATATATTTAGGATCTCTTTGACAACATGTAAACTAGACATACAACATTAAGAAACTGGCTTTTTTTCCTCTGCTCTAATTCTTCAAGCATATGGCTTCATACTGTAAATACACCCTACCATGTGCCAGAACATACAGTGTATGTGTGGTTACACACACACACACACACATTGAGGGACAATCTGTCTTTTTTCTCCTATCACTACAAGCATTTTGTGCTTTTCACATCATAAGGAAGTCAAACAGTTGCATGTGGAACAAACTAAATATGTACAACTTGACTGGTTTGACTAAGTAGAGATGAGATAATTATTTCAAGTCAAGGAGTGAAAAGTTTTGCTTACGGTGGACTTTAGCAAAAGAAGGTATAACAAAGACAAAGAGGACTCTTAAGAAAGGAAGCTTCAGCTGAATATGACAGATGTTATTTACCTGCCATGGTTCATGCATGTCTGTGGCCTGTGTAATCACTAGGCTGGAGAGCATTGGTGTGCTCCTAGTTCTGTAGTTTTCTACACATTTTCAACAAAAGAATGTGAATATGTACTTTTTACTGCAGCCGTGTTTTCACTTTCTCTGTGACTCTGTTCCAGCTTGACAGTCTCATGTGTTAATGTGACTCATTGTGCTCTAGAAGAGGCTACACATTGTTCTCAGTCTAATTTTAACATTGGTCCTTATATAATATTGTGACTGGTACCTCCCAAGTGGTCAAATGCCAACAGTGTTTCCTCCAAAACTCTTCACAATGAAATGTAAACTTTATTACTGAGAAATGGATCCTTATGTGGCATGCAGCAAGCTGGACAACTGAGGGTTTGAAGGATCACTGCTATAGCCAGGGAAGCTGTTAATTTTTGACAACTTCTTTATTAGTATTGCCATTGCCTTGTGCTAGTCACTGGGTAAAACATGTTGCAAGGATACAGTCCCTTTCCCAAAGAGATACTATTCTAAAAATAAGTTGAGAAATGACAGGCAGAGATGATCAAGAACAGATTAAGGTGACAGGTCCAACCAAGGTGATCTGCTGTGCCCACAGCACACGGACCTTGCTGAGGCTGAGACAGTTATGAACATTCATTCTCTGGTAGCTCACTATTTTAACAAGTCTCTCTCAAAAAAAAAAAAAAAAAAAAAAACCCAAACAAAAAAAACCAACAAACAAACCCTTATATTAAAAAGAGAAATGTAAGAAAAGAGGAATATCAATGTTGAACAGAGTAGGACTGATGTGTTTGACATTAACAGCTCTGGGCGTGTAGTCAGCTTTGCCAGAGCAGTGCAGTGTTTGCTTAGCCCATGCCTGTCCAGTACAACTGCTGCTATATCTTGACACAGAAGTGTAATGTGCTTTTCCAGATAACTAGACGAAGCCCCATCTATTCATAGGAAGCAGCTCTCACACTGAAATTTTCTTTGCTATTCTCAGTATTAATCATCTTAATACAAAACATTGAGTACAAATTCTGCAATAATGCTACATCTTCAATTGATTCTCATGCCTCAGTAGAAGTTAGTAGTATTACTTTATTTCTAATATGATTAGAAATTGTTACATATTACATTATTCTATGCTAGTACATGTCATTATATAATAACATATTATTATACATCCTCAGATAGTGTAAATGTTGGAAGGTGCTTAGGGAAAGGCATTCTGTAGGTGTCAGGGAGGAATTGGCTTCCTTCAGCAGCAGACACCAAGACTGCATTGTCAGGCTATAGATTTTTCTTGGTCTTGGTTGTAGAATGGAAACACTTGGAGCTAAAAATATACATCTTTGTCAGTAAGAGGAAAAGTGGTTTGTTTAATTCAAAAAAACTAACCACTCTAAACTTGCTGCTGTTTGGATTTACAAATGCTCTTTCCAATCAAGTGAGAGAAAGTAAAAAAAAAAAAAAAAAAGTTTGCAAGTTACTCTCACCAGATGCTAGTGCAACCCAATAAACAAACTCTTATTTCAGGAGCACTTGCAATCCCAGCTCTCTCTCACCTGGTGCTCTTAGAGCTTTCTTGCAAGGCTTTCTCTTTTCTCTAGGGTATCTATCTACATCAACAGCTGTAGAGGAGAAAACTGGTCCAGAGATTTAATATTGTCAGAAATACTGTATTGTGAAATTTTCCAGGATCATAGCCCATTCTTACACTTATTAATCTTAAGAAAGACTTGGGATTTTTTGTTTTGTTTTTTTAAATGCTAGCCCTATCAATTAATAGTAATTATAAAGCCCTCCTCATATGCAGAACTTCTTGTCTGAAGAACTTAAAGCACCTAAAGTATTTTTATCCCTGTTTAAAGTATGAATAGAAGGTAGGAAAGGTATGTGAATGACTTGCTGGAGATAAACGGGCAAACATGTGGCAGATTCAGGAATAGAGATCAGAAGTCCTCCTGTGTTCCTCTTTCCTTCCTGACCTCTTGGTCACAGTGTGGCTACTATGAGCAATTTGTTTTGTACTCGTGTCTCTTTTTTCCTAGTCTCTCTCTGCATTTCCATTGCTACCATTTCAATCTCTATAAGGTTTATAACCAGCGTGGGGGGGAAAAAAAAAAAAAAAAAAAAAAGAAAGGAAAAAAAAACCCAAAACAACCAACAAAACCCGAAAGAACTGAAAGAAAGAGATACTGGACATTATTTATAATATTTGAACATAGTGTCCTCTCACCTCACTATCTTCACCTCTTGTCACAGTTTAATGCTGGGCTGGCAATTAACCAAATGACAGATGCTCTCTATTAATCCCCCTCCCTGATAAAAAAAGGAGAGAGAATAAGGGAGAGAGATGCATGGGTTAGAAACTAAACTACACGGCTTTAATGAAACACTAATGTTGAAAAAAAGAAAAATTATTAAATATAGAGAAATATACAGAAAAACAATGCCACATTCTCCCCCACCCTTTCCCCTAGTAATGCTCCCATCACCACGCAGGCTGCAGGGCAGCCCTGGGAAAGTCCAGGCTGGACTCCTGGAGTCAGCAGCAGTCGGGAGCTGGAGGCAGGGACACACAGATTCAGGCTGGCACGGATCAGGACCAGAGGCAGATGAATGGATGGAATCCTCCCAGGATGCTGAAGCAAAGAGGGACAGGAGAAGAAGGGCCAAAGAGAAGGGTGAAGGGTGAAGAGGAAGAGTGAAAGGACTTGACTCTCATGATCCCTCAAATTTATACCAAGTATGACGCATATGGGATGGGATACTCTGTTTGGTCAGTTTTAGTCATTTATCTTTTCTGCTCCTCCATAAAGGAGGGTTGCTGGTGTGACCCCTTTACTACCTTTCTCTATTGAATTAAGGGGTATGTGCCACGTGTTTATCAATTTACCCATATGTCATAAGCAGGGAGCGTAGATGAAGCTGGGGACCCAGGTTGGATCTCTTCAAGGACAGGTTGGATGAGGCTTTGAGCAACCTTGTCTAGTTGAGAGACATCCCTGCCCAAGGCAAGGAGGTTGGATCTCCAAAATCCCTTCCAACCTAAGCCATTCTGTGATTCTATGACCAAATCAAAATAACAGCACTTGGAAGTTTAACCTTATTTTGTTAAGAGATGGAGTCTTCTGTGCCTTTTTCTGCCCCATCAAGACTGTCTTGGGCATGGGACCTCTTGGTTGTACTGGTGTAACACTGCTGGTGCTGCCCTTGGTTGCACTGGAGGCAGGAAGAAAACCCTTCTGTTGGCTTCTGGCTTCAGTGATCCAAAGTATCCTTTACTTACCCTTTGAAGAAGCATTGACTCTCATCTTCACTGGGAATTTAATCACAGTGATCTTCTCCATTAGTACTATTATCAAGCTTTTGAGTTTTGACTGTCCTGTTCAGTTTGTACCTTACTAGTTGCTCTTGCTACCATCCCTATCTTTAGGTACCTATGAAAGTGTGGTGGGATTTGGTTTATTTTTATGTTGATACACAGAACATCAGTTTTTTGAAGAGAAAAGAAGGTTCTTCAGATTCCATGTAGGAGGAAGCTTAGGCATTTGGCTATATCAAAGTTCAGTGGAGTTTATAATCAGGTTTTTTTTATTACTGTTATTTTGACTGTTAAATTAGATATTTTTTTTTTCTATTCAGGCTTCAGATGCAAATAAGATAATACAACCAAAACAAATGAACAGTTCCTGATAAAAGTTTTAAATTTTTCCTTTTACTTCTTCTTCCATTTTATTTTTCATTCCACATTTCATGTCACTTGCTATAATATTCACAGAAGGAAAACACAGAAGGGAGTCAGCACAACCAGCTCTATATTTATCTATCTGAATAATAACAAGATTCAGAGGTGTTTGTCTAGTCCTATATTTAATAATGAAATGCTACAAAAACATTTTGCATTTTCTGTCTCCCTGATATCTCTAAGCACTTGATCATCACCATTATGAGACAAACTCAAGTCCAAGGAAAGGTTTTGTGAGATGTCCACATCTGACAGCCAGCAGAAAATAGAGCTGAGGACAGGGTCTATGTCCTGCACCCTCAGGCTGCTCTGCCATCCTTACTGCAACAACTGTCAGATGTGTTCCCTCTCCTCCCCTGTCCCTGCTGTTCCAAGGTCACAAATCAGGGAATTAAGCCTCAGAAACAGGCGGCTCTGCTTGTGAGGCCCCCTGAGCTGAAGCCTTGTTCTGCAATTAGTGCCGCCTCAGTAAGCAAGCTCAGAAAGTGAAACAAAGAGAATCCTTTCCAAATTGCAGTCATTATCTCTGCAGACTTTCTTCTGAATCCTTGTGAGCACCACATAGCAATAGGATACTAAGAGGTGCAGACATAAGTATATTCACTCATCCTACAGTTGTTGCAGGGCTGCACAGGAGTCTTTTATCTTGAAAGGCCAACCTGCAGCATTCAGGTGTCAGAATATTGTCTTAGCCTCCAGAGTGCAATGCAAAAACTACAGTGTGGTGGCATCTTGCTCTCATATTGGAGGTTCAAGTTAACCGAAAGTGGAACTCTCTTTAAAGTGTTGATCACTACTATGAAGATGTACTAATAAACTGGCTCAAAATTATATAGGTAACTAAGAAAGCAAGCTACTGTTATTTGGCTTAAAATCACTGTATAGAGATCTACAAGAGAAGTCCCAAGATGTCTGAGTGTGTACAAACTGAAAATGTTGGAAACCATTGTAATTAGATCACCAGCCCCCTGAAGAAAATATCATTATGTCCTTCCAGTTTTAGAAGTCCCAGGTAAAGAAAGTATCTACTGACGTGGCTGAGAATTAAGTGGGTGGTCATGGAGCTGTGGTAACCATCTGTCCTAGCTCCACAGGCATGCTGAGCCTCTGATGTTTTTACAGTTCTTTGGGGGTTTTAATTCTTAGTACTCAGCCATTGGACTTGACTAGTGTTTAAGTGAGAGTTGTGCAGCTCCACTGCTCTTGGAAGTACTCAGCTTCCCAGCCCCTCTTTGTTACTGCTGTTCTTCCAACAAGGCTAAACATGTGTAAGGCCCTCCCAGGATGTGGACTCCTTTTTGGTTCTACCTAACAACAAACAGTAGGCAGAAGAGTCTTGTCAAAAAAACAAAAAACAAACCAAAAACCCCAAACAGATTGCTAGCAATTTCAAAGGAATCATTGGACATTTTCTAGCTCAAAAGAAAACAGCAAAGCTTGTACATGTCTATTTTCCTGGGGTTAGTTGTCCCTCTTCCAAACAAGGACCATTGCAATTTTTTGTTGCAGAAGGGAGCCCAAGTCCTCAAGTTGCTTCTTCACTGCAATATGCAGTTCAGGTGTTACTATACGTTCAGACTTCTTTGACTGCAGTTTGTTGAAAGTTATTAGCTGGTATTCCTCTGCTATATTTTCTAGTTATCTTTATTTCTGCAGAGTGGCAGACTTAAATCAATCAAGTTTAATTTACTATGGGCAAATTACTAATACATATTTGACTATTCTATTTCAGAGAGGAAAAACAAAACAAAACAAAACAAAACCAAAAAGGGCTGCTTCAGTCACAGAAGGCTGCTGTTCAGAATTCACTGGTAAACTGAGGCATGTGTATTTTCCAAGGAGATACTGACAGCATTTGATGCTTCTGGCAGGAAGAGCAAAAGTGTAATTTTGGATTTAGAGTGATATGACCAATTTGATAAGTTGAATTTTACAAGCGTCCTGGTTTAATAGCTTCACTGAGATTTTCCAAATCTTTTTGGTCTCCACAATAGTGTAGGACTGATTGTTAAAGCAATGTTATTTCAGATACTTTTGATCTTGCATCAGAGATCCAGGCAATTGCTTTCCTTGTGAAAGCTCAGATATTATCCTGTAGTTATTAAAGACCGGGTAAGTTAAATAAGTCACAAGCACACTCCTTTTTGAAAAGCATAGTGTACTATAGTTTTTGATTTTATTATTATTTCATGGCTTTCCAGGTGTTCTAAAATCTGATAAATATTTCAGAACTTTTGAACCTTTTCCAAATTGATCATCCTATCTGTGATTGAAGACTGGTGTGGGGAGGAATGTAACAATGCAGGTTATAGTGCAGTAGGATTGGAATGAGTGGTGACAGAAGAAAAGGAATTGGTTATATCTTGCCCTCTTGCTCAAAAGATTTGGCAGTTGTCACATTTAGATACAGGAACAGATGAGCCATGGTACTTGTATTTGTATCTCAGTGTTTTGGTAAGCAGTGCTTAACAAGAGGTTGTAAAAGTCTGGCTTCTCTTTATGTCTCTTGATCCAGTTGAAGTACCATGTTTTGCAGCCTGTTTTCAAAAGGAGAGATGCAAGAAGCATAAAAAAGAATGTGACTGTAATTGAGCAAATGGATTCTTGTAAAATATTTTTGGAGTGGGGAGATACTCTTCAAGCTTAAATAAATGCCACATTGTCAGTGATTGCAGCTGTGTGTGCTGTGCAGCTTGCAGTTTTCACGACAGTGTAGGGTATAAGAAACCCACTACAAGTCAAGAGTTGGGAAATGAACTGTAAAGTTTTTGTGAATTACCTTCTTTATATAGAAATGTACTTGCGATTGTGTATGATGGACTTGGACTAGCTAATGGACCATGGTTAGACCTAGCTAGAACTCTGTAGAGAAGATACATCATTCAGCATAAGCATGGGGTTCATCTGGGTGTCAGAAAGCCCTGCCTGTTCTCATGACATTGTTTCCATAGCAGCTAATGCACTTCAGAAAGGAGGGAGACAGGAATCAAACTCATGACTAACATGGCTATCCTGAGCTCGTGATGATATCAGCTGCGGCACCCACACTGTCACGTATCTTTCAGTGTGTGGTAAGTCTAGGCAAGTCACTGAATGGTACACTAAGGTAATTAAACTCTCCTTTTTCCTAGGAGACTGATCTGATTAATCATTGGTAACCACCTTATCTTCGTTGAATTCATGAAAACGAGTTGGGTTTGCCAAACAAAGCCTCTGCATTCAGAATCAAAACTGGCTTAAAACTTGTACCGGCTTAAGTCTGGGTCCTGGAGTTCTAATGAACTTTTGTTGGGATTAGTCTTGGTTTGCAGTCATGGGATTTAATGAAATAACCAGCCTCTGTGTTGACCTGTTGCATTAAGTATGTGGTGTGTACTCCAAATTCTGTGGCAAACATTCTAATAGAGCACAGTATGGAGTCTGTACCATTTTAATCCTGGCAGTATGCATCAACACAGGGAAATGTGTCTAAAGGAGTACCTTACCTTTGCTCATCTTTGTGCCACATGCTTCCCCTTTGATGTTGCAGAGGATATTTTGTGACCTTTCATTTTAGCTCTTGCTACCTGAATTTTACATGAACTGTCTGAATCCTCAGCTCTCAAGTATTTGTCTGAGAGTTCAGTAAAGGAAGTAATTGTATATGTTTGCTTGTACGAATTTAAATTTGGATTTCCAGCTTGAGGTTCAGCATGGGAAGGATATAGACTTGGCATCTCCCTTTTTTCTAAAATGGACATTTAAAAGAGACTAGATGAATTCAACCTTTTTGACTATGAAGGAAATCTTGCTCATTCTCAGATGTCAGAAGTGTGAGTCCTGGCCAGCCTGATTGTGATATTAATTATGGTGTCTCAGGTACCATAAAACAGGATGACTCTTGGCCAGTCTGCAATAGGTGGTGGATTTTTTGTCACTGGCAAGTCTCACTACAAGTTGTGCCTTGCCAAGGAGAGGTAAGAGTGACAGATAGTGGCTTATGAGGGATTTCCTGGTATGGGAATGCTACCAATTTGTGGTTGTTTCTTTCCAGGTGTTACTATATTCTTGCACCTACTTAATTGTTTAGGAAAAAAGGTTTCCATTGCATTCTCTCTGACTTTTTCCACAGTCCTGTGAGGATGTCTTTTCCATCTACAGATTTTTCTTTTAAGTGCTTTATAAGGCACAGCTTTGAGGAGAGGCTACTGACCTGACACCTGGAAAATCTGCTTTTAATTCCTGTTCAGCCTCTGCTTGCCATTTGATGCTGGCCTCCTCATTTCACATTCTCTTTGCTTTAACTCCATCTTTTGTTGATTGATAAAACTACTTCCTTCTGGTGAAAGCTACTCTCTAAGTATCAGACAGACATTCTTCCTAAATGTTTTGTACTCCCACACCAGCTGTTGTACTCTTGTGTTACAGCTGAGATTTTTGGAGGAGAGGGGAGTATCTAAGATTTTAACTTCAAGTCTTAGATTTTGTTTGCATTTTCTCCTTTCAGTAACTCATGGATACCTATTTTTCAGTACTTACTTCATCCATCCTGAAACAACCCAATTACACCAGTTGAACAGATACTAGAGATAACAGACTGCAGAATTTGCCCAGGGCTTAAAAGCAGGTGGAAGAGCTATTTCTCACCTATGAGTGCCAGAAGCAGGCAGCTAGAAGTGAATCAAAGACCTCCTGAGATACAGCAGAGGAACAAAAGTCAGTAGCAAACACTGACATGGACCCCTCAAGCCTGGAGGCCCAAATTTATGTTCTCCTGTCTGTCTAGGAGATTACATGGCCACAGTGACCAGGACAGTTCTTTTCAATAAGAGTAAAGATGCAGAAGGTCTAGAAAGTCTCAACTAGTTCATTCCTTCTGCAGCACAGGATGTCGCCCTGCAGGATGGTCCCAATGGCTTTTATGTCTCTAGTTTTACCTCAGGTATTGAGTTTTCTGGCATGTTGACCCTTGAGAGAAATATTCCCTCTCTAAACTTGAAAACTAGTTTCTTGTTGGATCTTCTAGTATGTTCCCCTGGGTTGAAGAGTGACCAGTCACATTATTTTTCCTATGTCTAGGAAAGGCTACCCTACTCCTCCTCTTCTGCTACTTAAAGAGAAGTAGATATCATTGTACTACCATGAATTCCCTGAAGCAATCAGCAATTTTACACTAAGGAACAATATGTTGGTGGGGTTTTTTAAACAAAACTGTATTCAACTGAGGAAGAGCCTCAGGAAGGCTTTTGATTTATATAAGAGGTGAAATTGGCCTACTAAATTAAAAGCAGTACATTGCTTCTTCCTGTATTTGTCTGAGCTGATGCTTAACTGAATAACATGATTCAGTATTTACATGGTATATTAGAAGTAGATCACTGACTGGTACCTGGGTTTAAGTCGGAAGAGGAGAGATTAACATGCTTTGCGTCTTGAAGTAATCTTTCTTCATTTTAAGACTGTGTCAGCTCTCTTATTTATGTGAAAACAGGGAGTTATGCTGAAAATTGTCAATTTATGTTTCATACAGTAACAGAGGCTGCTGTCTGCCCCACACCACACTCACACACAAACACAGAACTTTCTGATGAGGGAGCTGCCTACTCCAAAAGCAAGGGAGCTGAAGCAGCCTCACTGGCAGCTGCGTCTGCCGTCTCTGTGGTGCAATGTGCTTCTGTTAGTGAATTTGCTGCTATAAACCATGGATTCCCCCTATACCAAATTTCCCTAAAGACTGGAAAGACTATACACTCAGAAAGCAAGCTTCAAGGCATCTACTGAGCATGGAAGTTGTGGTAGTAAAGGAAAAGAACAAAGGAGGGAGGGGAGCGGGGAAGAGAGTGAAGCAAGAGAGAAAACACACAGAAAACTGTGTTTGCCAGTGGGGGATAATTTCTCATGAGGGTACAGCCTGACTTTATGGTCAAACACATTTCCCAAGGCTGCATGAATCAGTACCCTAGTGGGCAACGGCATGTCTGGGCTTGATTATGATTTGCCAGCAATCTGTCTTGCCCTTCCACCTTCTTATTTTCTCCTCTTCCTTTCATTTTCCCTGCTGTTCTTTAGCATATTTTCTGGAGATAATGCTGCAACAGGGTCTCTAATATGACTGAAGATCTAGTGCAATCAAACTCGCTGAGAAATTATTTTTAATGAGCAAAAATGTTGCACTGAAGCAGTGAATTCTGTCTCTAACACAACAGAAAAGATCATTGCAGTGGAAATCCTGGAGTGAAAAAATCTTCAGATGAATAGCTTGTTAAAGGATAAAGAAGTTAGGTGAATAAAAGTCTGATTATATACCTGGAGGCAGAATATAGTAAGAATCAGAACAAGTAAATTAATAATTCGGCTGCTTCTGACTGTGGGCTGTGCCTGAGCAATCTTATCCAATACCTGCTTCTGAAAAAGCAGAATTATTGCAAGAGGCAGCATAGTCAGAAGGGGACTTGGATCTGCATTTGAGTGCCTGCCCAGTTGTCTCTGAGTTGGGACTGTAAAATGAGAAGGAGGCATTTCAAGCTGTTGTCTACATGAGGCAGTCAGTTTGGACAGGACACATGACATTTCCAGTTGCACTGAGACTCCCTGATGGTAATGTGACAGAATGACATGACATCTCTGCTCAGCCTGGCAGCTTGATGGTTCTGCATTAGATAGATGTAGTAGGAGAGTGGAGTGCTTTCACCCTTATTGTGAACATCATGTTCCCCTTCGTCTGATGGGGCTAGTGCACAAAAATGCACATCACACTCCTGAGGTCTCAGTGCTGCATTGTGGCTTCAGTTTTGAGGTGCTGCTGCCTTCCCTGAGCTGCCTGCTTTAACTGCAACCCTCAGGCAGCATTTATTGAGCTTGGAATAAGTGATTAGTGTTAACTCACAAAGACTTAAAGTGTTGCTTGTACACCACTTTCCATTTATTTAGTCCTTTTTCTCATTACAGCTTAGCCCTATTTCCCTTGGGCTTTTATGCTGCATTTCTTTTTCTCTCCTTCTCTTCTCTTCTCTTCTCTCTCTTCTCTTCTCTTCTCTTCTCTTCTCTTCTCTTCTCTTCTCTTCTCTTCTCTTCTCTTCTCTTCTCTTCTCTTCTCTTCTCTTCTCTTCTCTCTCTTCTCTTCTCTTCACTTCTCTTCTCTTCTCTTCTCTTCTCTTCTCTTCTCTTCTCTTCTCTTTTTTCTTTTCCCCCTTTCCCCCTTTCCCCCTTTCCCCCTTTCCCCCTTTCCCCCTTTCCCCCTTTCCCCCTTTCCCCCTTTCCCCCTTTCCCCCTTTCCCCCTTTCCCCCTTTCCCCCTTTCCCCCTTTCCCCCTTTCCCCCTTTCCCCCTTTCCCCCTTTCCCCCTTTCTTTTCCCCTTTTCCCCTTTCTTTCCCCCTTTCCCCCTTTCCTCCTTTCTTTCCCCCTTTCCCCCTTTCTCTTTTCATTTTTTGGCTGTCAAGGTCTTATATATCCAATACACCATGCTTTTGTTTGGGATATGCCCACTGGATCCATATAAACCATTCCAGATCAGTGCTGCCAAGGAAAAGGAAAATTCTGGTATCTGTTCCCAAACTGAAAAGTGCACTTGCTCCATTTGACAGCACAGGGCTGTTCTTCATCTAAATACATCCAAAAAGCCCAGCTCCAACTGAGATTACTTATGCTTATGACTGCTCAGCTTCCCATCATTATCCTGGGTAATTCCCATCAGTGACCTGCTAGAGCTCCCAAAACAAGGATGGCCCTGCCACCTCTTTGAAATGACTAGTAAGCTGCTGTATGGAGTTTACACTGCTAGCAAACCCTCTCTGTCTCAAATAGCTTGTGAATGGCTCTGTTTCTCATCCAGTTAAATTTTTCACCTTTTCTTGTTAAATAAAGCTGGACCTTGCATCTACAGTGTAGCTGCTGTTTGCTGCAGAGAGGATCTCATCTCTGTGCTGAAGACTAAGTAGTAATTTTCCCCAATGCCTGGCACACACACACAGCAGTCATCTTTTATGTTTTCCCAAATGGTAATTGCTACCTTCTCTCTCCTGTTTTTTCAGACAAACAGTATTAGGAGATGGTCTCTGAGCAAGCCTCTAAATGAAACATGTCATTGCTTTCACCTGGATTTTTTTGCACAAAGCCTCTGAAGTTTTAGCTGTTGTGAATCCGTTTATCTGCTTGTCACAGATTTCCCTACTGCGTTAGTTATCAGATTGTGTGAAGCTGCCTGCCTACCTCTTTTTTTTTTTCTACTTTGTAACTAAAGATAGCACGGTATTCACTTTATTAAGATAATTTAATGTAAATCTCTGATGACTGCTTTTTCTTTAAAACTTTCTGTCTGATGGTCTTAAATCACATCTATGCATGTTAATGAATTGACTCTAATAGCTCCCAGTTGAGGAACGCAAGAAATAAGAGGTTTTCCTAAGTTTATACAGGGAGTCAGTATCAGAGTCCCTTCCAGATGAGCTCTATATGTTGGCTTTGAGTTCAGTTTTTATCAGGGAATTATTTGTGTTGTAATAAATGATTCTCAGTGTGTTAAGAACCTAACATCTGAATCAAGTGTCTAGAATTTTACATTTTAGTAATCAAAGTGCACAGAAAACAAGAGAAATAATAATGCGGTGTTTTAATAGAATTTTTGGGGTGTGACTGCTGTCTCATCTGAATAGGAAGAACTTTACAGTTTATGTGTCTGATGTGCTGCCTCTCCAATATATAGAGATTCACCCAATGTCACCATCAAAGCATGCACGTATCAGCAAGTACAAATATCCATCCTTCTTTGTCATTGTGTTCTGTAAAAAAAAAAAAAAATAAAAAATTATCTGGTTCTACATACTCATTTTACTTCCTTATTCTCTCCGATTTAATCTGGACAACAATTTTCACTTTTATTGAAATTAAAATGCTTTTATTTATTTTTTAAGGGAAAAAACCTATTGCTTCCCTCATGCCAAAACTGCTGTCAATAGCCAGGAAATAATATATGCAAATGAGGCTCATTGTGGTGTTAGCAAAAGTAAGTGCTGATGTTTGATTGGGTAATATTTAATATTTTCTCCCATTTGGGGTTATTATTTAAACAGAGCTAATGTAGCGAAAGCTCTGCTTTCCAAACAATGAGTGTAAATCTAGGGTATACCACTTTAAAAAAAAAAAAAAAAAAGATCTAGCATTCAAGAGTAATTACCCCAAATATTGCTGTAGCATAGCTGTTGTGAGCAGCAGTGGAAGTCTGTATAATACAGTAAACTCTGCTCTTTGGGATTGTTGCAGATTTATAACAGTTGAATAATTTGTCCCACTTCATGTTACTCTTCCATCTGCTGGGACACTATAAGCACAGGAGCATCCAGGCATTACAATACTTTTGTATTTTCAAGTAAGGTACTAATTCCAAGACAGGTATTCCCTCTACATGGGAACTAATCCATGGCAACTTCCCTTGAGGCTATTATTCAGACTGAGCACCCAAAATCCAGGCCTGGCCCCCATCACAGCAGGGAGTGGGAGCAGAGTGGTCAGCTGCTCTTGGGCTCCCTGCAAACACTGGGATTTGGCCAGCATGCTCATGTAACTCAGCCTTGCAGCCTTTCGTGGCAGGTATCTTCTAGAGCTGAAGCAATGACAATAATTTTTCCTAAGGGCTTAAGCAGGTCACGAATTTCTTCCTGCAATGAGCAACAGGCAGTGTGAAGCGACAGACGCTGTCCTGGCACATTTAATAGGAACTGCTTCTGAGAGCAGGAGAGGCTGCAGTGGAGTGGTCAGGTGCTCTGTGGGACTGATGCTGAACAATGAAAAGTATTTTCAAGGGCAAATACTGTTGCTTCTTTCTTGTTGCTTGGGAAAAGGGACTGTTGAGACAAGGGAGAGCTGCTCAGCCCAGCAGCAGTGCCCCTTTGCTTTCTGTCTGCAAGCTTTGGGATGTTTATTGAAGAGCATCTGAGCATCTAATGGGGAATTAGGCAGAGATGATTGCAGAGAAGTGACCAGGAGATGGGCTTTCCTATTTGAAACAGACAGATAAATAAATAGATACATAACAGAAGAGTGGTAAAAGGGGGCCCTGAGAACAGGGTCTCAGATTTAATTTCACAGATTTTGTCTGTTTAATAAGTCACATCACCTGTCTCCCTGATTTTTTTTATCTGTGTAATGGGGGTCATATTATAGATCTCTGTTCAAAGGAGGTCTGAGAATTAATGGATGCTGTTAGAGTGCCTGGTAGATGAAAAATGCTGAGTATTACCACAGCAAATAGTAACCCCTTTTACTCGTTTATGATCTTATGACTACTAAATGTCTCTGGCTTCCTGTCATTTCAACTAAGCTTCCTTCTGATCCTATTAAACACCAGGGGGAAGATCCTTAGCTAGTGTCAGTTGTCACAGCTCCATTGACTTCAATTATTTCTCTTGCACAACATATTTCATCCAAAGCACTTCCAGTATTTGAGAGATATTAGCCAATTAAAGCCCACAACCTCTATGAGAGGTAGGAGTCATATCCCAGTTAAAGTTAAAGAAGCTTAGAAAAGCAAGGTTAATCAGCTTACCCAAGGTCAGAGAGAAAGTGTAATAGAGATGAGAAATCTGACCAAGAGTCATGCTCCTAGTTCTGAAGGTCACCTTTGCCAGGTTTTGCTTTGTGTGTCAGAGTGGATCTGATGCCACTAGTCAAGTTCTGCCTTTTTCAGGTTCTTGCTACCATGAGGTAGAGCAGGGCTCTCTTTCTTTTCATGCTCTCATCTACTTCTAGTTTTTACCATTCTCATCTTATTCAAGGTATCATAGGAAGAGAATTATGGAGTTCTATGCATATAGAAGTGAAGTCCTCTGCTGGTATCGATTAGAAGGACTTTCCAAAGGCAATGGGAATATGATGATTTATGCCTGAGGATCTGGTCCCTGGGGATTATTTGTGGCAGAATATGGCTATAAGATGCCTAGGGATTTTCATCCTCCAGTAAGTTATGCACAGGCTGCCTGCAGCTGCAGTAAGCTAAACTGCCTACTGGTGGTGATTGCTTTTCCAATACATTGCAAGGCAGGACTTTATCATCATATGTGGAAATGATTCTCAGTAAGCTAGTTTGTGCCCTCATGCCTGCTCAAAGTCCAAAATGGCAGAATCAAATGGCAATACTTAGAATAGCCCCAAGTGCAAATACTTCAAATATCCACAGGAACTCTGCTGTTTCTGGGATGAGAAATTTTTTTCTAATGTAAAGAGCGTTTGTGCGACTTCAGCACTTTATTCTGCAAATTTAGACCCTCTTTCAGGGAAGCTAGTGAATGCTGTGATAGTGGAGCTAAATTTATAAACAGCCAGCAGATGAGCATGAGGAGATGCAATGAATAGCTCACAGATGGAAGAGTTAGAGATCAGCTGTGACATAATGGCTGAGCAGCAGTGCAGACCTGAGGAGCAGTGCTCAGCCAGGTCAGTACTGAAAGAGAATCCACAAGTGCAAGCACTTAATTAGACATACAATTTTAAGTAAAAAATAATTGTTTGTTTTAAAAAAACCACACAAACAAAAGCCAAACAGCAACAAGCACATAACAGTGCCTATCCTGCAAAATCTGCAGCTCATAATGTACAGCTAGGAATATGTTATTGGTTTTGGGTTTTATTTTTTTTAAAGCTACAAACGAGTTGAAGAGGCAAGCCTATCGGACCTATGAGAAACCAAGTGTATTTATAAGCTTGAGATCTTAATTTCCTGAAGTAGCTTTAAATCCTGATAGTGAACTACCTTTGTGCACTGAGTTAAGACCAGAATATACCAAAATACCAGCTGCTTATTATTAAGTTAAAGAGCAAAGCAAGCTAAAATGTGCTGTGTTTTCACAAATGGGCGGGAGAACAATCCTATCTCTGTAAAGCTCATGAAGATGTTTACATTGAAGTAAGTATATAAATGCATTTGTATACACATTTGAGCAAATACAGGACAGTTCTGGGAGCAAGCAGGTCTTCACTGGAGCACTGGAGGAAGGGCTGAGGTGTATTGAGAGGAAAGCGAGGACAGGGCAGCCCAGAAACCTGGACTGTATACCTGTGTAATTCCCTTTCTGCCCCTCTACACACATGTACTTAAGAACTAAGAACAAGTATTTTCTAAAAAAGCCCACTGTCTGAAGTCCTGGACATTCTTCTTTTTCTTAATCCCTGTCCTAAGGCTAGACACTTCCTTGGGCTAGATTTTTCTGACATTTTTACCAAACAAATCTTGATATAAAAACACTTAGAATTGTAGAATAATAGAATGGGTTGGGTTGGAAGGGACCTTAGAGATCGTACAGTTCCCACCCCTCTGCATGGGCAGTGACACCTCCCACCACACCAGCTTGCTCAAAGCCTCATCCAACCTGTCCTTGAACACTTCCAGAGAGAGGGCTTCCACACCTTCCCTGGGCAACCTGTTCCAGTGTCAGAGTACAGAATGTCTTCCTAATATCTATTCTAAATCTACCCTCTTCCAGTTTAAAACCACTACTCCTCATCCTATCACTATATACTCTTGTAAAAAGCCCCTATCCAGCTTTCTTGTAGGCCCCCTTAGGGATTGAAAGGCTGCTTTGAGGTCCTCCTGGAGTCATCTCTTCTCCAAGCTGAACAACTCCAACTCTCTCAGCCTGTCTTCACAGGAAAGATGCTCCAACCCTCTGATAATCTTTGTGGCCCTCCTCTGTTCTTGCTCAAATAGCTTCAAAAAGCTCCTGACAACTTGGTCAGGAATCCTCACCTATGAAAGCAGATGAACCTTTGAAAAGGAGAAGACTCCAACCTTCAACTCCTGGAAAAACTGTCTGCTTTTTTACTTCTCCCATGTCAAAAACATGCTTCCTGGCAAGAGGAAAGGGAGATGCACACACTTTAGGTCAGTAGCCACATATGAACTATGTGTTTGGTTTTCATGAGAACCTATATTCCCTCTTGGAAATGTCTGTCAAGGGTGGTGTCCCATACCATCTAAACCTATATTTTTTTCACTGCCATGAGAGCCAGAGGTCTTGATTGGGCAAAGAAAGGGAACTGCTCCTCTGCCAGGAACCCAACATAAGAGAAATCAGGAAGTTGTTCTGTATGCTTGGTATGGCCAAATACTGACTTGGAAAATGCAGCCTGTTTAGAGATGCTGTCTCCTCAAGAACATAATGGTGTGCTGTGGGATAAGCAAGGTCTTTTTCCTCCAGAGTGGGCACAGGGTAGCTTCAGGTGTTCCCCTTTTATCCTCGGTAAATGTGTAAAAGTTCCAGCACCCCTCTTTAAGGGGTATGGAACTAAGAAAAAATAAACCTTGTAAAGTGCCAGAATACTTTATTGTTAGGTGTAAAACCTGTTTCTGTTGACAAGTGCAAACAGCCTTTACTGTTTGCAGTTAACAGGACCTTAGGGACTTCCTATTCACTTATGTACAAGCTAATGCCTTCTACTAGGCACAGGTCTCCTACAGGACACTGAAAGGCCAACTTTACTTTCACATGGTATTTTAGAAGCCTAAAAGCACTCCTTTTTCAACCAGTATCTCCGAGACTTGGAACTGACCTGGTCAATCTGATTCCATAGGAATACAGTAAATGGATATATGCTGTGTGAGCATACAGGGTCCTGTATCACAAGCCTAGTGAAGTTCTGAGAACACAAAAATAACGAACGTGTTTTAGACTACTTAAAGCCAGTGTGAAAATGGCTCCTCAACTCTGAGGCACTGTCTATAGAAGGGAGGCTTAGTCCTGTATCCTTTCCTGGAGATTTGCAGATTGGGCCCTGACAATCTTACCATCACTGGGACTGTGAAAGTGAAAATTTGTGAGTAATGCAGTCCTGGGCTTGTGCAGAGGCACCTCCCTCAGGGGGATCCAGGATTGCTTCCAGAAAATGCCACCTCCCCTCCTACTTTTTGGGAAAGGGAGAGAGGCATCAAGGCTTGCATGGTTTGCAGTGGGCGGCTGCCAATTGAAGGGGGCTGCTGCTTTTACATTACTGGCCTCCACTACCTTTTACTCTTTGTAAAAAAGGTAAGGATAGACTTCTAAAAGAAGAATTTCTGTGTGATCATCAGCTATATAGACAAGATTTTTTCCTGGCAAGATCCTGCTAGAAATGCTATAGTCAAGGAAAGAACCTTTTCCATCTTCTGAAAGAGCATTTTTCATCTTTGGTGGTGCTTTCATGTTGTTGAGTATCTATCTACTTATGCTTCTAGAGATCTGTCCAGGTCTTTGCATAGAGAGCTTATACTGATTCCTCTCCAAAACTGTGGTCTCTTGCATATTCCTCTGCCCAGCAAAGGGTATTTAGGATGCCTGCTGTTGTTCCCTGGTAGACATGAGTATCCTGTTCATCTTCCTCCCATTTCAAGTGCTGTTATCAACATCATACCTTGAGTACTTGTCAAAGCTTTTGAAATGCAAACCATCCTTAGGAGCAAGAGGACCTGATGTGAGGACATGGGACATGTGGGTCATTCTGCACAGCATAGTGGGGTACACAGCACAGGCAGGATTTCTTTCTGAGGGTCATTCTCAGATGAAATCCCAGGATCTCTCAGTTAAGGTAGGTTTTTTTTGGTCAGAGAGAGGGAATGCTATGGGAGCTGTGTGACACCTGGCTGGCTCAGTGTCACTTCTGACATTTAGCTAATATGCAAATATGGTTCTCACTCTCATTTTTTTCAGCTCTAAAGAAATGTTAAAAATGTATAAAAGCCATCATGTTCTCATCAGTTTTGATGATAGTATTAAACAGTGTATTAAACCATTCCCTTCTGTGTACAAATCATACCTTAGCCTGGAGGTGCATTTCTTATTAAAATGCCTCAGATCCACATATTGTGAAATAATATCACTGAATTTTCCCCTTTTTATTTATATATTTAAAAGAAGTTGGTAAGGGATTTGGGGAAACAAATGAATTTACTGCTTGGTTATAATGTAACATCATAAAAGGTACAGTGCTTATTATGAGAGTTATTTTCTGAGAGATATTTTAGGCATTTCATTCAAATTGGCTTTGAAATAAGCATTTTTCCAGATGGACTGAAAACTATCTGAATGTCCCTAGGGGTGGCATGTTGAGGTGGAGATAAGGGGACGGTAGAGTTGGAGGGTTCTTTAGAAAAGATTGAGCTGCAAGATTTCCTTTTTCATCCAATCAAACCAGTCAGGATTTACAGAGTTAGTGCTTTTATTTCTCAGTTTTAATGATTTGAAACTGAATTTTGAAACTGATTGCAGAGGGTGCTGATCACTATTTTTCTGAAGCTCCGGCTCACGTAAGGGTTCTTAGTTCAACACCCAAATCCTGAGGTACTGGAAAGCAAACTACACTAAAACATCAGAATGGTTGAACAGCTGCAGTGTCAATGTGGAAAGGGGTTAAGTAATTGTCATCAGTTCTGTTGTCAAACCGGGAAGAACCGCAAGCGCTAGAGAAAAAAAAAAAAAAGACAATGACAAATGGTCTGTGTTTGTGGATTTGCCAAAAGTGTTATATGCAGAGCTCGTATGAACAAGCTTATATCTGGTGCTAGTGTGAGGCACGGCCAGTACACAGCTGTACTGTGGAAAACAACTTTTTTTTTTTTTTTTTTTTCTTCCATGTAACTATTGTAACTGTAAATGAAAATTTTTCCTCAGATGAGCTGAGTCCTTTGCAGAATATGGAAGAGGTGAATAATTCACTGAGCCAGAGTCATAAAGGGATAATTTCTGTGCACTGGGCATCATCATGGATTTGCAGAGGTTGTTTCCTGCATACATTTGCCCTGCATGATCTGGCTCTTACCAGGCACAGGTGCAGTATGGCAAATGGTTTAATACTTCTTTATTTTCCCCATTCCATTTCCTTCTTTTACAAATCACATCTTCTTTTTAACTTAATGTGTAACAATATATTAATTTTTAGCCTGCAAAGGTCTATGCTTCTAGGATGTAGAAGACAGCTTCCCCATTTCCCCATCCCTTTATCTGTGCTCTCTTTTGCTTGCTGTTCTTCTTTGGCACTGAAAATGTAATCAAAGCCACTGGGGCCCCAGTGGACCTCAACTTGTTGATTAGAATTGGATAAACTAGACATACTCTAGTGGGAAAGAAAAGCATTTATGATTACTACCTGGCATTTTTCTCTGGCCTTTTTTATGTACTTGTCACTGTATTTTCCCACATCAATCTCATAAAACATTCTTTTGCTCATGCTTGAAATATTGATATTATCCTACAGCACAGATAAAAGCACATCACAGAGCAATATGGCTTGGTGATAGAATTATCTGCAATAAACAGAAATCTCTACTGATGTTTAGGGCTGGCGTGGTATTAAACACATTACTTTTGCTGACAGGCATTTTCATTTCCTTGCATGATGCAGGTAGGGGAATTTGAAGGAAATCAAGTTTTCAGTTCTAGATTTGTTCAAGAAAAAATGTAAAACAGGAATGCTGGTGGAAATGGTAGCGTCTCTTAAATCAAAAGGAACTCACTATAATTTTAAGAAAGTTTCAGAGAACTGCTATGTTTTTATGTGTACATGTTTTTGTTGCATGTAAAAATATATCTATCTATACATAAATATTAATATAAACACCAAAACTGTGCCCTATTTAACAAAAGTTGAAGGAACTGGGAACAATCCAAAATTGAGCAGTTAAAAATTTCTGTCAGTGACCTTTATGCTCCTTTGGTATGGGCTTTAGGACACAATCTTTGGTAACATCTTTAGTCATTGTTTCCCCCTGTGACTTTTCTCGCGGCAGTGCACAGAAAAAAAAAAAAAGAGCTCCTGGCATAAACTGGGGATCTGCTCCCAAAATTACTGCATTGTACATAAGACTCACACTTCAATTTTTTTGAGCTGGAAATGTAGAGAATGAAGCAAGGGATTCTTAAAAGTGAGGCATTTTGAGTGAAGCACTGATCAAGGGAAATCTCATTCTGTCTGTCCCTCTGATTTTCCAGGGTCATGATATAATGCTGGTTAAGAAACTAAAATAATTTTTTTCTCAGACCATCCCTAAATTATGTATTTCTTGTGTTCTGGTTGCCAACTTGAGATTATAGAGCTTGGGTGCAAACAATATGGAGCCCTGAAAACAACGCTTCGAATGTATAAGGTGCCATAAGGTGCTAAGCACTCTGTGTCATCAGAATTTGCAATCTGAAATTGCACATTCAACAGTAGAAGGCCTTTTGACTTAATTTCCCTGTTCCTGAGCTCTCCACTTTTATAATAAACCTATCACCTCAGAAAGGTGTTGTCCAAAGTAATTAGTTTTTGCAAAACAGTCCAGTGCTCTGCTGAGTGGCATCACAGAAACGCCCATGTGCAAATAAATTACTCGTCAGAGCAGGATTAGTATGGTGTGCAGGAGAAGGGCCCACGAAGGGAGCAGTGAAGATAAAATGTAGTGTGAAGTAACAGCACCTTCCACAGGCATTATTCTTCCTGTGTGCTGAACGAAGGAAAGGTCATGTCAGAAAAGAATAGTGTGTGAATCATGTACTTAGGAAGCTGTGCCAAAACATGCATGCATGATAACCATGAACTGCTTTTATGTTGTATTGTGCAGGAGTTTATGCCTAGAAAAAAAAAAATATTAAAAATAATAGTGGTTGCTGTTGGTAGGATGGGAGAGAATCTGCTCAAACAGCTGGGGCTTGTGGCAGAGACTGCTCCACCTTGATCCTCTGCTCTGTCCCTCACTGCTGCAGCTCTGCTTCCATAAATTGGAATCAATGAATTCTGGCTTTCTGTGCTGTTGTACTAAATTCCTTTTATTAATAGGGCAAATTAGTGAGAACACAAAAAATGAGATGTCAGTGCTACTACATAACCTTACCAGGCCATTTCCCCAGGAAAAACAGAGGTTTACCTGAATGTTTGGCACAACTGACACAAAGATATTGTGCTGATCCATAACTCTGGCTTGCAGTGTGCCTTCTCATTGATAGCAAGCCACAAATTGTATTTAGTATGTGACTTACTGTAAATAATACCCCTTGTTTGACGGCATCATGGAGGTGAATTATATGTGGGCTGTTGGGATCAGGCTGGCCATGGGTCCTTATAGCTTCTTTTGCAAGGGGACTGCTGAGGTTAAATGACATAATTTTTGTAATTTATTCTTTCCTTCTGGATATGACTTCAGTTTTACTCTCAAGTCTAAGCCTTGACAGTTAGAAAGCCCCCCAACACTTTTCTCTCATCAGAAGGTCATATATATTTGATCTGGTTAATTCCTAGAAGGTGAAAAAATAGGTATAAGTTTGCAGTTACTTTTATAGCCCAAGTACCAAAAGAAGGACCGTTGTCACTATTTTCAGCTAGACTGCAACCTGCTGTCTTTAAAGATCTGAGGGAAAAATGCTTATTTTTCTCAAGAAGCATTCAACCAATGTAGAAGCTTTTAATCCTATCCAAAAGGAACAAGCTGGGTTATCTCCTGTCATCCCTTTGAATGTGCCAGCCATTAATCTAATATATGGATATGTAGACTCTACATATAAACACACCCTACAAGCAAAGGGTTATCCTGCGCAGTGGAGTTACATTTCCTTTTAGATTCCTGCTTCTTCTAGGTGGTGTTCAGGTCAGTGCTACCAAGCATGTTTCCTTGCCTGGCAATTTGTATTGTGTGCAGGGTTCCGGGGGACAGTGTAGGGGATCATATGGCTGTGGCTTGTGCAAGCTCTCTGTGTACATCCATCATTTTCAAGGCAGCAGGAAGGCTCATTCTTTTTGCCAGGCTTTAGCTGCAGGAGCTTGGATGTTGCCTTCCCCTTGGAGCCCCTGTTGGACTTCTGCCTAGGGAATGTTCAGCACTGGGTGCAGCCATGCTGCAGCCTCCTGGCAGAGCACCAAACTTGCAAAAGGGCACAAGAGAAAGCATAACCCAGTTGAAAATGACCGAGGTTCATCTTCAGACTGTGGTGTTGCAAAAGAGGAAGAGGTAACATGGCTGCATGGTTTAGCCTTATGCATTAAGGCACCAGCCAGCAGTGGTGAAAGGGACGATTTCCTGACGCTGACACATGCCGCAAGCAGCGAGGAAAAGAGATGAGGTTATTTGTCTGCTGCTCTTGCTCCTTGTCCACTTGTAACCTATGAAATGGGGAGAAAAGGAAGGAAAAAAAGGCAAAGAGGTGGGTGGTCATGAGAGGGGGGAGACAAGGAAATGAGTCGGATTCCCAGGGTAATTTCCTATATTTCCTAACTAGGTTTAAAAAAGCTAAGGCAATGTGAGAGCGCACTGTTGCCCACCCAAGTTTCACCTAGGTGGGAAGGTTAGTAACTAGCAGGGGGCCACAAAATAACTCTACTTTAATTATTAATTTTCTCATTCCAAAGGCAAATAATCACATATTTAAATGATCGCAGCACTTAAACTCTGTTTCAGTGTATTAGCATTCTGATGCATCTGCCTGTATAACACCTGGGTATGCCTCTGCAAAACAGAGATTTTAAAATGTTCACTGATCAAAAATTCTGGTTGTTTTTTTAACTGTGAGATGTCTTTTTATTGCTAGTGCATAATTTAATTTTGAGGCCACTGGTGTCTGATGTGTATCTTAAAATCTGAGCTCCTGCAGGCACATAGTGTGTCATTGTATCTGCTCATTTAATTTTTCTGAAAGGAAATTTTCTAGTTATTATAGATGAAAGCATGAAAAATCACACCCACATTTTCCTTCTCTCCATCCCCAAATCCAAAAGGAAAAGGCAAATAAAGCAAATGCTGATAAGTTTAAAAAATAAATAAATAAAAAATTCCTGGTTTTGCTCTGGAGGGTCCAGCTCCCAGATCTGGACTTTAGAATCTGGTTATTATACTAGTCTGAGCTTCTGAACTGCAGTCTGGAATGGAAAGGCCCACATTTCTTTTTGGGTATGGTCAGACTGTGGCAGATGATGCAAAAGGAAAATGACCTTTGTGAGATTTAATTTTTCTAGTATAGAAGATGCCTCTTAATTTGGATGTCAGAATAAGCCCCAGAAGATTTCAATGGAATTATGAACAGAAGTTGCTTGCAGAGGGTTCCTTTGCAGAGAACATGACGTTCCCCTTCCATGATGTAAGCTTTCCAAAGTGCAGTGTCTGACACTGCTTCTCCAGGTTAAGTTGCAGCATTCTTGTAGATTATCTGTGTTGCCTGTGTTCTTGTAGGTTATAGGATGGCTTGAAGAATAAGTTTTTTCTGAATAAATGCCATTCCATTTTGGGAACACACATCTCATTTAGCAGTGTTGCAGGATATTGCAGTGCTTTAGCACAGCTTTGCTCCTACTGCTGCATGGTTATAACAGTTTCCACCATGTTCTGCTGAACGGACCATAGAATGTGATAATTTCTTTGACCCCTGTACGTGGCTGCAGAACAAAATGGCATCTTTCTGGTAAGATCAGAAATGCAATCTATAGTCCAGAGTTCTTTTTTTTTTCTTTAACTGAGAGCACAGTGGAATGAGGAGATATGAGTGACCTTTGGGATGAAGAAAGGACCATGTTTGATTGTACCAAAAGGGAAGGAGCTGATTCAGTGAGTCCACTGAGCATAGTCAGACTCTGCACATCTCCCTAGTTCTCCAATTTGTAGAATAGCCAGTGCTGCCTGCCCTCATCTGTTATCACATAATTCCCAGAACAATTTACCACACCATCTTTCTCAGTATGGCATATCTACAAGAGTCACATCTGTATGAGCACCAGTGAGGAAACTTGAGCTGTTCCCACTTTTTAAATTAAGTTTTCTTAGCTGCACTGTCCTTGGCAGGGCTGGTGTTTTGCAAAGGCTTCAGCACTGTCTTTTCTGTGGTGGTGCAGGGGTGCTCTGGGGTCACAGCTCTTGAGGATTAGTCACTGTCTTCAAGTTCGTACTACCAGAAAAGAAACAAAGCAATGAATAAGCTTCAAATGCAATTTTTAAAATATGATGGAGCCTGTCTGTTCTGTCACAGAAAGGCCCCTTAGGTCTGCTCATGCCCTAGCTGGAGTAGTTTCCAGCCTTGTCTTTACCTACATGTTTGCCCTTCCTTCTGGCTTCCCTGCACTACAGAGAATGCTGCTGCAGGAGAACACGAGGAGCACTGCTGTGGGTCACTGCAGTCAGCTGGCCTCAGGAATGGTGAAGGGCACTGTGGTCTTAAAGTGTGTGCCTTTTTTAATTTAAAAGAAAAGAAAAGAAAAAAGAACTAAAAAAAAAGAGCAATACATTTTAGATACAAGAGAGACAAACATTTGGAAAGCTTTTCACTTAACAAGGCTCTTCTGTGACATTTAGATGCATTTATACAAGTTAAAAAGGAATTTGGCACCTTCCCACCTCACTCAGCAGGCTTAGAAGAGAAAAAGCAAATAAAAAGACAAGATTACTTGAAACGTTGCTTGGTTTTGTTCACATGAAGTGGTGTGCCCGGTGATGTTGGCTGAGTATTGTTACAGCCCACAGAGGGCTTTGACAGAGGAGTCATATTCAGTCAGGTTCGGGGCCTGCTTTCTAATGAGGAAAGATAATTATCCTGCCAATCTCTGATCATTTTTTACCAGGCACATTTAATCTGAGGGAAGGTAGGAGCAGCTTCTGTCTAATACAGACTTGAGAGCAGGGCCAGCAGGTATAACAAGAGTAATCATGCTGAAGGATTTGGTCATTATTTCCCAGAAAGACAGAGGGGAAAAGTCTTCATGTCACCATCTCTCTCTGTCTTCACTGCTCTTAAGTTCAACTTGTGCAGTTTTACTGTGGTGGCCCCACTTCTCTAAGCATCTTTAGATCCCATCAGAAATGCTCTTGACAAGCACTTATTACTGGATTTGACAACCAAGCAGTCTCTCTCTCCTCAACCTGTTTTCTGTCTGAAAGAGAAAATCTGAGATGTGTTTGATGGGAATCTGATGATGTGCAGTGTGCTCTGAGGCATCTTCTCCCTTGGCTGTAGAGCTGTGTGGGCAGGGTTATGTTCTTACATTTATTTTTGTACATTATAAAGGATCTACATAGATGTGCATGCTACCTACCTGAGTGCACATGCATAAATGTGCACGTGTCTTTTCTTTGAAAATGCTCAGGTGCCCATCCCAGGAGAGTGTACAGATAAGCACATGCTCTGGAAGATATTTTATATACCTAAGTATGTTCATGTTTACAAAGTTATGGCTTCGAATTATATGGGAGCTCTACGACTACAGGGTCAGCTGTAACTCTGAGAATTGTCTTGTGCATTCTCTGGTGTCTGTCTTAGTTGCAACACAAATTCATGGAGCTCCTGTTTTTACACACTTCTTTGTAACAAATTACTGATCCTCTTTGCCACTTGGTCCCACAGTCACACCAGAGAGATAACCAGTAGGTTGGGAATAAGTGGATCTGGAGACGACTGTATGAACTTATTTTGCTGCAGAGAAAAAAGGCAAATAGAACTATATTGTACAACACAGAAGCTTTAGGAAATTGTGTCTTCCTTTTAGACAACATATTAAGATTCTCAAGCAATGTGATCAGATACAGAAGCTTGGAAACAGCTCCAGCAAATGCTTAAGGTAGTAAGATTAAATTTATTTCTTCTTTTGCTTTACATCCAGTTCTTTTATTACATCTCAGTGTCTTTCCAACATGTCATAGGTTTCTGCAGTGGAGGTGCATATTGAATGTGAAGAAACCTGGTGGTTCAGATGCACTTTAGATACCAGAGAAGTGGGGTTTGCATGTTAGCTGGATTATTCCCAGATCAGTAATGGAAAATTTGGCAGGATTCACTTGCTGGCTTTTGCTATCAGCACTGACAATTCATTGAAGTGAATGGAAAGTTACAGATCTCACAAACCTTCAAGTTTTATGATACCTAGAGTTTATCAAGGCATTGATTTATGTATGGTTCAAGATCTTGTCCTTGTATACTGCTAGATCAAGACCAGTATATCTTGATCCCATAGTCCACTAAATAGGTAATTTTTCTTGCACTGTAGCAAGGTCCAGACGTGAAGAAGAGTAACACCCTCACTCTTTTGATTCATTCACACTGTCCCATGCAACACAAATTTCTCCAAGCACAGGATGAAGTACTCAAGTCACTGTTGGCTCTAAGGGGAAAAAGCTTTAAGCAAATATTATTGATCCACATCCCAGTGTCCAGCTGCTGAAACAACTGTTAAAACAGGTGTACCTAATTTTAGCTTTTGAAACAGCTGGGCAGAGTGTTGGCTGTGTTTCGGTATCTTTTGCTTAAAGAGAAGGCAGGTGGCAATCTGTAAACACTCTGCTATTGAATTAGAGACCTATTAATATTGGTGAGTCAACTTAACTTAATTCTCTTAACCTGCTAACAAGAGCACTTTGGAAAGGATTGGTGAAGAATGACAGCACACCTTGAATAAATGAAAGAGGAAGAGATTGCAGTGTGTGTGTTTTAGCAACAGCAATTTAATCAATTTAGGTGCATCTGTGCTACCCATCACTTTGCTGGCTGTTTGTATTTCTTTTGTCTGGATGACTTGAGGCAAACATGTCCTAGCTGTATTTTTGAAATGAAGGCATACTCCACTGAACTACAGATTACACATGTGCATGAGTAGATAGATATGTGAGTGAGAGAGAACATTAAAAGAGCCAGCAACCACCCTGCTCTGAGTGATTCTGGGTTTTGTTGCAAAATCAAGCATTCAAAATCAAGGCATGTAACTGTGACATCTTCGCCATTCTGTATTCCTGTCGGTCTTTTAATTAGATCATGTTACTGTGAACTCCTGAATTGTTTGTGAGGCAGAAACAATCATTAACTGAAACACACTTGTATACTTAGAAAATTCTGTAGTCTGTGAAACCCCTATTTTAGCTGCTGTACAAATTAAAGTGTCTGTTGAATAATGAAGAGGAAGGAGGCATCTAGACAGTATGGGTACCCCAGTCATGGTCCTATCGCTTCAGCATGGTTCTAAAGGGATACATTTTTCATAAAAAGAAAAAAAAAAAAAAAAAAAAAAAAAGTGTTGTAGAAATGAATCCTGGACAGCAGAAATAATGGATTGTTGTCAGTGTATACTTTTATATTGTTCTCTTTGTGTCCCCAAGAACAGTAGATATGAAAGTTGATCACTATATGTAGTAGACTGTGAATGTCCTCACCCCAAAAAACTGTTAGAAGGAAGTAGAGGGGGTAAAGAGAAGTTATTTTTAAAATGAGGCATTTTATTCACATTCTTTAACAGCATCTGATCGTGCTAAGGAGTGTATAAGTAGCATCTAGCTCCTCCAGATGTCGGCTATTTAGAGAGACACACACCAGAAGTTCTGTGGACAACAAATGACTGAATCCCACGCAGGATGCTCTTCTTGGCAACAGAAGAAATGGGAGTGAGTGGGTGAGCCTCTGTGTGTGTTCCTGTGCAGGATGGGACAGGCAATTACCAAAATGGGAGATAGGGAGAAAAATGAAGATGGATGGAGGTAAAAATACCTGCTAAATGCCAGCTGTCTTACTTGGACAGTGTGGGATTGTTGACTGGGGTAGTCGCAGTGCTTTGTCTCATAGTTTTTAATCCTATATACTTTTTTACCATGACTTGTGTAACTGAAGCTAGAATATGCTCTGTTAAACATCTGGATTTATATTATTTTCAGCCTGTAATTAGCAAACCAAGAAAACCCAATAATTAGAGCAATTTGTTGCAATACAGATTGCTGAGAAAAAACAAAACTATTAGGTTGTCCTCTGTTAAAAGCAGAAGCTTTTCAGGGACATATTTATTTGAATTAAGAATTTGTTAATAAGTTTGCTAAAGTTCAGCAGTATTTCTGGGGACAGAACCCACTAATAGCATGATGGTTTGAGGACTCCCCTCAGATACCACTCATTTCACCAACAGACGCTGGAAACACGCTGTCATGCTAGTTTTGAAGTTTTCTTTGGCTTAATATTTTCCTGATACCTTGAACTGCAATAGATAATTTATTTCTATTTCCTGTGCAATTTCTGTCCAGTGGTTGGTTGGCTCTGAGATTGAAGGAATGTGTGGAAGAGAGGCAACCTCTTTGCTGCTGTGTTCTAGCCAGTCTACATGATGTTGCCAGCACTAGATGAAATCTCCTATTTCCAGTGCAGAGTAATGCTTGACCAAAGTGGCACAGAATAATTCACCTTTGAAGGTTTCCTTCTGGTGCTGCTATTTCTGTTGTCCTTTAGCTAAAACATGCTCCATTACTGTATCTATGTAGTACAGATCTAAGATGCTGAATTACCCATCTCTTGTACCAAATTCTTTGGCTCTGTTACTCCTTTTACAAAAGGTTTCTTGCAATACAACTCATAGTGAGAAGCTGATATCCTGCAACTTCAACTGGCACACCACTTGAGGCTATACTGTACTGGTGTGGAAACACAGTGTTATTTTAGTCTGGCTTTCTAAGGTAATGACTCTTCTACAATCACTCTGGACATTGTCCCTTTGGTCACCTGCCCAGCAACCACCACATTTGACAGGAACAGTGAATCCTCATAGATACAGAATTCCTACAGAGCTTGTTCCCTGTCCCTGCTGAGGTGTAAGGGATGGTTCACCTGCTGGTAGACTTGCAGCTTTGAGCCTGCTACAACACATGCTACCCCTTCCTCAGCCAAAGCAAGACATGAGGAGGTAAAGAAATGAAAGGTGTTACAGGGGGGTAAGGAAATATGACAAAAATCTGAGCGCATCATAGGAGGGGGGGTGAGAGAAAGTGGGGAGAACTGAGGGTGATGTGGTTATGTTATTATAGTGACTGTGGGGGGAGTGAAAAAGGGGAAACATGAATCTTCATTTCCTACTAATCTATTTCTGTAATTCTGATGCTTGTAGAATATGTTTTCAGATGGCCAGAAATATCAGATGCCCTCTTTTTATCTGTGTGCTGCTACATTTCTGAGGATTAAATCTAGTGTAGGTGCTGGTAGTGGGTAAGAAGCATCTCGGTGCAAGAAAAGGTGTTACAGAGAGCACCTGTATATCTCTTTATTCTGTTGATTGCATACTGCTTTCTGTCTCTTTGGGGGATTTTTGGTATCTTGTCCTGTCACAGAATAGCTACCTTCTGATCTTTGTGCAGGAGGAGATCAGACTGCAGGGATGAAGACAGCAACAAAATGATCCAGTGTTAGTCATCCTGAGGACCACTCGGATTTTTTTCATCCTCGTAGTACCCACCATAGTTCTGCCAGGATTCTGGAGGAGTGAATTACAGACTGCGTGTTGCCATCCTGACTGTTCACTTTTGGTGACTGATAAAAAGAGGAGGGGGCTGAAACATCTACTTAAAACTGCAGACTTACGTATAATTTAAGGGATTACTTAAGGGGTGCGCTAGCCCATAGGGGAAATGGCTTTTGTATGACCAACCAGAAGTTTAGAAGGAAGAAAGGAAAACAAACATGATTCTTCAAGGGAGCTTTGTCTATGGGTCACACAGGCATTTTCCTGTATTTCCATTTTCTAGTTTCTTCTATAGTTGTCCATGGTTGATAATCTGAGGAAGAGATAAAGAGACTGCAGAGAGAAGCAGAAATATGCATGTACATGTGTGTGCATGCACATGTGCTTGTATGTATCTGACTACTTTGAATGTAATCCCTAGATCCCTATTGTTAGCTTTTTCCTTGGCACTTTACAGTGAATAGATGAGGTTTATTGCCTGTCCTGTCCTATAAATAGCAGATCCATGTTGGGAGCAATTTACACCTTATCCATAGTATACAGCCTCTCAGTGAGGGACTATGTTGCTCCTTTCTCTTCTTTGTGTCTACTACTCAGTTTTCACAACTTCCTGGTGCTTAAAGCCCATGCACTTACCCATGCGATGTCTGCACTTGCTCTGGGGTTACCACTTGCAATTCCAGTTGGGTTTTGCCGCTGTTGGATGCCTGTCCCTACGCAAATTCCCTCCCATTCTGCTCGGAGAAAAGGGTGCTGGGTAAAGAGAAGTGTTCAGTTTGAGGAAGCAGGCTTTTTGCATCCATGTGACTAGCACAACCACTCTTTGATGGAGTGGTAGGATGAAGAATTTGATAAGACAAGGAGACCTGCAGCACTGGAGGAGCGTGTACAGGTGGTGTGGAGTTTGAGACCCAGGGGAATGATAGGACAGTGAGATGCTTCACAAGGAGAGAGATGTTTTTAAAGCAGTTCATGCCCCTTACATTTATTCTTACTATTGTGCTTTTGTTGACCTTCTCTGGTAGAGACAAAGTATCCCAGGAAGTCCTCAAATCAATTGAGGCAAATGGATCTGGAGTTGATTTTGCTTCCGTCTATTTGATTTGTTTGTGTGGGTGTGCTGCATACCTTGAAGCCAGGGCCTGTTCTCAGTAGTCTTAAATATATTGGGTAGCAGATGCTGTACTACTACCCATCCCAGCATAATGCTGCAGTGACCAAATGCACTTTCTGAAAGCTTCAAAACCTTGTAAAAATCACCATGAAAAAAGGCCCAGGAACCCATGGACCAGGGCTTAACCATATTTTCTATTCCACAGAACAAAAAAATGGGAACAGCTAGCAGGGTGCTAATATGAACCCTCCTTCTCTGCAAGAGGAACAAATGTCTTCCAAGTACTGTAAAATGGAGTATAAACAATGAGATACATGAGATAACTTATCTTCTGTATGCAGTGCTCATGAGACTTGATCTGAAAGATTGCATCCAGTCTAGGGCATTGTACTTCAAGAATGTAGATATTTGGGAAAAGTCTCTAGGAAACCAGCAATAATGGGCACAGTCAGTCTCTAAGGAATAATAAAGCAAATGTCCTTTTCTAGGGAGAAGGGATATAGCAGAAGTCTGCAAATATGTGAAAGATAGCTGTAAAGAGGAAGGTAATGATCTTCCTTCTATGATAGGGCAAGAAATGATATGCCACAATACCACACCTGAAAATGTGTGTGTGTAGGTATATGTATGTTAGGGAATTACTGATTGTTAGGATGGGAATGTTTAGATACTGATAAGTCAGGCCAGTCTTAAACTTTAAAATGAAACTTGATTGAACTCATTAATTAGCAACACACTATATTCTAATGGTAATTCTTGATCGTTGTCATCAATTCCTACTTTATGTACAAAACTGTTAGCCTTTAACATTTTGCCCCTAAATTAACTATGATTATACAATGTCATAGAGATGATTCTGCACAGTTAGCACTGACAGCTGCTGTCACTGATGGTCTTGGCTGCAGAAGAAGAGCTGAGGAGAAGGATGAGAGAAGTTGGAAGTGATGCTGGCTTTTTGTCTCCTATATCCAATTTCCCTTTTCATACCTAATGTTTTAATGCTACTTTTCCTCTCCCAAAAGCATGATCTTCAACTGCTAACAGTGCTGCTTCTCTTGTTCTTTTTTTCTAGACAGGCTTCTTGTGTACTCAGCAGGATACCCTGCCTGTTTGTATCCCTTACACTTATCTTGTCCTTCATTGCAACTTTTTGTTACTTGGATGCCTCCTATGAGCAGCTAACCATGGCTTGTTTGCTCCTTTGGTGGTCATGTTTCTCACACATTTAGTGAAATGCTTATATATACTATAACAGCACTGCAGTATGATATATGCTGCTGTTAGTTACAATGTTTTAGTACATTTATATCTGGGCACAAAGAAAGCTAGTATTAATTGGTATCTTCATGCATTTGTACTTTATAGTGAAGTTCAAGCCACTTAATTGACTACAGCAGATTTTTTGAAAAGGAGAAAGGAAAAAAAAAAAAAGAAAAAAGAAAAAAGGAAAAAGAAAAGAATTTTCTTGATAAAATTGAGCACTCCTATATATTGCTTCCAGAAGCACCATTTGTTCATCATTGCAAGTTAGACTGTTGTAGGTAAAGTTTTTCCTGTCTTGGCACAGAGAGATGGGCTAGATACCCTCTTGAAATTCCTGGCTGTCTCACCTATTATAAGCCTAAATACTTGGAGGAAAAAAAATTGTTTCTACTGTGTCTGAGAGGAACTGAACTGTATTCTGTGTGCCACCCTGTGCAGGTTGTGTAGCATAGGCAGTGCATGGAAAAATAGCTGCTTCCTTTGAGTGAGGAGAAGGACATCTAATGGTCTCATTGTTCATTTTGCCTTAGCCAGTAAGTTGGTTTGCCACAGACTGCACAGCATGGGCTCTTTGAGGGTTAAAAGCAGAAGAATTGTTCCCTACAGTGTCTTCCTTTGTCCTTCCAATTTTTTAGCTTTGGCTGCTCTGACCTTCTTTTTCTTTTCATCTTCTTCACACTGACAAGGTATACATCTTAGGAAATTACACCTACCAGCAGCTCCCACACAAGCAGGCTTGGCTGCAGGAGACATTTCACTCTTTGTCTGGCTGGTGGTGAGACACTTGTGTCATTGAAAGATTTTTCCACTATATCTTTCTTTGCTTTTTTCCTAAATTCTTTTTTTGGCATTCAGGAGACTACAGCAAACACCAGTCACCTGGGCAGTTATTGCTGTGAGATGAGCAGGTGATTACAGGCAAAAGCCAAGAAAGGTGGTAGGTGAAAAAGAAGAACAGGAGAGCCTGTGCTCAGTCTCTGTTAGAGAACTTGCTTTTCATTAGCACAGAAGCCAGTTTAAAGGAGCAAAAGCAAGGAGCTTTTTTCAGCTTTTCCTTTCTGTGTCAGGCAACGGTTCTTTGAGTGCAAATGGAAAACAAGCCTCCTTTCTGCTCCTATGGGTTAAAATTAAAATAGTTCCCTGTTTATTGCAGCATATATTTTAAGTCAGATTATTTCCTGCCTCTTTCTACTTCAGCCTTTCAGGTTTTAAACTATTAAAGTTTTAGAGCTCAGAGCTTGTAAGAAATGATCTCCCAGCTCTTTTCTGACACACTAGGAATTCATGACATTAATGTTACTTCTGCATTGCTAATATTTACCACTAGTGTGTAAGGTGCTGGACTGGCTGACCTCAGGGATCTAAATCTAGATGTGCAGAACAGATGCAGCTAAAATGACAGTAGGTCACACCTCCTCCTCTGTGATCTGCTGGTGTGTCTAACCTCCTGCTGCAGTGTGCTATCCCAGGCAAGGCTGACACCTAGGCTGGGAGCAGGATCTTCACCTTAGACTTGCTGACACTGATTCCAGCCATAGGGAGAGCAATGTACACATGTACTTTTTGTTTCCATAAATGTAGTAGCTACTTGCATCCATCATATCAGTTGCTAGGAGTTATGCTAGTGACTGATGTGCTTAACATAATCAGGCTAATTTCAGAGTTGTTTAGAAAGTCATCTGCCTATAAGAGAAGGCTGTTATGAATGACAGAAATAAATTCTCAGTACATGCTTCTGGTCACTCCAATTTTTTTTTCTGTAATCCTCAGTGAAACAGTGAATCAGAATCCTTAGCAAAAGAGGTACTGAAGTGTGTATTCTGTGACAGAAACATTGGGCTTCTTTCCTTCATTGCTGATTTGATAACTATCTAAGGTTGGAACAGTGGGAAAGCCTGATTTTTTCAAAATTGGCCAGTCTCCTGGTTTCTGAAATCTTTCTAAATCTGAACAAATAAATACAAAGTCACATTGCCTGAAATGATACAAGAAGTAGAAGCAGGTTCTGTTTCTCTGCCTGATGAGATTTGGGCAGCTGCCATTGAGTCCGGCTTCTACTGAGAGTAAAAGGAAAAATGCAGTTCCACCCTTCCTGGTGAAAAAAGCTCCAAAGTCATATGGGATCAGTTTTCTCCTGTGAGATGAGAGTCTTCCTCTCAGCACATTGCCACCAGGCAGCCTGGAGTTGCCTTTGATAGCCCACTTTGATAAAGTAACCCAGGGGCAGGGATTGAAATGTTTGTACAACAAAAGGGCAGACGGTGGGTACTTGAATGACAGAAACTCCTCATGACTTACGAAGTAAACCAAACCTAAGCATCCTCCATGTAACATGAAGCACATTCATAATTACTGATCCAGTAGAGGGTCCAAAGTATGGAGAAAGATCTTCTCCTGGTTTCTGAGGCAGCTTTAGGAGAGAGCATATATGCTTGTGTCCTGTGCAGGCAGCCAGGAGTATCTCTGTAGCACATTTATCAACGATTGAAAGGAGACTTACAAGCTCAGAGCTGAAAGCAATAGCACTAGTGGCTCCTGTGGGACGCCACTACTGCCAGTATCTAAGCCTTCCCATTCTCTTGAGTTCACAGACTAGTCAACTTGAAGAGGTACTGTTTGTTCATAAACCTGGTTCAGAATATCTTGACTCATGCCTTTCCAGCAAGTCTGTAAGCTCTCCAGGGGAGGGACTCTTCTGCTAGTTTACATAGTGCTGAGTACTCTGGATTGTCCTTTATGCATTATCTAGTAAACAGGGCCAATTCTAACGTGTTATTGTCAGTTTACATTAGCAAATTCTGACATTTCCTCTTCCTCAATTATAACCGATTAATGCTTATTAAAGTAGGATACACATTTGCTTGCCTGTTTCCAGGACTGCGGGTGAAAATGAAAGTCTGAACTTTGCAAGATTTCTGGCACTTAAATTGGACTCTTGACAGAATTGAATTTCGTCTTCTGTCAAAACTCCCAGTATTGGTTTTGTCTTACTTACTGGTAGCCCAGAACAAACTGATTGTAATCAACTTTCATTTCTCTTCTCACAACTGAACATCAAGGGTCAGATCTCCTTTCACTGATGTCAGTCCCCTGGCTTTGTTGAATTTACTCACTCTAACATAAATTGAGAATAAAACTAGGCTCCAAAGATTCTGCACTGGTTGCTTGTGGGAAACCGTGGTCTCTTGGAGCTGAAATGAAAAGAGAATTAGACCTGGACTATGTCCCTGATAGCGTGTAAAGCATATGCCTCAATTTTTATAGGTAACTGGGCTGATTGCTCTATTTTCAAAGGTACCAAATAAAACTGAGAACTGCAGTAACTGCAGTGAGTTAGTTGGTTATATGCAGAAAAGGCACTGCAAAGCAGCAGCTGTGTCGGTGGTCTTCAACCCTCTCCTGGAGCAACCCTTCTCTTTCCCTCTGGATGAGCAAACCCTGATAATTCTTTGGTGCTGCTGGGTCTTACTGGATCTCTTGAGGCTGTCTGCAGAAAGACAGTGATGACAAGGACAGTGGGGCACCAGGGACAAGTCTCAGAGCAGTTAATTCTGACAGCACTGCTGAGAAACTTCCCACCATTTCGTCACGCTGTGCTCAGCAGTATTTGAAGTAGCTTCCTAAAGGCAAAGGTGTCTGTATGTCAGTCACAAGCTCTTTACAGCATGGAATCTCCTCTGGTTTATTTTATATTATTTTATTTAAGACTGTTTTAAGACTGTAAGTGGAACCTGTTCTCTCCCTCCTTCTTGTTCTTGGAAAAGTACATTAAAAAAAAAAAAACAAACCAAAACCCCAAACAAAACAAAGACTGTTTTGAACCTTGAGAAAAACAGTTCAGGCTGGGAAAAGCTTTTGGGTTACAAGCTGTTCTAGCTGACCTTATTCTCTTAACCTTATTATATAGTAATGCATTGGCTAATACTGTTATCCTCTACTGGGTGGAGCCAGATATGTCATCTCTTTGCCAGTCACCTTGTATTGCAGAAAGCTAATGGAGAATCCCCTTTGGATCTAGTTTTAGATATTTTAGAGAGATTTAATGATTTTAGACTAGAGCTGACAATTTCAGTTCTTTTTCAGAAAAGTACAGCAAAGTAATTAACAGCTAAGGTTTAACAGGAAACAGAGTTGTACTTACACAAATAAGGTAGAGTGCAAACTTTCCCTGGGCTTGAATCTAACTGGATTGCTTTCTAGGACTCTAAAAATCAGGAAAAATAATGCTTTATTATTTCCCATTTCTGCAGGATATGGTCGCCCTCTGCTCTTTTAATTAAAGAAACAGCCATGTAAGAAATATTAGTGGTTTTCTCATATCTGTAGGGAGCAACTTCTGATGGGAAACATTATTCTTTAAGGTGCCTGTCTCAGCTCTGAAGATGCAAGGGAATTTAGAAAGAGATTGTATGCATAGCCAGATGAACTAAACTAAGGAAAATAACAATGTCTATTTTGAAGTCAATCTAAGGGTAATAATGCTGAAACTTCACTTCTGCCTATGAACTTCCCCTTGACACCCGAGGGGGAAAACTGCAATTGAAATCTGCCCTCTTCCTGCAGTAGTGCTGCTAAATAAATGAGTCACCTGTGAATTACAGGGCAGTAAATACATCCACCAGCACCTAATAAAGCAAGGCAGAGTGAAGTTCCCAGTACTTTATGGTGTCACCAGAACCCTATGATGTATTTACAGCCAGCTTTTTTTTTTTTTTTTTCCTAATTTATTTTTATTTTTGTACTGTACTACTACACTTTGGCTTTCTTGGCCTTTCTCCTTTTTGCCTAAGGTGGTTTATGCAATGGTTTGCAGCACAGTATAGATAGGTGATTGCTCAGCACAGGGACAACACACAGCATCTCGCTGTTTCTCCTGTTCAGGGACTACAAGGTATTTTCTCTCTCTGGCCAGGGCATTTTGAGGTGATGCTCATCTCCCTTGTATATCCCCTGCACCTAAGCTGCTACCTCTGTACGTGGGGAAGGGTTGGTGGCAGACTGAGTTAGGAAAAGATCAGTGATTTGTTTTGGAGCTTGGTAATTTATTGTCCATTGAGGGCTCTGCCTTCTACAGCAGCCCAAGATGGGGCCAGCATGAACAAGGGCTCAAGTACAGAGAAGAGGTTGTGTTCTGTCAGGCTGTTAAAAGGCAGTTAAGATCCTAAGGATGCTACTATAGTTTAGTCAACAAAAAAGCCCCTCATCTGTTTTTCCTTTTTCATCAACAAGGCAAATAGCTGCAGGGAAGTGGCAAGTAGTGCATCCATCCCCTGGTCTGCTCTCCAGAATTGTGCTTCCTAAAACACATCAATTTTTCATACAAATGACTGAGTTTTTCACCACCACCTTCTGGAGAAGCAGCACTGAGTCCTCAATGTTTTGATCTGGAGTTCCCATTTAAGTGATTGATCCTGTCACGTGTGGTATATTCTATCCTTTTTGTAATGCTGTAGCAAGAGAAAAAGAAAGTAAAATGATTGTAGATCTTTGTGCATTGCTAATAACTATCTGGGTCTGAAACCTATTCAGAATAGATTTCCTGTATTTTACAAATAAGCTATTTGTTTAGCTGTATTTAATATACACCCTTTCCTCTTTTCCCCAACACAAGCCCCCTACAGATTAACACAATGAATATTTTAGAATACTTTGTCTGTGAACTGGTTGAAAGCCAGGACTTCTGTGTTGGAGGATTTGAGGTGTATGCTAGCAGATCCCCATGGGCTGGCAGCCTTTCAGGGGTGATGTGCCAGGTTATGTTTGCCCTCTTCTCCCAGCTACAGTTAGGAGCAGGAGGTGACTTCCTCTTGAAGATAGAATCCTTCTGGCAATCCTACCACATACATAGCAGCAACCTCAACAAAACTTGGGGCCAGGAATAGTTGTCTTGCATAGATAAAACTGCTCTGAGCCCTGTATATGGCACTGTAAATCTGTCAGCCAGCAGGCACCTGCACCATGGGTTATTCACCTCTGTTTCTGTGTGCCCTGTTGTGAGGAAGGATGATATTCACACAAAAATCAGTCAGAAGTTTATGTGTGCTGGCTAGGATGGAGAATCTCTGTCTGTTCTGTTCAGTTCCCATGTCTGTCACTCACGGGCTCGATGTCTCTGAGCCTGTTTCCTTATCTGCAGAATGCCAAGGTAATACCTAAAGCTGTTGAATGGCTTTGTTAATAGAAGATTTTAAAGCACTCTAAGATTCTTAGGTGGCAGATGTTGGATAAATTTGAAAGTAATATTCTTGCTTTCAGCTTTACCATCCACAATCATTGATTAAACCCGGCAAGACACTCAAGTGTTTCTGTCTGCTCTAGCCCCTGATTTACATCACTAAAACTATAACACAAGTTACTAGAAAATAAATTACAAGCATATGAGGTTCAGTGAGAAGTACTAGGTGAGCAACTCGGGTTGATCGTGACTAGTTACTGACGTGTTGTAACAACCTGAGATCAGCGACCCAAAACATTGCATCCCTGCATTAGGGAAATACGTATGAAATGAGTCAAGCAGCTTTCTGAGGCGCATGTGTGCACACCTACATTCAAGGATCTAGAAGTGAAAACAAGGAAACTTACAGTCACAAACAATTTATTCTGGTTTTAATGAACAAACGAAGGAGAGGAAGGCAGTGCAGTGCATTTTGAGTCCCGGGGCGGGCTGGCTCATTTTCCAGAGCTCCTTATTGACTCCCAGAGTGATCTTGCATGAGTCACTTCGGCGTTGGTGCCTGGCTAGCCTAGGGTGGCTGGGGAATTCTCCTATGCAAATTGATAGGCAATGAATTTCTAGATAACGCTAACGCATTTTTATTAATTTATGTGCTGCAAACTCGAGCTGCAGCCAGAGGATTAAGTGCAGTTATGCCTGTCTGGACTTTGCTTGTTACTGCAGGAGCATTAAAACAAGCAAACACACACAACCCAACAACACTTGGTAGAAGCAGTAGGGAGTTGTGACGAGCGTCGCTCACTCCTGGTTGTCACTGCGTTCCTGTGCAGCTGCGGCCGCAGGACAAGCTCCAGGACGGTGTAAAGGCAGGGCAGGGCAGGGCGTCCCTGTGGCACGGCAGAGGCTCAAGCACTATCAGTTCCGCCTCCTCGCTCCGCTCCTGCCCCTCCGGCTCCGCGCCGGCGGAGCGCAGTCTGGGCACGACACTGCCGGGCGGGTCAGCGGCGTGAGGGGAGGTGCGGGCACGCCCCGTCCCCTCACGTAGCGACCGGGAGCCTTTCCTCCAGCGCTGCTCGGCGGGCGGGCGGGAGGGGGCAAGGGTTGGGCACGGGTTTGCCGGCGCTCCCCCCTCACCGGGGCAGGGCTGGGAACTCCTCAAAACTCCAGGGTGTTCCCCGCTGCTCCTAGGGCCGCCACCCGCCACCCTACCCCTCATCGCCCGGGGGCCGCGCTGGGGCCGGAGCCGGGGCCGCAGCCGGAGCCGGGGCCGCCCCCTCCGGCCTGGCTGGGGGCGCCGAGCGCGTGTGTGAGGCAGCGGTGCATGAATGGCGGGGGCGGTGCCACCCTCCGGCCCCGCCTCCCCCCGGAGCCAGCCAGTCCCTCTGCGGAGAGCTGCCGCCTCTCTCATTGGCTCCCGGTGGCCGGGACATTTGCATACGGCTCGCCCATTCGTGGAGCCGCTTCCCCGGCCGCCCCGGCTGCGCTTCACCTGCGCCGCCGAGTTGCCGGCACTTGGCGCGCCGACCGCCAGCATCCCGCCCCCGGCTCCGCGCCGCTCCGCGCCCGCCCGGACCGCGCCGCCCGGCCCTTCGGCCTCGCCTCCGCGCCTTACTGCTTGCCAGCTTGCCTACCTGCCTGCCTGTCTACCTACCTACTTACTTACCTACCTACCTACCTGCCTACCTGGGAAGATTTGGCGTTGCCCTGCCCGGCTGCGCAGGGTTAATCGTCTTGAGCTCTCGGTCGCCTGGATCCGGTGGAAGGAGGATAACAATCCAGATCTGTGTGTGTGTGTGTGTGCGTGTGTGTGTGTGTGTGTGCGTGTGTGTGACCCTACCAGTTCTGCATTGCAACACTTGCTAGTGGAGAAGCAACAGAACCCCCCTGGAATTGGGATAAAAAAAAAAGAGAAAAAAAAAAAAAAGTCAAAAATTTACCTGGGGTCTCTGGCTTTTTTTCCTTCTTTAATTTTCAATAGTCCCTCTCAGTTTAGTGAGAGACAGGGATCGCAGGCAGGGAGAAGTCCTCGAGGACCCCGTGATCCTGGAGGAACCTGACAAGTCCAAGCTTCAGGACCCTGGCGCTGACATGTGCGGCTTTCCTGCGCGCTCCTGGAGGCTCGGTTCGGCCGCGGGGTTCCTGGCACAGTAGCTCCAGCCCTGAGAAACGGCTCGTCTTATTCTTCTGTCTGTGGTTCCTAACCTTTCCCTCTTCCCCTCCCCCGCTCCCCCCTTCCCCTCCTAGCACACACTTTCTCGCACAGACACATACTGTCTCTGCCTCCTGAACACACACGCACACTCTAGAGCCTCGGAAGCGACTCTCCTTTCTGCTAGCATGGGTCCCCTGGCATCATGAACCTTATTCTCTCTCCCTGGCTGGAATTCAGACTGCCCGTCTGTAGGTGCTCTGTGCCTTGACCATGCACCTGAGAATAGACCCCAGCATTTGCCCGGGACGCCGCCCCGCCTGGACCCTGTGGATGTGCTCCCTCTTTTGGGGATGTATCGTCAGCTCTGTGTGGAGTTCCTCTAACGTGGCTTCTCCTGCCTCCTCTTCCTCGTCTGTATCTCAGGCTCAGTATGAGCATCACTTCCACGGCAGCAAGCACCACTCTGTGCCTATTTCTATCTACCGCTCCCCTGTCTCCCTCCGAGGAGGACACGGTGGGTTCCCGCTCTTCTTTCTTTCTAACCTTTTTGCAGAGCAACTGGAACAGCAGAAAGGGAACAGGGGCGATGGCTGTGACTCCGGGGGAGGGGGGTGGGGGGAGGTGGGGGCGTCCTCCCAGTCCCTCGTATTTCCGCCGCTCGCTTCCCTCCCCATTAACCCTCCTTTCTTCCCCTAACACCTCCCCGAGAGGAAAACCGGCTGAGAACGGGACGTTTCCAGAGCTAACTTCCCCAGCCGGCGTGGTCCAGCAGGACTGAGGGTGGGAGCTCGGGCCGGTTCGGGCCGCTCGGTGCCGGGAGGCAGCTCCCAACATCTCGGAGGAGGCGGAGAGGCACCCTCTGGGGCTGCAGGTCCTTAGCAAGAGGATCACCAACTCCGGCTCCCGTCCCTAGCGTACTCGTAGCGGCTGACACGGTTCTTGTAGCAGCGCATCTTCCCTGCCGGGGTCCCTTCCCCGTTTTCTCGGGTTCCCCGCTTGCAGGGGAGGCGGCCCCGGGCTCCTGGGGAGGCTCCCGCCGCGGCTTCTCCCCTGCCCGCTCGCTCCCTCCCTCCCAGCTCTCCTTGGTGAAACTGTCGGGGGGCTCGGGGTGTACAAAGGGAACGGCGAGGTCTCCTTACCCTTGCTCCTGACTCCCTGCTTGCTGCCTGGCAGTAGCTTTCCGGAAAACCTAGGGTCAGGAAAACGTAGAAACGTAGGGAGTGGGTTTTCCAATCTGGCAGCAAGGGAAAAGGGGAAGAGAGAGTCTGAGGGACTCCACGGGAGAGGGGAGGTCCCGTCAGTATCCTGCTCCTGAAATGCTGAGCAAGGCTCAGCAGCTGGACCAGCACTACCTCTCCCGGGCTCTCCTGAGCCTGTCCACTCTGAGAGGAGTTGGCCCAGGCCTGGCTGACTAGGGGACTCACCCTCATCTCCACTTTCCGCTCTGCCTGAATTTCTTCGCTTCAGCCTTCAGCCACAGCATCCAGGAGAGGCAAGCAGGTCAGGTCTTGGCCCTGCAGAGCTGCAGGTCAGGGTCAGGTCTAGCCAATTCCTGCTGAATCCTGTGGCAGCTCTGCTCTGACACCCCTTAGGCAAAGGTAGTGATATGCTGGAAAGGTGACTAAAATCTTTACTGTTGTACCCAGATCTGCTTCTCTTATCCTCCCAGCTTGCTTTTGCTTTAGCTGTTCCTCTTGGAAACACTTTGGGGCAGGGACTGGCTGATCCCCCACATCTCTTGCTTTATTGCTATAGGGACTACCCAACATGGTTATTGAGTATTGCTACAAATAACAGGGCTCCTGCTGCTAAATGATTAATAACTCCATAAAAGAGTTTCACATGGGTGGTGCCTAACAGATGGTCTTGATATCTGGCATGGCAATGGTTCCCTTCCCGCGTGGTAACCTGTTTGTCTTGCTTTTTGGGGTGGATGTGAGCTTTGAGGTAAAAGTGGGAGATTTATAGGCTGACAAACTGCTACCACTTGTGTCTGCAGTACTGGCTGCGTACATCCAGCTCAACCCATTTTTCCCAGTGCTGTTTCTGTCCTAAGTCCTCACCTCTGCAGCAAGGTGCTGTTCTGCAGCACCGTGGGCTCCCCCCTCCCACACTGCCAAAGCACCCGCAACCTGCCCTGCAGTGCTCCCAGTGCACCCACCAGCAGCTCTGCCAAAGTACCTCCTGCTGGTGCAGCCCTGCTCTGATGGTGCTCAGTTATGACCCCACAGCATCTGCCTCCTGGCTTTGTTCCTGTGCCCATTCCCTCTCCAATGTGCCTCAGCTCACACCTGCAAAACTGAGTTCTTTCTACAACTCTGTCAATGTACCCATAGCCTTAATTGGAGGTCCATCCCTCTCTGTGCCATTTGAACTCTTCAGACTGCTCCGCTGGTCATCCAAGAGCTATGACACTCTGGGTTTCAATATCCCTGTAACACCAACATAGCTCTGTTAACACATCCTCCTAGCATCTACTGCAGCCATGTCTGTCATGCGGCATTTCAGTGGTGTCCCAGGGCTGTCCCTTCCTTTCTCTCTCCTTCCAAGTGGTCTACTCCCTCATTTCTGACACTGGTTCTTCTTCTGACTCTGCACAGACAGGCTTGTCTAGCTGAGTACTGTTGTGGTGGAAGGGGATAGCAAAGTCTGGCTCATAGGTCACTTGTGAAGAAAAGAGACAAGGATGTCGCAAAATGTGCTAGTGGTTAGCCTTGATGTAGCAGGCTGGCAGGACTCTCTGAGAAAATTCACATTTTGTTTCTCGGTCAAGAAATGATAGTTCTTTTCTCCTTGATGACTTTCCCATCTGCCCTGAAAGCCCAGTGAAGCCTTATTTAAGAGCCCTGAGCAAAAGCTGTTATCAACTTCAGTGAGAGACAGTCATTTTTTCTGTGTCCTCATTGCAGTAAGGAATCAAGAGAAATTGAGAGAGCTCAGGGATCTCAGGCCGGTACATAAACCAGCATGAGATTTTTTCTTTTCCTTTCCTAATCATGCCATGTAGCAAAACTGGCATGGAAACCCCCTTTGGCCACAAATAAAGGGGATGTTGGGGGGGGGGGGGGGAGAAGGGCGGAGGGGGGGCGGAAAGAGAGAGGAAAAAGAGACCACAAAGACAGCTGGTCTTGTAAACACACACATGGCTTATTTTTGTGTTTTCGTTCACTGTTCCGTGACAGAGGCCCTTGGAATTTGGATCTGTGACAGTGTTGAGGAGTCAGATCCCAGGGAGGCTATGCACTCCATGTGTTTCTGGGATTCTGGTATTTTTCTTTCCTAGGAGGAAATAAAATTTCACTCAGACCCCTGCCCTGATCAATGGCTACGTTCATACTTGGTTTGAAAGGAAACAGGGGATGCCTGCAGTCACCCTGTCATGTTGTCTCCCAGTGACCCCATCATGGCTCAGTTTTCTTATCTATTGTGGGTTTTTTTGTTATACATCCCAATAGATTTCAGCCTGTTTGAAGAAGCAGATTAGCGTTGAGAACAGAGGAAAGGTGAATGTCTTGCAAGCAGCAAGCACTTGTTTGGAGTCTTAGTTCAGTGCTCCCCTTTAAAATCAAAAGAAAACCTTGTGGTTTAATTTGAACAGGACCAGGACCAGTTTTGGCAGTATATAACCACACTAGTGTTACAAGAGTTAATTCCAAAATCACTAATCTGGCGCTTTTCAGTAGTTGAGCTGCAATCTGCAAAGGTAAAACTTGGCACAGTGCATCTTCTCAAGGAGAAAATCTTTGTAACAGGTTTACTTCCCTGTCATCCATGAAGCAAGCCTGCCTGGGCAGGGGACTTCAGCAACTCAGAGGGTATTTATTTTTCCAGGTGATGACCTTCCTAGATTGGACCTTCCTGGACTCTCTCCCCAGACAATAGGAAGCAAAAGTCATGATTCTTCCTTGTTTCACTTAAGGGCTTGCAGGACAGAAGGAGGAAAAAAATCCATCTGTGGAACAAAGTTAGGGTTGTGTGTATTGGAAGTCCACCCGTGCTTCCCCTCTGGCTATCTAGCACATTGCTGGGTCAGCTGTTTTACCAGAGCCTGCAGCAGTGGTTTCACAGCCCCTCTTTCCGTGTCTTTATTGCCTCAGCTGATGAATAATGCATACCTTCAGTCAATAGATAAAATTAAGATATTTGTGCATTTTTTGTCTCAATGATGAATGAATTAATTTGGTTTCTCCTCCAGCTGTTTTTTCTCTGGCTGTCCTTAATGGATGGGTGGCAGGGATGCACAGAGATCTGTGATGCCCTGTGCTGGTTGCCCCAGCCTTCAGAGTACTGCTGTGCAGCAGCAGCTGTGGGAGCAGTGGTGTGCCCAGGGACATTTTTCTTTTGGTTTTCATTTTGTGGGGACTATGCTTGCTCAGGCTGTTGCACAAGTCACAGCGAAAAGTGAAGGTTTGACATGAAAGCTGGATGTGAGCAATAACCAGATCTTGTAGGTGTAAAATTGCAGGCCTTAGTCAGTTCTTAGAAGGCCTGTCATTTATGTGAAACATGTCAATCTCTTTAATTTTTTTTTTTTTTTTTTTTTTTTTTTTTTTTTTTTTTTTTTTTTGGAGGGTAGAGGGGGGGGTTGCTTTTTGTTAGTAAATGAGAACAAATGCTTGGACCAATTGAGTGTTTTTATGAAGTAAGCACATATTTTGCAAACCAGCATCGAATCTTGCCACACAGAGTGGTGACAGTGTACCCCCTCATTATACACATCTCCTTCTCCTAGCTACTTCTCCAATGTGTTCTATTCCTCAATTATCTTTGTTACTGTGATCACACCCTTCTTGTAGAGTAGAAAACTAATTCCCATCCTTGGAACTAGCTGTTCCTCAGTACTGAGCAGGAGTTTCCCCGTTCTTCCTTCATTGGGAGATTACTTTGTTCAAAGGTTGGTAGCTTTAGCAAAAGGGAAAAAAATCTCTATGGAGAGCAGTCAGTGATCCAGTAAAATTAACTTCACTCAGACCTGAAATTAGGATTGCAGTTAAAGACTGCAAAGGTGAATAGCCAGAAGTCTTACTGTGGCTTGACTCTAGTCTCTATTGATAATCAAGTCTAATTTTTTTGAAAAGACTAGTGATTTGTATGCTTGAATATTTGCATTCTCTTCATCATAAACTTTAACAATTACTCATATTTTTAAAGATATATGAGGTCTGTTCGAATTGATTCAAGCCGTCTGTCCAGAAATCTAAGCATCCAAACTCTCTAGTCCCTTGTAGTCACTTGTTTAAGTAACCTTAGCTGAGTTTTGCTCTCCCTGCACTGGGTCTGTATAGCTCTTCTGAGGAAGCACAGTTTTAGCTGAACACAGGAAAATATCTGGTATATGCAAAGGCTGTTTCCTTAAAGCAGTATTACTATTTGCAAACTTTTATATGAAGCTGTTCCTGATCAGGTACTTTGGTTTCTCATTCTGCTGTCCATGGAGTGCTTAGTACTAATTTCCAGTGTGGACCAGCTTGCACTGTGCTATAAAATTGAAGCTTGAGTCTGTTTGCCTGGTACTTGATCCTGGGAGATCCCAGTGGTATGAGATCTGGAACATGAGAAACCTAATTTTAATGTTGGACACTGTCATATTATGATATATATATGTATATATGTCTCTGTGCTCTTTGAGACATTTGTCAGAGGGGTGCTGCTGAAGATGCGGTCTCTTAAGACATGTACTTAAAAAAAAACCCCTCTTCTGATAGCTGCTTTTTGCTTGCTCAGTATCTCATAGCACATTTTGCAAAAAATGGGAATGCTAGTCCTGAGTCAGAATTAGGTCAGGGTTTTCTTTCTCCTTATATTTCCTTTGCAATTTAGGCTGGAGAGCAGTTTCTTCTTCTCTTTATCATTTCTGCATTTGGATAATTTAGCCCTAACTTGTCAAGTAACTGCCACATTCTACTGCAGAGGTGACTGCATTTCAAAGACAGATGAAGGATCCTGCTGTATGCTTTGTATAGGCATTGAACTTGTAAAGAATACTGGGGTATGTGACATAAACTACACAGTCAGAATGCTGCAGAATGAGAATGGTACTTTTCATAATATCTCTACCTTTAAAAAATGAAAGGCATTTTTATTAAAGGTGTTGACCAGTTTTTCATGTTTTGTTTCATTTTGGTTTTTTTCCTTTTCTCTTCTTTTGCCATGGCATGAAAAGATATGCTTGAATCTGTTACTATAATCACTAGGTTATTTCATACAGTGCTGTTGGAAGCTCCAATTTTCTTACACAAGTCTTACTAGAACTAGTAGAGCATACCTAGGTTGTCTGAGGTGGGAATATTGAAAAGAACAGGTTAGGCTTCAACTGCACACAGGAAATTTTCATATTTCATCATGCAAAAGGTAACTGAATAAGGAGCTGGAGCTAGTAAGGGCAAGGAATGGAAGTTTTGTCTGGGAAGTACACAGGATAACCATATTTTCTCCCTTTCCATGTTCTGTACCTTAAGAAGACTGGCTATCTGTGTAGTTGCCCAGCATGATAGTCCTGTGTGAAGTGTCAGACATTTTTTGGTTTGCATTTCTGTTGTTTTAGTGGGCTTTTGTAACTATGACAGATCACTTGCATTAGAGACTAAAAGATAATTTTCCTGTCTTCTTTGTAACCTCTGCACATGCTGTTGACCAGTGAGTCTGATTTTTTTATATGACCTTGGTGAAAATTTTCCTTTCTCTCTGACTTGTTTCCTTTATCTGTGAAATGAAGAGAAAACCATTTATCCTTGAGGTGAAGTGAGCAGTCCTCGTGTACTTGTGTGCTTTGAGATCTTTGGCAGGGAGCCACAAGAGTGTTAAATCCCAATAGTCCTCTTGGGCTTTAGATGTCGGAGGAACTTAAAAGAGCAGCCTGCTTCACTCTTTTCTTGAGGGACAAGAAAGACACCTTCAGATTCTGGACATAGATCCCCGTAGTGTTTTCCTTCATACCTTTAATGCCTGGACTGGCTTTAGTGCTTTATTCCATCTCCAAAGGAGCAGGAGAGAGTTTCAGATGGAATGCCGACTGTGCCGAATTCCAGGCAGCCAGTGGAGCTGGAGGGCTGCAATTTGCCACGGCTCCCTCACCACTCTCAGAAATTATTTCTCTTGTGTTTTCTTCGTGTGTGTGTGTTGTTTTTGCACATTAAAACTACTTATACCCCTGAGTGACTTTCCCCCAAACTATGAATTTAAAGTACTTCCGACACTGTCTTTTAGAATTTGAATATAATTATATGCTTTGGGTTTATACTGTGGTTTTTGCTACATAAGAAACTAATGGAAATGATCTGCTTGTTCCTGTAGTTTACAGATTATATGCTTTAGATCTGGGGATGTATATTTAGGCTGCTTTTCTGTAAGGTATATTAAAATGAAAATGAAGTTGGTGTGCACTGTAGTGGTTGCTAAGCATGAATAGCAGGCTGATAAAGGACATTACTAAATTGATCCAGTGCTAAGGTTTACTTTATCATTTCTTAGTTTTGCACCTTTCATCTCTTTGCATTCTTGATGATGGTGGATTGTGGAAAATGCTTCGCAGTCTATAAAGGGCCTTGTGTCTAAAGAAACTCAAGGGACAAGGTGAATGAATCAGAAAGATGCAAGATGTTGCTAAAAAAAGACCCTCTGCTTAGTCTGTGAATATCACGTGGTAAAGAATCAGAGACAACTGTTTTCTAGAGGGCTCATAAAAAGAGCACCATCAGGCTAAATCATCTGTTTATTCAACAGATCAGGCTCCAGGCAATAACTGTAGAGTAAATCCATCTCCAGGCTATGCTTGGAATGTGGTTTTGAATTTGGAACAAATTATGTATATCTGCACCAAGCAGGTCAAGTGATTCTTAGGGGAGAGGAGGTTTTGGGTTGTTTTTCCCAGACATTGGCATCCTTAGCATCATGCTGGATGACATCAACTAGGATGTGTTTGGTGAATCCCTTGGTTCCTTGCTCATCTTCTGTGCTGCCCAGCAAGGGTATTCATGGCTCAGAGTCACGGCTGGATCCTGTGGTTGCAGCAGCCTGCTGCTTCTGCTCCAGCTGGTTTGCTTAATGGCCCTAGCCAGTGCAGATGTTACAGAGACAATATCTGGAAGTGTTCCTATCTAGCTGGTTCTGCAGGTTTTCTGTTTCAGTGCACAAATATCCTCCACCATTGGTGAAGGCTTCCGACCGTACTATGAGGACAAAGTAGGAGAGTACAGAAATTTCTCAAATAGTATTGAGAAAGCAGTTATGGAGGAGTTAAAGTAGAGGACATACAGTAGACAACTGTGTATCAAGCACACTGATTATTAACATGGTTTTCTTCTTGTCTACAGAGCATACATAAACATGGCTTTAGAGAAGCCAAATCTACCAATATTTTATTAAAACTGAAAACCTTCGACACTGCTCATTTTGTCAAGCTGGGAAACTGGGTTCTTAAGTATGTGATTATGCTAGCAAATGTTGCAAAATGGTTTGAGATCTGCCTGGTTTCTGGCACAGTTGCACTCCAAAGACAATAGGAGCTTGTAGTTATATAGTCACATTTTCTACCCACAAGTGCTTTTGGTCTTTTAGTACCTGGTGAGGTGAAAGTGGAAACAGTAGGCAAAAGCTCTTTCCTGTTTTTCTTGGTTAACTTGTCTAATGGTAGTCAGTCTTACACTTTTTTCACATTCTGATTATTCTGCTGATAATTATGATCTCCTGGTCTTTTACAGAGTAGTTTGTCGTTCACTGATGTCCACTGAGTGCACTGGGTTTGCAGTGGCCTGCATCTAGACGCCTGCTTCCATAACCTCTCTATAGGGTTGCAGGAGAACCCCCTGCTGCCCTGATGTCATGTTGTCTTTGCAGTTAAATAATGAAAAAGCTATTCCATGTTTTTCTGGTCTTGCTGCCCTGTCTGCAGTCCAGCATATTTCTGTCAGGGTAGGTTTGCAGGATACTGATGGCTTTGAATGCCTTTTCGCTTTTTATTATCTCACTGCTTTCCTTCCTGTGCCCTCATGCATTCAGAATCAGTTCATTAGAGGCAAGGAAAATGCAAATAAATTAATTTTCCTTGAGAAATGTGTGCAGCACCTTATATAGGCTTGAAAGAAAGAAACAGAGCAGAGAATTCATACTGTCTTCTTTTTTAACTTTTTTTTTTTCCTTTGCAAATCTGAGGAAAAGTGTCTGTGCCCTGCAAGCATTCCTTTTAGTTGATTGTTTTTTCTGTTACTAGGCACCATGAACACCCCAGCACTGAAACAAAGTAAGGTGATGGGGGTGCCTGTCCTCCAGAATCAATATGTATTAGGTTAGGGAAAAAAAAAAAAACCCAACATATCTATTTGGTAACCCAAGACCAGGGAGGCAAGGGGTAACGGTGAGGACATTTTTCTCAGCAGCAGCACTGAGTAGCACTGTGGACCAGAACCCCCAAACCTTTTTCCTAGATCTGTCACTGGCTTACCCTGACATGCTAGATGGTGAATTTTAGGGTCGCATCATATATTGCCAGATGCCTCAGTTTCCCTATGGTGTAGTGTAGAAATGTCATGAGTATTTAAAATCTCTTCACATCCTGACATAATACATGTGAAAGGAAAAGTGCTGTATTGTTAGTGTTCTTTCCTAACTGGAAAGATACTTCTGAACTTCAGCTGGGATACTTCGTCCTTTGAATTCAGGGACCATCACAGTGCTATGGCTCTTGGTACTGCCTTTTAATGAAGCTCTGGGAATTCATCCTTGTAATACCCTGAGAAGGATCAGTACCCTTTCATGCAGCCAGTTCTACAAAGAAATATTGATCCTCATCCCAAGATTACCGTGTCAAGGCTGTGGGCTGTGTGGTTAAATGCAGTGAGGGTTTTTTCAGGCATTTCTTTCTGGGAGTGAATGATTCTCTGCTGCTCATGATAGTTTCATTTACTGCTTCAAGGAGTGTTATGGACATGCATTTCTCTTTGCTGGCTCCAGAACTCCAGGGAGATTTTTTTACATCAGTGACTCAAAGAGATGACCACAACCCCCAGCCTCTACTTTCAGTGTCTCTGTTCACTGCCTTCTTCTCTTGTCACAAGTTAGATTTTGTCTGCAACCGTTTGATGAATTCATTTTACCAAAACTTGTGAACAAAATTATCAAGGTGATTTCAGCTAGCACGGGATAGAAGGGGTGAGCAACAGCAAAAAGGTAGAAATTAAGCGGAAGTCTATATCATTCGAGGGTACAATTCCCATTCTTTAATCAGAAGTAAAGAGGGCAGGGATTATCAGAAGCACCATTAAAGATCAAAGTTGTTCTCAACAAAAGACACGTACAATTTGAAGCTGGAGGAAAAAATGCACTAAAGGAACAGGGAAGGAAGGGAGGGATGAAGGGAGGAAGGCAAGAAGGCAGGCAAGAAAAGAGAAAAGAGACAAGACACAAGACACAAGAGACGAGATGAGAAGAGAAGAGAGATTGTGAGACCTCAGGAGCAGGGCTGCTCTCTTGTCCTGTCTTGATCTGAGTTGAGGAGGTTCAGGCTGCTCTGCAATGTTGTAGGTCCATCAGCTTGCTCAGAAGAGCCATTTGCTGCTGATGTTCAGTTTAGAGTGGTCTTTTATCCACATACTTTTTTGACCTTGAACCTAGATTTCAAAGTGTTCCATATGTTTTTAGAAATACAGGTACTGTGATAATTGGAACACCCATTTAGAATTTAGAATTTTTGTGGGTTTTTTCTATTTGTTTTGTTTTTTACTATTACCTGTGTTCTTGAAAAATCTTGTTGCCAATATCTAGAATGAGACATTAATATATTTAGCTCACTGCTCACCAGTCTTTAAAAAAAATCTTTTCTATGGACTGGGTTCCACTGCTGCTGGGCATGGAAAGAGCTGTGCACTTCTTCATTTATGTTACTTGTAAGGTCACTGGAACAGGCCCACGTAAAGGCTGAGCTGTGCTGCAGTCTGCAGGGATACCTCAGGGTGTGTGCATTCCCTGCACATGCTCCCCTCTAGCACAACAGGAGACAAAGAGGAGCAGTGTCTGAATAGCAGATGATGTTGTTGGGGCATCCCTACATGTCTACATAGGGCTATTTGTAGTATTTCTCCTCGGGGAAACTTACTTCTCTTCAGAAGCTGTATCTGGTTTTTACATTTCTGCTAAAGTTTTGGATTGTGTGTAATTCATGTCCATAGGGAATCTGAGTTCAGATTGAAGAAAGTGCTAGAGGCTGTATCTGGAGACTATTTCCCTCCAAATACTGAGTAAAGACAAAGCAGTCACATCTTCAGAAACTCTGTATTTCTTCTTTTATCCCATTTCACAGCCTGAGCCACCAGCCTACAGCAACTTTCTGCAGTTCCTGTTGGATTCAAGGGCACCTTCTAGTGAGGCTGATTCGGTCCCTGGCTTTCACATAGCTGAACTCAGCTGTGTTTATAGAAGTCCTAGTTAGTCAAGAAGTTTAAAATATGGCAATAGAGAGCCCCTGGTGTGATATGACAATGAAACATTACTATTTTATCGTGCAATGCTAACGGTTTCTAATTATTTATTAAATAATGATAAAATTGTAAAATCTAGTGATCATTATTACTTAAATGATCCTCAGACAAAAAAATTATGTAGTGAATGGTTCTTATAGAAGATGAGATTTCTGTTGTCTCTGGTATCTCTACATATCTCAGAATGAACCACAGGAAAGCAGGGCATTTCAAAAGAATTTGTGAGAAGGTTTTGGAATCCTGCCACGCAAAGCTAGTCTCTATAAATTCATAGGCAAAATTGTAGCTTTAAGAAAACCGTTTATTGGAGCCTTACAGTCTACAGTCTTGTAGTCTAGAGTCTTTCAGTAGCAAAGACTGAGGAACTTTAAAAGATTTTTAGTTCAAATTACAGTTGAGTCATGCATTCTGTCAGTAATCTCTGAGGAGAAGTCTTGGAAAATGTATGAGTGAAAGTAGAAATTCACTGATAAACAAATCCTGCAGTTGAGTTGAGGTAAGCAAGGGACTAAACTGTCCCAGAATGCTGAGCTGCAGATAAACTCACAGTACAATCAATGGTATGTCAGCACCAATTTTGGTTAGATGTTGATGTACAATTAGAAGAGACGTATTTAACCTGAAGGAAGAAATTAATCACATGAGATTATAAGAATTGCCATACATGTTGGTCCATCTGGTCTGGTAGTCTGTCTCTGGCCGTGGCCAGTGCCAGATGCTACAGATGGACTCAGCTAACTTCTTTGATATGTTTAATTGTGTATCTCAAGGGAGGGTTGTGGTTTTTTTCCTTGACCTCACAAATGATGATCACCTTATGCTGTAAAGAACCGAGAAGGAGACTCATTGCAGTTTTCTCCTAATTATAATAATTTCTCATGCCACTCTTTATTAGGAAGTCTGGATTTTATTCTAAATTTTTTTGCTTAGCTATTTTTATATTATTAACTCAAAGCATTTTATATAGCTTCTTAGAGCATCACAGCACTGATAGAGCACAAGCAACCAGTTTTTATAGTTCTTGAAGAAAACGGGACATGGAGAGGGAAAGCTTGCTGAGTCAGAAACTGTTGTCACATTTAAGCAGCCCGAGTTCTGCTGAAGTCCCTGGGTCTGCTGCTTTCTGTCATTTGACTGCTATCCATCAGGGTGCCTAATCAATAGGCTTTGGAGGTTAATAGAGTTTAGGCTATCTGAAGGAAGCCATGCAAAGAGTCCAACCAGACAGTAAAACCTGGTACTAGTGATGTTTGGTCTACTGCACTGTTCATGCTGCTTTTTCTTCATAGAATGACTGTTTTTCTGTCTCATATTGTCTTACAGAAACATGTGCACAGGGGTAGAAGGCATATACGTAGTTAGCCTGACTCTATCAAGAAACATTGACCATCATGATTAATGATGTCCCTCCAGTACATTGTGTCTCATATTAATGAGTTATTGTAGTCTTTCTGGAGTACTTGTCTTGGTGCACATGCATTATAGCATTGACATGGACATGGGAACTGAAAAACTAGATGCCCAAAAATTCCAGACATGAGTAAGCAACTCACTAGCTTCCTCAGACAGAATTTCCAGGTAGAAGAATGAGACATCTTTGGCAAAATCTGTGCATATGGCAGCCATGCCACTTTCTTTTCCTAGCAGTAACATACAGCATTGAGTTCTGAGGACTGGAAAGATGGTGTGTTTGTCAGAGAGACACTATACATTGCTTTGTAGAAAAGCTGGATTTATGTGCATTTGTGTGTAATAAAAATCTCACCCTTACTAAATGCTGCTGGAAATGTTTTCTCTTCTGCTAGCAAACTACATAGATGTTAAGCTTGTTATGTCCACTTTCAAGCAGCAATCACAATGTTTCTGTTACAGTCCATGTCACATAGAAGTAAGTACTTGCTGTTTAGTGTTTTCATCTGAAGTAATGTAAGCCTTCTAAAGAGCAGCTTTAAGATAAGAGTATGCCTCAAGGGAAAGGTCAGAGTCATCTAAGCAAGGAATATGGAAACAACAGTTTCTGGTTATGGGTCCTGTTTTGACCCTGACTACTTCTATAGCTCTAGAAAAATCAGAGCTTCTCCACTGTGTGCTCTAAATGCCTGGGCAGTAATGGGGAGTTGAAATACTTCTTTCCTAGTACCTTGGGAAACATTATCAGTCTGATCTGATTTTTGCTATTACAGATCAAAAGACATTTGACTTCAAGACAGAGTTTGGTCTGTTGACACCATGCTCCCATCTGGCTAGAGGTCACTTAAGTTCCCTTGTCAACAGAGTCTGTACCTGCATGGCTAAAGAAGTAGCTCTGACCTGTGGATCATAATTTCAGCTTCAGCTGGGGTAGTGTGCAGGAGTGTTCCTGAACATTGTGCCAACCACGGATGAAAATCTTTATTGATCTTGTATTTGTCTAGCAGTTGGCAGACTCAGCATCAGAAAAGGAATGCCAAGGAACTTCTGGCCTGGGCAGAAAGGAAATTTCTCTGTTGTAACCTATGATGTACATAAAGTAGGCTACAGAGAATGAAGAGCTATCCCATGTAGTTTATTCAATTTTTATTTTTTCCTATGAGAAAAGACAAAAGCCCTGAATTTTGAAAACATTGACTATTCCAAGGAATTCAGAGAGGGTTAGTCCAGCTACCTTCTTTCAGCAGCTACTACTCAAGGGAGGTAGATCACAGTTTTATATGAAACATCTGAGCACCAGATGCAAAATTGTGATAATACAGTCCTTTATTCTGTGCACAAATGCACCCATTATATACACTTATGACTTAAAACTGCATGCAGGAACTTAAGCAGAAAACTGTTAAACTTCTATAGGGAGAAAAAGAAAACAAGAAACCAAAACCATGACTAAAAGGGTTTTTTCCAGAATTGATTCCTTCCCTAAAATGCCCATAGTCCTCAGACTACCTCTGCAACAGCCTTGCTGAATTCATCACCAGAAGTAAAATTCATTCCATAAAACCAAACCACAGATGGCCTCATTTCTGTAGTGACCATACTAAAATGTCATTCCCAATAAAGGCACCCAAAGCTTTGAATTTAACATGTGTGTTTCAGAATATGGACCAGTGTGGCAAAGTCATGCAATCCTGCAAAAGACTTCAAGGAGCCTAAGCCCACAAACCTGCCGTGTACCATGGTGAACTCACACTGATATTCAGTAAACAGAAACACACAGTTAACAGTGGGAGAACATTTTTCACAAGTAACCATTCTAAACTATCAGTGCTGATCTTCAAAGGAGTCCTTCAAAATAGTTTCAAAGGAAGATCTGAGAAACTGAAATTTGTTACTCTGTTAGACTTTAAAAATCAAGGGCTCTTTATAGCAATATTGATTTATAGTATGTTGTATTTACATCATTCTGCCTGGGAAATTCCTTCATGTCCTATAGACAATAATTAGTTCTCTCTGTTCCACAGAGGGAAAGAGCCTCTCCTTTTGGTAGTGCCAGTCCCCATGGACCTACAGGTAGAATTAACCTGTTCTTTCTGATTGACTGTTTTATTAGTTATCTGTGTTAAATTCAGAGCTGCTGGCCTAAGCTTGCATGTAACTTTGTTAGCTGCTGTTACTCTTTTAGATCAAAATGGAGTTTATGTTCTTTATGTTTTGCATTTTGTCCTTCTACACCAGTAGGTCTATTAAAGGCTAACTATGCTCATTTATATCCTTTGATCATCATGGGTATAACAACATCATTATAAGAGTTTCAATCTTTCACATATTTAAAGTTCGGTAAGTATTTATTTATTAAACTTTGTAAATAGAACATATTTTTTAATTAAATTTGAAGCTTTACTCTTAAATTCCTTAACTTGCTTAAAACTGAATGTAGAACAGTTCCCATAAGTAGTTTGCTTCTGTTGAATTACCTGTCAGTAAAAAATTCTCAACTAGTCCTAGTCACAAAAAGATTTGGACACAAATACAAACAAAACCACACATCTCTGCCATTAGAACCATTCTGAAAGGCTGGGTTGCATGAGCAGTAATCCATTTGGAATGCTCCCAAAATAGTTGCTGTTATTTCTCCCATACTTGATACAGTGTGGCTTGAACAGCAGGAAGAATGAGAAATATTTCTGATCTTAGCCGCAGGTGACTGGGGCTCTGAAGGCAAATATTCTAAACCACATGATCTTCCCAATTTTTAGCCCTGAAACTGAATATTTTTTTTATTATGGATCTGTAGCTGAGATTTTAATTGAATAGGAATTTTTAAATTAAAATCGGTATCAGTGGGATTTGGAGAAAAAGCATTTAAAGATGACAGAGCAGTGCCGTGCCTCAGAAATAAGGTAATGGTATTTAACTGCCATTTGGAACAAGCCTAGTTTTCCAAACCAGACTGTGTTTGTGAACTTCTATTATGAAAAAAATTCTTTGTGAACTTCCACACTGAGTCTTCACCAAAGAATTCCAGCCTGTAACCTGGTACTTGAGCAAGCCTGAACTGTGTCTCAGTCCCACCTACACTGCTCGCTGCCATACCATGCCTTTCCAGTGTTTAATGCTAGATAAATGGAAAGCCCCCAAAATTCACTATTTAGGCAATACAGCATTTAGGATAAACAATACAATACATTAATATATTACAATACTTGTTCAGGCACATATAATACAGTCATATTTGCATAAATTAATAATCTTTGCATGTCTCTACAAATTATGGATTTGCATACCTAAATTAGATGCTTTAAAATTTGTTTCTCAGTGGCTGTTGTCAAATGGAATAATTTTTATGAGATCCCAGCCTTATGGGACAGCATTTAGTCTTTATTTTGTAAGATTTCTGTCTATGTCTTTCATATCAACTTGTTTCTTGCTAGTGTCATTAATACAAAGCTGTGTGTTTGGGAATCTGGAGCAAAGCAGCATCTAAGAATCTGTTTTTGAGTCTTCTAGTTTCTGGTTTTATAATCTTAGCCAAATTACTCAAACTGCTTACTGCAGTTTACTCCTATGTATGGGAATTACTACAGTGACACAGCTTTATAAAGCAAATTGAGATACATAACAGTTTTTGATTATGCAAAGTCAAATATTGTAAGTGTACACATAGAAAGAGTGATGTATGCCTGCATATAGACATTACATTTAGAATGGAGTTCTTAGTTTTGCCCTTAATTTACCTTTCCTAAAATAATGTCTACCAGAAGCTTAATCCTTTGCATTGTGTGGTTATTGGACTAAGTATTTTGGGCTATTTTTAAAGTGGATATTTGTTAGCACCACGATCTTATCTAGTTTCTCATTTAAACTCTATTGAGCTGCCTAGGTGTTATTCATATTCTCCTACCACTAGGAAGTCAAGGTCTTGGGGAAACAGACTTGATGCATTCTGTTTATCCCCGATCGTTTCGTTCATCATCTAAGATAAGCCAGGGTTGTCTGCAAACTGCAATCTCATCAGGCAGGCTCAGATAGCATCTCACTTGACTTTTTTGCTTATTCCATTAACACAGCTGTCCTAGAAATTTGGGATGTTGAGCTTTACTGTGCTGGCAAGAGCAAATGAATAACTGGGGCTGAGGTTTAGCCAACATTAGCTCCATTAAACATGACAATCCTTTTAGTTCTTACACTGAACCTCTATAAAGCTGTACTCCTAGAGAGCAACTAAACAGGAGGGAGAGGAAAGATTAGAGTTCAGTGGCTTTTATGACAGCTTTGCATCATTACGTTATACTTCAAAAATATCTTAATTCATGTCTCAAGAAAGGTTTTACTTTCTCCCTTTTAGCAGCAGCTGTTCCCATACAGGTATTCACTAGCACTGGCATTTTAGAGTTAAAAGCCTAATCCTAACTCTTACTAATTTAGTTTCCTCCCTACAGCTTAAATAGTTCTAGGGAGAGACCCAGGGAGTTACGAGTGATGTGTGGGTGCAGCAGTGGTAGTTGTATGCATGTGGTCAGGACCCTTTAGGATTCTGTGTCTTTTCCTGCAAGGTGTTCCCCAGAAAAGCAGTCCATTCAGTTTTCTTGAGCTGTAGGGTTTGTAATTTGTACATAAAATTGTGGGCATGTGAATAGCTAGCCCTCTGGAAACAGTGGATGGTAGATTCATAGGTAGATAGGCTGTGGAGAATCCAGGTTTTGTTGTATCCACATTGAAAGGAATGCATGCCAGCCTTCTTTCAGTGCTTGTGTTTGCAGAGAGAGAGAGGTGAGGGAGAGAGTGCAGGGAGGAATGAGTTAACTGCCTGCCTTTCTAAAGAGCTAAGCTGGAAACTATTTTTCAACTTATTCTTTCAATACAGAAGTTTTGATGATTTTTCTGTTTCACAGAGTTCAAAATGGATTTGGTTTTCATGTTCTAAGGGTTTTACTACAGTTATAACCATTTTGATAACAGCTCCAATAACATTTGTGATAAAAGAATTAGCATTTTAAATGTTTCAAAATTGAAAAATGTTCAAAATCAAAATGTTCCTCTTTTAATTTTAAAGACCATTTTTCAATTTAAGAAGTGTTCATTTTGAAAACATCAAAGGAACTGTATTATCTTAAAATATCTGCACCAGAATACTGTCAAAGGAAGCAGAGGCTGGGAGGGGAGAAGTGACAGGGTAGTTCCTTAAATTTAAGCATGAGGAACCCCCCCTTGGCTGAGAAAACTGCTTATCCTAGAGAAGCATGTCTCTAGGTGATGGTCAGTAGCATTTACAGATGTGACAGGAACAAGGCACTAAGTGGATTGAGTTGAATCACCTTGTGTTTATTCCTGGAATCGGGGACAAGTCTTGCACCTGGGAAAACATAATCCAGGAGTGCAGCACAGACTGGGATCCACCTGGCTGGGGATTAGCTCTGTGGAAAGGAACGGTGGACAAGAAGCTCAGTCTAAGTGAACAGTGTACTGCAGTGGCAAAGAAAGCCATCTGGATGTTGGGACACATCAACAAGGGCATCACCAGCAAAGATAAAGAAGTCATCATCCCACTCTACACAGTGCTTGTCAGGCCACATCTGTAATACTGTGTTCAGTTCTGGACCCTACTATACAAAGAAAGATGCAGGCAGGTTTCAAAGAATCCAGACAAGATGCAAAGATGTTCAAAGGACTGGGAAGCCTGCCCTATGGGGAAAGGCTGAGAGAACTGGGTTTGGTCAGCCTGGAGAAAATAAGGTTTAGGGTTAGGGTTTTACTTGTAAATAAAAAAAAAATCAAGGTAGATGATTGAGTTTTAGAAGCCTGCTTATACTATTATTTTTATAGCTGCTTCTGGCACAGGGGAAATTTTGCTCAAGCTGGGAGTGTGGCAGCAGAGCAAGGTGCTTTCTGGGGTGAAGGTTGAGTGTTTAGGAGGAGGAGGGTAATCAGTAGGGGCAGATGGGTGCCACAGTGCCTCTGACTCCACCTGGCTCATTTTATCAAGTGTGTATGTGAGGGAAGTCATACATTCATTAGGCTGAAGATCCGAACAGATCCTTTCTCTTTTACCTCATATTGTCGGTGGTGTTAATATTTTGAGACACACAGGATAACTTCTCAGTAGGTATCAATATATTGACTCATTATACTCAGTGACTGTTGCAGATCTATGGTAGTTTATACCCAGTGGGGATCTGACACCCTCTCTCTGTTTTTGTTTCCTTTAGGTGTCTTGAAAAAAAAGAGAGAGAGTAACAGATTGCAAATGATCTAATTTCTTCCCTGGTTTGTCCGGTGTGTCAGCCTTTCTGTGACAGAATCCAAGGGAAGCTGTGATTTGAAAAAATAATACAGTCAGTATATTGTAATGCTACACCAAAACTCCAAGTAGTTTGTCCCTTTCCTGAAATCTTAATATGAAATCTTATTTTGTAACTTGAAAGAGGACAAGATCAAAGGACAGGTATCATGTTCCTTCCAGACCTGGAGCAATACTGCATTTATGGATGAACTCACAAAGGAGCCTGGGATCTAAATTTGTTAAAACATCCATTTTAATTATACTGAATCTGTCCAATTCTACCATTAACTGGGTGATGTTTCCTTATCCTTCTGACATAGGACCAAGATCATCCAGCAAGGTGCTGGGGAGGCTGTACTGCATAGAGGCCACTAACAAAGCAGCATGACAGGTCTAGTAAGAAATCTGCTGTTATCTCTAAAAATGAGGATGAGACCTAGGAGGTGCAGGAGCATATCTTTCCAAAACTTGCTAGAGGAGATTGTAGTTAATAGAGATTCTGTGGCTGTAATGGTGTTAATGTGTAAATGAAGCAAGTTTAGTAAATCAACTTATAAAACTGGACTATAAACAACTAGGTTTTTAACCTGAAAAAGATTCTGTGTCTTAACTTGTACCTGTTTGTTCCAATTACATGACCTGTTCTGCTAAACTCCATCAGTTCCCTCTTACAGCAGTATTTTCTGTTCTTTCACCATGGGGTGTGACACTGGATAGTGTCATAGGGACATACTAGACTTCATGAACCTAGATTTCATCTGAAATGGCTGTTCCAGCATTTGAGCATTGAGGTCACTCTTCCTGGGACTAGGGAGCAAGTTGTTACTTGGGATATTTTTGGTATTAGGCGTGCAGCTGGGAATCCTCATCACTCATTGTCACTGATATTGTCTAGTGTTAATCCTCATTTCTGGCTTTGTCTGAATTCTGGGGGTTTTGTTGGTTTGGTTTCTTTGGTTGGTTGGTTGCTTTTTTGTTTGTTTTGGGTTTTTTATCCTGACTCTTTAAATTCTTTCTGCCAGCTTACTCAAATGCTAACTTTTTCTTCGTGTCTTGACCTGCACTGCTTCATCATCCTTTTGTGAACTAGTCATAAGCTTCTGAGATCCACAGCAGAGACATTCACACCTCAGGGCAAAGCAGGGAGAACAAAATTAGACCACCACTGAATGCTTTTCATGCTTCTACTAAGTAGTATGGCTTGGACTCAGGGCTAATAGCAAAGCAGGCTGGTATAACTGAACAAGCAAAGGCTTTCTAAAGATAGTGCCCTATTCCACCCTGCTATTCAAGGAACAGAGCAGGATTGCTCAAAGGTTGGGAATTAGTGAGGGAGTTCTCTTTTAGTCCTTCAGGTAGCTGATAAAACTGGCACACATGCAGGAAAGCTTTTAAGGGAGGTGTCAAGTGTGGGAATGCAGTCTGACGGATAATAGGCTGCACTTGGGCTTTGGGATTAGGAGATACCACTGCCAATTTTTTAATGCAGTAGCTAAAACTCTCAGGTTTAAAGGATTAATACCATTATTTGCTCCATTTCCTCCCACCCCCAAACCTGCTTCCCCCAAAATCAAAACTTGACTAATCAGCAGGTAGCTCCTGCTGAGCTGGCTGACCTGCTTGCTTGCTTTTTTATTTATTTATTTTATTTTCCAATGCAATAATTTCTACACAGAAAAAAAAAAATGGGAGGGAAGAAAAAATGGGTGAGGAAGGCTGAAGCTCAGGTAAGGGGGGGTTGGGACATGATTTTTAGTTGTTTTAAGTTTTGCTTTCACATACCTGTTACTTTTCTACTAGCATGCCCAGGGTAGCAGTGAATTTTCCTGTAGCAAAGCTAATGCTCCGTGTATTTGCTGAGGAGGGAGAGCACAGACAGTGCTTTTTTTAGGTCTGCTGGACACAACAAGAGATGAGAAAGCAAAAATCCTAATAATACTGCGGGGCTTGGAGCAGCAGAAGAAGGAAGGAAGGGGCTGTTCTTTGCCTGTCCCGAGGCAGCTCTGTGCTATGGAGCAGCCACAGGGGATGGCAGGGAGCTCCTGTGTGCAGGGTCATTCCTGGAACCTCCTTTAATTTTGCCAGAGTCCAGTTTAGCCCTCCATCATCGGTATTTCACATATTTTAAATGTCAAAAAAAGGGGTGTTTCACAGATTAACATATGTCTAATTGGACCTGAAATGTTTCAGAATTATTTTCCATACCAGATGAAAAATGTTTCTTCCATGTGGTATTTGAGCAAGTCACATATTTAACTGCAAAGAGATTTTCATTTCTGTGCTACTCATTCAGCTGTCAGTCCTTTAGTATAGTATTATGCCATGAAGATTTGTGAGACTTAGGTCAAGCAGTGAAGTTTATTTGGTGCTTCAAAATTACATATGCTTGCTAGATTTTCCCCTAGCCATTAAAGGTGAGTGACTTGTACTCTATTATGTGATGAGTGTCAGGTTAAAATCTTAATTCCCATCTCCAGTTACAGAGCAGAAATATGTAAGACCATACAGAGTAACAACAGTATAACCATAAGCAAGTACAAATGAGTTAAATTATTATTTGCAATTTGCCAGCTGCTTACACGTCTAGAGTCTGCCAGCTAAAACTACCCTACCAAAATAGTGCAATACCATTAATTCCATTTCATTGAAAATTGAGTTTTCATAAGGAAACTAAGTAACATAAGATTACTGAGGCCTAGAGAAAAACAGCATCTCATTTAGGTACACAAAACGATTCTGCTGCAGAACAAGGGGAATCGAGGAGCTATAGTGTGCCCCAGGTTTACTAGACTAAGAAGCTCTTACCGAGTTATGATTCCATCTATATTTAGATTTATACCTTTAATCTCAAACTGAGTAACGGACCACAGCACTGGTGGAATGATAGTAAAGTTTAATGTCCTGATGGTACATTTTCTAGATGACTTTGACTGGCATTCTAGAAGTACCTTAGCTACATAAAGCAGCTGTATTGTATCTCATTCCTGTGACACCAAGAGCTTACTTGACAGGATTTAGCTAATAACAAAAAAGTGTGTGCCAGATCATGGTGATGAACAAGTTTCATGTACTCAGAGGTCAAGAAATACCATTTTGTGGCCTCTACATTTTGAGTCTGAGACCAATAATTATGTGGGACAAGAGACCACTGTGCTGCTTTTTGGTTTGGAAGTGCCAAGTTCTTGTAAACTGCTAAGACTAATAGTGTGTTTTTCCCACTGGAAGAAGTGTTGTGCAGTGGCAATACATCGATGTGGACCTCTCATCACTTAAAACTAAGTGATTTTAGGTGTGGAGATTTCCCAGAGATACTGTTCCAGACTATTAGCAGAAACCTGTTCTAAGTAGCTTTCTCTGGGATGCTTAGCATCAGTTGTGTTTCTTTATCCAGTCTAGTCTTGCCTTCTCAAATTATTCCCCAGCTCCTCTCCTTGTTTCCCATCTGCAGATTCTGCATCCGTGCAGATGGCTGTACCCCACACTTAGGGCTTTATCTAGACATACATATTTAGCTGCATGTAGGAACTACAAGTTACTTTTTATTTATTTACTTTGAAAGACTCCCTTGGAGAACTTGGCTTCCATCTGTTAAAAATGCTACCTCTACTTGCCCTCCTTGGTGGAGGCTTTAGGGAAGGGGGGGAGGATAAGCTTCTCTTCATAACAAGCATCGTATATTTAGCTGAGGAACAAAATAACCCAGATCTTTGGGCTACCTGTGGATATAGATTAGGCTTCTGATGGCTAGGGTTATCACTTTACACATGCATCAGGTCTGGGCCAGACCCATGGAGAAGCTTCTTTTAAATGTTTCTTTTGAAAGGAAGGAGGGTTGGAGGGAGAAGAGTGAGAGTCCTGTTTCTTTCCTTCCATATTTTCTCATTGCTTTCACTTAGAAATGAAACTGCAGCCCCTTGAGCACCTTGAAGGATTAAATACTGATCAAAGGCAGGTTTAACCATATCCCCAGGACAAGCTGCTTAGACACCAAGCAGCACATCTCTGGGTTAGCACAGCAACCAGAAAAGCAGAATAAATTAACAATTGTCATTTTGACATGAACAGAGTGGAGTTTTGGAAGAAGAGGCACTGGGAGGATTCAGGGAAGCAGAGTATGGGAATGCAGATGGAAATGAAGTCAACATTTATCTCATACATATAGCCAGGAGATATGCTATGCTTCTGGTCTTAGCTGATTTCTGGCATCTGCTGCCACACACTGCTTTTTCCCTCCTCAGTTTTGGGCTTTCCAGCATAATAGCATTAGTGGCATTAGATAGGAATTTGTGTTATTAGCTACAACCTAAAGGGGGAGGAAATCTTTGGGGGATGAATTTGCAGACCCTTCAGCTATCCCTTAAATTCCTGCCCACTCTGTTCCAGCACAGCTTTTTATAGGCTTGCAAAATGTTGAGTATCTTATTAATCTGTTTATTTTGCAGTGATTTCCCCTTGTGAATTCTGAACTTGTAGTTTCTGGCTTGGACATAATCAGAGCACACACTTCTGCTTTGGCAAAATCTGGGGAAAAGAAATGCATTGACTTTTGAAGTTATATGTGGGGAGATACCGAAAAGGAGGATAATTTAGCTTTGAGGACAGGTGAGTTAGAGGAGACTACTTAACTGTAGTGAAAGGAACTGTGAAGGATGAGACAGCAAATGATGAGCATCTCGTTCTCAAAGTCTTCAATAATAAAGAACCAGAGGGCCAGCCAGGAAGAGAGCAGAGATGCAAAAAGAAGTATGATTTTGTACTGTGAGCAACCCCTACATGTGTAGAGCCTCTATTGTCACTAGGCAGAAGTTCATACATTTGCTCAGAATAATACCAGGTTGCTGTGATAAGACCCTGGACTGTGAGCAGCCTTTTTTTTTTTTGTAGAGCAGGAGGAGAGGTATGATAACACTCACCTTTCTCCATGCTCATCTCCAAACCTTTTGGGGGTTGTGAGTATAGTCATAGGCTAGCGTTGCTTTAAAAGGAGAGCAGGGATGTCTGAAAGGTGTATATTTAGGTTCTCTGCTTCTTTCATCTTAATCCTAGGTTGAATTAAAGTAGAGGGACAGCAGTCCTGTCCCAGTTCACTCCCTACCCTCATGGACATTTACTCAGATGCACATACAGGCTCTAACAAAGACATGGTCAAATCACATGTCCTTATCTAATCACTGTAGAGATCAATGAGTCTCTGTACTGCCTACCTTTGCTGTTTGAACCAAGCATGCTGGAAGATCTTTCACTCCCTCAGTGGAGTTCAGAGGCAGAAGGCAAATTTTGGTGGACCATCAGTCCAATTCAGCATGAAACCCCAATGGTCTGAAAAATCAGCAGTCTCATAAGAGAATCTCTCTCGCACACCGGTGTGGAACAGGTGAAGGGCTCTAGCTCCCTGTTCAGTTATCAAATATGAATGTGAACAGCATGAGTAGCAGAAGCCTTTCATGAAGGTATATCTTTTTTTTTTTAATAATGGAAGGAATTCCTTATGAGTGAATAAACCTGCCAAAAGGATTCAACTTGCTCACTCAGACTCCTCCTTTGATGTGAGGCTGCAATGCTGCAAAGACTAGGAGCCATCATTAAAAATCCTTTACAAAAAGAACCTAAATAAAATTATTGTTATCTCACTTCCCTTTCCCCCAAAAAGAAGCAGGCACTTCTTTCTTTTGACCCATTGGACAGTTTTGTTTGAATCAAGAGTTTGGTAGAGGAACCTGCAAGTCTCAGTGTGACTGAAGTGAAGAGTGATTTACAGTCCATCAAAGGCTTGGAAAACAAAGGGGCCAAGCTCAGAGGCTAAGAAGAGGTCAGCTGGTTTTAGTACCTGATGCTTATCCTATTCCTGAATTATTTTATGTATAAACATGACTTTAAGGATTTCATCCTGTCTAAACCTTGGATTCTGGGATGAAAGGAAGAGGCTGAGTTGTGCATGCCTTGAGGAAGGTTAGTGAAATTATGGCTTTTTTGAACTAGCATTAGTAAAGCATACAAGAGTATTTACTCATACTCAGCTGTTGGGTTGTGTTAGGATAACTAGTAGAGGAAAAAAAGAGAGGTTAAAAGAGCCTGTGGAAGGAAAAGGAGGGGTTGCCCAGTACTGTTATATGTACTCAGAGGTTTTATGGCTTTAAGGTGGTTTTGTTCCATTTGGGAAACAATGTTCTATGAATGTGTCTTCTGTGAGGCAGGCAAAGCTTTGTCATGGCCTCTGTAGATCTATTGTTCCTCTCTGAGTTGTGTTATTACGCTATGATGTGCCTCAAGAATTTTAACGTTTATTTTAACTCATGATGAATTGTGGATGTGTGATTGTATCTGTTTACAAGTAGGAAAGCAAGAATGGGAGGCTGTAGCTGAATTTACCTCTGCATGTATACTGTATTGCCCCATAAACTCTTTGAAGTCTCCCAGTCATCTTGATCTTTTACCAGGATGAGAACACGTGGCACCTCTCCACGCTCCCATTTTTCCAGGTTTTCCATTCATGCAAACTAGGGTGTTAAGTGGGAGAGTTGACATGTACCCACTTCTTGCTCTAGTTTGGATTTGGGGCAGAGTTAAGGTACGAACCTGGACATGTGAGCATGGGAGCTGCCTTCCTCTTGGGTTAAGGGAGAACAGTGAGCCTGACTTTTCTGACTGCCTGGAACACATGGTGTGGTAGCAGAAGCAGCTGTGAGTGACTGACAGCATGAAGGACTTAGTGATGAGAGAGGTATTTGGGAAAGGCAGTATAACAGGAGAGTATTATAGAGACTCTGCTGTCGGGACACACTGCCACCAAGGGCACAGGGATAAGCAGGGACAGGGGGATGCAGGCAAGAATGAAACTTTCTTATCAGCTCAGAGAAACAAGATGGATTTTGAAGTAGCAATGAGAGGACTTTGCAGAGGTACAGAGACATGTAGGAGACAGACCTCATAAAAAATGCAAAGCAGCTCACTTTGGTATCTCTCTGTTACGGTCCGAGGTAACATTCAAATTTATTTTTGTTTTGGATCTGCAAAACAAAGTCCAGCTGTAGAAAGGTTGGGTGCAAGTAGACTTTATTTGACAATTGACACAGGCAAAATTATAGAACCAGGCAAAAGAGGGAGAGAGGAAAAGAAGATATAAGAGAGAGAGAAAAGGAGAGAAAAAGGGTAAGAAAGTGGGAAGAAAGAATGAGACAGAGAGACACCACCAGGGGTGCAGCTGTCCAGTGAGTTTCTTCAAGATGGCGCTGATCCTGGACAGTCTGATGCAAGAGAGCAGTGGGTCAAGAGATGACCAGACACAGCCTGGGCAGCCATATATACCCCTGAGTTCCTTTTGTTCAGAAGGGGCAGCTGTCAGTAAGGTGCCAGAGAAGCCAGGGGCATTGGCATCAGAGCCATTGCAGACAGGCTGCCTGGAGGGGAGCTCCTGCAGAAGGGTGCAGTCCCCCACCCACTCATAGGTTCTGATCTCCTTCTGGGTGTCAGTCACCCCTGTTCTGCCAGGCCAGGTCCATTAGCATCAGAGCCATTGAAGGAGGAGGGGGTTGGTTCCAGCACACAATTCTTATCTTTTTCCAGGCTCCACTAAGTTCCAGCCCCCTCAGCCAGGTACATCAGCATAAGTACAATCAAGGTGGCTTCCTCCACCCTGGCCAGGGCAATGGTGCCTGGAGGGCTGTCCCTGCATTGAAGGCAGGTCCTCAGAAAAGGGCCTCCCTTTTTACTGGTCTCCACCCAGTAGTTCTTATCTCTTCCTGAGGTGTCACCTCCTGCTCAGTTCTAGCCAGACCAGGTCCTCCACCCTGGCCAGTGCTATTCACTTTAAAATTGCTCTTTTGAGACAATTGCAAATCAGTGAGGTCAGACTCTCACACTCTCCTTGCTTGGTTTTGTTCTTTTGTGGCTGTGGGGCTTGGAGGGTTATGATTCTCAGCAAACACAGGCTGTTGAGGGTTGGCAACTGCACATATTCACACACACAGAATTATGTACACACATGCACAGGCTCAGGTCATACATCATCAAGTGATGTCAGATGTCACATTGTTGATCTTTATTCTAAAAAAACAGCATGAGCCTGGCTGCTGTGGGAAGAGAATGAAAAGCTTGCACTAAGGAGCTGATCCGTGGCAGAGGCATCTAGCTGCTAGGACCCTGTGCATTGGGAAACTTGGGGGCATTTAGAGACAGGAGTGTTTTGGCTGCTCCTATGGCACCTTGGATTTTCAGCAGGAGCTGGGCCTTCCTGTGCTTTCTGTGTCTGTGTTTTAACACCCAGGGCAACTATTTTGTCTGACAGGGCAGTAAATATTCTTACAGCACTTCAGAAGTATTTTGATATTTTTCTCTCTCTCCTTTGTTCTGCCTTTCTGGAAGTCTGTGCTCAGTTGTGCTGTGTGTATGTCTTGATGGAGTACTTTGAATTGGAAGCTCTTGATTATAGAGACTGGACTGCATCCACCAGAGCTTGATACCATGTTTTAGGAAATGATACTCTAACATCTAGATGATTTTGTGGCCATTTTTATTGAGAATGAGAGAAATCTCACAAAATGCCTTTGAGATGTTCCTGTAGGAGGTGTCCTCCTGACTATGCTTTGCAACATGCCAACAGAGACTTATTCCAGTAGAATAAGTGGTTTTATTACACCATTAAAAAAAAAAAAAAAAAAAAAAAAAAAGATAATTTAGACATTTGTTTGGCCTTACTGAGTACTGGGATTTCTCACCCTGAGATCTAATGTAGAAGACTCCGGGAAATGTTGATGCAGCACCTCCAAATCAATGGGGTATGATGAAGGGAGACAATGTACTGGCTGTTTTCAATCTTTCTTAATCCTGGGGGTGAACTTGTCATTAGTTCATGTTCATTGTGTTCCTCTGTCACTCTGCTTCCTCTGCAGCCTGTAGTATGCAGGCTGTTTCAGTCAATACATATTCAAACCAAATATCCATACTGTGTCAACACTACGGAACTTGGTGCCACAAAGAAAAATTACCCAAATCTTTTAGGTTTTATGAGATGTTGGTTATACTGGTGTGTTGCTTTCATTGTCAGTGCCAAAAAGACTGAAGGTAACACAATAAGACCAAGTACCTCTCCTGTGCAGTGAGGTTCCAGATGCCCCAGATCCCACCTTAGTTGAGGGCTGCAGCTCTTACCAGCTTTTATGCTCTTGGTTCTTTTGTTGCTTTCTTTCCCAGTCATTCCTCCCGCATATTTAGCAGTACTCTTAATAGTTGTGCTTAAGTTGTATATACAACTGGTAGATATAAATGAGGCATCATACACCAGAAAAGATAGAAACAGTATCTGTAGCCAAGGCACGCTATGCACTGTGTATTCAAACATGTAAAATAGCCTAGACATTCATTCACCTATGGACCCAGTCTGCGTAAAGCAGTCTAAAGCCCAACACGGCACGTTCCCGAATCTTCTGTCAGGCGTGGAGCCAAATTCAAGCCCATCATAAACAGATGCCTCTCTTTGGGCTCCAGCATGTTTGAACTCAGCGCATGGTGCCTGCTGTGCAGGCTGCTCTGTGCTGCCCTTTCTTTTTGTGACAGAGAAGGCAAGGGGGTCTGCCCGTGATTGAGAAAGGGTGTGCCAGGAGGGGAGCATCTGTCCCCTGGCCGGCAGCCAGCAGCCAGCCCCTTTGCCAACATGGGAGCTGCACAGGGCAGATAAAAATGGTCCTTTCTCATCTCGCTCCTCTTCTTTGCAAATGCTATCCATCTGCAGGGATATTTACATGTTCTGCCAAAGTGACAACATCGTTACCACTTGCTCGGTATTTGAGCTGTTGGAATATTTTCTGCATAATTTAATGCTCAGATGGGATAATGTGTTTGGGTGGGCAGTAAGGCGCTCTGGGCTGCTGGCTCCCCACTCACACAGAGAATGCTGCTTTACTGCTCTCGAAGGGGTACCTGGATTGCTAAGAAAGTTGCTTACTGCCTAATCCTGTTACTTTCAGGTGGGGAGTCAGTCCCTCTCAAGCCTGAATGGTAGGGAAATCCAAGGAGCCTTGATAATTATAACATTAAAAACATTTCACCGTAGAGTTTGGGGAGTAACTGAAGAAGGATATAGGAGCTGATGGGAAAGGAATTGAAATGACCCTGGAAGAAAACTGGAATGCTATATTTCTGAAGCCAAGACAGCACTAGAAAGCTGAGATTATCCTCACAGAACATAATCTTCTTAGGCTTTGTTCGCAGGCAGCACTGGGCTGTTTAAACAGAGCAAGGGAGGGGGAGAGATCCAAACCCTCATGTCTCTTATTTAAATGGAGACTAATTTTGCACCCTCTGTTCCTTACCCTCCCACTTGGGATTCTGGCGGTTGTCTCAGAATAAATGTCTGTAAAGCTAGAAACACACGTTCTCCCTCTCTGGTCTTGCCCTTGGGCTCACCATAATATTTCCCGTAGGCATCTGACTCTTAGAGGATGGAAATGATCTCCCTTGGAGCAGTGAATTCCTCAGGAGGCCCTGCCTTGTTTTATGGGTGCAGCACATGGTTGTGACAGCTCAAGGAGAACAGAGGAAGGACCAAGTGCCCTTTTTCTTTATCCACCTTCAAGGGTTCAGAGGAAATGTCATTACCTTTGCCAGCTTCCCCAGGCATGCTGTTATGTGGCATGCACCACTGTGTGGCAGGTGGGATGAGGCTATAGAAGCTTCTGTTCCTCATAACAAAAGGATATTTTCTTTAGCAGGAAAATGCCCCTGCTTTTTTGCTTCAGAATCTGCTGACTTTGTTGCCAAAAGCAAAGGTTGAAAGAATTGTTAATTTTGATTTTTTTCCATTAAAAATTTGAATTTCCAATCAGGGAGCTGTTCAGTTCCACTGCTTCACCCTCCATGGCAGTCAGATGAATTTCTCTCCATTAACATCCCCTTGTCCTGTGCTCTCTGTGCAGACCCTGGCGCAGGAATGACAGTCTCAGATCTTGCTATTTCAGATGTGGAGAGGCACTGAGCCTCACCAGTGGGTTATGTGAAATCTGAAGATGGGTCACTCCTGCTTCCACCATGTCACATATGCCATCTCCCTTCTGCTAAACCAGTCTCCCAGCATGACCCTTTCTTTATGACTTATCCAACAGACTTGGCTTATTTTCTTTGCTTTTCACAATGCCACTGCTTCCTGTATTACAGCATCTTCTGGAAGAAGGGTCTACAGTTGTGACTTAAGCTGCTTTTTAGAGGAAAAAACACGTATAGTGTAGGGAAATGGTATCTTGCAAGTCCTTCTCACAAGCTATCTGGCACAAAATAACTCAAACAGAAGGCAGTCCTCTCAGCATTCAGAGAAGAAGTGGCAGTGTTAGACTGAATTGTATTGTAAACTGAGGGCAGCTGGACAAGATGCATATTGAAAGGGCTGTTATGAAATGCATCAGTTTTAAAACAAAGAATGCAGGGAATTCTTACAGAGGAAGCAGTGGTTTTTCCAAAGGACTTTGGAGTCATGACTGTTACTCAGTTTAATAGGAGCTATCAGGATAATGTTGTAACCTAAGAACTAAATCACTCCCTGGATATGTAAACAGGAGAGTATTGAATAGGAATAAAAATCCTGGTTTTAGCATGAGTGTGACTGCAATCTTTTTCTTATCCTTACAGCTTCTATTATATTAGAGAGGTTGATTCCTAAATATGATAATTGTTAAAAGGGTGGGAAAATTTGCCCCTTGGTGAGAGACAAAATGTATCGACCTGAAAAAGAGAAGGTCAATGTTAACTACAGTGGTAAACAGCAATTTTATAACGGAGAGCTTTAAAATTTTTAGAAGCGAAATAGTGACGTTTTTGTGTGGCTTGAAGTTAAAGCTAGACAAATATAGATTAGAAATAGCCTGCACATTTTAAATAATAGGGATTAAGTAATAATAGAACAGTTTTCTGCAGTGTGGGAAAGTCATCACTGCTGGCAATTTTCAGTCCAAAATCCACACTCCCACCCCCACTGAAAGAATTTAAAAAAAAAAAAAAACCAACAAACTCTAGTTCAGACACAGCTATTGGACTTTAAGTAGGATTTAAAATAAGGAAATTAAGTTGAGTTGTGCTGGAGTGCTGAGTAGATTTCTTCATGGGAAAAAAAAAAAATTCTCTGGGGAAAAAAAAAAAAGAAAAAAATAGTGCATGCCCATCTCCAGAATCTTCTACAGACTGTTGACTGCTGTAAGCCTAGCACTTGAGGGCAGGAAGCAAAGGCTTCTTCTCCCTACATAGTATTTCTTTCCTTGCATCAGCTGATCTCCTCCAGTCTTCTCCTGCTGTGTACAGAGCTGCAGTGTGGGTGATTTAAGGCAGCAGCCTTTTCATTCTAACAGGAAGCAAGCTAACAGGTTTCTCAAATAATTTAAGCACATAGAATTTATCTTACAAAAGACTGTCTTCTAGACTTTCTTTTCTTCTGCTGTCTTGTCAGAGTAAAATCAGAGAGTAATCTGTATGTGAAATGGGAAAAGTCAAAAACATTCTTGCAAAAGACCAGCATCTTGCCATTGTCTTGAACCCCCTCTCCTTATGGTGAAATTTTTCCTTTTTGATAAAGAAGGACACGTGCTTTTTAACAGATGATTCCTTGAAGCTGTAATTTACAGCTCTTCCTCCTCCTTTTTACCAACCCACCTGTCACACTCATTCTCCTGTTACATTTTGCTAATGCCACCAAGTGCTGGTCATAAACCATTGCCCTAATTACTCAGAACATGGGGCTGAATGGTTAGTTAGCAGCGCTGTTGCAATTATGGCAGCTTTTCAGGTCTAATAGCACTTTATGTTTCACTGCTTTTTATATGTCACTGGTTAAGATGATGAATTAGAGGTAGTAATGCACCACCTGCTCACGTTCTCTCTCCCACTACAATGCTGTCTGGATGCAAGATGGGAGCTAACTGGAAGCAGGTAGCTGGGAATGCTTAAGACGTGCTTCTCTGTGGACATAATATTCTAGGATTGTATTTTCCCATATTGTTTCAAACATGTGATCTATTTTTCACCACCACCACCAGTACAGTACATGCTGTTTTTTCCCTCTCCATTAAAATATTTTCTACAGCAGTCTTGAGGCTAGAGCAACAAGTGCAAATCTCGAGAGAAGAGACATATTAAATTGCACACAACTTTTCCTTCTCTAAACTTTTCTTCTTAAAATGATGTATATAAAAGGGGAGAGAGAAGCTACAGCTTTGAACCTTTAATGTATCACAGTATCTTTGAACTAACTGGTGCATGAAATGTTCTTAAAATTATTTAAAAACATGATAGAGAATTACAAGTGTGTAGACTTCTTTTTTTAAGGGAGTTATGTTAGGGCAATGAGTACTGGTATAAAGGACAGAGTTTGGTCTGGGTATGATCTTGAAGTCCTTGGGTATTGCCTTGTAATGAAGAGCTTTAATTGTGTGGTCTCCTGCTTGCTGAAGAACTCTCCCTTACATTGCCCTTTATCAGTTTTAAAAGATTAAGTAGTGCTGCCTGAATATGCTCCTAATTGGTAATAAAAACTGTTCATTTTCTCGTTTTTCTCATCATACCTTTGATTCCAGCTCAAGGGAAAATATCCTGTTAGCTAGAGCCAGTAGAGAATAGACATGTTAATATGGGCATGCTAGTTTGGGTGTATGTAGCGTGCTGGTGTACCTGGATAAAGTGCTGAATTGTTGTTTAATTTAACTGATTGAATATGGGTACAATTCTAGATTGACGTCCTATCTGCCAGCTGTTTCTTTTTATTTACAACATATTTATACAGTGATGGTATTTTAATGCTCCCATGTATGCTTACACAGAATTGGAGAGCTCACCTATATGGACAGAATGGGAATCTCTGTTATGCAGTCAGCCTTTGTATTTGCTGTTCAGTATTCCCCAAAAAGACATTGACAGTGTCCCTGAAAACCAGATCCATATCCACAAAACTCATGTCAGAAGGGTCCTAAACCACTGGCAGACATGATTAACTTCCATTTGCTTCTGCCCTGGGTCAGCAGGACGCTGGCAGTCTACCAGTGAAATGCTATTTGGCCTCGTCTTGTCCCCTTCATGCCATTTCTGGATCTAAAGTTAGGTGAAACATGTTTCCATGTTCCCATCTCAATCCCAGCAGCTTTCTGAAGTCTGAATGACATCTGGAAAGAGACAAATCTGACAAACTGTGCAAAATGATTATATGTCAGGGAAAGTAACACACTAATGATGTGGATGGATTTTTTGTAAAGCAGAAGTGCATGAGGCCAAAGAGGTTCTCAGTGTTACTGAGGAGACATTTTGTAGGGAAAAGAAGAGTGAATGCCACTCAACGTGGAATCGTACTTTGTCCTGAGGGTAGCTTGCTGGTTGTAGAAGACAGTAAGTGTAAATAGATGCATTTTAAGACTGAATCCTACCATACTTTTGAAAACAGCCAGACTTGCAGTGCAAGCTAGAAAAGAGCCACGAGCCTCCTAACTGCATCTGAAAAAGCTTGAAGAAATTAAATAATTATGCTCAAGAGTAGTGAAATTGCACTTCATGCCTTTACAAATAGTGTTTCTCTATACAGCTTGAAATAAATCTATAAATAAGACATTTGTATTTCCAGTCTCTCTCTAAAGTAACATAGAGAAAGCAGTTGTGTAACGGATGCCGCATTTGATGCCTAAAGGTTATTTCTTGCCTTTGCTGCAGATTCAGATGACCAGATCTGAGAGTGCTTGTGCATCTCATGCACTGTTGCATAACAAGCTATGCTAGTGTTGTGAGCTGATTTATTTTCAGCTTTCTAGCACATGACTGCTTTAGACCATCCTCCTTTCTTGTTCCAAATTTCTATTACTCCCTCCCACAGTCGTTCTCATCCGGCTGCTTTGTGGCTAGTGCCAGTCCTGCATTTCCTTTAGGAAAACACCCTTGAGGAATATCATGCCATCATGAATGTGTCCTAGACTTTTTCCAATATATTCTCAAGAGAATTTTTTTGTTTTTTTCCTTCTACTTCTGCAGCATAGGTTGTATTTTACCCTGTTACCTTGATTTAAGATGACTTGACTTGTGTTTCCTTAAGTTCTAATTATCTTCTTTGCAAAGCATTGCATGAACCTCACTTGAACTTTCCCAGTTATGTCCAAGACTGTCATGTGCTGAAAACAGGCCAACCTCATGTTTGGCTGGCTTAGTCAAAAGAGTCAGTGTTTAGAGGAAGTTAAATGTCCTAAGGGTATGATATGATTTATTGGAGTCCCAAAGATAGACAGAGACATTTCAAATAGGGAAGCTGGGTACATAATACCCTAATAATTGCCTGAAAGCACTGAGAAATATTTAGCCTGTAGCCCTTCCTCATTTACTGTGCGTTGCTGATTTTCTCATAATGACTGGAGAGACAAAGAGCATGGGAGTGACACCGTGGTATTGTGCTCTGCCAGATCTCTTATCATGGCTGCTCTTAGAGGGGAATGCCACCCCTAAGCAGAAGCCTGTCCTATTTTAGATTTAGGATGGGGACAATATGTGTGCCATGAAAACTAGATATGTTTCTTACAGAGCTCCTGTCATAAATAGTTTCAAGACAATAGAAGCAACATTAAGACTCACATGTTTAGCATGAACTGGACATGATATTCTGCTCCTTAACCAGTATTATATGTCTGCTTAATCTCTAAAGTTTAGGGATAAGGCTGTTTGCTGATACCCTCTTCAGCAGTCCTTTCTTGCTGACAGCACAGTATCTTGTGTACAAGTTTTTTCTTTCATTTTTCCTTTCTGGTCATTTTGTAGCAGATGGGTGTTTGCTGCCAACATTGTCCTCTCTCCTCCTTGGTAGAATACTTCATTCCTGTTTTGTTCTTTTCCCTCTAGGTCTCAAAAAAATAGCAAACCATCACCTCATCTCCTTGCTCCCAATATCACTGCTGTTACTTGTCCACTCTTGGGGCTGATTCTCAGTTCTGAAAAGCAGTCTCTCTGTACTCTGGTTGGAGTCTGAAATCCAGAGCAGGACTTGACTCAAGCCTGACTCTGCCTCTGATGGTAATACATGTTTGCACACTCTCTGCTGTGTCATGCTTCTGTTGACATCATTGCAGAGATAGGAAATGGTTCCCAAGCCTACCTCCAGTGGTTCATTTATTCATTTCCTATGCTGAAACCTGTGTAAACAGAGTATGTCAGGGACCCTTCTCTGCATTCCCTCAGTTTTAAGGAGAGGACAGGATGTGGAGCGAGGCACGTTAGTGCTTCAGTGCACATGGAAGCTGGGGGAGGGAAGGAGGCAGAGGAAGTGCAGTGTAGCTCTTTAGATGCAGCTCTGGGGATAATTGATTGTCTTGACAATTCTTGGGAGAGGAGGAAACTGTTGTTATCTCTTTTACCAGAGACTACAAGACAAACAAACAGGGACAATGAAAACAGAGTCACAGAATCGAAGAAGTCCCTTTGGGTTGGGAAGGACCTTAAAGGTCATGTAGTTCAAACCCCTCCCCACATGGGCAGGGATACCTCCCACTAGAACAGGTTGCTTAAAACCCCATCCAACCTGGCCTTGAACACTTCCAGGGATGGGGCATCCACAGCTTCTCTGGGCAATTTGTTCCAGTGTCTCACCATCTGCACAGTGAAGAATTTCTTCCTAATGTCCCACCTACATCTTCCCTCTTCCAGTTGAAAGCCATTACTCCCTCTACCTGTTGCTACATGCCTTTGTAAAATGTCCCATCCCAGTTTTCCCTTATGCCCTCTTCAGGTACCTGAAGGATACTATAAGGTGACCCAACAGCCTTCTCCAACCTGAACAACCCCAGCTCCCTCAGCCTGTCTTCACAGGAGAGGTGCTCCAGCCCTCTTATCATCTTTGTGGCCACATCCCCAGTCTGAGTCTTCTTGCTAATTAGTCAGCATATATGTTTGTAACTGGCAACAAAAACTAGAAAATCTGACTGAGCCAAGCCTCTGGATTACCTATTCTCATTATCTTTATTGATTGTTACTATTGTAGCAGTTGTTATTGTTACATCTTTCTTTTTTATATAAAAAAATTTAAATCCTAAGGCTAAAAACACATGTAGCTTTACATACTTATTGAATGAAATGTTGCTATCAACTAAATACCCAACAGGAGAGGGAGAAAAGCAGCCCCAGTCACATGCAAGGGAGGCCTGGCTGGGACAGAATGGTGTTCTGGTCCAGTTGGAAGCCAAAGTTCAGGAGATTGTTACGGATCCACTGCAGAGTGTGGCTCTGTGGGACAGCAGCTAGCAGTCTGCTGTGTGCTGGAGTTGGAGTGGGCTAAGGTTACCTTCACAGATATAATTTCATTACTGCTGCTTTTTCACTCAAAGGGATTTTTTTCATTTGTTCAGCAAATGAGGCAGAGGAAGAATGGAGGGATATGTGGCATGGAAGTGACTTCATAAACCCCTGGCTGAAATCATATTCCTTATGAACTGGGAATAAGAAGATTGGGTTTGGTTCTTTTCTCACTATGTCTGTGATCTGAAAGTAGTAGAGAAGCCAGTTAACCTGTATTGCAGTGAAACTGGAATAAATACAAGAAGGTTTGAGCCACTTTTAAAAAAAATTGCTTAGTTTCAAGGGATATGTCTGAAGAATGATTCCTGGTTACTTCTGCTTATCTAGAGGCTTCTGATATGATTACATGAAGTTCATTCAATGCTTCCTGCTTTATCTACCCACAGATTTACATCTTTACTTGCCATGTCAAATTTAAGGTGAAGGAAAAGATCCTTTTTGTTCAAAGAATTTCCGGAGCCTTTTTACAAAAGGAAATACTTTAAAAGGCAAACTGCCTTTTAAACCTCATTCATCCAAATTCTGCCCTAACTTTAAAACAAAGTTAGTGAGAACCATGAATGAGAAACTAGCTGAATTTAGGAGACAAATAGTGACAATGAGAACCATACACAGAAAACATTTGCACTGTAATCTAGAGGAGTGGAGCTTGGTGGACACTTAAAAAAGAACTAGGAGACTTTCCTATGCATGCCTCAACTGTCATAGGGATTATACTGTTAATGATGTAACCCTGAATACTTCCTGACCATAATTGTCTCAGTTTATGTCTTGAAAATCAGACTTTTAAGTAATTACTTAGTTTAGTATTAAGTACTTAAATTTAAATATTATCAGTTTGCATTTAGAAAAAAAACCTGTACATAGAGATAGAATGATTCTATGATTCTATGAAAGCATCAAGATTGTTCTTACATTATTCTTTTTACTTCAGTAAAAGTTTTCCCAGTTTTAGTGTTCAGGGGTTCAGACTTCCCAATAGTTATGTGCCTGTTTAGCTAGTTCATTGAAGTACAGAAGAACTCTGTTCTGACCTCAACGTGATATTGTAACGTGCTGTAAACTAATTTGATAAGAGCTATAGGCTTGTCATCTAAGTGTGTTATATATACTCCAAATTGCTGATGCATTATTGAGCAATAAAGAAGATACATCTTGCCATATTTGTGAAGGGAACTATCTAGCTTGCTAGAGAATTAACTGGCTACAACATTTTTCACTTTCTTCTCTTTCAAGTATGACTTTGGTTACGTTCAAACAAAATTTGTCGCCATTTGGCAGTTATTCGCTGACTTTCAGATACAGATGTTGGTTGTTGCTGATAAAAGCCTTATACTTGCTGCCTGTATGTGACAAATGGATGCCAGATAGAGTCAGGAGATAATTTTTAAGCACTTAAGGGCAATTTACAGTACTTGTTACATTAGATGCAGACGCTGGGTTCTGCAAAGTCAAAAACTGTTTCAAGGATTACAAGTAGATCAAATACAGCTGAAATTATATCAGATTGCTTCAAAGGCCGTTTGTTAATGTACAGAACACCTGGAAAACTCATACTCATACTGAAAAAAACACTACACATCTAAGTAAAGACAAATCAATACAGGAGATAACTCTGCAAAGTACAGCAGAACTGAAAGGATGCTTGGGGAGGGTCTGACTTAAAGTCTTATAGGAACACTGTGAAAATACAGTCTCCAGAATTTCAATGGAAATTTTTTGCAGCTATTAAGAACTGTTCTACATTTTACATGAAAAAAAAACAAACAAAAAACCAACCCAACATATGTTAATACCTAGATTGTGTTTTTAATTTCTGAATTTAAAAGTGCCCTGTGAAGTCTGAATCATTATTATTGTCTTGTAGACAGGTAAGTTGAGGCACAAGAAATACAGCAATTTATTCAGACTTATAACGCATATCAGTGGAGGAACTGAAAATAGTAGCTGGCTTCCTTAAGTTAGTGTTCAAGTTACATCATGTCTAACCACATATACATGGCCCATTTTAATCTGACAAAGCAGGACTCTTATTCCCTAACACTTTTCTTCTTCTATTTGAAATGAAGAAGAAAAAAGAAAAAAGAAAGGTTTAAATGGTGATGAATTTGAAAATTGAACTTGAAAATGAAATCTCATAATTTTTAACAGTGCATTTTAAATAATAATATGGAATTTGTCACCAGGCCTTGTAGGTTTTGGGTTTTTTAAAAATACTTATGTTTTTCCTTTAGTTTTCCAAATGCAACCAAATAAAGTACGAATTAACTTATATGGTTCTCTGCCAGTATGCTAGGTCTGACCTAAAATACGAAATTAAGTAGTATAAAGAGCTTGTTTTCTGCAAACAATGGCAGAAAATCTTTGCTTTCTGCAAAGCTTTTCAGGTGGTGTGAACTGACTTCACAGTTCTACACAAATTTACCTTGGTTTTTTTCTACACAAATTTACCTTGGTTGAAAACCTGGCTCAAAATCAAATTCAGTTCCACAGCAGAGGAAATGCCTTAAGATATACAGAAGAAAAAAACATACAAAGTAATATAAAATACCTTGCAGGGTCTGTTTAATAAAAAGTGAACTTAATCATGTTCCAGAGAGGAGCTAGTTAAAGCTTGTAATGAAAAGATTATTTGCTGTCATTTGAGATTATTTGCTGTCATTTGCTGTGGGTTCTTCAGCAATTATCTGGAACGTGGTTTAGATAGCATCTCTATACCCTCCCTCCAACAGCACTTGAATCATCTTGCTGAATTTCAAGAGTCATTAGAGAGGAGAGACCAAGGCAGGTGTCAGATCCTGGCTGACAAACCACATTGGTTTTGCAAGATCTCAGGCATTATAGCAGGGTTCTGAGAACAAAATGCTCTGGTGTTTGATCTACTCAGAAAGAGCTTCAGAGTAATTAAGAATAGCTAAACCAGACCAGAGATATGGAGAACATTCTCCTTCTCTTGAGTGACTTACTGACTCTGAAGGAAGAACTGGATTTGGAAACTATTTTGGAAAACATTTGATATAGTTATGCTATTCAACTGCTTTGAATTTTTACATCAATGTTGATTTGAAAAGAAATGAAATTGTCAGAACCTCAGTAGGAATTTTTGTTTATTTGTTTGCACCAAAGGACAAATAGATCTGATTAAGCACAATGTTTGAACTTACTGAGATTCCAAAGTTTTTGTGCCTAGATTTAGATATGAACTTTTTCTGATTAACTTTTTCTTCCCTTGGAATTAAAAGCAATGAGAAATGTGCATGGATATTCCTATGAGATTTAAAATAGAGTTTTGTGGAACAGGGGGTTCAGAACAAACATGAAAAGGTGATGGAAATATAAAATGATATCCCAGGATATATCAGCAGAACTGCCATACTTTCAGTAGAAATAAGGAAGCATTTGTGCTCTTGTTCACAACACTGGTAAGAATTCTTTTAGAAAATTTGACTGGAGTTGGTCTGTCCTGTTCAAGAAATACAATTTTCTTCCAGAATAGATAAAGAGAAGAGCTTCTAGGTTGTTGAGGAATGGAAAGTCCTTCAGAGAAAATTATTTTAAAAGAATTTAATTTATTTAGCCTAAGAGAGCAAAGGCTAGCAGGTTAAGTGATTACCTCCTGTATTTAGACCAATCAGTAGTAAAGCACCCAGGAGTATAAGGGCTCTTTGAACTCAGGCAAATCTTACCTAAGAAGAAAAGAGTTTATGTTTGTGATGGATAAATGGAATTCAGAGATGAGAGGAAGATTCCCAACCCTTTCAATTGAGGTTTTTTTGATAGTTTCCAAAGAGAGGTGGGCAGGAAAAGAAAGTAAAAAAACCTGTTTCTAAGATGGAGCTTGAAAATACTGTTTCAAATAGAGCTGGTGTGAACAGGATGGACAGCTGGAGAAAGATTTGAAATCTCTCTGCCTGAATTTGAAGTTGTTCAGACATGAATAAGATCAGGTCCAGAAGTTACAGAGCAGGGATAGCCTGGCACTGTGATCCGGATAATGAGACCTGTTGAGTGGGAGGATGCTTTAGCCTGGGCACAGTCCCACAGTAATGTAGCTGTGGATTTGCAGCTGATTCATTTTAAGCCAGCTTTGAGCACAAATTGGAGTTAGATATAGTTATGTCTTTTTGTACTAACGTACTCTGGGTTTGGCAGAATAAACACAATTCAAGCAAAAAGCCATTTGTGCCACTTCTGTAAACAAAGAGTAAAGGCTACAGAGTGATGCTAAAGGCTTCTTGCTATGAACATAAAACCTTTCCCAGTACTGCTGAGCTGTGCCAACCCAGGAGGAGAGCTTTTATCTTCATCTTCATCTTATGATTCCATGAATGGTAGCGAGGAATGCTAATTACAATCTTTATCAAGATAGCATGCTATGAGTGTACATTTTTGGTTTCAAAGAGATGCAACTGGATAGCATCCTTTTAAAATCTCTTCCCATGGAGAGTATATGTCCTGCATAGTGTTGTTTCTCTCACTTCCTATCTTTCCCATGCTGTGAATTGTAATGGGGAACTTCACAACCTACAGTCAAAGGGACACTGGAGTCCAAAAGAGCCTGGCCAGGTGGCTAGTGGTGCAAGGTTTGGGTTTTAAACCATTTTAGAATGCTCACCACCTCCTAGGACCAAAAGTGTTGACCATCATCATGTGCCATTTATTTTGGGAATGATGCAGAGTGGACAGATTGCTTGAAGAAGATTTAATGAGTTGTTGATTAACTGAAGGAGTTTTTATTATTGTTTAATTATAGCTTTTCAATAGAATTAGTAAGGCTTATATATAATGACAAAAGCTTTGTAAACTCCAGGGTGTTCCTGGGGCCTCTGTGGTCTGTTCTTCTTTCTTCTTTTCACATGACACTGTGAATTTTTTTTGCCTTCACTGACATGCTGGTAGCTTTTCAGTCCTCTAACCTTCAGGAGACTGACAACTACTGCTTTGAGGGACAGCCCTTCACTTAGACAGGCTAAGATCCATATGCATGTGTGGAACTGTAGTCCTCAAGGAAAATGCTATTTGAGCTACATAATTAGAGAATAAATTGTTATTTGTCAACCAATAGAGAATAAAGAAGCATATCTTTATCTAATGTTTTATCATTAGTTGAAGCAGAGGGAGGATTTTTAAGTTCAATTTCAATAAGGAGAAGATAATACACAGCTGAAATTCTTAAATTAGCTGCTTTTATTGTAGTTAATACTTTGGTTAATCTTTTTAATTTATCACTTAGTACAGAGCAATTACCCACCATATGGAAATAAGCCAAGGTTATTGTATTAGTGAGATATGTTTGCAGTGTGCAGCCTGGAATGAAACCATAAAGACTTCACACTGTATCAGTTGGTGCAATAGTGGTAACAGCTCTATTGAGAGCTCCAGGTAGATTTCAGATGGTGACCTCTTGATCCTTTTTATCACTTTAATGGTAGGTAAAGAAGCTCTCCTAGGGAATCTTGGCTTACAATGGTTAATGCTGTTCTTTCTTCAGTTGAGAAGGCCAATTGATAGGATAAAACTTTATGGATTTATTTCAGTCATTTGATGTGGCAAATGAGCATTATCTAAATTAACACAGATTGGCGTAATGGCAGAAGAAGTAAATTACTTTATGGATTATCGCAAATACAGTACACAAGTAATTTACTTGGCTTAATAGATGTAATTTTTGACCTGGTAACCCAATGTCTATACATGCCTTAGGTTTCCACATGGAGATAATTATCCTCTCAATTCATTATTTGCCCATACTCTGTGTGTTCAGCAGGTTCTGTTGGTAGTTAAGAAACAAAAGTGTTGGAGATTGCAGAAGAAAGGAGGTAAATGCCAGTCTACATCTGTACTGATAGAGAGTTGTGAAGTGGTAATTTAATTTGTGTGACATTGGATGACTTTTTCCAGTTTCTGGTGGAAAAAATCTTATGTCACTATAGGCAAGCACCTCGCCTACTTCAGAAAGCACAGAAATAGTTTTCTGACATCCTTAATGACAGCTTCAGCTGAAAAAAATTAAGGAAAATCCCCTCTGTGGAAAATACCTCTCCTGATGTAACACATTTGCAGAAATTACTGGGAATCTCTTTATCATCCAAGCTGTATTTGTTCTGTGCACTTCATATTCTGGAGTGACAGTCTAGCACTCTGTACCACTACTGATGTCACTGCAATTTGATCAAGTTGGTATTGCACATTACATTAGTCAAGGCATCTTCACACCACCCACATATTCTTAAAGCAAATAGTTGTTTCCAAAGTACAGAAAATAATTTTATTTTTTGCTAGATTACTCGCAGTCTTTAATGCTGCAAACATTTAAACAAAATTACTCTGTCAATCTTTTGTTATATATGAAGTAAAACCACCCATGCAGTTACCCTGGTGTTTTTCTCCACTCCCTTTTCTGATGTGAAGTTTGGGAAGGGAAAGAGGGAAGACTGTGGTATCCAAATTACTGCAGTCATACAGACTGGATGGGAAAAAGTTTGGGGTGGTTTGAAGAAGAAAGTTTTACTCTGAAAATAGTGATGGTGTCCAAGAGCTCTTTTTTTCTCCCCTGAGCACAGTGTACATGCCTAACTTTAACCCTGTGCTTCAAAGTCTTGCAGTGCAGTATTTATTTCTTTAGGACTCATTGACTTTGTTGAATTGGTGCCCTGGGATTATTATTTCATTCCATGCATATTCAAACCATAGTCTCCTAGCTGCTGTGCTGCTGCTTTTACCTGAACAGAGAAGGTAGAGTGGAATATACTTTGTGAAAAATAAAAACCAGGCTTGTTGCTCCTTTTGATTATGTATTTTTTTAACTTTTTAAGGAGTTATTGACTCTTTGAATAAGTCATTATTAGCATCAGAATTTTGAAGGACAAATACAGCCTTATTGCAAACTGACAGCTTTAAGTGTTCCCTCTGATAGCCAGATTCATCATTGCTGGCATGGCTAAATGCAAAGCATGTGTGATTTCAGACTTACTTGCTTACAGTGGCTCTGGAAAACATGCTAAATGTAATGTCAAGGTCAAAAATGAAAACTGAACTTTTTATTTTCAATGTTTTTCTTACCAGACATTTACTTCATAGTAAAAGTCAATTAATTTCATGCCACTTTCCTTTTCCTGGGAAAAAGCTCCAGAAATGTAACAGATCCCAATGTTCAGGATATACCTTTCAAACCGTAGGCACAGGTAGCCACTCCTAGTGTACAATATTGCAGCTGCTGAAAGTATGCAGCAAGGATGAATATACAGTGAAAGAATACAGTATTTTGTTGAACTTTAAAAAAGAATAATGGTTTCTGAAGTGGGATCTGAAGAAGATGTAAGTAAAACCCTTACCTATTTTGAAAGTGCAGTGCAGGTCTGCAGATGTGTAGGTCCATACTTCCAGTAAAATCCTGCTTAGCTCACATGCAGAATCTGAATATACAACTCTTACAGTATCTGAAATATCAAAGAAAAAAATTAGGTACAGAATAAAATAACTGCCTGAAAGTGTCCCCAAGTGTATTATCTGCAACACTGCTCTATCACTTTTAAAAGGCACCTTAGTAAAAGAAAATTGAGGTGACCTGGTAGCAGTTTAAAAGTGTGTTTGCAGGAAGAAAATACCAGGCACTAATGGGATCTTTAGTCTTCAGAGGAATATATACCCAAACCAGTAAGAAAAAGCTTAATCTAGAGACTTTCAAATGGAAAATCAGGCATGTTTCAAATAGAGAGGGTGATTGATCATTTACACAAAAATATCAAAGGAAGCAGTGTGTTGTCTCTCTTTTTCTTCCTGGCAGGAGGTTTTAAGGGATATGTCTTTAGTGTCCTGAAGCACCTTCACCCTGTTTGCCTATGGGAATGCCTTGTTTTGATATAGAGATGGTTGCAAACCTACTGTTCTGTTTCTGTGCTAATTAGAGACCAACTAAAAATGAATGAATTGTGCTCCTGCTGTCACTCCACATCACTGTTTCATTACTAATTTGCAGGGGGAAGTACTTCAGTGGCTGAGATGTTCCCTCATGGCTCTGTGGTAGCTTTGACCCTCTCACTACAACATATTCATAGATCAAAAATTAAAGTTCAGTTTTGAGTGTGAAACAGGAAAACCAAGTTGACATCTAATAATGTTCCCTGATGGATGATGCTTTGGAATAAAGTAGCAATGAAGACGTAGATCAGAGGAATCATTTGTTAGCTGATGAAATGATGATGATGGCTATTCCAATTGTATCTTCTGCTCTATTGCACACCTAGTTCTTTGACATAGTGTGGTCTCATCTGCTGGGATTTACTTTAATTTACTGTAAGCTGAGATGAGCTGTACCCATTGTAGTGACAAAAGATGTACCTGATCCTTTTGATGAGGCTGCAGATCTTAAACACATCCTGGACTTCAGTATTTTTCCCCCTCACAGTTCAGTGAACATGTACTTCAAAAGGCAGGGACAGAGTAAATAGCTGTTTACAAAGATGTGAGCAAAGCTATTTCCCTCAGGCCAATATACACTTAAAAATCCATTTTAACACATGCACTTATACTATCTGTTCCTCACAGAAGCACTGTCTGCCTAGTAACTCTTCCCACTTGATAATTCTTCTATCGAAGTAGGAGATGAAAAAGGCTACTTATGGTTTTCTTACATTTATAGCTTCCCATCATGATACCTAGGGCTATACATAGGTATGGATAATTCTTCAGTCACAGAAAATTTGCAGAAATCAGGTGCCCACTAGAACAGACTCTTGCTTGTCCCTTGAGGTAGAACCAGCCCAAGTCAGTCTGAGATATTTGCTGCACTAACTCTGCTAGAGTAAGCTGCCTGCAAGGAACAGTCTCCTTCAGGTAGCTGCTGAGATGTGCATTGTATTTAGTAAGATATTGCCTTCTGACCAAGTCCAGGTAAAAGAACAAGACCAGAAACTCTTTTGCATCAGTGGCTATATTGTGGTTTGTTTTTTTTTCCAAACTGTTTTGGATTGGCAACTATTTAATCCAGTAATTGAGCCTCCTAAACAAAATATTTGTGTACATTGGATAAATTAGCTAAGGGCACAGAGCATGCTGCATATGACTGTATTGTATGTATATGAAAGAGAGAAGTAGTGAGCAGAATGGCACCAGTCATTTCCTAACAGCTCCTCAGGTAGCCATCCAGATGTCCTCTCCTGCTAACAAAATGAAGCTGAGTAACTCCAAAGATGATGAGAATCAAGGTTAAACTCTTTTTCCAGGCACACTTATTTTCTCCCTCTTCCTTGGATGTTCACACTCTGATTTTAGGCAGTGTGGAGCCTGATGGATCCCAAGTTGTATGTACCTTTTCTGAATAACCTCTTATCTTGCAATATTGTAGTGTACGTATGATGTAGGGGCATCGTTGCTGACATACATGCAAGTGTAGAAAGAGAAAATTCATGGGATCTGAAAGACAGTGCTGAAGTGGCTAGAGGTCATTTGTCTCACTCACAAGCACTCTGGTCTTTTAATGTCATCGGGAGATCATGATTGCTTGCATATCATATTTACAGATTTTCAGAAACATATTGATGTGCTTTTGGGTGGTTTTCAATATACTTCAATTGTTTGGAAATTCCTGCTTGATATTATAAGTGGATATTGTTGTAGTTTCAGACTGAAATGATAGGGACCTTTTGAAAAGCAAAACTACTTCTTGGTCTAAAGAAAAAGTGAAGTTAAATCTTAATGAAATGCATTACAAATTATAGCATATGTTTCCTTCTGTTAAATGGAAGGAAATGATTACTTTTCTTCAAAGTGATGCAAATTATTCCCTTTGTTATGAAAAATCAAGATATTGACTAGATAACAGATTTTATGTGTCTGCTGAGTTCTTTTGAGCTGTAAGCTTCACACAGAAAGGGGGAACTGGTAGATCTGTTTTAAATCTGCTGGGTAAAAGAATCACCGCCTGACCAAGGCAGCACATTTCTTCTGTCACAATGTTTCACTGTTGCATTTCCATGGAGGACCATTGGTAATGGAGTGGAAGATTAGTTTAGTCACAGGAGTGTGTTTTATACAGATGTTTCAAACTGTTTCTGTACTCTCTACCATTTTCTAGAAGGAACTAATTCAACGTAGGTAGCTAGCCACTCCATTTCCTTGATGCTTTAGTTGGAAAGATAAATGACCTTGAGGCTCTATGAAGAAGCAATAAAACTGATGGATTTGCTGTTGTCTTTTCATGAGTGGAAAGGTCGAGTGTTTCTGGCTAGATCCAGGCACCTTGCAGGGGTACTGTGCAGCTCTGCCAGGGCTGTTCGTTCATCCGTGCTGTCCCAGCCTGGGTTTGTTTGGCATCATTTCCAATGTGCTTCATTTCTGATATGCTGCACTCACTGCTCTCTTTGGCTTCCACATAGTCTAAGCCTGGCATCCTTATCGTGGGCTGAAGTTTGTGGATTAGCAAGTCCATTATGGACAAGTGTGTCTTTGACCGTTCCAGTTCACAACTCCAGCTCCTGTAAGCACTTCTGTTGTGGCCTTCAGCATCTCTGCAGCCTCAGTCCAATGCCTTTTGCTGTTGCAAATCAAATGTGACTTACATCCTGCTCTCATCATTCCCCACAATGTGTTTTTGCCTTGGTGAGCATATTTGCAAAAATTTGCTCCAAGCTAATCATCTGAGCACTGAGTGATCAGGAAAAGCCCCCAAGCTGAACTGTGGCACTTCTGAAATAATTTTCTCAAGATCATTCAGTGGGTAAAGCTATTTACAATTTCGCTTCACTCAGAAATAATTGTAGGAGGGGAAGAGCCATAGGTGGACAAAAGAAGGCCATTGTATTTATGTGAATGTATTATTATTTATTTGCTTACGCATGGAACCATTCTTTTAATAGGCTGTAGGAGACTGTGAGTTCTCTGTTCTCTTTGCATTTAATAAAGCCCTTTGCAATCTCTATAATACTGAGTATTTTGAAGGGTTTTATAAGCGCAGCTAATTGTCACCTGGAAAAAGTAGATGGTCATAGCAGTAAACAACTCTTAGAGGCAGGCAGTTGTGCAGAACCTGGAACAGAAATAAAGGATGCTGCTATCTGTGAGTTATGTGCAATGACTGCCAGCCCGAGACATTATCAGTATGGCCATTATGCAGTGTCAGGTCCTGATCACACAGGCCCCTGCCATCAGCATCCCATAATAGTTCCATTTTGGATGATTGAATGACACTAATGAAAGGAAACAAAATCAAAATTCAATTTTTGTTTACCTACTGATTGTTGGCTGTTTATATGTCTTTGAGTGGAATTCCATGATGCCTGGTTTTGTACTAATGAAGGGTGATACTTTGATTCACAGTTGGGTTCATAACTTGGGCTTCCTCAGTAAGGTAATGAACCTGAAAGGCTCTTTTAGTGGCATAAAGACTTGTACAAATGTGAATTACTTTACATACTTGAATTCTCTGCACTGAATGGGTGGGATGAAACTTAATTTTGCCAGATGCACAGCAATTACGTGTCTAAGTAGTTATCTACAAATTTATTAAACTGTAACCTGTTTATGCAAAAGCTATTCATTATGTAAAATCTACTCATTACTTACCTTGGTGTACAAAAGCAACACTGGATATAAGAGTTGCATAGCAGCAGTGTCTGAAATGTTTAACTATTGGAAGGGTTTTTAGAAGATGACACATGCCATGCTCTTTAGGCAGTTTATTTTGGTATGGATGAAACTTGTACTGGACAGTCATTTTCACACAGCACTGACAGCACTTTAAAAATTAATTTACTTGTTTGAATTGTACATAGGAAGTTATGTTCAAATCTGGAGCTCAGTTTGAGTTATTTAGGTCTAAAGGTTTAAGTTTGAATCCAGCTGAGCTGATAATGCCTGAACTGTGCCTTTCAGGTTTTAGTTGTATAATTTCACATGCTGCTATATACATTATTTACAACAGGCATTTCAAAGCATTTTAAAGATACACTATCTTTTGGGACATCTCTTCACTGATTCTCAGCCCACAAAATCCTGGTAACAGCAATATCAATGGCTTGCAAGGAAAAGTAAGATTAGGAATGTGTACTTCTGTATTTTTCTTTTAAATATTGTTCTGTCATTGGAAATAAGGGGACAGAGGGGAGAACTATGGGATGAAACCGTTCTTCCCAGAGAGCCAAGAATTGTCTTATGTACCCTTTGTGCTCTACAGACCACAACTAGGGCATTTCAGCTTTGTGACACAAATCTATTTTCTTTCTAGCTTTTTATGAAGATGACTTTGCTTTTATACTAATAATATGCTGTCAGCATTATAACAAGGGCCTTGCATGAAAAATGTATTCTCTTATACTATGGCACACTGTAGTCCTTTAGTCTTAACTCTTATGTATTAAAACTAGAGTGACTGGAACTGTGTCAGTCCACAAATGCAGAACAAAATCAGAATTCTGATATGTTCTCACATTGGCATCATGGTCTTTTTGTTTATTGGGAGGTTTTTTATTTATTAATTATTATTATTGTTATTATTGTTATTATTATTACTATTGCATTTCCCGAACTGTGGTTCTCTTAAGTATTCCAGATTCTGCATTAAATTAAAGTATGTACCACATAATGAGCACTTGAAAGTCTGCAGTAGTGTTAAGGTTACATTGGAAGAGCTTCTGCTCAAAAAACCACATTCATCTGGTACATGAGCTGAAGGAGAATCTTTGTCATTGTTAATTAGTTCTAATACACAGCTGGATGCTCCTGATCACATCTGGTCATGGTCAGATGTCAAAATAAAAATTTTCTAATAAGAAGGAAAATGTCTAAAACAAGTACAGAACTATAGTTGTTGTTTTCCTGAAATACATTCCTACATCCCAAAATTTTTCCAAGGTCAGAGGTTTATTTGCATTTTTGAGATTTAATCGCTAGTGGAATTTTTTTCGGTGAACTGGTCTAATGACTTTTTCAGTCCATTTGTACTTGTGGTATCCTGCAAAATGGCTATCACAACTGTAATTAGAAATTATGTAGAAAAAGCCTTTGCTTTTTATTTTTCATAAAGCTTTGGCTTGCTGATCTGGTGTCTCCCTTATTGTAAAATAGCAACTAACTATTCCCTATTCATCTTCTCTTTGCCTTTCATGGTATTGTGTATTTCTCTTGTAAATCTTCCTAATTGTGTCTTCCAAATATCTCAGTTTAAATTTGCACAGAAACCTTCCTCAGATTGCCCTTTTCTGTAACTTCTCCCGTTCTGTGGACTCTGTCTGTGGTGGGAATGACTTCTACTAGGATCATTTGCTCTCTGCAGAAAGCACTGTGTGTTTCAAACACACAGAAAATATGTGTGTTTGAAATATATGCAGTTCAGTGTGCAGCTTATCAGTAAAAGGCAGCCAATTTCAAGCACCAATGCTTCCCCTCTTCTGTTGCTCAAAGGTGTACCTGTAGCGCACCTCTGCACACACCTGATGGGCACTGATAAGGACCCCAGTTTGCACAGGGATGTGTGCAAGCTACTGCCTCTCATGGCAGGCTTCACTGCAGGTTCCGTGATGCAGTTTAGAAAAGCTTATCCACATCCCACTGCCCTTATTGACGACCTTTGGATTTCAGAGGATTTTGTATTATACCGTAGCAGAGATTGAACTGGACCTTGGTAGATTTTTTCCCTTGTCAGCACACCACTGTAGGCTTTTCTCTAGGTCAAAGGTAAAGGAGGGAGAGTTTCTTAAAACTCTCTTAGAATCACAGACTCACAAAATCATCTGGGTTGGAAAGGACCTCTGAAATTATCAAGTCCAACCCTTAATCCACTACCACTGTGGTTACCAGACCATGGCACTAAGTCCCACATCAGTGGGACTTCTTAAAAACCTGTAGGGACAGACAATCCACCACCTCCCTGGACAGCCCATTCCAATGCCTGATCACCCCCTCTGTAAAGAATTTTTCCTAATATCTAACCTAAATCTCCTGGCAGAGGCAGAGCTTAAGTCCATGTCCTCTTGTCTTACTGGGAGCTACTTGGAAGAAGAGACCAACCCCCCCCTGGCTCCAGCCTCCTTTCAGGGAGTTGTAGAGAGCGATGAGGTCTCCCCTGAGCCTCCTCTTCTCCAGGCTGAACACCCCCAGCTCCCTCAGCCTCTCCTCACAGGACTTGTACTGGAGTCCCTTCACCAGCCTGGTTGTCCTTCTCTGGACCTGCTCCAGGACCTCAATCTCCTTCCTGAACTGAGGGGCCCAGAACTGGACACAGATGTGGCCTCACAATAGAACTTCTATTCTTTATTCCATCTCAGTTTTCTAAGGTGATTGTGTAAGGATCTGAAAGCCTTATAGGTTTTTGAGAATAGCTGTGGTTTTGGGAATGCCATCCTTTACATTTTACTAATGCATGTAGTGTGATGGAATTTATACTTAGTTTTACAGAAGAAATGAGTAGTCTAGGATTTGAATCTTCTCCCCTTCCATGTGTGGGAATAAGACCTTTTTTCATAATCAGCTGACATCACTTGGGCTCTTATGTAAAAATATGTACTCAACTATAAATTGTCCTAGAAAAATTGAAGGAATACAGGGAAATTAAATAGTGTTTCTCCAAGTCCCCAGAGGAAATAAGAAATCATTACCTAATATGTGAGATGGGAGGGAGAAGTAGCTGAAAAGATAAAACATAAAAAAACCCCACAAGGATTTTATAAAATACTAGTGCACTTTTAGTGGATTGACTTGATTTCTTACATAAAATTAAACAGCTACATATTTTTAAGGAACAACTCTTTTATAACATTAGCATTAGTGGTAGGATCACGTGGCACAATTTGTGTAATACTTTAATCAATTTCCATGAGAGAAAGTGCCAAGTGCTTGCATTCATTTATGAAGTAGTTTGCCCATATGTGACAGTGTGTATGACATGCACAACTATTCTATTGCATACATGGTGGGGTTTCTTTTGTTGTTTTTGTTTTGTTTTGTTTTTTGTTGGGTTTTTTTGTTTTGTTTTTTTTTTTTAATTCTAATCTTACTAAATGGGAGATATTAAGTATCTTGGCATTCTTTCTAGTGAAGATCACCTTGAGGGAAACGAGAAAGGTTGTTAATTCTTGCAGAGAATGGACATAAAATGGACTGACTAGTAACAAAGCAATGCACACAACCATTTCATCAGACTCTGAATGTAGCTCCATCCTTACAGGAGTCACAGACAGTATCTAACATTCTGTTTAGAATCAATAGGATTTTCTAAATGGTCTTGTTTCAATCCAAAAGAGAGGTGAGGCTGTATGTGTGTCTGTGAGAGTAGACAGCTCACTGCCTGCTGAGCACAAAACGCTCCTGTCTCTTCAGAGCCTTTGCACATTCTTCTTTGGATGTTACTTAGTCCCATTTATAATAAATGGTAAATGGCTAACTGAGAGTTCATATGTGACAAATAAGCATCATGAGGAGATATTGCTGTTAGTCACAACACATCAGGGAAAGATACTTTATTGTGAATATGAGCCATGGCTATTAAAACATGTTATCCAATGAGCTTCAGTATACTCTGTGATACTTGCTTATCCACTTATGACAACATTAAGTACTAATTATTTATAATTGAAATAAAATTATAAAGTGTGACTCTACAACCGATGAGAGCAGGAAAATATCTCTCAAGAGACAGGTCAAAAACTGTACTTCTCATACTCTCACCATCCATCACTCCTAAATTTTCAATCGTCACTCATCAAAGCTGCCAGCAGCTAGAGTCTAGCAGGTCATGCTGTGATGACAGTTTCAGTTTCCTGATTTTCATAATGAGAAAAGCATGAAGTAGTTAAAATATGGGCAGAAGAATTGTAATAAGATTGCAGTGTCTGTTATTTCTCTCACAAATTATTGGAGAACACAATAGGAAAAAATGAGATTTTGAGTCATGAAAATACTGGATTATAAAACAGTCTTTGTGCAAAATTAATACTCATTTGGCCAATAATAATTTACATTACTTTCCCACCAAAAATTCTGTACAAGAATGAGTAAGAAGGTCATACAAAGAAATTGTAACAAACAGCAGTGCAGTCTCTGAGATGCCTTTACTATGTGCAGTCCCTTGAGGATTGGATATATAGAAAGAGGAATTCTCTACTTTATAGGAGGTAAAGAAATTCTGCCCGCAACATCCTCCTGTCTCTATTTCTCTGCTAGAGATTCCTTCTTAGAATGGGAATAAATTTAATGTATTAAAATGGAGCTTATGAGGAATGAGGACATAGTCAGAGGTTCTAATTTGAAATTCAGCTCTTGAATTTTGTTCTACATCTTACCCTTCTAACAGCCTTATAGTAAATAAACCTATCAGTTTTCCTTGAAACATGTCAGCCAGCATTGTGCAAGTAGGTGAAAGCACAGCTCATGGAAATAATGGGACTTGCCCCAGGGAACAAACAGCAAGTTAGTAGTAAAGATATCCAGGTTCCCAGTGAAAGACTTACATTAACCATGGAAGAGAAGAAACAAGCTAAGAACTCAAAGTATTTAATAAAAAGTGTAGTACAAGAGGTCATGTACAAAGTGGTCATTTGCAGAAAACTATACTGATATTTTTCAAATTCATAACTATACAGCACTATGTCAAAAAAGGATATTTCAGATAATGAACGTGAAATACAAAAATGGAAGGCCCCTATGAAAATTAGTGTGTAAATTAGGGGTAAGAAAGACCTAATAAGGCATGTCAAGTGTGGTGTGTGAGTTACATGTGGTGTGAATTATGATTTCAAATAGTACTTCCCATATGGAAAAGTCCACTGTGTTGTTTATTGTGAATTTAGGATTTTCTCTGAACTTTTCTCTGAAGTTTTAAGACCACTGGGAAAAGCCTGTTTTGCAGGCTGTAGCTCTTCAGGAATCTTTGAGAGGAATTTCTGAAACTCATAATGAATTGTGTTGAGTTCCATTACCTTCTACTGTATTTTTATCTGTTCCAGTTAAAATGACCAATAGACTAAGCATTTTCCTCAAAGAGACAATTTCATAGCCAGTAAAGCTCACTATCAAGAAGGGTTTTTTTTTTTTTTTCTAATGAACCTTAATTTTCCTCTTATTGCTCCCCTAGAATTTTTCAGAAACAAATAAAACTGTAATTAACCATGTTTCCTTCAGTGTGGAAATACTGGCTATAGATTAGAGATCTCTTACTGTCAGCAGCAGGTTTTTATTCTCCTAGGAGCAAACAACAAGGCACTTCTCATTAAATACAATTTGCAGGCCTCAGAAGGCTTGATTACCAAAATTTGCACAAATCTGTCTCTCTGTTCCTAGAATATGAAAAGGGACAAAATTGGGCCAGAGTGCTGGGGTTTAAACATGTAGCTCAGCATCTTAGCAGCCATCGGTCAGCATGGAGAAATCACTCTTTTAACCCTGATTCCCAGAACTTAATTAGTACCCAAATATTAAGAGGCAGTGAAGGTGTTTTGGTTCCAGTCAAATTTTTTCAATCTATTTTTTTAAATGTTTGTTGCTTGTCTTATGATAAGGAAGGTATCCTGGCACGCTTTTATCTGTGCAGATAGCAGGCTTCATGGCCGTAGGGAAAAGTTGATACCATATTTCAGCATCTCTTATTTCAACATCTCCTCTTTAGCAGCTTGAAAATAATAATGGCTACTTGAGGTGCTGTATTGTAGTGAATTCTCAATGGTCAGAATAGGGGATTCTAATGGGGATCATATGTCTTACCTTATATATCATCTTGATGTAAACATGTATTATCTTTTCTCCTTACTTCCCCTTCATAATTTGTTTTCTTGCAAACTCGCTTTGACATGTTTTCTTCTTTCCTCTCTCCACTTTTCACTCTTCTCATACAATCTTTTACATTTTCTCTTTTCTTCTCACACATGCTCATTTGTTTTTCCTTTTTGTTTCTCTTCTGTTTTCACATCTTTTTCTCTGTAAGTACGGACCAGCCAGGTACAAAGATACCCCATACTCTATACAATTTGGAGAGATAAATTTGGAAATATTCACTGCAGAATGAAATTGTTCAGGGGTCTTGTGGAAATGGAAGAAATCTGGATGAGAAGGTGTGGAACTGTGTCTTGTGCTCCAAGTTTATGGCCATATGTAGTGTCTTCATGTCCTGAAAGTGGTGTTAAGTCCACCAAATCCTACACTATATTATCAGTGGGGCCACAGAGTGGAATATGGAATTGTAGATTTCTGATCCATGTTTGGTATAATGAGAATTTATTGAGAGATGTGTTCCCATGTATGAGATACAAGAAGGGAATTTATGATGTTTTCTGATGAAACGTAAGGATCTGAAGAGGTGATTAGTACTTTCTTGAGAGCACACTACAAGTAGTTGCAAATATCCATGCAGTTCATATTATAACTGGTACATTTTATTTTCAGAGCTTGGCAATTTATTAATCTAACTAGTTAATTGGTATATTGCTATCTTGTGTATAGTACATATATCTGGATTTATCTATTATACCCATCTGGACTGTGTATGGGCACCTTGTACAGACACAACTAATAGTTATGTTCTGTAAATAAGGGGAGGGGGGGCAGTTGTTCTGCTGAGACTTTTGAATTTTCCTTATGTTGTCAGTGAAAAAGGCTTCTGATGAGTCCAGGGTGAAAATAAAATCAATGTAATGTTCTCACTGCAGTCATTGGAAATAGACATCACAGGAAAACAGGGCAGTAATGAAAGGTAATAAAGTCTACAGTAAAAAATATGGAACAATAATTGATTATAGCCTAGAAACATGATCCTCATTTATTCCAAGGCCTTTTTACAAAGTGTTGGTGGTGTAAAAGACATATAGAGGCAATAGAGAAGTGCTTGAAAAAATACCTGTTTAATGATCTTTTACATTGAATGAATAATGTGGGCTTGGTATAAATAATAAGTGAGTACTCCATATATCTAGAGTGATTTATAGTGAGAGATGCATAGGTTTTCAGCTTGATGAGTCCACTGGTAAAGGCACAACAATAACAAATACTCAGTAATGTGCCTGTTCAGGCCTAGGCAATACAGCTTCTTTGCTGCAGGAAACAAAGTACCTGCATGCTGCTATTTTTTTGTTGCTTTGGAAAAAATGTTTGAAAGAATCTTAGTGTGTCATCTTTTATAAATCAAAGAAATATAAAATTTCTACCTTTCTTTTCCCTAGTGTCTCCTCCTGGTGCCTTACATTTGCTCCAGTCTCTGCAGGGTTGTGTTGAGCACTCTCTTGCCATGTGATGTGATTCTTTCCTTAACCTGAGTGATTGCTTCCTGCTCCCATGTGCCAGTGATGCATCACATTTGTGGTATTTGGTTCAGCTCTCTCCCTGCCTTGCTCTTCTTGATGCTGTCTGCTGCTGGATGGAGCAGACATATGGATCTTGCCAGGGACCCTATCCTGCAATAGTAACTTGCACCATTTAATATTGTCCAGGCTTTCTGGAAAGTTTGATCTCAGCGAGACACCAAGTGAGCCCCCTTTCTCTTATAACAGTCCATCTGCTGACGTCCTCTGATGCAGATCTGCCTCTGACTCCTTTCTCACACAGATTTTTCATCTATATAACTTCCATGCAGGCCATGGAGGTAATCTTTCCTGGCAGTGGAAATGACCCAATGACTGCTCTTATCTGGTGTTTAATAAAGGTGATTAAGAATTACAGGGAACCACTTCTCTCTTGCTGGATGTCTTTTAGCTAGAGCTCAGCAAAAGCTAAATGACATATATCTCTGGAATAGTTTGTACATATCTGACCATGCAAAATGAGGTTGTGCTCTATGACAATAAATGAAGGAAGTGCTATAGTGAATTCCTGAAATGTTATTTCAACTGTTGTTAGAGATTTTTTGTAGAACTTCCTGTCTATGGTACCTTTGATCTGCTTGTATTGGGGTATTTTGATTCTGTGGTGCTTAAGTTGATCTGCCTTCCAAACCTGAAGAGGAGAATTTTTGTTGTGTTTCATTGACAGGTTGCTTATAGAAATTAAGAGAGTGTATCCAGACAGATAGGAAAGATCACACTGAGGTGAGAATCTCCCCTTTTTGCTGCTCCAGGAGAAGCAAATTGTGTAATTGTAGTGTTCTTACTGCATCAGAAATGTGCAACATGAATCAAGAAAAGCGATTTCATGTTTTTAAAAAACTTTTGGTGTTATATTGTGTTGTTCAGCTTTCATTAGGCCTTTTTGATTAATAGTTACTGCATGCAAAATTTAATCAGTTGTGTAAAGTTTGTAGTGTTATGTTTTATACTATTCTAAAACTCAAGCCTGGCAACTGTGACAAAACCAAAAAATCAGATGCAGCCACCCATATGTCTCCCTTTACATCTCTCTGCCTAATGGATTTGTGTCTGTCTTATTTTCACTTCCATATGATGTTATCAAGCTACCTGTTTTTGCTGGAGCTGGAAATGCACTTCTGATCAACCCTGCATTTCCTGGTCACTTCAAAAAAACCATTTAGATTAACATCTCTGTCCAGGATGTCTCTTGAAACACCCATTGTAGGGATTTGGCATCTAAGGATTTACTAAGATGACAAACTCCAGACAGTTTAAAGTAGCTGAGACTTCAGCCTAGACTGGTTCTGGATAGTAACCTAAATAAAATGGAACTGTCAGAATTCTTGTTTTTTGTCTCATTGAAAAGGGGACCAATTCCAGAAGCACTGTGCCATCAGTGAAGGACAGTATAAAAAGAGAAAAGTCCTTTTTTAATAGAGTCATGGACACTTTGGTAGTGCGGTGCCTAGTGGGGACATTGACTAATTATTGATGAGGGAAGTGAGAACTCCCAGAAATCACTCCACAGCTAATGTCTCAAGTGATCTATCTTCCAAGCACCTACCAGATCCAATGCAGGCATTTTTTTACCTTGGGAGATAACAGAATCTCAGGGTAAGAAATCATCTCATATGTCTTACCTCAAGGCATAATAAAAAAATATCTGTTTTATTCTGAACAGTTGGTGAGCTAGGCTCTTTGTAAAGACTTCCAGTGACAGACACTCAACAGACTCCCCTGGCAGTCTCTGCCAGGGCTCCAGTATTTTAAATAATGGAAAACCTTTCCTTTTACATAGTCATAGAATTGTAGAATGGAAGGGTTGGAAGGGACCTTAAAGTTCACCTAGTTACCTGGTTCCAACCCACCTGCATGGTCAGAGACACCTCCCACTAGAACAGGTTGCTCAAAGCCCTTTCTAATCTCTCCTTCAACACTTCCAGAGAGAGGGTATCTGGGCAACCTGTTTCAGTGCCTTAACTGTGAAGGCCCTTAAAGTGAAGAATATCTTTCGTATACCTAATCTAAATCTTCCCTCATCTATCTTAAAACTATTTCCCTTATTACTCTATGCTCCTGTAAAACATCCCATCTTTCTCATGGGCCCCCTTCAAGTAGTAGAAGACTGATATAAGGTCTCCTCTGAGCCTCCTCTTCTCTGTATCTAACTTTGATCTCCTCTGCTGCAGCTTAAGTCTGTTATTTCTTACTTTACCCACCCTTGATGAAGAGAATGTCTTGACAGGAGTCTTCATGTAGGCAGTAGTCTATAATGAAGACTATTATCACGTCTCCCCAGTGTTTGTTCCTGAAAAGTTACAGCAAACAAAAGGTTATATGAAAAAAGGGAGAGTTAGTAAAAACAGAAAGAAAGATTAAGATGAACGTCTCTCAGCTATCATAATCTTAAAGATCACATTCAGATTCTTTGATGGTCTAGGCCAATATAATTTACACACTTCAGTGGCTTTTTATATCAAAAAGGAATCTGGCCCCAGATTTTCTTTATAAATATAAAATTTAATCAAGGGTTGTTTTTTTTTTTTCCTTTGCTATTTAGAGCACACAAATTAATTTCTGTAGTTTGTTTTTCCTTCTGACACAAAAGATGGATTAGAAAAAAAAGACGTATGGAGGGAGAGGGTTAAAAAAAAAAAAAAGTTATTAAGCTTGTCTTTTTTATTATTTTTCTGGGTTTTGTACAGAAAATTACCCAAAAGTAGTACTTGGTGTAATTAGGGAAGAGCATGTCTGTGCTGCCTGGATTAGACTGATTCCATGATGCTTTTATCAGTAACTTCAATTTTGTCATTGACACCATTGTAAGCTAAATCAGTGAGGAAAATATTAGAGAGAGCAAGAGTGAGAGAGAGACAGCTAGAAGCAATCCAACTAATGGAAAGTGTACTGAGTAAAATGTTCTCCTTTTGAAGTATGCTGACAACTCATTTTTTTCCTCCCTTTAATCCAAACTTGTTTATCTGCTGAAGTAAACAGGAACTCAGAAACAGGTTTTGCCTTTCTCTTAACGTCCTCTCACCCAGCCAACTAAGCAATAATTTTAGCAGAGATTTGTAAAAGACTTCCTGTGCTATTCCCTCCACCCTAATCTAGTCTTTTTTTTTCTCTCTCTCCACACGTAGGTGTGTTTTCTTCCTTTCTTCTTCCTTCTTAGATATATGCTTTGCAACTCACCATAGCTTAGTCCAACAATGAAGGTGTTAAATAGGTTGCAAGCACCTGGCTATGCAGTAGTCCATGTTTCTGTTGTGATCCTACTGGGCAGCACAAATAAAATTACTATTAGAATTATTAACAAAGTGTAATTTATAAGGGGTCTGCTGCTATTGTGGTCAAAAGAGAAGTATAAAAGATATAAGGAAGCCTAGGCAGATTTTTGGTACCTTCCTAATATTTTAAGCACTTGGAAATTCTTGGAACTTTATAATTACTTAAGAAATCCACTAGAAATATCTTAGCTTCTTAGATTACATTATTGTTGTTTGAACTTTTCTCATCTTCTTCTGACTTTACTCTGTTGGCTTAAATGTATCCTTTAGGGTTAATTTGCTCATAATGTCACATTTCATAGTTTAAACTCTGGAGATATTTGCATCCCACTTTACAGCTGAACAAATTGTGCAGAAGGGAAGTAACTCTCTCCCAGGATGGGAGTATCGATGCTATATCTATATGAAATGACATGGGAACACCAGGAAATGGGATGCTAATCAACCTTGGCTGGAAAGTTTGGTAAGGGATTATTGCTTCTGTATTAGTTTAATTCCTGGGGAAGTAAAAGTTTCACCCTTAAGCAGGTAAGAGAAGGGTTAGGAAAGGCCATGCAGAGACAGCCTCTTCCCATGCTGTTCAGTTAATGCATCTGCTTTCAGTCTCTAAACAACAAAGAGTCAGTTCTGAGCACTTTGATATTGCAGAATATCAATTATCTTCCTGTATTTGGGAAAAAAAAAATACCAGAAATGGTATCTTACTTCACCAACTCTAGATAAAGTATGTATTAAAGTATATAAAAGAGTTAACCAATACTGCATCTGCTCCAGGATTAAAGGCAGAGGCAAGTCTTTGAATTAGTTACTATTTATAGATCACATTTTAGAGTCAGACTGTTGCAGTGAATTTATATTTCTGTTCCTTTAGTCCTACACAGACAGTTTCCATTTATGCTTTAGTTTCACTGAGTCTGGGGAAAAAAGTCTAAGGAGTTCAGATTTTGCCCTCTGCTTTAAAGTGGAGTATAGCATTATATTCTTCAAACTACCTGGGGATAAAGTTTGGAGCTGGGATTCCTATGTTCTTTTCAATTTAATTACTCAGGTCTGAGCTTCTCTTCTGCCAGCATTAATAGTATTTCTAATCAAACAGATATGTCCAAACCTTGTAATGGGAGGTGGAAGGAATTTGGTGTCTGTCAACTCTTGTGGATGGTTGGACAATCAGTAGTCTTTGGCCTTTAAGCAGAACAGTCCTAGGTGGGAACACTGGATTTTTTCATTAGAAGCTGCTGAATTAGCACATGATGAGTAATTAACTGATGGGAAATGCAGGACAAGGGCAAATAAGAACTACTTTTATCTTGCACTGGAGTTTTGTTTTCTCAGAGATCTCCTGGGCATGTATTTTGCTGATTGTTGTGTATTCTTTTAATATCAACAAAACTTTTGAGACCTGACAAACAAGGACACATTTCTAGTTGTTGTAAAAACACTTAAACCATTTAGAACAAAATGTTTCCCTAAAACTTGATGAAACAAATTGCAAAGTCCTCAGTAGTGTTGTCTGTTCACTCTGAAGGGACCTAATTGTTGTGTAGGATAATTATCATAAACATAAGGATAAGACAAGGAATGTTGTATGATAGCATGATACCACGAGTTTCTACAGACAAAAGACTCCAGATGTGACGAGCTATGAACAAGAGGGCTTTTCTAGGTACTGTGGGCACTGAAATCAAAGGCTCTAGAATTAATGCTGGGCCCCTGGTACTGACTAGAGTGTAGGTTAGTATAGCTACTTTATTTTATTATATTTTATTTGGTTTATTTATTCTTTTATTTTACTTTCTTCCCAAACATTTAGATAGCATTGCGTTCTTGCAGCTGGAGGGCTGCATTTTATTTCTGACCTTGTCTGTCCTACTCCTTAACTGACTGTTTGCCCTTGCTGATCTTCCATAACTTGATTCAATGGATGGATGAGTGTGTTTTGAATGCTAGGAGAGAGTTCTTGCTGCACTGCAAGTTACTAGCTCAGTTTCTTGCTTTCCTTCCTTGAGGTAAGCATATATGAAGAAGGGAGAGACACATTTGGGATTAAAAAGTTCATTCATTTCTGTGCTATCAAAACCAGAGGTCAAGTAATAGGTTAAACAGAGTAGAGGCCACTCACAGGAGGATAAGATGCATTAGGAATGTTGAAATCCAGGTCAGCTGTTTCTTCTATAGATAAAAATACCTTCAGAGTGCTTGAAATACAGATATTTATATGTCACAAAATAGCTGTTCTGGGGAGAACAACCTGTCCTTTCCTCTTCACTTCTACTCATAATAGAAAAAATGCATTAAGAGTTAATCTTCATAAAATAGGTGGCTGTGCTGTATATGGATAGAAACTTCAGTGCCAGATAACTTGCCTCTGGATGGTTATCTTTTCCCTTTGGTGTCTGTAGTTTGTCTCTTAGAGCCAGTCTACCCCAGGACTCAGCTGGTGTGAGTGCCACAGCTTAGCTGCTGGAAGTCAGGCAATGGCTGCTTCTCACAAGCTCAGCCTGGTTCCTGCATTATGATTAGAACTGGTGCTAGTTCTCATCAACTCTAATTAAACTTAAGTTTTTCTCATATATGTAAACTAAGTCCTTGGAAGACCTCACAGTATTACTGTAATTCTTCTTACAGGCCATTGTTCTCAGCAGCTATCAGAGTATTTTCTGCCCGTGTCCTTACAACAGTAACATATCAACAATTTATGGTAGCAAAAAGGATGAAAAACAGAGGAAAAGACCCCAGAGCCTTTGTTAAATAATATAGCAAGAAATGCTGAGAAGCTATCTAGTGCTATTTAGTTACTTCTTCATCACTTGATTATTTTACTGTTTCATTTCTATTTACATACCCCGTTGATTCTTTAGCATCTGGGTTTTGCACAATTCTTTCAATAACCTACGGTTCAGTGACTATAATTACAGGATTGTTAAAGTTCACATTTCACTATTCATCTTGTTATCTCTCTTAATGGAAGGTTGAAATAAATGCACATAATTACGTGGTTGGTTCGAAATTATTTTTGTATTGCTGTCACTAGGACACACTTGAAAAGCAAAACTTATTTTCAGTGTGATTGTTATGAGGGTCTCTGGCAATAAAAAGAATACCTGCAGCTGAACCCATCTGCTATGATGTTGTGGTGTTTCCATCTCCCTGCCATTGAAAGCCATGAGTTTCATACTATTTCAGTATAGGACTTAGTAGCCTACACAGTTGAAATGCCTACCTAGTGAATTCTAAAACAGGGGTTTGGACCTGGTATGTGAAGGTATTGTTTATCTGGAAATGACAGCTGTGTGTAAATGCCAGACATGAAACAGCTGTAGGGTAGGTTTTACTTTTTTTTTACCTGTTGTGTCCTGAGGGCACAAGGTTGTGAATTAAAAGAAATTGAGTAAAGAGGACTCTTAACTTAAATTCTGTGCAAATCCTGTCATTCTCTGTCTAATATCCCATACCTTATTGTGCAGTTTACACAGAGCTGTCAAGTATTTGACTCAGATCAAGGGTGTTTTTCTATTCTGATGAACTTGGGTCTGTAGTAGTTTTGTTTTAAGTGAGAGAACAGAAGAGGGAGTGGGATAAAAATAAAAAATTAATATTTTACCAATTCCATTTAAAAGCTTTCTTTACATTGGATTCAAGCCTACGGTGAGATATCTAGAATGATGCAATCTGTGGTCAGTATAAAAGGAACAGTCTGTCTGAAGTTGAGGTCTCTATGAGTAGAATGGCTAGTGTGAGTATGAGTAGTGTGAGTATCTATCTTCTAATTAGAAACTGGATGAGTTTAGTATAGCTTGTCTTCTGACAAATATACAGGTTGATGTAAAAATATGATAATTATTTCCTGCCATATCTATAGTTTTTCTAATCCCTAAAGTAGGGATGGAAGAATTTATGATTCATGGGTTAACTTCCACAGCAGTCCCTCTATAAGGTAATAATCTGAGAGGCTCCCTGTAACAATGATTCACCTGCATTTGGGCATGCCAAGAGGATCATGTTTTAAATTAATGATGAGCAGGAAAAGGTATCCCAGACTTGTTTTAAAGTTACTGAAGATGTGTTTGATTATCACATTTATGCAAGGGAGAACTGCATATATCTGTCAAGAAGCAACATGCTTTGACTACATGAACAAAACTCTTGTGCTTTTTGAACACAACTTAGTATTCAGGTTTTTTATCTACTTGTGAACATTTATGAGCCACTAAGTGTGTAGCGACTAATAGATAGTATTCAGTGAACAACTAAGGATATCTATAGATAATCTGTAAGCAGAAAAAGTCCTGAGCAAAGTCGATAAGAAAACAAACAGTATCCCTTGATGAATCATAGCTGTAATGCATAGTGAGTGCTGCAGAAATCAGTTTGAAGGCAGACCACAGATTAATCTGGGCCAAGCACCTGCTCAACACATGCAAGTAATATATTGGTGAACTGGCAAACTCTTGGCAAAACTTGGAAGTTTTCATTATTAGCCTTTCTACAGCAAAATAATTCAAGAAAGTTGATGACCTTTGCACTACATGGTCAAAAAGGACAAGGTCAATGGGTAACTTAGTGTTAACCTAGTCCTTAAAACAAGGACTACACTGAAGTGACACCTTGTCTTGACTTGTTAAAGACTGTGGAAACTTCTTAGCAGTGAGAGATGCCTCATAGCCCCAGCAGAATCATAGAATCATTAAGGTTGGAAAAGACTTCTAAGATCATCAAGTCCATTCATCAATCCAACATTAGCATGCAAACTAAATCACATCATGAAGCACCACATCCACATGTTTTTTGAACACTTCCAGGGATGGTGACTTCACCACTTCCCTGGCCAGCCTGTTCTAATGCCTGACCACTGTTTCAGTAAAGCCTTTTTTTCTAATATCCTATCTGAACCTCCCTGGTGCAACTTGAGGTCATTTCTTCTCATCCTATTACCAGTTACATGGGAGAAGAGACCAGCCCCTAGCTCACTGCAACCTCCTTTCAGGTAGTTGTAAAGAGCAATAAGGTCTCCCTTCAGCCTCTGCTTTTTCAATCCATACAATCCATATTCCCTTTCTAAGACTTGTGCTCCATACCCTTCACCATCTTGGTTGCTTGTAGACTATAGCTGGATGACAGGCACTTGGTGCAGCACTCAACATGTAATTACATTTGCTATAAGTTGCTTCCATTGTTGAAACCATTCCTATAAATTGTTGTTCAGACCTCTAGCTCTATTTTATCTATCCATATTCTTTCAGGTTGCTGTCAGTTGCCTTACAAGCTGCTGTAACAAGATGTGGAAAAGCTGAACTGGTACAAACTCACAGATGAAATTCCTCTATCTCCTGCACATTAAATACAATGTAGCCTGCTGCTTCTTTGTGTTATGGACTGAGGAAGGGTGTGAGGAAAAATGTAGGAGGAATGATAAAGCAAGAAGCTTGCTGTATCCAGAGCCGGTTGTTCTGGGTGGCCTTTGTTCATAGCTTTGTTTATCCATGCCAAGATAGAAGCCAAAGCCCAGCTCATGTCAAATCCTCATTTGGCATGGAGCTGGGGGCCCTTGTTGGCTGACAGCCATAAACCATGCTTTACCTCCCTCACAAATAATATTTCTTCTTTTATTTCAAATACACTAGAGATGGGCCCATGTGTGAGATGAGTTTTGTCATACTGAATCTTGAGGTAATCTTAATTGGTATAAACTATCCTTTGTAGTGTCCAGGGGACCATTACAAACTATCTGCTGCATCCCATAGGCTTGTGGCGTGCCTGGTTTGGGACTGCTGAGTTTGTCTGTCTTGCTTTGGAATGAGTTTCTGCTGTGAAGTGACCTAATTTCCACTCTCAAGAATATACTGATTTGAAAGTAGAAAGGAAGCATGTGAAGAAATCCCCCTCACCAAGGTAAATATAGGTGGTAACATGCAATATCCAATTGCTCTTCTCCTAGGGTAAGGCCTTGTTTGGAGGCTGAAAAAGTGCCAGGACAGCTTCCAACTTCTCACAGGACCTGCTCTCTCGTCATTTGAGGTCCAAGTCCTGTGGCCTGTTATGTTGAACAGTGAAGGCTGCTCCAGGATTTTAATAATCCTGTTTAATTACTCCTTTTTTTTTTTTTTTTTTTTTTTTTTTTTGTTGTTGTTGTGGCTTCTGCTACAACAGAAGAAGCCTTTTTCTGGTAGTTCCGGTAGTTATCTACTTAAGCATCAATAAAAGTAACACATGCAGCTGGTTACCATCTTTCTTCCCTACCATGGATTCTTTCTTCTTTCCTCTTCAGTGGCAATAACTGTTTTATGAAAAGGTTTCAAGCTACCCACAAATTTAGGATGACTCGCTGTGAAGACAGGCTTCCATATGATGCCTCAATGGTAGAATTCTCTGCCTTGTGGCATGCTCCCCTGTACCTGTTTTTCTTTTGCAGATGAATGACTCCCAAAAGTGGAGAAAATGTGCAAAGCAAACATATTTCATATCTGTCCCCAGATCCCTTTTATTTATCTTCTTTCCTTCCAAAACATATCAAGGAGTGCTTGCTATTTCTGGGCATCTTGGGGAGAGTACTTTCAGGTTTCAACTACCAGACACACATGGCACATTATGCAAGCCTGCTGTCCCTTTGTCCCACCTCAGCAGGCCTGTCAGGTGAAAAATTAGCTTTGGGTATTTTGTGTCTGTCTCTGAGATCCCCCTAGTGTTTTCAGAGCCCTAAAAATACTCTGCAGGTATGCCCACACTGTTTAAAGTGAGATTTAGATTTTTCTTGGATGCACCTCGCCTGTTGACAGCACCTCACTGCTGTTGACATCGCCACCATTCTGATCACGTGGAGCTCCCTTGGTTTTATTCTAGCCTTTGAAAATCATACATCCAGGCCATGAAACTAGGCAGCTAGATTTGACATAACGTAGATGATTCTCAGATTTTTTAAAAGGAGAGAAATAGACAGTAGATGCCTGAAAGAAGGCAATACATAGCTGCTTGTCCTCTGAGTAACAGTATTGGACTTGTTCATAGCCAGATGCTTGGATGAAGTCACGCCATAGTTAAAGTGCTGACAATACCTATCAGAGCCAGATGATGTGAGATTCCATCAGCTTCAGAATTGATGACATAACTAAGATACCTCACTGTTAACTGAGCAGGGGGAATTGGTTGATCTGGGGCAGGTAAAGCTGGACAGAAGCTCCACACATTGAGGAGATCGACTGTTAGACTGAGAGTGAGCAAATGCAATTAACTCATTGTTAATTTAATGTCATTTGCATTTGGTGTGTAGATTCCAGGATTTTTTTTTGTTCATTGAATGAATCACTCTTTACTAGCAGGTTTTACAGGGTGAATCCTCCTGAGACGTCAGAGTTGGTGTGTGTTTGTTAATGTTAGTGTATAGCAGCAGCCCAGGTGTATGTCACAGTACCAACCTGTGCACTGGATGACTTTTGCTCAAATTTGAAAGGCTTCTCCTGTAGTGCTTGGATAAAACTTAGTGTTTCAATATGCTCAACTATTAAGTTACAGTCCTGTGGTTTTCAGTATCATATTTAAGGATGTCACAGCAGTTGGCTTTGGCATTAATTGTTTTCTTTTCCAAATCAATGGAGTTTAGAAATGATGTGCTGAAGACATTTATTTGGAAGCTGTCACAGGATAGGTAGTTTATTGATGCCTGTGAGCTTTCTCTGACATTTTACTTCTTCCCTAACCCTTACACTGTTCCAAATTACCAGGTGTACCTCACCATGATGCATATACATGGCTCCATGTTCTTGGTTCTGCTGAAAACCTCATTTGTTACTCTCAGCCTCCCTTAGGATTTTGGTGTGGTCTTGCTCATTGGGTCTAAAATGTGAAGTATTTCTTGGCAGCTCAGCCATGGGTTTCTTAGACAAATAGTAAAAGTTTTCTTCAATCCTGACCTCAAGAAACGTGACTGCTGACATGTCCAGGTTTGCTAGTGTGCTGCAAGCTGAGGCCATGCCCCACTCCTTTGCAGAGTGTTCCCACAGCTCCTCACCCCTCTGCCCACACTGCTCTCTTCTCATCACTGCTGCTTCTTATGTCTTGCTGCAAACGAAATGCACTAATAAAAATCAGTGCACTACTGTCCTCTGAGAGCTTTCCCACTTATATTAACCTGCATCTCAGGTCTGTGGCATAGATTAATGTGCTAAGTCCTTTGAATTTTTATCTACACTGTTTCTTTTTAGTCTAGGAACAAAAGTCAAACAAAGGAGTTCAAATGCAGAGGTCTCTTCAGTGTTGCTCTTCTATATTTTTTACTAAGTTGGAGACCTCACACAATGTTGCAAAACAAATTGCAGACAAAGTTTTTATTTTATTTAATACCATCTGTTTTCCTGCTTCAATTTCATGACTGCATGATTCTCACTGCTGTGCCTATGGAAGGGTTATAGACATTGCCAAAGATGTATTGGCTTAATTAGGGCTTTGAAGCACATTTCCAAAGGCACCACTATGCGGCTGTTGTTTAACATCGAGTGCTATTCTGGCATCTGTCTGATGCTGAAAGTGAAGAAGGAAAAAAACTGTCCAAACCTTTAAAACAAGGGAAAAAAAGGATGGAGGAAAGAGGGGAGGGGGCAAGACAGAACAAATTCAGAGTAGCCACTTCAGCATTGCTTCTTTCAATGTATTTCCAGCATGATGTCTTGAATTTCTTCTATCACACATTACTAACAAAAATTCCCTCAAAAGAAATAATCTTTGTCATTTAAACTGCAATTTTCTATGTGCAGTTTCATCCTTTTCTCCTACTTGAGACTTAAGATATTATTTAACTTTGTTTTTTCACACTTCAGATCTTTTTGTACAGCTACATCCCCAGTGTGTTGGTATGTGCATTAATTTCCTGTTAAAAACCTGTTTGTCCTGTTTACTTTGGGATAAACCCTATGCTTTATCCACTGTTCAGGAAAGTCCTTTAGAAACATAGCTAGCTTATCACTTGGTGTAGCCCTGTCTGGATGTGTTTCAGTGAACACATTGCATCTGCTAATGGAGAAGAAGCAGGAAAGCAACCTTCTGCAGCCACCATGAGACAGCAGGAGCAAACCATACACCATAGAGCACTGGGCCAGCCTGATGCTGTGCCCAACCTGATGCTTCCTGGTCTAGCAAAAATAATACAGAATATGGGAGGTGTTCTCAACTCCAGGATAATAAGGATTTCTTTAGTAATACTATTTCCTTGCACAGATAAGTTCCTGAGTTAGCAGCTGCATAACTTAACTTGTGGAATTACCTTATACTAGCTTATTACATATGTGTATTTGGGGTGGGGAGGGGAACCATTAATCCTGTGCCTTGGCATGCCATGTCACACAGCTTGGTGCAAGATCATTGCAGACTGTGCATCTGAAGTATTCCCCTGGTGCATGGCACTGACACAAATACGTCAATCACTGGCAGCACAATATCTGTCTAAGTTTCAGACAGTCCTCGGCTCTGAAAGCCTGAAAACTCAGCAGGGAGCTTAAATGAAGGTTTCAAATGGCTGGAGCCTGGCCTTTGTGGATACTGAGCCACCAAATGTAACCATGCCCAATTTGATGCAATCAATGCTCTGAAGCTCAAGAGGCAAGGGCTAAAGGGTTGAAGTGGACTGTTAAGGAAAAAGTATAGGTGGGTAGTGCTGATGGATGGAATAAGGTAGAGAAAAGGTTTTAAAAAAAAAAAAAAATTAAAAAAAAATATAGAGGAAATTTGGTGGTGAAGTAACCCAAGATTGTGTTCTGGACTGGAAAGCTGGGCACAAGATGCCAGGGAAGATGAGCTGTGTGAATATTTGGGTCACAATGGAATATGAGGAAAGGGAGGATTAAATAAACATAGAGGGAAATGTCAGATAATACTAGAAAAGACTAAGATCTGAGGTTTTGTTTTGGGGGACATAGAAACATCATACAAACAACATTTTTGACATCATAGAAAAACTCAGGATTTTTTCTATTATTCCCTGACAGAGACAGAAGGGGTTGTTTCTAACTAGAAGGGAGGTGCTGCCAGATGTGGGTAGATGTGTCAGTCAGCAAGAAGAGCTCTCTCTGCCTTCTGAGGCTGAAACACTTAAAGCATTTTAGGGGGAAAACTGGGCTGGAGGTAGTAGTCAGGCAGTAGGTATGTTGCCCACAGGAGAAAAGGCTGGTTTGGCTTAGCTCTGCTCTGGCAGCTCCCACTTCTTATTTCTTAGTTAGTTAATGTTTGTAAATGTGGAGTGCCCAATACGTCCTAAGTATTGTTATCAATATTAAAAGTGACCGTAAAACCTACTATAGAGAATGTGTACACACATTTATCTGCATAAGCAAAGCAGTTCCTGATGTCCATCGACTTAAGTCACTGCACAGAAACTGCAGTAGTTATGCTGAAGGAGATGTGGTCTAATGGAGTTTTAAAATTGAGTGGTATTTATCTTGGAGACAGCTGTAGCTCATCAGGGAGAAATGGTTTATTGAGTCAGTACATGTGCAAGAACATTGAAATCAATTGTTATTTACCTGGTAATGAATAATGTGATGAACTAGTGGAATCTGTTTTATCTGGAAAGTTTTACGGCTTTAAAAAGAAAAAAAAAAAAATCTTGGTCTGCCAGAGACTTTAACATTTGTTTTGCAGTGCTGTGATTCTGACCTCAGGTGCCTGGCATGTCTCTGCTCTGATGAGTCTATTTTGAATTTCAGCATATGGTCCCAGCAGCATATCCCCGACGTGTGGCCCACTAGCCCCAAGTGCAGTTACGTATGGAGAAGCTGCCTCTCCCCACACTTACTTGTGCCAGGAGACCAAGAGCCTTCCATGGCAGTACAGCAGTACAGAGCTTGCAAGCTCCTTACCTGATTTTTATACAGTTGGAGAGCATAAGCTTTTTTCTCAACCAAAATAGATTTCTAGCTAACCGGTATCTTACCTGTATCCCTGGGTAATGCTATATATGTTAGAAATACAATATCAGGAGGAATTTTTTTTCCTAAACCCAGATTGGGTAATGCTGCAGTAGGAAAACTGATACTTATATTAATTTTCTTCCAGACAGTAAGTTGCTTCTTCTATTAAAATGTATGTTTTCTCAGGGGTTCAACTCTTACAAAAAGTTTATGCTGAAGTACTCTCCCAGGGTAATGACATAGTCTAGATAAGTGCAATATTTCCGTATTTATTTTTCTTAAATATCCTGCATATCTGTCTTGAGGATAAGCTTGTTTCCAAAACACACAGTATTTCAGTATCTGATACTTTTGTGCACAGAAAAATGAACTGTCATCAGAAATGTCTAACTTCGGTTTTATTGTTTGCCCCGATTTAAAAATTATTGTCTCAAATGGTTGATAGCAGATATTGAACAAATCAAAAAGGTGTCAGACACCTGTTAATTATCCTTTCTACACAGGTAATTTTTTCTGAGAAGGCCACTACTTCCCTTGTACTTATTTCACTCATGCAGAGCTGCATGTGAATGTGCACAGAGAGATGTCCTAGCTCTGAGCAATATCTGGCTTCTTACAGAAAGGCTCAGCAAAAGTGCAAAGTGCAGGAAAGGTGTTTGCACAGTGAATTTTTATATTTTTTTCTCTCTGAAAATCTGGACTGAAATTTGCATGATTTGGTCTGCAAGGGCAGTTTTAAAAGTTCTTTTTTTTGCCTTTTGATTTTTATGAAGTGTAGTGTTTCATGATACAATTCATTCAAGCAATGGTTTCTGTGTTTTGTTTGTTGGGGTTCTTTTGGGGTGGTTTCTTTTTGTTTGTTGGTTGTTCTTTTTGCAAGCCTGGATAGAATAACTTTGCAAATGTAAATTGGACCTCAGATAACCATTAGAATGTTATCTTTTCCAAGCACTGTTTTGGACTGAGAGCTATTTCTGAGATAAGAAGTAGATGTAAATCCCTTGCAGTAAGTGCTCACTGCTCAGGGAAACTTTTCACCTGGAGTGCTGTCAGGAGCATTAGAGCAATTTTCACATAATCATACACTTGAGTGTCTACAGTTTGTATGTGGTAGAGGGCTGGAAAGATGTGGTACTGTTGGACAGAGTCAGTTTAGCACTGGTGGACTGTCCTGAGCAAAGTCACGGGCATGATACGAGTTGTCAGGATACTGAGCAAGTAGGTGCATGAGTTTTGGTTGTGTGTTTGATTTTCATGTGGGTTTGTTTCCTTTGGTGTTAAACAACATGAGTAATGCATGCCCATGGTGGACTGTAACTTTATTTCCAGTATACCTGGAAGTTATAAAATTGCTTTACTATCAGTGCTATGCAATGAGAGGGAGTTTTTCTTAAGCAATCATTAAGGTACAGCCACATCTAGGGGAGAAGAGCATTTTTGTGAGGTGTACATTAACAATTTATTAAACTGAAATGTTTTAATAAGAAAACAACATTATTGTGTCCTCTTTGAGTTCAAAATAAGCCAAAGTCTGTTCTTGTGCTGATGAAGGCATGAAAGCCTCAAGGTATTATTCTGTGACAATGTAAGCCATCCTTAAATGAAGACGACTGCTACAAGCTTCTGGCCTTATGCTGGTACCACCATTGGAATTTGGGTGAAAAGGTGACATATTATCTGTTTGACCTTAAATATACAAAAGTGAACAGATCTCCCCCAAAAGCAGCCCTTCTCTTAAGACCTGGATCAACACTCTGAACTGGTCTGTTTGCCTTGTGATTGTCCCTTGTGGGCCAAGATAGCAGATGGGATGTGTATGCATAAAACCAAGATTTATTGTAAATATTAAAGAATATTAAAAATAAGAATAAAAAAGGCCTAAATTGTATTACTTGAATGCTAAAATATTAGGGTATTAGGGCTAGACCCCATGCAAATGTGGTCTGGGGAGCTGGAGACTGCAAAATGAGAGGGACAACAGCCAAAATTTAAGAAGTCTCATGACTTCTGAGAACATCAGCCTCACATGGCATTACTGGAATTTGGCTTTACAAAAGGAGTGAACTGGTGAAAATGAGGAGCAACTTATATTTTTAGAGGCAAAGGCACTGAGGTTATCTGCTGTGAGCCATAAAGAACACAGTACTGTGAACACTGTTTCCAGCTTGTGGACTGTCTTGGCTGGCCTGTGCTTATTGAGCCTGGGGAGTGACATATGACTCGGTCATTCCCACTCATGGGCAACAAAGCCAATATCATAGCAATGTAATGTCACTATGGGAACTTATGTCACTTATTCATGAGGTGTCTGGGGATATCTTTAGGGGCACTGAATTAGAATAAAGATATTCTTGCACCAGGAAGTCCAAAGCCTGGTTCTAAAACAAGTAATAGACTGGAGAGTAAAAAGGTGATGAAAAGGTCAAATTAAACTAGGCTTCAATTCAGACAAAGCTTTGATCGTTATTTTCATGAAGGTGCTAGCATTCCTGCCATGATTTTCACAAATATGTTACACTTAGCAGTCTGTATACAGTGTATTATGTAAGGCACTTAATATGATTGAACCCCTGGAAGGAAATCAGGAATATTTCATGACTAAAAATTATAGCAAATATTGCATCATTTAGCTGCCAAAGTTCCCTTGTACAAGAAAGGGGATACTGACTCATGTGAGAAAGAAATTGTTCTTAACATGAGCAAAAATTCCAGAAATCTATTTCAAGAGTGTAGTGATTGTAGTTCTGAAAAATACCCTTACTTCTGGGTATATTTTCTTAATGGAAATGAATTCTGTTTTTTCTGCTATTTGGTCCCCTCTTTCAGAGCTATATAATCTTTTACTAGTCTTAAAATCAGTCTTCTCACTGTGTTTAAAAAGCAAATTCCAATAGGTAAAGGTAAAAGCCATATTACTCTAGGAATTTAGATGAATTAAAAGAACCGCTTATTAACTTAAAGAGGTCCAGAACATCTGATTTATCTTGATAATGAGGTCTATTAAACATAAAACATCAACAGCAAGAGGATTTAGTAAAAAAAACCCCAAAACTCTTAAATTAGGCTTCCCTAAGGAAAGCTTGTTTCTTGTTGGTCCAAATTCTTTGCTGTACTTTTTACTTTCTGCTTTTCTGTGAAGATTTCTGTTAAGAGACTGAACACTGAAACCAGAAGGTTAGCAGGTATTTCAAAGCCTAGATTGCTTGAAGCCTTGGAGATTTTTAAAATTTAAACTAGAGTTGAACTGTAAAGATTCTAGAGATGCTACTAAACTACGAAGGATTTGCAGCCTTTTCTGTAGCTGATAATCCTCTATCTATAGCAAAGTAATGAAATATTTCATTAACTGCATCAGCAGTATGATACTGTATTACCATAATATGTTAGCTCTTCAATAAAAAGGACTTTATATATAAGTATCTGTGGTCTCCATTGGAGCTTTGGTTTACCTTATTCTGAAGAGTAGAGGACCAACCAACTTTCTGTGGATAAGAAATTTTGCTTTTTAACCATGCCATGTGTTTGATCAAGCACAAGTGGTCCCTGAGTATCACCACTAAAGGTCCCTGAGTATCACCACTGCAAACTTTCCATGTTGCAGATGTCTGTTAGGTCTGTTGAAATAACAAGTTTATGAGAGAATCTTCTGTGAGAATCTTCTTCAACCAGCCTAACTGGAGAACCTAACTTAGGCCAGAAGGTATTTTGATGTGTAAGATCCTGTCTTGTTCTTAAACTGTAAACCTAGGTGGTTTTCCTTATATTAGGTGCTTAAGGTTGGGTGGTGCATATATCCGCATAGCATCTCTTATTGTGAGCAGTTACATACCCTTGGTTTCTAGAAAAATGTACCCATAAAAACACCAGTGGGGTGGAAAATCAATAGATCATGCAGAAGGATATCTGAGAAATGCTGTTTCCCTGCTGCCTGCAAATATTTGGATGATCACAATTGCTGCCTTCATAAGAGAGGTTATTGTTTCATGTGCAGCCTTTCTGTCTAGCATCCTTTAGCTCAAGAGAACAATCAGCTATTCTTGTTTGCTTCCTTGAAATAGCATGGACAGATTGATACTTGTTCCTAAATTATACATGTTTTACAACTCAAAATGAGACTGAAGAAAAAGTAAACAAGGAGACCCATAGAAAAATAAAAAACAAACAACAAAAAACCTCAAAAAATCCCCAACCAACCAAAAATGAGCCTGTTTGCCTTTTCAGTGACTAACATTTAATTAAGAATTGGTAGAGTGTGGTGTATGATCTGGGGGAGCAGGAACAGTTGAAGGATGACCTTGTAATGATTTCTGGATTCTCACAGCTTTATTTACAAAGCATTGTAGAATATGAGCAAAAAGAAGTAAAGAAGTATATAAAAAAGCAGAAGAGAAGGGAAAAGGAACAGGAAGCGAGATAAAATAGGGGAAAAGAAGACAATGAGGAAATAGGCAACAGGACAAAGGCTGGGAGTTAAGAACAGTTAATCTTATGTACTGGTGAGTGGTAAAATGTGTGTGTGGAGGCTGAACATGGGTGCAGAGGAGACTTAGAAAAAAGAAAGAAAATGGAAACTAAAGTGTTGGAGTGGGAGGAGAGGTTATTTCATTTGTTTCTGACTTGTTTTGGCAGTAACCCAGCCAAGCTTGTATTTTTCTGGGCAGTCCTGTACAAGAGGATTGGAGAGGGCTGGTTGCCTGCTTCCCTGGGTGCAGTCCCAGGCATGGGCAGCATGGCAAGGCTGGGCAAATCAGACTTGTCCTAGAGAGACACTGAATGGAACTTCTGCTTTAGGAGTCCATGAGCATCGAAGCTGTTTCCCCGGGGGGCCATAGGATAATCCTGTGAAGGGGAGGACAGCAGGAAGTTGTCATGGAAACGAAGGGCCTGAAAGATTGACTCTGAGCAGGAACAGGCCAGCTAAGCAGCCTAAGTAGGATTTATAGCACATTATAGTGTGAAAAACAGGAGAAAATTACTGTAAAGGCAGGAATTATAGCACAACAGAACATATCAGCTCTGAGATCTGTCTTGCTAATTAAAACAGCATAGTCTGTGGTGGAGCGCGCGATAAGCCTGTTAGTCTAAATGGGAAGATGTTATCGATACTTCATTATAAAGTTTATTGTCTTTAAGGTAATTGTGGAGGAGGGTAGGGAAGTGTGGAACCTGAATAACCAATACCATTCTCTGTCTGCTCACTGTACTTAATAAATATCCATTTGCTGCTGAATCAAATCTCTGGAATGTTTTTTCCTTCTTGAAATTTTCCAGCTGCAAGTCAATTTGCATGTGTTTGTGGGGTAAATGAGAAGCTTAAGGGGGAAAAAATGTGACTGTGTATAGAGTGGCTGGCAAAGCAAATTTTAGTAACTCTCTTTTACTTAAGTCACTGAGTGTGTCACCTTAGGTTTGGGTTTGGGGGTTTTTGTGTTTTCTGTGGTGGCTCTTTTTTTTTTTTTAATGGTGGTGTGGGTGTGGGGAAGCAGATATTCTTGAAATAGCCTTATTTTTGTTTGGTTCTAGTAGCTCTTAACTGAGGATCTCAAATCACATAACATTCCTGGTGAAACTTGTAAGGACTAATTCAAGGTCATGTAAATCAATAATGAGACAAACTAGCCACAATTTTTTTGTTCTGACCATGAAGTAATGTCTGTCTAGTCATTAGAAGAATTTTCCTTATTTCTTAATGTTTTCACATCCTTTCTTCAGCCTTTTCCCTATAGTAATCAAACAACAACTTGAGTTTTGACTGCATTAGTCCTAATTGTCCTGACAATTCCTGTGTAATAACACATATAAAAGGTTTGAGTGAACAGTGTTTAAAAAAATTTAGCAGCTGGTGCAGTCTAATCCATGTAATACATCATAATATGCTGAGCAGGAGATGAAAAGCCTACAACGCTTCTATTCAGTGAAGTAATTAATATTCTTGTTTGAATATCAGAAGACTATTTAAGGAAGAAATGAAAAAGAAAAAACCTGAAGCTCAATTGTTGACATTGACTGGTGTGTTGGAAGTGCTTTCACATAACAGAAGCTGAGGCAGTGTATTTTATGATGCTGGCTTTTAAGCATTTTAGCACATTCTAGTATTGCAGCAGTGTTTAAAAATAGCCCCCCAAAATTGTACTTCATCAGCTTTGTATCCTTAACTGCAACGAGTCTCTCATTTCTTGCTTCTTACAGTTTTCTTTATGTCTTTGTGTGCAGTGTTTCCCACGGATGAATGCTGTGAAAGGGTTGGCATAGGCAGACGAGCACCTTTAATGATGAAAGTGATAAAAAGCCGCAAAAAAAGTATCTCACGGCAAAAAAAAAAAAAAAAAAAAAGAGCAACCTGTTAAGTGCTGTTATCTTGCAGCCAAAACCCTCCTGCATACTCCCTTTCTGCTGGAAGGAGAGGTTTTGCAGGTAGAGGACATTTCCTGGGCAGACACAAGCAATTAGTGGAAAACTGAGGACTGGTTATTCTTTAAAGGCCAGGTTGGATGAGGCCTTGAGCGACCTTGTCTAGATGAGAGGTGTCCTGGCCAATGGTACAGAGGTTGGAGTAGATGATCTCTAGGGTCTCTTCCATCCTAAGCCATCCTATCATTCTATCATTCTTCCTTCATCTAATCATGCCCAGACCTGAGGTGCTGATTTGACTGCTCTGCCTTTCCTCCACATTGCTGCTTTTGTGCATTGCTCTTCGAACACTTGGTCCACTTTAAGGAGCAGCTGCAACAGTGGGGTTTGCATTTGGTTTCCAGAGGTGCTATGACATATCAAGAACCATGGTGCTAGACCCGGTTAGCTTCATATGGTAATTACTATAGTATCTATCAATTTATTGTCTCTGATAGATGCAGTAGGTGTTGAGAAATATTACAAGAATTTCGAGAGGTATGCCTAGTTGAGACCTCTAGGTTACATAGATCATTGTCACATTACTCAGCATTTTGTGATGTTGAAACATGAAATAGCCGCAAAACATTTCAACTTGAAGTAAAAGCTCCTAAAGAAAAAAATTAGTTCATGGGTCATAAGCAAACCTAGGTGAAGTTATAGGATATGGATTGTTGATACTTGCTGTGTGTCCATTATCATGTGTTAAAGGGCTGAATGGGATGAACAGACATCATCAGTCATCATTGGGAAAGTATGTACATTCCTTCTTTATACTGATTTCAAGATTTCTTTCAAAGCTTCTAGCAAGCTTTGATTTCATACTTGAGATGTGTTCCTCTTGACAGCTGCAGAAATAGAAATGCATTCTCTAATGAAGCTTGAAGTGCTCATGATCATTGTTTGAACAGTTTCAGGTCCTGACTACTGGGGAATGTGCTGCATAAGTCTTTGTAACCATGTGGATTTTTCTACCTGTGGTTTCTGCCAGTAAAGCTACAATAAGCTTTCTGTCCCTGTCTGCTTTCTCTAATGACGTATTTTTCTTGAGTTAAAGTTTAGATGTAATCTAAAAATACTGTATGTGGCAAATCTGAAATATCAGGAGCTGTTATTGTTAGGGCAGATCTTGTGTGCTGAATAAGGGTGTCCTTTGTTACATTACCTTTCAATGAGTTAATGGTTATTATAGAGAATGGTACAGGTGCTGCCATAGTATCTGAGAACACTTAGTAAGTTAGGGCAGTGTATGTCAGGTTACTTTTTTGTATAAGAATAATGTAGGTTGGTGATGTTTTTTGTATGGGATTTAAAAATAGTTGAGTATTGAATGTTAAGTGATTTAGCATGTGATACTGTCTCCTTTAGTATTGGGCAGAGATTAGATCTTCTTGGCAGCAATGCCAAGTTAAACACTGCCATGGCTAGCTGCTGCTTTAGCCTGAAGGGTGTTGACTGTGGAAGTTAGTGATGTGAACCAGTTTAATGAACTGATCCAGCTGAAAAACAACTGAAGAAAACAATTTCTTGATCTGGTTCACTCCAAGGAGCTGCATCAGCACAATGGAGACAAAAGCAGGGAGCACAAATGTTAACCCTCACCCCTGAGAAAGGGGATGAAAAGCAGACATGTTGTAGGTAGGTTGCACTTGGCAATAATGCCAAATGTAGTGCTATGACTGTAGCATCAGTTTCAGACGTATGCTCTCACTATTCACAGGATCTGTTGCAAGTAGTCTTATTGTTATGAGAACAGCTTGGTTGAATTTGTCTTCTTATTGAAATGTTTGACAAAGTCACTGTGTATGAAGTAATTTGGCAACTAAGTATTGACTAATATACAAGCAGATAGAGAAGAGATGGAGGGATAAAACAAGCAGCTGAAGTCGCTGAAACCTATTTTCCTTAATCTTTTTTAAGACTTATTTCTGGAGAGTCTTATTATCAGCCATGGGTTCCATAGGTGTTTGAAACTTCGATCCATCGCTTTTGGTGAGGGTTGTCCGTAGTATAGCACAGCAGAGAGCACTCAGGGCTTGTCTTTAAGGAGATCCAGTGGGAGAAACAATTAAATTAACAGCCTGCAGCCTATGCTGCCTGCTTTGCAGTCAGGGAGCAGCTCATGAAAGCATACGCAGCATCAGCAGAGATTGTGAAAAATAACGCAGCCTCTTAGTGAGTCATCAAACCCATTGCACAGACTTTGTCCACTTAATAACTCGTGGTTTGGTGGCTGTTTTTTTTCTAGTGGGGCATTAAAGCATGCCAGAGTACTGTGAGTGCTTTTGCTGTGACTTTGTATTTTTAGGTGGACCTTTTACAACTATAATTATTTCTAGAAGGCTTTCTGTTTGTTTAGGATTTTAGTAGAGTCAGAAAATCAAAGCATGACCCCTCTTTGGGAAGGGCAGACAGGTGCTGCTGTAAAGAACATTTTCTTGGACTATTACAATAACCAAGACCAACTGTATCTCCATGTTTCTAGAACTTTTTACTTATTTAATCCTACTTGTTTGTCCCCTCAATCAACCCTCCCCCCCTTTTTTCATTGCTTTATTTTTCCCCATCTGTGTATTTTTGTTATTGTGTATCATTGTTTCTGCACTGTTCCCTTCAGAGAACAAGGCTTTCCCAGAACTGATATACTTGACTGACCCTGCTAATTACTTGCTGCAGCCAGCACAGAGTATTCATGCTGCTTCTGAGTGGTACCATTTGGAAAGGAACAATTATTTTCTGTTGATGCTTATGAGAAAGCATGTAGTTGTGTTGTCCTGGGTCTGCACCGTAGCACTAGATGGGCAGAACTTCATCAGCTTTTTGTTGTACTTCTAATTTTTGCTAATGAAGGCTCTAACAGAGTAGCATGTGTGCTTTTAGAGTAAAAGGGAAGGGGAAAAGGCATTGAATTTTCATATTTATATTTCTACACTGGAAACTTGAAGAACACTTTCTTATTAGTATCATTGCTGTTTTGGGCACTTGTTTTGACAAGAGGTATTATTAACTATGTAGATTTGGAACAGCCATTAAAATGCTGGTGCAGTGAAAGCCAGTGTAATGAAAGAAAATGGAACAACTGAAGTGATGTGGTTAAATTATAATTATAGTATTTTTGAAGTCTTTTAGACCATGTGATAGAGAAAAGAAAGGCTATTCTTTTATTTAGAATGGTATATGAGATGATTATAAGAAAGCCCCACTGAAGCCTTTTCTGACAAAACTGAGAAGTTCTGTGTAGCAAATATCCTTCTGTGTTATATCCTATTTTGAAACAAACTTTGTCATGATGCTCTTCAAAATGTGGTGCTAAGTCTGAGCATTTGGTTTGTAAGTAGCACACGCAGTGATAGGAAGTATTTAAAATGGAGCCCAGGTCTGTTCCTTCTGCTGCCCTTTCTGTTTAGTTAACTGATTTTTAGTGTGAGTTAACTCATGTTTAGTACGAGTTAACTCATTTTCCTCCACCTAATTTATTCTAATATTTCCAGTATGGCCAGCTCTAGACTGTTGGGTTTAATATGGCAATGTTCCGTGAGGGCAGAACTGGAATGTCTTCCCTCAGAAAAGTGATGAATTTGTTATTTATGTGTATGCATTTTGTCCTTCCAGTGCTCTGTCATGTTTGCAACCAATTCAAATCCCAGGGAACTGCAGAAATCTCAGATCATTAAATCTTCTTTGTGCAGCTATCTGAATATATATTTGGAGAAAACCAAGTCTAGTCAGTTACATTTAGGGAGAACAAACCAAAAATGCTCCATTCTGTACTTTCTGTTCTATAGAGTTAAAACAGCTGTGATAATTATAGTGGTTCCTACTCTTGCTGTATAACTTGAAATTCATTAAGTAGTCTCTATACTTCTGTATCTTTTTTGGGAAAATGAGCTGCAAAAAGGTGCACATTGTTAGTAGAGACTCCTAACTAAAGCCATAACTACTCAGAGCAGGCCTGAACTCTGATTTGTTTAATGTTTTTTTTCATACTCCTGCATTGTCTTGAAGTCCTTCTAGTAGGACTTCTTTCTAAAAATATTACTCCTGTATCAGAGGTATGTAATGAATATGTTTGTGGACTATTTTTGAAGGAAGAGATGTTTTCTTCTTAAAGAGCATTGCTAAGAGTTGAAGCATTGACTCAGTAGTTGGTGTTACATTTTTGAGCTGATGTCTCATTAACTGGGTGTTTGGAAAAAGAAAAGAATGGAGGGAAGGTTCAATAAAATAATAGAATATCCATCTAATATTTCTGTGCTTTCTCAGGTAATTTATATTATACCAGAAACATGCCTCTCTTTCCGTCTTCCTTTTCAGCTTAGCTAGGACTAACATATAAATCATTACTTCTCCCTGTGTATGTGTCTGAGGATGTTGTGAGGCTTTCTTTGCTGGTATTTTGGTCAATTCCAAATGATGACTTGACGAGCAGAATGCCTCAAGGAATTTGATTGTGCGATTCATGAGGATTAGTCTCTAATCCTTAACACAATCTTATGGGATGATAGGGAAGATGAGTTTTACATCACTTTTTAAATTCTATTTTTCAATTTTTTAATTAAGTTTAGATTTTATTCAGCTCTTCATGCTAGTATGGGTGCAAATGAAGATGTCAGTGTAGGAATGACCATGTCTATTCTACCCACATGGCATCAAGGATGAAATCATGGTGTTTTTACAAAGCAGAATGAGAAAAATTAGGATTACAGACACATAAGATCTCAAAGGAATGGTCAGATTTGGTGTCTTTAGTGGTGAGAGGTATAAAGCATGCCTTTTGCACCAACAGGTTTTCCAATTTAGGCCAGGTGTGACAAAGATGAGCTATCTGGCACCTCACTTCATCTGAGTAAACCTTTAACCTCTAAAGTTAGAGGTATAATGAAGTGTTGTCTTTGGGAAAAGTAGGCTTATAAAATTTCTATCCGCTTGACTAGACAGTGCACTTCTGCTGGTGAACTGTATTCAGCAGCTGGTTAGAGTCCTCTGCAGCAGAATTCAGAAGTTTTGTGTGATGCTGACCTATTTCCTTCTTGGTCCCTGTGGTCCCATCAGTGCCTCCTCACAGCTATGTTGTTGCTGAATTCATGTGTGTCCATTTTTGTTTGTTTCAGAAGATGCATTCACAGCAAAAGGTTTACTTCATTCATACACTAAGGGCTAAGAAAAGGAGTAGACAGAATCAAGTAGGCTTACAAATCAGCCAATATTCTTTGCAAACCCTTATGAAACAACCCAAATGGTGTTTACATCAAAAACACAGTTGCTTTTTTGTTTAATGTGGCTTTTGAAATGCCCTTGAAAGCAGAAACAACACTGAACAGTGTATGGCAATGCCGACTTTCCAGCAATGCTGATATCTGGATCACTTTATATTCCTTATAAACTGCATTGGAAGTGGCAAATTGTAAATCTGGCACTGGTTAGCATCAGAGAATGGAAGAAAAAATAGTTGCTATAGATAGTATAGGCTTGTACCTAGCAGTCCTAAATGACCTCTGTAAGGGTATTGAGACACTGGCACAGGTTTCCCAGGGAAATTGTGGATGCCCTCTCTCTGGAAGTGTTCAGGGCCAGGTTAGTATAGGGCTGTGAGCAAGCTGGTCTAGAGGAAGGTGTCCCTGAACATGATAGGGATGTGGGAACTAGGTGATGTTTAAGGACCCTTCAAACCCAAGTCATTCTATGATTCCATAGAATTCTATGATGTAGCCCTATGATTGACAAGGTTTTTTTTTACTATCTGTCAAGGTAATTTGGGAGCCCACCTGTCTCATTTCCTGGATTTTGTTTTGATCATGGATTTGAGTACATGCAGGGTTACTCTTGAACTGCTCTGGATGAAATTTCCATGAATGGAGAATGAGGTTGTTAGGACTGTAATGGAGAAATGCAGTAAATGCAAACCAAAGGCATTCAGCATACAGTGGACCCCCTGATCTGCAAGCTGTAGGTATTCAGCAGAATGTCATCTGTGCATGAAGTAGGCTTAATACATGGTAAATATTGATTAGCATGCTACCAGCATGGTGGTATATAGCTACTTATTAAATGCCTTCAGAAGGCCCAATACTGTTCTAATTTTTAACAACATGAAAATAGAGTGACTTTGAACTTAGTGGTAGTACTATAAAACTATAGCAGCACTATGAAAGCTGGCAGGAATCTGCCAGAATGCTTTCCTCCCATTAGTAACATGTCCTATACAGCCCCTAAATTCCTTTGATATCTATGATCTTTATCATAATATTGTACTTTATCTTACCACATGAGATAACTGACATCCTGAGTATTGACAAAATTAAATTTATATAATGTGACCTGTTGATGTACGGTGTCTGACAGATATACAGATGATGTGTTGCTTTTCATATTTGATGCACCTTGCAATACTCTGTGTGATGTTGTAGGGAACTATTATTTAGGGAAGATGTGTCCTCACACTGACCATATGAAGTTCAGGCTTAAGCTTCTCTCCAGGGATAAGTCTATCCAGTAAGTCTCAAGCAGCCTAATCCACTGATCTGAGTGAGACTCACTCTGAGCTATCACAGAGTTCTATTTGACTTCTCACCTCAATCCATCACTAGTATCTGACAGCAGGTAGGAGGAAGTCTCCAATTTTTTTTTCTCATTGTGTACTTATCTCTTCTGCTTGGGAAACAGGACAATTACCTGAGCAAATAGGAAAAACGTAATAAGGATCTGAGATTTCTCCAACAGTTGAATCATAACCCTAATCCTGGACATATGTGATTAACTAACTACAGCATGACTGCATCTCAATGTTCAGTATTAATTTTTGAGCTCTCATGTGTCAGCAAGATTCCTTAATAGGATTATAACATAGCTGGGAAGATCAAAGATGAGTTGCCACCTACCTGTTTGCATAGTTTGTGTTTCCTGATTAGCCAGTAATTTAGGTGTCTGCCATTGGAAATTGAATTGCACTTGATAAAGGACACCATTGTTTTTTTATTTGCTGGTTCTGATGTATCATTGAGCTTGAAATATGTCATTACTCCAGAACATACAATCTCTGCCTCAAAAAATCTCACGCAGCTCCCCTCTGCCTCTACCTCCTCTTCCCCACCCTCTCCCCCCAGTTCCCTGCCTCCCCTCCTTAAACAGCTGTTGAAAAGATACTGGGGACATAAGGAGGGAGTTGTACAATTTTTACTAAAGTATATAGGAAGGTAAACCTGGGTTTTGAATTGACAGTCTTAGCAGGACTAAAGAACTCAGCAGCTGCTATTCTCAGATCATTCTCTGTTAGTTTTTGTTAGTAAGATTTTTGGAAAGAAGGCAAGGCACTTGTGGACAGAGCTGAAAACTGGATTGCACCTTTTCTATGGATAAGTGGAAGTTTTCCATTAGTGTAAATCCAATAGCACTAACCTTAAGGGAAAAGAGGCAAGTTTAACACCTCTGGCTGTACTGCTTTATGGAAGTGAAGTGTCTTATAGCCTTTGGCTGCATAACTTGTATCTAGATAGCTGTGCAACACATGGATTCACTATTTTTTCCCCAAGTTTTCTCACAGGAGGTGCTCTTTCTTGCTAGAGGAAGGGACAGCTCCTTTAAGCTGCAAAGAAATTCACTCAGGTCTTGACATTTGCACTCCGATGTTAGAAAGCAAGAAGAAAAGACTGGGGTGGCACCCAATCACGAAGACCTTTGGGACTGGACTGTATTTTCTGAGCAGCTGTCAATGGAGTGTGTGTGAGATTATTATTGTTTGCAGAAGCTTTATTGATCTTGGCTTTGAAGCCCAGAAATCTGTTTACAGCAGCCTATAAAAATGAACGGCTACTTTTTTTTGCTGAAGGTTGAAACACTATGTTTGTTTAATTGAATTGAAATGGCTTTGTGTTGTCTAAATGTCAGTGTTATTGAATTTTCAAGTGATTCTAGATTCTCCTAGTAGGGTAAAAATATATAGATAAAAAGCAGTGTGTTAAAAGGGGGTGCTATCTACTTCATTAAAACATAGATCTGAAGAGAGACACTGTTGCCTTTGACACAGTTGACTGCATGAGAAGGTCGTTTTAGCTTTCCAAGTCTGTTTTGTGTTGTTTTGAGTTTTTTTTTTCTTCAGTTTGTTTTATTTGCATCTGTGTTTCTTTGGAAATGCAGCAGAAAGAGATACAGAAGGCCAAAAACCATACCTTTGGAATATCCAGCTCTTCCAGAAAATAACTTGATGGAAGGAAGTTCTTGCCAAAGTAAAATGGGAAGACATTTATTTATAGCTTCCTGATTGCAGCGAGAGAGATGGAAACTTGTGGCATTACCTGGCAGTAATGAGTTCTTCTGTGGACTGCTGTGGCATTTTCCCCTTCTGTTTTTCTTCTGAAACTAGTTCATCAAGCTTTTTGTCTAGTTTCTAGCTCTTCCTTTGCCCTGTAATTTTTCAGATAAATGTAATGCATATTGCTGACTGTACTTTAAGCTTAAGACACAAAGATGTAATACAGAAGCAGAGTTTACTAAAACATACACCTATGCTGGCCATGATACACCCAGGCTGCTGGTGTGCACCTGGACAGGCTTAGAGATAGTGCTTTTCCCCCCAGACCTTTTGCCCCATTTTTAGTTGTCTGTAATATGTTTTGTCTATCTAGAAATGTATCAGGATGCTGCTGAAATAAGCGTTGCATAAACACAGCAGGAAAGGATTGCCTGTGTATTTTACCCTCAGTTATCTCTCATGCTCTTCCTACTATCAAGCTTCTCTCCATTAGGGAGTTCTTTCCCTTTCAGTATTGCCTTCAGCATCTCCTCTGTGTATTGGGCAATCACATATGACAGGGACCAGTGACTGCAGCTCACAAGTGACCATTGACTGCAACATCTGCTTCTCTTCAGTTAATGACTATTTTGAAGTTTTGTGTCCCCACCCTAATCTGTACAGGTACAGAACTGGAAGCTAAAAGGTTATAAGCAGAAAATGCTCAGGGGCATGAAGAGATGTCTATTTTAATTTCTGTTAGGTAAGAGCACCAGCAAATGTATCTTTTTTTTTTTTTTTCAGCTGAACACCATCAGTGCTCACTGTATTCATATATTGTTTAATTTATTTATTGAATTACTGTGATTTTCCCTCAAACATTTGTTGAGAGCTCAAACAGAACGGTGAAGTTCCCCAGGGAGTATGAAGTTACACAGATCATTGCTCTCTGTCAGGGCTTTCAAATCTCACAATGCTCTTGAGAAGGTTTGTTCATGAAACAGGTTCATCTTCCATTAAGTGTGTTCTCCCAGGAATGGTTGATAATATACAAATAAATGAGAGCTGAACACAGAAGATATCCTGAGCATCTGTATCCCTCTGTCTGAAAACTTCTGTTAGCAGAAGCTGCTTAAATAAAGGCGAAAGGAATACGAGCTATTACAGATAATAAACCCAAAAAGGTTCTTTGAGCCCTTTTCTATGTCAATGTGGTCTTTATCTGAGCTTTTCAAATCTGTGGCCTATTAAAACCTTAAATAACTCGATCATGATGACTAACTCTATAAAAAGACACAAATTAAATTAGAGGCGTATTTTAAATCCTTTCCAAATATTAAATATCCTGTTTCAAAACCTTTGATCTCTATAGGTTTTGGATCAAAAAAAGGCTCTAGGTTCCATCCTTTTGTGACTTTCATATCTGGAACTTGAAGGGGTGGAAATACAGTGAATTTCAATTTCCATGTTCAAAATGTAGTGCATACAGGAAGACTGAAGATATGATAGGTGCTAACCCTTCCGATTTGCCTTAAGGAAGTTTCAGGTGAGAAACAGTTCATCTTCTTGGTGTGATGAAATTCTCTGGAAGATCTCAAGTTGAGTTCATTATGTGCAGGAATAGGACCTGCTTGGGAAGGGAATGAAGAACATTGTAGGAAGGTGGCTTAGAACTGTATTTGTTCTGTGATTTGAACATTTGTTTTGTCTGTGGTAACAACATTGTATTGTTTGCAGTAACAAGGAAATCTTTATTTTAACTTCCAGATGATGATATTTGCAGTGAGAGTTGAATGGATGTTTTTTAGGAACGCTTATTTTAAGGATGAGATTTAGCAATGTTACAGATTAGTTAGGTTACAGTAAAAATACTTTTTTTATGTATTACAGAATTGATCTATGAAATCTGTCCATTTCGTCTTAGTGGATCTGTTAATATTGCAAGATATTTATTTTTATTTTTGTTGACAGTCCCAGCAGAAGATCTCTAGTTATTCCTCCTTTAGGCCTAAGCTTGAGGATTTTTTTGTCAGCTGGGGAAAGCATCACTAGTCTGTAGGTCACCATACTGTGGGAGCTTCCTGCTTTCATTGGAGGTAACATACTCTGTCTTGCTCCAGGAGAAACAAAAAACTCTGAGGTTGGGCCTTCTCAGACAAAGGAAACCTTTCACTGCACAGTTGGTTGTTCCTACGCTTGTCTGAAAACTAGAGGGAAGATTAGAAATATTTACATGGTAACATAACTCTTCTATCAAAAGGGCGTGATGCTTTTGGTGCATCTTTATTCTCCCTTTGGATATTTTCTGAGTTGAGTATCTGTATGAGTGTAGTGTGTTCAAATGGTTGAACATAGTATTTTCTATTTTAATTGGTAATACGATTACTGCACGCTGTGGTGTAACTATACTTCTGAACCAGTTTTAGGTGATTTATTATAAATATTAGGATGTGTGTTTTTTCTAAAGACAGAAATTATTCCACTTTATTTTTCTTTCCAAATGAACAATGTGTGCAGAAGTTTTCTGTCATATCTTAGAGACTTCACAAACAGATGCTTGAGCAACAGAAGATTATTCTTCCCATTTGGAAAATACAGGGGAGGTTTTGTTAGGTTGGGGTTTTTTTGACTGTTACGAGACACTCTGAAGTCCTTGCTTTCCATTTATACTATAGTATATATGGACAAATACTATAGTATTTGGACAGTTAGGGGAAAAATGGGACTTAGATAACCTTCCTGAGTGGACAGCAGCAGAACTCACTGTTGTGTTTGCAAAACTTCTAGTTCTGGACTTCAGCAAGAGGGCAAAAAACAATAGTTGAGCCTCTTCTGTGCAATGCAGATGTTTAAATTTTTTCTCTTGCAGACGTTCCACAAATTCATTTTCCATTTTGATTTGGAAACAATTTTTGTTTTTCTTCAGTGAAAAGCCTCTACAAATCAACTGAAAAATAAGCAGTTGAGTGAAAATAAATCTCTATTCAGCAATAGCTAATTAGATGCTTCAGACCATTCTGCTGCAGGGCTCTGCCATACTGTTACAGCTGAGCACATTTTTGTATGCACCCTTTCCTCTCTTGATCAACAGGGTTTTTTGCTGTAATATTTGTAATTGTTGTTGCTTCTACTAATTGTTATTCTTATAACATAACATGGATCTTTATGAGTTGATCTTATGACCGCAGGGCTCCCTGTCTGAGCAGCAGGGAGCAGAGGGTTAGGGGTGTGTACTGCAGGTGTTGCACTCAGAGTGGTACTCACTGAATCTTAAAGGTCAAATATCTTGTTTTTTAGGGGTTTTAATCTTCTGATTTATATTTTGAGCACTTGGGGAAAAGAAAAAAGTTACATGGCTTTAAACAAAGCCAGACTTTATAAACACCAAGGTCCTATATCATCTTTGCTCACATTCCTTGTGCCACTGGTTGGTCAGGGGAAATATTTTCTGTCCAGTTATACATAATTGCTTCCAAGACAGGTTAAAAAGCAGCAGCGGTTCTGTTCCATATATTTGGAAGATAAGACTTACAAAGCTATGATTGTGATTTTTACCTCTTTGTTTTCAGTTTTTGTTGCTCTTAACTGTTTATTACTATGGACTCTCCAGTGCAACTCTCATTCAATGAGAATGTGTTTTTCATGGCTATTATTGATGCACGACAAGCTGTAACGCCCTAATAACACTATCAAAATGGCTGAGATTTTGTAAGAAGGAGGCAGGGTTCTCCGTCTTTCAAACTTTTGACCACTGAGTTACTGTCAAAAAAATTATCAGGAAAGATCCTAAATGTACAGCTTCTGAGCAGAAAAAAAATCTGATAGCAATGTAATTCTGCAGACCAATTTCAGATCATTTTTATGGACTCCTAGGTGACTTTTAGAATCGCTGTCTTGGAGCTGGGAATTTCTTTCTTTAGTGTCTTGCTGACTTTGTGGTGCTTGCTAAGTCATGTGGGACCAAAGAGATGGTGAGGTACTACACTTCTTAATATAGCCTACTGGGAATTTCAGGTTATTCTGAAAGTGTGGGCCACTGAGGTCCTTTTTCCTGGACTTCTAAAAAAGCATAGTATTTATTCTTTCTAAGCACTATGAAATATAAGAAAAAAAAGCAAATTTTAGAGTGTTGATATGAATCCATGTTTGAAATTATTATAACATTTTATAAAAACAGTGCTATGCAACCGTTTTTAATAGCAGAACAGTGGAACTTGATCTTGTAGACTTTGTTGGAATTCACTTTTACAGACTGTGGCTAAACAAGGAGGCTGCTGAACCTGTATGATAACTTCATAGGAATGCTAGAATTTGCTCCCTTGGGGTATATTGGGTGCCTGGAGTCAGTGCAAACAGATAGCAAAAAGAAATCATTAATATTTTTTGTCTGTTGTGAGCTACTTGTCTTTTCTTTGCTGATCTCACTGAAGGGGGGGAGGGGGTGTGTGTGCACACATGTGGTAGTATGTCTCAAAAATCTTGTCTTTATCATGTTCTGTTGATAATTGTTTTCCAAGTAATAAGGAGCAATAGAAAAATATTTTGTTTCAATTATAAGATCAGGTTCTGCTTCTGAACGTGATTTTTACTACTGATTCCTTTGTTGTCATTCATTGTTCTTAATGAATAGTTTTAGGCGATTTCTTTGTGTGCCAACACAGATTTGGAAAAGAATGTAATTTTCCCCTTTTCCTTTAATTTCAAGTGAAACCTTACTTACTGGATAGAAAACTTGTGTCTCTGCGGATATTAGTACAAAGCATGCAATTTCCTCATCTATAACTTTGACTGACACATGGCTTATCCAGTCAGTCTGCAGTAATCCTTCACACTTGTCACATACTTAGTGGTACCCACAAACATACACCTTTTGGACTACTAAGTATTTTAGAGATAAAAGAAAATAAATAAAGGTTGTATCTCGTTCTTTCAGCTGATGTAATAAAGTGTCCAGAAAGGTTTTATCACTAAGGTAAGATGGGTATTTTTTTACTTTCTCCATGTGGAAAAGTGCAGAATTATGTTGCTAATTCTGATCTTTGTGTCCACCTCATGGTGCTGTGCTCTGTCATGCAGAAAGGAAAACTGCTTCTCTTCAGATAATAAGGAAGCAGAACAAGTACTACTCCATGACATTACATTAGCCCTTAAAGACTCAGGGCTGTGTCTGTGCAGAAGAGACGCAGAAACTGGTGATTCTGAGATCCATTTGGCAGCTCCCATTATCACTCCTGACTCTGATTGCTTGCTTTTTTGGCAACCTCACCTGGATAGAGACAGGAGTGAAAACAATTCAAAGGTGAACTCTAGCTCTCAGCCCTAGAAATTCATTACTTCTTAGCAGTGTTGGAGGCAGGTAGTTAAGAACTTTGTGGCTTCTCCCTATTGTAAGCCTGCAATCAGATGTCCTTATGCAGAGCCATGTCAACTGAGAAAATTTCAGCAGTTCTAGATGTGCTAGCAAAGACAAACCTTTAAAATCTCAGCAATGTGCCCGTGTGTGCTCTGCATCCTTTGGAAGCAGCTGATGAGTCTGTTGTATCTATATTCGCTGGTACTTTGAATGTGTTTTGGCACATTGACAAACTATTAAAAACTTGTGTTTCACAGCTAATTATAATTCCTTCCTGGCAGCATTAGAGGCAACAGCATCAAACCATGGGAGACACTTACGCAGAAGTATATACATAAAAACTCTTAAAGCACATTTCTTCTAGACTGATGTGTAGGGAAGAGTACAGAACTATACAATAAAGGGAGCATTACGAAATATTGAAATAACAGGATGCAACAACATTCACCTGTCAGAAGAGTTATAATAGTCTTTGTTGGTACAGGTCACATTTCATGATGACTTTAGTCTTGTATCTCTTCTCTAAATCTGACAGCCTGGTCTACTTAATGTGTTTAAGGTTCCCTAGATGATGCATCAAAGTTGTGAAAGCCCTTTTTTGTCTCCAGGTACGAAATGGGTAGCTTCTCTTTCCGTGGTATTTATCATTTCAGCTTAGTGGTGTAAGGGAGGGCGGTGAGGAACAGGAATTAAAGCAAAGAAATTGTCTGCTAGGGAGACTGAATTAAAATCCAACATGTTATCATTAGAGGGTTTGTTGTGGGTAAATGGTCAATCATAAAATATTGCAGTAGTATACTGCTTAATCAAGCTTTCGTCCATCAAAACTTCTCAAAGCACCCTGTGTAAGTAGAGAAATATATAATCTCTCTGCTTTGCAGAAGGTTAGAGTGGGACTGTGCAAGGCCCAGTGACCTAGAAAAAGACAGCAGCAAACCCAGGAAAATTCTTTATCTTCTGCAGTTTTTCAAGAAGGCATTCATCACAGCTGGCCCTTCGCAGTGTGCAAGGCTATGCCTCTGTATATTTAATAGCTGAGGAGATGTTACCAAAGGAATTGATTAGGAGTAATTTGCCATGGGAAGGGAGCTGTCATGTGAGCTGTCAGCAAGTAGTGAAGCAAGGATGCCAATTGACAGGTGGACCAAAGCATTTTCAGTGGGAGGGAGGAGGACACTGGTTCCAAGATGCAATTGCTTTAATTGAGGCTGTGAAGAAGTAAATGGGGAAAGTTTACAACAGATTGAGACTTCTCTGAAGGAAAAGTTTTGAGGGTTTGTTATCCCCTTAGGAGGTCCAGGCATCAGCAGGGGGGGAAAAGCCCAGTAAAACCAAAATGAAATTCAATCAAAAGCCCCAAGGCAAAAAGTTCCAGAAAAGTGGGGGGGGAGGAGGGGTTGTGGGGGGAAGAAGAAATAAATGGTGGTGGTGATGTTCTTTGAACTGGCATTTGAAAAGAATTTTAAGTACACATCAATACAGTTCTGGGATGCCATGGTTACAGGCTCTGTATAAAAAATTCAGTAGCTATAAAGCAATGTGTATTGGTCACCAGAAACAGTAGTGTTGGATCTGGGTTTTCAAGGCCCATAGACACTTTTGCAGGACAGTTTTCCTGTGTGTCCACTAGAAATATGTGTAAAAACTTTCAAGGTAAGATTAGGTATTATGGCTTTAAAGTGAGAAGGATGATTATGTGAAAGGCTGCTTCAGAACTCGAAGGCAGAAAGAAAAACAAGCCATAGAGAGAGCTTATCACCATTATTAATTTTTTCTGTTCCTTGATATTCAGCTAACTACTTCTTCATTTCCTTTGCATTTTGTTTTTCTCCCAGTTTCATCTCATTATTCCTAGCTTTTCCTTTTTGGCTCCACTTTGAAACTTTATCTCCTTTCTCACTATAGGCATTTTTCAAACACACTTCTTAGATAAGCTATATGCAGAGTTTATAGCTTTTCTTAAATCTCAGTCATTCCTTTTTGTACCAGATTACTTATTTTGCTTCAGAAAGGAGTGGGATTAGCCAAAACATTTTTTCTGGTTTTCTTCTCAAATTTAAATAGTTTAATTTGTTGAGTTCAAGTTAATTAGGGAAAAATAGATTTTAAAAGTGTCTATGTTTCAGCATTATTGACACAGAATCTAGTTTTGACTGGATTACTTGTTTGCATAAGTAGTATTTGGTAGGCAAAAAACCCCTCTTACATCAGGATCTTCTTGGACCAGTGCTGAACAAATAAAGGACTAATCATGATTACTGTTTTGGAGGTACTACCCTGTAATGTCAAACCAGATGTCACTGACTGTACAGAGGAAAAAGTAATGGAAAAATAGGAGCTGTAGTAATAGGGTTGTGTGCCTGGAAGCAAGAAGAATTTTATTTCAGAGTGTCAAAACCACTGTATTTTTAGAAAGAAATTGGATTGCAGTAGTCTTCAGAGGTCTAATCAATGACCCAACCTTAAGTGGTATACACCTATAGCTGGTAACGTTGAGGAACTGTTGAATCATATTAAATGCAATTTACCCTACCCATAGTTTCATAATAATTCACTTCTCATGGGTCTTGTTGAAGTTGTATGGTAAGGGAGAAGATCTGGATGATAAAATATTTTGATTATTCATCCTTTCTGCATACAAAATTTATCATGGAAGAAGGACTAAATATGAGTGCAAGTATGTATGATGCCAATGTTGTTGGATTTGTGGGTTTATTGAAGGGAGCTACTTCTTTAGATTTTCTAATAAAAATATTTCTGCCAATATATTTGCAGTAAAGAAGAATGCTAAAATGTAGTAGTATCTCAATATATGTAGTACTTAGTACCAAAACCCTCCACATATAAAAGTAAGAGCTGCATGACAGTGAGAATTCTTGCTGTCCTGTGAACTTGGTAAGCAAGATTCTGGCTTGTTTTTAGAAGTGTGGGAGTAGGGAAGGGCTCTTGTGTTTTTGTTAGGTGGGCAAGAGTGTATAGTTACCACTGTCCTGGGAGGCTGACATGCTTTGTGGAATTTATATATTTATTTTCTTATGCAGATACTTTGTAGCTGTGGTTTATCTTGATTCCTTTGTTTCTACAAAGCAAAAAAAAATACAAAACAAACCAGTATGTTTCTATCCACAAAAAGCTTGGTGTTGTAATGTTGCATATGGAAATGAAATGAGTGCAATGTATCTGGAAAATAAATGGAAAATAGTTTTCTGACATTATTCTTGAGATGACAGCTCTTTTCACCAGTGTCTGAGAGCTGCCAGTTTCTGAGTCCTTGCTGTCTGGATATGGAAATGTGTATAGACCACAGTTCTTATCATGCTGAAACTTGGTATTATCAGTTGCTCAATTTTTGGATTGGTTGATCTCCTATAAGACACGTAAAACTTATTTTGGCACCTCCTAGCACACAATGTCTGTCAATTCTCTGTAAGACATTGTTTATATACTCTGCTTGATGTACTTCAACTGTAGATACAGCAGTGCAAATTGACTTGCACAGGACAATCTTAAACTCCCTCAGAGCATATAGCCACTTGACCTAACCTAGGAGAGAGGATTGTACATCTTTGGCATTGTTTGGTTTCTAGGCTTTTTCCACTGGATGGTGTAGCAGCTATGTGTTAGCAATTCTTCAATTTCCTCTTGCTCTACTGTGACAGTAATTGGTTGCTGATAGACTATGCCTAATGCCAAAATAACTGGACAGGAATGTCTATTATAGTGCTCTGCTGTGTGTGGTGCAAATCTACTGTGGCAGTGTCATGTGAGGAAAGATCCATCCCAGGTACTTGGGGAATACATTGTCAACAAAGACTGGGACTGATGGATGAAGTTCTTATAGATTCTGTAACAGCTGGAAAATTTCAGTAGTGACTTTAGTTTTCCAGTGATTGTTTCCACCCAGAATTTCCCCAATATAATAATATGTTTTAGAAAGTATTGTATTTTAAGATAGTTTAAGAAGCAGGCAGATAGTACATTTAAGTACTGCACTGGGCATGGTTTCCTCTATAACTAAATGTACTTGAATTAAGTCACTGACCTCAGATGAATTACTTTAGATTTACATTTGTTGTATGCCCAGAACGACATTCCCTTTCTGTATGTTTGTGACCTTCCTGTGCTGTTATGCCAGTTATTGTCACCTTATCAATTCAGCCTTTTATGAGTTTAGTGGAGAATCAAATTTAGATAATAAAATCTGGAGTTACCTGTTTAAATATAAGTAACTTTGAGGATTAGCAAAAGTGACAGGGAAACTGATTGTACATAAAAAGCTATAATTCAATGTACAAGAATGTTAAGTATTTCAAAGTTTTACCTATATAGAAGCCACCTGTCTGAGTAGTCTGCGAACCTCTGAATAAAGAAAAATGAGCCATAGAGCAGCCTGCAGTTCTGAGACCAGGAAAGAAAATTGGCATTTCCAGGAATTTGCTTTCTGCTTTTAAGTATGCATTCCAATCTATCTGTAGTACTGCAGGAGAGATACAGCTTTTAGAATAGCATGTTGGAAGGACGACTCTGAAGACACCGCCGCTCCCACAGGCTTTGGGAGTATCGTGTAACAGCATTCTCCTCTGGAAAACCAAAAATAAATCTATAATAATCTTCTCTAGAAAAAAAGGAGCAGAGCTGTGAGTTGGATTTGGAGCAGAATGCCTGAATTTGAAGAACCAACCTATATCTCCAAGTTTATTGCATGAGATACCATTTTATTTAGTCAAAATGGGAGAAAAGATCAGATTAATTAACTGGGCTTCTAGGCCCAATACTACAAGAATGAAAACACACTTCTGGATTTGGAAGAAAATAGGACATTATGGTATACAGAACTCCAGAATCATGTGGTGTGTTTCATGAAACAGTTAGCTAATGATATAGCTCAGGGACACGTTCTGCTGTTTGATGAACTAAGTGGTTGATCTTGGGACTATAACTTATATTTTCAAGCCCTTTAAACAGGTGAAGTGACGCTTGCAGGCCCTGAGACAGAAAGTGATATCCTGAGCTGTCATAAGAGGAGTTCTCTTTTTAACGGTAATATTGAGAATAACACATGTAAAGGGAAGCAACTCTCCTGAGGATAGAAAAAATATTAAGGTCCTAGACATACATCACACTGTAGCACTTTGCTCTTCAATAAACATAGAGAGGAGTTGTGAGGAACTCAGTGAGTAGCTGAAAAAAAAAAAAAAAAAAAAAAAAGGCAAAAATGTTGTTACTGGGATCTTATGACTGGGAAAAAAAATGGCAAATGCCATGTCTAGTAGAGAATGGCAGGCTAGTCAGCCTAACAGCAGGTCCTGGGAGAACTAGAGCAAATTTGCTTAGAAGATGCTTGCAATCACACAAAGGACAAAAAAAGTGAACTTTGAATAACCCTCATGGATTTACTGAGGACTAACAGTGCAAGGTGAGCACTGCCACTCCTAGCATGGGTACAGCTGCTCCTAAACTGGACACTGCTACTCTAAGGGGTTGAATGTCCTGGTCTGAGCCAGGATAGAACCAATTTTTCTTTCTAGTAATTTTGCTTTTCACTTGTCTCTTCCAAGTAACTGCAGTCCTTGAAACTATTGATACAGTTTTCAGTTTTCAGTCAGTGTCTGCTTCTAAAACCAATAGCTCTTGATGTTTTTACTTACTGATGGAGGATGGTATGCAGAATCCAGGCCAATGCTTGGTTCTGCTAAACATCCCACTGTCCAGAAACAAAAGGGAGGAAAAGGGGCCACACTTGTGACCCTCCTGTCAGGAAGAGCAGATCAGACGGGTAAACAAAATTGACAAAAATATTCAATCCCATATGCATCATATAAATCTGAGGGATCATAAGAGCCAAGCTCTCTCTTTGGCCATGGTCAGCATCCTGGAAGGACTCTTTCCTTTTGACTATCTTTTATCCCAGTCTATGAACTCTTGAATCTGGCTCTGACCAACCTCATTGCTTTATACAATAAGACTGGCTTTGTGAACAGTAAGGATACATGAGATGGTGTTTACCTGGATTTCTAAAAAGGCTTTGATATGGTCTCCTGCATTACCCTATATCCCAACTGGTGAGATATGGGCTAGGTATGTGGATGATAAGAGAGGTGGGAGATTGGCTTGACTGCTGGTTCAAAGGGCTTTGCTCAGTGACAGAAAGTCCAGCAGGCAGTTTATCACTAGTGATGCCCCAAAGGGGCCTATGCTGATTTCAGTACTGTTTAATGTCTATGCTGATAACCTGGGTAATGGGACAGAGTGAACTGTCAGGAAGTTTGCAAATGATCAAACTAGGGGACAGTTGTTGGTGAGCTGCTATCAGAGGGACCTCAAGATATTCTGCATCTGAAATGGAGAATTCCTGTGCATCAGGACACCAGGCTCTGTTCTAACTGAGTGGAAGAAGCAGCTGTGTAGGTGGGTAGCCATATGAATTTGAGCAATGTGCCCATGGGGCAAGGAGAGCCAATTTCTTAGTAATTTGCCTTAGCAAAAAAGCAGCCAGGAGGTTAAGCAAATGGATTCCTCCTCTCTAGTCATCAGTTGTGAGACCACATCTGAGATACTGTGCTCAAGTCTGGGAGCACAGGAGCAAGAGACACAAGTCTGGTATCAAGAGTGGAGCAAGTCTGGCAGAAGGCCAACAAGGTGGTAAAGGTGCTGGAAAACATGACATATGAGTTAAGTCTGAGATAACAGAGTTTGTTCATCTGTAAGGGAAGAGAGGGAGGATATACCATTCTGAACTACCAGAGTAGGAGTTTATAGAGAAGACAGCTCTTTGACACTCACAATGATAGTATGAAATGCAACAGGCACAAGATGGAATATGGAAAATTTTTATTCAAGTAGTTGGGTGGTAAAACACTGGAACTAGTTCCAAAAGTTGTTGAATGTCCTTTCTTTAGGATATTCAAAACTCAACTGCACAGGTTCCTAAGCAATTTGATTACACTGGCCTTCATTTCAGTTGGAAGAGAGGAAAATAACATGACTTCTATAGGTTCTTTCCAATTATTTGATGGTTCTTTTTTTTCTTGTAGGCTTTTTTGATGAGAATGCCTATATATGCTTTGTTTTCTATGGGAGAATAAACTTATGATTTCTTATAACTGAGCTATCAGCATTACTCATTGCTGCCAGATTAATTTAAAGCTACACTGGCATCATAAATTACTTTTTATCCATATTTTACTGTTGCTACGCCACATGCAGAAGGATGCTTCTAAAAGACCAAACAGAAATTATCAGAAGCTCGAGAATCTAGGATTTATAAACATCTTGTCTTTCTTTCCTTCTCACCTAGCAAAGAAGTGAGGAGATAAGTGATTATGTACTACTTGCATGCCTCTCTAGCTGTCACCTGTAGAGCTCTGTAGGATGCAAGTGCTGCAGTTTGAGGAAGAATTGAGTGACCCTTAACGTGGGGCTTAAGAGACATTCCAGGCCTGGAGATGAAAGGATGAAGAACAAATCCCCTGTATTATTGAAGCGTGTGAAAGGCATGAAAGAGCTAGAGGCAAATCAATAGTTTGCATTTACAGCACAGGAGAGAAAAAAAAATAGATATAGTGGGATTTATTTTTCCAAGTTATTTCAGAGATTTTTTTTTTTCCTTTTAGGAAGCACAGAACTGAGCTTTCTGTAGAATTGTAGGCCCTTGGCACCCTGGAAGGTGTACCCAAGAGGGAGTTGTCTCCCAGATAAATTATTTGGTAATGAAATGCTTCATTTGAATTATAGCTGGCAAGTCACAATAAAGCAGTGAAACTAAAATACTGAGGTTCAATGCTTGCAGAGCTGGAGATTAATATAGACTTGAAATATGAGTGAAGGAAATCTTTATCAATTTTAATCAAAGTTTCCCTGTGGGAGTAAGAGATGAAGTTAAGAGGACAACCAATTTTTAGCTATTTGTTCACCTTTATTAATTTAACTTGTCTCTATAAAACTTTCTAGCTGTAGCCATTTAATACCATCTGATTCACTTATTCCTCTAAGAAATCCCTTCTCCCTTCCTAGGTAGGTACTTGGATACCACCTGTCACTGGTGTACCTTAGCAATGTGTGGTGATGTGCCTCATTACATTTTAATATGATGACAGAGTAATTTCAAAGGCTAGCAAGTTAAATTTCCTGTCTTAGTTTGTACAGGCCCTCTTCTAGAACAGGAAATGCCAGGGCATTTAAGATTAAATAATGGTGCCAAAAATGTAGCATTAAAATATACTCCAAAATGTGTAAGAAAAGTTTTCTCTGTGAGGTTGTTATGAACATTATTTGTACTATTAATTGGAACTTACTGTTTCTATACCTGAAATTATCTAATACTTTCAAAGTGAACTTTAGGGAAATTATTGTGGTCATTAGATCAATGTGATCAGCCCACAGCCCTTTCATTATCCTCACTTATTGCTCCGTGTAACTGAAGGCCACAGACTCAGGACCTCTCCAGTCATGATGTGTTTTAGTCTAGATTGTAACTGCTGAACTTCTCAGGAAACAGTAGTGATGGAAAAGCTTTCAGAGAGTGGCTGAATATCAAAGCTGTAAGAGTTCTCAGTCTCCTCTTCCAGAGGGAAGAAGTGGTGCAATTTTTTGCATTCCTCATGCGATTCGTGTTTGATGTGCTCATCATGGCAATGGGAATATCTTGGTTGCCAAGTATTGTTGAGGCTGTGGTGTTGTGTACCTGTACCTGCCTGCTCCTCTGAGTAAGGTCCAAATACATCTTTACCATCGAATCTCATGGCAGGAGCAGTTTCTGCCTGTTGCTGTAAGGTGGAGGCCACTCCACTGTGGTGTAAAAACATGTTGTGCTAAGGTGATTTCTATCAAAAATATTAGAAATTAATAGAGTGAGTGGCTTTTGTGGTTAAACTTCACTAAAGGAGAACAGCCAGGCATGGGAGATTAGACATCTCCCTTGAGTGAAAATACATTTGTAATTGGGAAAGCAGAGGATGCTGGAAAAGAACTAATACCAAAAACAAAGCAAACTCACTGAGGAGAACAAAGTCCCAGGTCAAGGTGAGCAAGTTATTCAGAACCACTCTGCTTTTCCTCTCCCCTGCTGACTTTCTACAGATACAGTTGTTCCTGAATGATCACAATCAGTATATCAAAATAAACGTTTTATAGAGTAAGGTAAAAGGACTTGCTGGCAAGACTGTAAATCCTTTCATGGAACAAATGATAACTCAGCTCAAGAGCCCTTTTGTCCTGGCACTGCGGGAAGGATATAAATTCTCTGAAAGTATCTGTCAGTTGGAATTGCTCTGCATTCATCATGCCAGCTCTCTGCATCATTCATGAATGTCATAAGAGACTGAAGAATTGGCACTTCATGGTGGGAATGATTAAACAACCATTACTCTTGTCTTTACTCTGGCATGGTACCTTATAACAGATTGCCTTTATAATGCTCACATATGTCCACCTATACTAATGGTGGCTGTTGTCCTTTCATGGTAGCAAGAGAAGGAGGCACTAGCAAGAAAAACTGCATATCCTTTACAGAACACATTCTATGCTGTATTATTAGCTCTGGGTATGTATTGGTTTTACACGTCCACTATGTGACCTTGGGAAAGGGTTAGAGAGCCTTGGAAATGGTGAATTTCTGCAACTGCATTTCTTGTAATCACTAGCCTTCTCGTAGTTGTGAGGGACAATTTCATACTTAAGGTGAGAACTCCGAGATTTTGTTCTTGGTAGACAAAACCAGCCCCATTTAGTCCTAGAAGACTAGTCTGTATCTACAATAATAACCATCATGAGAGTGGTTTTGCAGGATGAAATTTAGTACCAAGGACCAGAGATCCAAACTGCAGGAATTTTACTTACAAGTTTTTACTTTGGACCAGCTCCCACTTGGCTCTATGGACTATTTACTTGTTAACAACTGGATTGCATCTTCTAGTTTTTTTTTATTTGAAAGGAGTCAAATTTTTATACTCCGAGGCTACACTGCTGTGTACCAAAGCACAGCAAGTAATGATAGATTAAGAAGTTTATTTCAAAAGCATGCTGCTAAAACAAACTGAAGTAATAGAATAATTTATGTTGGAAAAGACCTTTAAGATGAAGTCCAACCAAAAACCTAACACACTCAAAGCTGCCACTAAACCATGTCTATAAATACCACATCTACACACTTTTTAAATACCCCCAGGGATGGTAACTCAATCAGTTCCCTGGGCAACCTGTTCCAGTGCTTGATAATCCTTTCAGTGAAGAAATTTTTCATAAGATTCAATATAAAACTTTGCTGGCACAACTTGAGGCGACTTACTTTCCCCCTGTCACTTGTTAGTTGGGGGAAGGGACTGACACCCACATTGCTACAGCCTCCTTTCAGGTAGTTGTAGAGAGTGATGAGGTCTTCCTTGAGTTCTTCCAGACTAAACAACCCCAGTTCCCTCAGACATGCCTCACAAGACCTGTTCTCTAAACTCTTCACCAGCTTCATTGCCCTTGTCTGTCTTGATGTCTTTCTAGTAATGAGGGACTCAAACCCGAACACAATGTTCCAGGTGCATCCAAACCATGAGCAGCCAGTTTCCCTAGGAGAATGCTGTGAGAAACAGTGTTGACAGTTTTAAAAATGTCTAGGTAAACAACATCTACAACATTTTCCTCTTTCTGCTAAGCAGGTTGCTTTGTCATAGAAGGAGATCAGGTTTGTCAAGCAGGAGCTGCCCTTCATAAACCTATGCTTATGGCCAGCAAGGTTAGATCTCTTAAAATCAGCTTCCTATTCCCAAATGTGCTGCTGATTTAACATGTGAGATTTGGTAAAAGTCCTACCTTCTGGGGCTCTTAGGATTATCTGATAGCAAAAATCTCTTTCCCATCTCTGTTTAGCATTCAAGCCTGAAAATTTGGGTTTGATCTCCTGCTGTGAAGACTGTAAATGTAAACTGTGTTTTCTGGTTTAATACCCATGACTAAGGAAACATGAATAGGTATGTAAGGAATAATGAAGGATTATTTCAATTTAAAACAAACAAACCACCCTGTAGTCTGCAAACTGACCACGACAGATATCATGCTACTTAAACTTAGAGTGACTAAATGAAACCCAGACAACAGCTGTTGTCTTTGTGGTTTATTGTCTGGGGCTTTTTTTGTTTGTTTATTTTGGGGTTTTTTTGTGGTTTTGTTGTGGTTGAGATTTTTTTTATTTTTATTTTTTTTCCTTGATTGTTTGTTTTAATGTAATAAACTGTAGCTGAAGGATCAAGGCTAGAGATTCTTTAGGTGGGAGTTAAGTGGGCTGAGATCAATAGTAGCAGTTTGGCCTCCATCCATTTTCAGCTGTATCTAGGCCATTTTGTTACCATTCAGATTCTGTAAAACTGTAGTGAACTAACATCCCTATTCTTCCTCCAGGCCCCAAATGAGCTATGAATCCTGCTGTGCTTCTCAGTGCTAACAGTACTTTTTGTGTTCAGCTCCTCTGGCATGCTGCCTTCTGGGCTTCTCCAAGGACATCCTCTCCATGGGCTCTTTTATCAGGAAACACCAAGAAATAAGAAAATGCATCCAGATTCCAACTCCTCTTTGGCAGCAGAATGCAACTAAGAAATACTTCCATCTACCTTTACTGAATTTAGTCAGGTGCACCTAATGAAGTGTCTTTCCAGCTGGCAGTTAACTTTGACCCCTGCAAGGGTCACAATAACTGGACACTGTTTCCTGGGAACTTTTGCCCAGCAAATTTTATATTTCAGTTGCAGTGTTTGTAATTTCTTTTGATCTTCTTCTACTGGTGCATAGTGGTTTGAAGCCTTTTGTCTTCCTGTAATGAAAGTTCTATATTTTTTATGAACAGTACTTTTTTTTTTTTTTTTCCCCCAGGATGTTTTCCATTTTCTGGTTTGAGCCAGTACAGAACCAGATGTTCTTTTTAGTAATTTTACTTCTTTTGGTCAAGTCTCTTCTAAGTAACTGCATTTGCTGAAATTAACAACATGTTAATTATACTCGTATACTTATACTGACTTATATTTAATTCTATAGAAAACAAGGTCACTGCTTGGTTCTGCTACACTTCTTACATGCCAGAAGCTAAAGGGAGGAAAGGGGGCCACACCTGACATCCTCCTGTGGGGTTGAGTGGACTGTACAGGTTACCAAAACTGACAAAAGTATTTCAGCCCATATGCATTATACATACTGTAAAGCTGAGGGATCACAAGGGTCAAACTATCTTCATCTGTGACTGGCACCCTGGATGGACTCTGTCTGTTTGTCTGCCTTTGATCCCAGTTTGTGCATTCCTGAATCTGTCTGTTCTTGAATCCCTGTAATCCTGAATCCAGTTCCCATCTGCTTCTGATTTTTGGATCCAAGTCTGGGGCTTTCTAGGGCCTGCCCTGCAGATTTGGTGGTATTGTGAGCATTATTAAGCTGAAGGGTGATAGTGAGTTTGCATATACTTGTATATATTTATACACATTTCATTCTTTTCATCTTCATCATTATTATTTCATTAAATCTGTTTAGTTTCCAACCTGTAAGTCTCTCTCCTCTGTTCTGTTTCTTTCCCCTTTCTGGGAAAGGGGGGGGTTAATATTACCTGTCATTTATTTAATTGCCTGTCCAACATTAAACCTTGCCACTGTAGAGTGTTCAAAAACAAAACAAAAAAACAACAAACCCCAAAACCTGGAGGAATTATCTTTGTGGTCTCTTTCTAGACTGACATCTGGCATCTGGCTGCCTAAAGCTGAATTTCATATAAAACTGGTCTCTTTACTGAAAGAGAGGACTTAAAGGTTGAGGGTGGTGGTATGACAAAAGTCTGCAAGGCAAGGTTGACACTGAGAATGTAGACATGGGTACAGACTACTGTGTCTTCTAGTACAAGAACTAGGGAACAAGTAACTTGTTTAGCAAAAGCAAGTATGAAAAAGATGATTCTTCACACAATAGAATCATTTGGTTTGAAGGAGATCTCAAGAGGTCCTCTAGTCCAAACCTTTGCTCAGAGCAGAGTCTGCTGTACTGTAAGATCAGATTGCTTGGAGTTTTATCTAGGCAAATCTTGAAAACCTCTGCAGCTGGGTACTCCAAAATCTCTTTGTTCAACTTATTTGACTCCATGTCTGTGCTTGTGAAGGGAAAGCTTGTTCCTTCTATTACATCAGATTCTCTCACCTTGAGCTATTCCTATTGCTTTCTGTTTGTCAGCAGTGCACCACTGTGACAAACTACTTTTTTTTTTTCTCAATAACCTCATTGAAGGTGCTGTGAGACTGCCATAAGTTCCTCTTGGAAGTTGTCATCTTCAAGCTGAACAAGCACAAACCCTTTGGCTTCTCCTCACAAAGCAGGCACTTTAGTCACCTGTCTTTTTGTGGCCCTTCACTGAGCTCATTACAGTCTGTCAATATCTCTCTTCTATTGTGGTTCCTGTCACGGTTTAACCCTGGCCCGGCAAAACAACAGATTTAAACCGAGTAACAGATTTATATATTAATCTCTCTTTCCTTTATCCTGGCCTAAACCAGGACAGTTCCCAAAACTGCATTATTCTAGATGCACTCTAGCAAGCACTGAGTAAAGGGAATAATCACTTCACCTGCTAGCAGATTATGGCTCTGTTAATAAACTATAGGGTGCTGTAAACAGGCAGGGCTCAGCTTGCTGCATCAGTGGTAGATTTATACAAGTCATTGCTAAAGGTTTGCAATCATTACTGTGAATGCATTCAAGGAGAGCCTGGATGAGTACTTGGAAATAAGTTCTACCTGAGATTACTGACCACATAAAGCTGTATTAGTTGCTGGGAGAGCTTATAGTCTGGGTGCTTCCTTAAAGGAAACATCCTTTGCTGTGCTTTTTTTCCCCTGGGTGTCCACTTAGGATCAGTGTTGAAGACATGACAGTCAACTAGCCAGACCCTTGTCTGACCAGTTATTTTTTTTGATTATGCAAATTAAGATATTATTGAAGTATTTTCCTGTTTACAATCTGTTATGTTTACACTGATATGCCTATCAGTGGGTCCAGTAGGACCCATGCCATCTTGGGTCCATTTTAGCAGCTAATCCCTAAATTCCGTCTACGATGATAAACATCCCCACCATGCCCCATGGAAAATTCAGCTTTGAGAAAAAAAACAATCTTCCCAGTATCCTGGATCTAGGGAAATTTGAAGTTCACGTGTAAACTGTCTTGGATCTTGCAGTAGTTCTAGGAACCATACCTTACTCTCCCCTTTTTACTCTTCCAGTATTTTTAATGCAGTGTAACTAAAAAGAAGTAGCATGCTGTCTGATCCAATTGTTGGCTAATGCACACATACTGGGAGGAAAGTGACTTGCATTAATTTGCTGTCATTAAAAAGGACAAACACAGAAAACAGTCATGATCTGAATTGCTGCTTTTCTTTTGTGTTAGTCTTGCAGACTTTGTAACTCCTCCCCCTTTTTGTAAAAAACCAGCTTCTTCATGTTTTGAAGTGTGAAAGGAATTTCAGTTTTACGTCAAACAATGTCTGCTTTTTGAGATGCCAACTGAGCATGGTGTTCAATATGGACCTGAAAGTGTTTGTCAAGAGAAGAGCATCCTTGAAGTTAAAAAAAAAGCTAGTTCATGAAAACTTCCTTTAAACATGAAAGCCTGCTTTTTTTTTTTTTTTTTTTTTTTTGAGGATTAGACTGGAAGCTTTACATTTTCAGAGATTTTAATTTTCTTCATTCTTAAGCGATTTAAAGTTCTTGATAAATTAAAGGATGTTTCAGCAGTCATGTCAGAAAAGTATCAGGCCTGTCTTTGTGTGCTCCTAGGAGGGATCCTGTGATGGAATGGTCAAATGAGCCAGATGATGAGGATGATTACGTACTCTGTAACCTTTTCAAACCCACTCTCCAACCCTACCCCGTTTTACTCATTTTTTTTCTTTCTCAAGGAGGTGTTTGTATTAATAGGCATATATCTTGTAAACCCAGGGTGTGGAAAGTGCAACAACTAGGTCACAGGGATGTGGAAGTGTCAGAAAGCGAGGATTAGGAGAACAAAGAGGAAGACTCTTCCTGATTGATGATGCTCAGTTTTGACTAGGCCTCTATTTCTTGATGTGTGTAATCCACTGAAAGGAACTCAAAAATGTCCCTGGGTTATCCTGATATTGCAGATCATTCCTTACGCTGTAAGAACATTGGCATGTATGTTTGAAGAAAGGGAGTGTATTGATGTCTATCTTGTTTCTTGTTTCCTGAGCCCTGATTCATTCTTTTAGCTAAGAACTTCTTTTATTTGGTAGACATGGAATGAGATAGAATGAGGAGGAGTAAAACAAATATTAGGATAACAGTGTAGCTGAAGTTTAAGACTGAGGGTAACTGAATGACAGCTTATAACTGGAGAAGGAAGAATAGCTGCTGTCAAGACTAATACCTTGGTAAATATGGAAGGGCAGGAATGAGGCTGGCATACACCTTGGTTCTAGTGCTATTAATTTATTTCTTTTAATTAAAAAAATTCTATTAATCTTAAATTCAGTCTGATCACTTTTCCATTGATCTGTTTTTTCTCATTTCCTAATTTGATTTATAATGGTAGCTGGAAATGGTATCAGACATGTAGTGTAATAGCAAGGCAAAGAAGCTGTATCTAGTGGAAATCTAGCAGTGCATCTAGTGGAAAACACCCCGAGGAGTAATTTACATACACATGCAAAATCACAGAAATTGGAAACACCTGTTTGGTCATCTCTAGACAGCACAGATGTCCCAGCATAACTAAAGTTGACCCACTTCAGATGATTTCAAGTAATGAAGAGTGAGACTAATCACCCATGCTATCTGGGGAGTATATTGCAAAACTAGATAAAAACTTTGCTTATTTGCACCACTATTTTGTTCTTAATGCATATGGACACTGTTGCATTTCTTTATCCTCAAAATTTTCTTTTGTCAATTTTTTTCAGTTTTTTTACTCCTAAGAAATTCACTTAGAGAGGAAATTTGGAGATGCACAGCATGAATGGTCTTTTTGATGTGTCCAAAAATAATTAAGTTAGAAAAATAGTTGTCAGCATTTTTACTCAGCCAGTGCATGTCCCTTTTAAAGGTGTACAGGTATCAGCTTCTATTTATTATTCACGTTGCCATTTGATAAATTTCTGAGGAGCAATAGTCAGAAGCCATTTGAAAGTACTGATGGTCTGGCTTGTGCAATCTGTATTGTTTTCTTTAGCTTCCCCTTAGAGATGGTGTTCAAAGCATGGCTCATTTATCCTCAGGAGTATAGCAAGCACAAATAAGTAAGATGTTGAAATGTCTCATTGCGTTAAGGCCTGAAGGTCTATGCCATTGTTGGTTCCCTGACCAGATAATGCAAATATGCAGTTTACCTTAAGTTGTGAATATAAGGAAGAGACATTAGGGCAGCCATCATATTAATCTCCTTTTATGATCAGCTGACCCTGGGTGGTGAGGGGAAGGCTGTGGATGTGGTCTGCCTGGACTTCAGCAAAGCGTTTGACACCGTCTCCCACAGCATTCTCCTGAAAAAGCTGTCAGCCCACAGCTTGGACAGGGGCACTCTGTGCTGGGTTAGGAACTGGCTGGAGGGCTGGGCCCAGAGAGTGGTGCTGAACGGGGCTGATCCAGTTGGTGGCCGGTCACCTGTGGTGTCCCCCAGGGATCAGTGTTGGGCCCAGTTCTGTTTAATATCTTTACTGATGATTTAGATGAGGGGATTGAGTCCATCATCAGCAAATTTGCAGATGACACTAAGCTGGGGGGGGGGAATGTGGATCAGCTGGAAGGCAGGAGGGCTCTGCAGAGGGACCTGGACAGGCTGGAGAGTTGGGCTGATTCCAATGGGATGAGGTTCAACACGGCCAAGTGCCGGGTCCTGCACTTTGGCCACAACAACCCCATGGGGAGCTCCAGGCTGGGCACAGAGTGGCTGAGAGCAGCCAGGCAGAGAGGGACCTGGGAGTCTGGATTGACAGGAAGCTGAACAGGAGCCAGCAGTGTGCCCAGGTGGCCAAGAAGGCCAATGGCATCCTGGCTTGTATCAGGAACAGCGTGGCCAGCAGGTCCAAAGAAGTGATTCTGCCCCTGTGCTCAGCCCTGGTGAGGCCACAGCTCGAGTCCTGTGTCCAGTTCTGGGCCCCTCAGTTCAGGAAGGAGATTGAGGTCCTGGAGCAGGTCCAAAGGAGGGCAACCAGGCTGGTGAAGGGACTCCAGCACAAGTCCTGTGAGGAGAGGCTGAGGGAGCTGGGGGTGTTCAGCCTGGAGAAGAGGAGGCTCAGGGGAGACCTCATCGCTCTCTACAACTCCCTGAAAGGAGGGTGGAGCCATTGGGGGGGTCGGTCTCTTTTCCAAGGCAACTATCAACAAGACAAGAGGACATGGTCTTAATTTGTGCCAGGGGAGGTTTAGGTTAGATATTAGAAAGAATTTCTTCACAGAGAGGGTGATCAGACGTTGGAATGGGCTGCCCAGGGAAGTAGTGGATTCTCTGTCCCTGTAGATATTTAAAAAGAGACTGGATGTGGCACTCAGTGCCATGGTCTGATAACCACAGCAGTAGTGGATCAAGGGTTGGACTTGATGATCTCTGAGGTCCCTTCCAACCCAGATGATTCTGTGATTCTATGATTCTATGATCTAATCAGATTTCAGGCAAAACCTCTGATCTTTTTTATTGGAGATTTCTGTTACAACAGGAGTTGGTCTTAACAGCTCTTCCTTGTTACTTTTATCTCCACATTCTAAGGCAGAATAGCACTCATATACTGTTTTGGGGGAAGCTGTTTTTTCATTACATAGCCAAATAATGATGCTTCATGCTGCAGTAAGTTTTGTGTTCTTACTGCAGTTCTGCAAATGTATGCCTGATCTCTTCTTGCTTTCATGCTAGTATTCTGTCTAACTTGTATTTCTTTGCTAGTGACTTTTCTGATGATGAAAATAGTAAATAAACCACCTAGTGCAGGTACAATGATATGAGAGTCACCATTACTTACTTTTTCTTATTTCTATGAGTTTTTCAGACCTCTGCCTTGTCTTATTGAGACTCAGTAGGAATTTCTGAATGTCTGCACAAACTATCAGGTCTTTGTTACTTAATTGGTTCTTGAAAGGGCTACTGTGATCATTTAAAGGGCTGCCTGTGGTCATGTACAAAGTGTTACTGGTTCCATTCCTTGGCATTATTACTTCTTTAAAATAACCTAGATTTCAGTTTCATGTGAAAAAAAGGGCACAATGTCACCACCCCAAATTTTCCTGCAGGTGAATTTACCTTGCTTCTTGTTAGAGCGCAGAAGGTTATGGTTAGTAATAAACATGGTAGGACTTTCACACCAGCAAGTACCCCAAAATCAGAATTACTGGACTAAGCAGAAAATAGAGGAGGAATATAAAGGAGGTACAAAACAGGAGGGGGCAAAATAAAAAAGAAAACAAGCAATGAGTAAAGAAAATGCAATACTTTTGTTTATTTACAAGTCTTTGATTAAAAATTGTTGTTTTCCGTTTGTCTTTTTATTGAGGAATGAAAAGGTAAATTTCCAGTCTTTTTACAAAAAAGTTAATTAGTAAAACAGTATCTACAGTTTTTAAAGAGTTCTGTGCAAGAGAATAAAGACATAGTAATTGAGGAAAAGACATATGCCTTGTTTTGCATATTATTTTAGATAGGAAGATGTTGTCATTAAGTTTACATGCCTAGTGTTTTTTTGTGATTTACCACCACAGTGAGGATTTTTATGTTTGTGATGGGTCACAAGTGGCAGAGGGCTGCAGAGCTCCCAGTGTGGGAGGAAGCCACGAGCTGTCCTGTGTGTGGTCACAGCTGGCTCTGACCTGGATGAAAACAATCAACAACATTCCAGAACTTCAGCCCGACAGAGAAACACATGGTGCTTCTGGCCACAGTGAAACAAGTGTATGTTGTGCTCTAGTTGAGGCAAAATGGACTGTTGATGGCTTAGTAGATGCAAGTAGAGAATTTGCAATAGAATATTTAATATGGGGAGATTCACGTTATCCCTAAGGCACAAAAGTAGTTATATCTTGTGCAGATGTGACAGACTTGTTTTCTCATGCTTTACAGGATTTGTGTTAGGCAGGATATAGCTGCTACAGTAGTGGTGTGCTGATTGAAGGACACTCTTTCTAAAGAAAGGCTTTTGAAGTCTTTGGCCAATGATGAAGAAAAAGTGATAAATGATTTACAATTATAGGTGGTGGTGCCAAATTCAGCTACGTGTTTCTGAGCTCACTAGGAGGTTTTCTTTGCAGGGACTTATAACACTGCTTATAACTTTACTGTTAGGAATTTTCCATGAAGATTCTTTGCCTCTAACTATTTTTTTTACTGAAAGTAAATAATCAAACAGCTCTTTTCATGAACATAGCTAGCAGATATTTGCCTAAGCTAGATGTGCAGACTTGAAATAACAGCATTTTCATGTGTGTTGCAACATACTCATCTCCCTGATTTTTAGATGTCTGAACACCAAAGTTGTAAGTTATAGTTGCAAGTTATGTCATTTCTGGGAAAAGTCAGCTGCCACTCTGCTACACTTGTGTATCATCTTTATGTATTCTAAACATGTGGTGGTGTCCTAGTAGCTTAAATCTGAAGCAAATGTTCCTTCATCATATATTCCTTCACTTCCATTGCTGACCAAATTCCCCTTCCAACATCCTAGTAGACTACCTGAACATATTTTGTTCCCGTTTGTTCTTACATGTCAGTACAATAAATCTGGACCAGGGCACTCTGAGATGTGGAATCTCTCACAGCTGACTGGGGAAATAATTTTGTGCACTCATCTCTATGAGGTTTTTTGGTTTTTTTGTGGTTTTTTGGTTGTTTTTTAGTTTATTTGTTTGTTGTTTTTTTGTTGTTGTGTTGTTTTTGTTTTTTTTTTTCACAGTATAGGTTGAAGTTAGTGTTATATAGTTAAAGTGGAGAAGCACTGTAACAAATACAATGGAATTGATCAGTCCTTCAGACTTTTCTATTTTCAGGGCACAGTTGGTGTCATGTTTATTAAAGGAGGTATATAATTAAACCATGAACAATGAAGAAAAACTAAATATCAAATGACTGCTCATTAATAGCCATTGTCTTGAGTAAAAAGTGTCTCAAAAAAATTGTGTGCTCTTGTATAATAAAGAGGTCTGTAAAAAAGCTTTGCTTCAATTAGAAGATCTCAAGGTTAGCAGACTGGCATTTCATCAGCATTTTCACAGCTGACTTCTTCACTTAGTATATGGTTTTATGAAAGACCACATAGGAAGGATAGTTACCAATTATAATCAGAATGGACCTTTGAAGGTAAAGTAGTCCACCCTGCTTCCTCACACCATGTTAAAGCAAGGCTAACCAGACAGAGTTGTTCAGCCCCTTCTCAACTTCCTGAAAACTCCTTTCCTGAAGTCTGGGGCTGTAATTCTATTCTTTGTCTTGTTTAATTCTCTTGGAGCTCTAAGCTTCATAAAGTTCAGTCAAATAGATGCATTCAAATCAAGTATATTTGTGTTGTGGTTTTGTGGTGTGATTTGTTTAATTTGTTTTTATAATGTGATTGCTGTGTGGTTGTATCTCTTGTTATTTTTACTCTCCCACTTTTTCTTGTTGTGTGCATGTTGTGTTTTAAGACTGGAGTGACTATTTTGTTCATACTTCGGGGTAAAAAAGTGTTACTGGTCCAATGTTAATATACCATCTCCTTCTAAACAAAGCAATAGATATCCTGTTTACCCTCAAAAAGTTGGGGAAGGAAACGGACATTGATAAACCCAGCAAACAAGTGTCTGCTCTATCATCACACAGATAATTCTGACCTGGACAGTAATGAAACAACTGTTGGCTGCCAGGCTTCAGTTAACAGATTTGTTTGGTTGGTGCATTAGTTATGGCTATTTCATCTGATCTTAGTGAAACAACCCAAAGTACTGAATATCTTCAAGTTAGGCCTAGAAGCAAAAATCTGTAAGGAGAAAATGAGCTCTGTTAAGCAGTTAAGTCCCATGACAAGCCCATGAAGACATAATTGGTTCTAAGTGGTGTTCATAGGAGCACTGACATGCACTACCTGCAGCCTTATAGTTCTTTGAGAGGCAGAGAAATCATCTATCTTCATAAATAGCAAAAAACTCTCTTCCAAGCTTGTCTTTGATAATGAATGGCCTGATAAGGAGTACAAAAAATGAGGAGAATTTGCAAGTCAAGTGAGAATAGTTTGAATGGGTTTGGAAAATAAGTTTTAATCGATGAAGCCATCAACAATGAGTTAACTCGTTTTATTTAACACATTGCTATGTTTGGGGTTTTTTTAATCTGTAATGCCACACACACAACTTTTTAAAAAAATTATTGTATTTGTAATTAGTATATTTGTAATGTAGTTTACAGTGGTTTATTGGTTTCCCTGCACATGGGAAGAAGCCATAGATAATTCATTACCAAGTCATCTCCAGATATCTCTCTAACCAAGAAATTGCAGATACTGCTGGGGAGGCATTTAAACAAAAAGATGAGCAAAACTCCTTTTCTACATATTTTTCAATAGCTGTGCAACCTCTATCTTGAACTGAAAACTGAACAAGACAATAGAGTTCAGCCTGCAAAAACAGTCTTCCTGGAACTGAAATTATAGCTGTGCACAGTTCTGTTATGCCAGTTTGCATTTCCTACCTAACCTTGAGTTCCAAGACGTTTGTTTGAACTTACTGGGCATTCTCTGATGGGTATGCACAGACCTGGAATGAAGGAAAATGTAATTAATTTTCACACTGTTGTTGAGTCAACTGTTTACAGATAACTTATCTTTTATGTGTATGATGTTTTGATGTCTGTTTTGGCAATGTGCTGAGATGTCTAGAGGAAGCTTCCTAAGCAAGGGTGACATTTATTGATTATTTCTACTAATATGTAGTATTTATTTGGAATTCAGTTAATAAAGAGTTTTAGTGGAGCTGCACATTTGTAGGAATGCGTAGAAAATACCTGTATGTAATCTCATATGTTTCTGTATCTATTTACATTTACTCTGGGTTGCTTGATACATGTTGCTTGTTGGTATAAGGTAGGAAAAAACAAATCATCAGTTGTAGTTTCACTCAAACTGGAAAACATACCCACTACATTACCTGTACTTTCTTTTAGATATTTCATCCCTGGTGCTTTAATGGGAGCTGGTTATTTTTACTTGTTATTCTGTAACTTGTAACTTGTTGTACTAGTGCTCGGAAGATGAGGTGCAGTAAGCAGCTGAAGCATTGAGAAGGTGCTGTGCCTGTCTTACCTGTAGATTTGGTTCTAGGACAACAATTTTAACCAAATTTTCCAATTAGCTCAGGGACTGATTTTATAACTACTGAGATAAAATCTAGCTCCACTTGTACTGAGGTACAAGTGAGAATGTGAACTCCAAATGCTTCTCAGCTTCCACATCTGCAACAGTAAGTCCTCACTTGTGAGTTTGTCTTGCTCAGCTCAGATGGCCCTTGTGAATGTGGGAGGACAGTGTTCAGCTTTTGAGAGGTTTGGTGTTGTCCTGAAAAATAAGGTCAAGGAACAAATTCACAGGCTCACTGTAAAGACAAATGATGCTGGAAATCTGTGAGCGAGATAGCCCAAATTCTTAGGAAGTGTTGAGAAAACCATAGTCTCCCATTGTGTGTGAATAGTCTTCAGCTGAAGACAAGGCCAGGCTCAAAGAGAGCTGCCAGATATTCCCTTTGAATCCCCATATAACATTGAATCCTGTGCTTTTGAAACAGGTGCAGCTTGCTATGGTTTCCTTTTTTTCCTCAATGGTAGTGTCCTGTTTGGCATTTCGTGGGATATTAACACTAATGAAGTCACAGAATCACAGAATGTTAGGAGTTGGAAGGGACCTCAAAAGATCATTGAGTCCAAATCCCCTGCCAGAGTAGGATAACCTTGTGTAGGTCACACAGGAATTTGTCCAGGCAGGTTTTGAATGTCTCCAGAGGAGACTCCACAACCTCACTGGGCAGCCTGTTCCATTCCTGAAAAACTCTTCACTTAACTTTGTCTTAAATGCTGCTTGTCTTTATTTGGGAACTACTAAAATAGACTTTTTAAAGTTGCATAGAGAAGAAATTTCTTGAGTGATTTATACTTTAAAAGGGAGCTTGCTTGTTTATTTGTAGTTCCCCTGCTGTGATGTGTTTAGGAAGATGAGGATGTTCTGAATAACATACATACACCTTTAGATTACTCTTTAAGTGTTTGCGAGTCTCAAGCCCGTGCTCATCTGAAGGATGAATTTTCCATAAGGAAAGAATTACTTTGTTTATTACCAAGTCTAATGGTGCAAAGCTAATGGTGAAGGAACAGATATGTTTTGTCTGATAAAAAGCTTTTTCACCTTCATATCTCTTTCCATCACAAGAAGTGCCTAGCATTTCAGAGCCATTGCTCTACAAAGGAAAACTTATAATTTTATAGAAGGAAGAATGAAGTTGGAGAAGGCTGTCTAAACCATTACTGCTTGTGTATCTTATAACACATATGGAGACAATTCCAATATCAAAGATGGAACCACAATATGATTTGTCACAAAATAAAAGGATTTTAGTACCCTATGTCCTCTTCTGTTACCTCTATGAAGTTATAGTTCTATTATAGAAGTTGGCAAATAAGGTGGCAAATGGATAACTGATACTTTTTTCTTTGGTTTTATGTTTTGTAGCTGGTGCCACATATATATTTGGGAAGAGTGGAGGTCTCATCCTGTACACCTGGCCAGCTAATGACAGACCGAGCACAAGGACAGACCGGCTTGCTGTGGGCTTCAGCACAACAGTGAAGGATGGCATTCTGGTTCGGATTGACAGTGCCCCTGGGCTTGGTGATTTTCTGCAGCTGCACATAGTGAGTATAAGTAGACCCATGTCTATGCCAGGCCTGTGTTTCTATTAACAAAATATGCATCCAAAGAAAATTAACACTATAAAAGAAGATGCATCATGCTCTGCACTTTCTATATCCTCAGCACTCATCATAGTAATCTGCCTTAGCTTGTTCCTTAGGCTTTTCTAGAAGTACTGAATGGGGTGAACAGGGAACCAAGTTGTGGTGACAGAAGAAAGAAGGAGGGGGACACATCAAACCAGTGGGGAAAAAAAGCGCCTTACGAGTTTCAATAGCAGTAGTGCTTATTAAAACATGAAAACCAACATATATGTATATAAGTATTTTATATATATATATATAGTAGCAGTGTTAATTTACTGTGGCATGCTCACATTTCTGAACAGCTGGATTTATGATAGAGAGCATTCTCAGAAAGCAGAGTGAAATAGAGTGATGTGTTGTTTTTTCCTCACTAAGTTGAGAACTAAACAGATCTTCAAGCTGATAGAACTGATGCTTGCTTTAGCAAGATAATTCAAAAGAATAAGATTTTTTAAAAACCTGGCTTTGCAAGAAGAAACTAGACTTTTTTCTGAGACCAAATACTAAAGTAGGGAAAATTGAATGAAGATGGCTTTAGGGAGAATTTAGTTGAGAAAATGAGAACACTAGGACTAGAAACTTCTGAAGTTGGTTACTTTAGATGATGCTTTGTGGGGGAGGGAGAATTATTTGCTTTTTTGTCCTTTGTCAACAAAGTAACCAAGGAGCTTATGAGACATAGAAGCTCGTCTTGTTAATTGATGCTCAGCTTATTTTCAATATTTTATGCATAAGAGCAATGTTTTGTAAGTTATGACTGAGCTGGGGAGCTGTTGGAATTTCAATGGAACTTGAAGTTTTAAGTAAACAGGGGGTATGCCAGGGACCAAAATGCAGACCTAATGTGAATGATTGAGGGTCTTAATCTGCTACTGGATTCTGCTAAATTCCGAGTCGTGTTGAAACACTGGGTATGTTCCAGGGTGATTCTGAAACAAGGGTCAGGGCTAGCAGCTATTGCCAGCATTTTAAGTGGTTTTATTTTGAATTTGATTGTTAATTTAAGATTCATTTGGAGGGACTATAATATGAGCTTGAGCCATTAGACTATGACCAGTTTTCAACAGAGATGGAGGCCATCTTGAGCATAGCAATCATGAATTGGTAGAATTCTCTGTTGTTGGAGAACTAAGAAGGACAGTCATCAAAACTGCTACCTTGGATTTCTGGTGGACAGACTTTGACCTATTTTGGAGCCTGGTTGACCTAGTGCCTTGGGAGGCAGTGCTGAAGGGCAAAGGAGTCCAGGAAGGCTGGTCATTATTCAAGTACAAAGTCTTAAAAGAGCAGGAGCAAGAAATCCTCCTGTGCTGGAAGACAAGCTGTCAGGAAAGACCAGCCTGGCTGAATACAGAGATCTGGTTGCATCTTAGGAAAAAAAGTAGAGTTTATTGACTTTCGAAAAAGGGACAGGCCACTCAGGAAGACTACAAAGATGTCTTGAGTTTATTTGGGGAGAAAATTAGAAGGGACAAAACCTGAAATTAATCTGGCTGCAGCTGTCAAAGATAACAAGAATATTTTCTACAAGTATATTATCAACAAAAGGAGGACTAAAGAGAACCTCCAACCTTTATTAGGTACACAGGAAACATAGTCATCAAGGATTAGGAAAAGGCTAAGGTACTTCATGTCTTTGCCTCAGTCTTTAGTAGTAGGGCCAGTTGTTCACTGGGTACCCAGACCCCTGACCTGGAAGATAGGGATGGGGAGCAGAATGAAACCCCAGTAATCAGAGAGGAGATGGTTAGTAACCTGCTGCTCCACTTCTTATGAGATTCAGCAAAGCCAAGTGTTCAGTTTTGAGCCCTTTGGTGTAAGGATAAACCTGTACTGGAGCTCAATATTTTCTCTTTCCAGTCAGTTTTGGAAATTAATGAAATTTTTTCTTGCTCCTCCCCATATATTTTCCTTAAAATGCTCTGAATAGCACGGTTCTAGTTGGAGGTTGTTTCAGATCTCTAAATTAAAGCTATTAATTGTGTCTAAAAGTTATGTTGTCTGCTTCATGTAGTTTGGCCAATTTTATCCCTGAAGATGTACACTAGCAGCAACTATAGAACTTGTTCAGCTTTAATTTCTCGTTCTTTTATGATCAGGATGGATTAGGAGCATTTGTGCGTCATTCATGAGTAGCTAAGGCATGCTGCTGGGACCATTCATCATATATATCACTGACCAACTAAGTGTTCAAATAAAAAAACCTAGTCTGAGATTCATGCTGTTACATGCAATAGAAAAGTTGAGGAGGAACTTTTTAAAGTGTTACTGGCTTCTTGAATGTCTGGAAGACTTTGTTACCTCTGGTTTATGGTTCAAAGTCGCAGAAGGGAGCTCACATCAGTATTATTTTAGAAAAAGTGGAAATATATAATAAAAAATTCATCTTGAAATGACATTTAAAATGCAAGACCATATAGGACCTTTTACTTAGCAAAATGCACGAACACTTTCTATGAGGCCAAGATCTTCCATAGCTGACTGAAAACTACCCCATGCTTCATGCTGCCGTGTTCAAAGAGTCTCCCCGTCTTCTTGTCTTCAAAACTTTGCCCTTCCATAGGCCATTTTCAGGTGTAAAGACAAACAAAACAGTGTGGATCAAATTATAATAGAAACACAAATTTGTAGATCAGAGCTATGAAAACAGATTAAACTGATAATAAAACAAACTTTTAAAACTGCAATTACTTAAGCCATAAATCGTATTGTAGGAGAATGAAAAAAATAGGTATTAAAAAAAGGAAGGCCAATGTTAATGTAAATTATTTTTCTTTATGCTTAGCAACTTCTTCAGGAGCAATTATATTTAATAATAGAAATGGTATGATTTTTCTGGATGAATACTGGGGAGCCCTCTTCTTCTGGGGCATTTCTGAATATTCCAGTAACAAACTTTATTATGGGTGCTATTTACTGGATTCTGTACCTCCTCTCACTTCCTTGGGTGTTCTGTCAGTGTTAGTGACAGGAGCCACCTGTTGATCATTGCTTTCTAATGGGCATCACTGAACTAAAATTTAATCCAAAAGTTGCAGTGTATTCTATGGTTTTATTGAGATCTGGTCCTATTTAAAAGATTGTAAAAGTGACTCATACTCTGCTAAGACAACTTTTTAATAATTTGCCTGCTTTTTTCCATGTAACTTACATGCTGGACTTCTTTTCATTATAATTTTGTTCTATTTGTAAAATTCAGAGCTGTAAGATATCTAATTAACAAGCTACACATTTGCTTATTTAATTTGTGGTTTTTCTGTTTGGATTACTTTTTTAATTGAGTCTTTCAGACACTGTGGAAAATTTATTGACTAAGGTTCCCATTTTATGTGATCAAAAATTACAACCTCTAAAACTATTTTCTCTTCTGATTTACAATGAGAAGCTCTGAAAAAAATTACATACCATCCAAATCAATGTCAGATATGAAGAATGAGTTGTTTGTGTGACGGACTGTAGTGCATGGGAAGAGGGTGTTCTTATAGCATCAGATCCCTCCTTATGAGATATTTTTTCCCTGCTTTTTAAAGCACCAAGTCCAGACCTGTAGCAGAATTTTTTTTTCCATGATGCATGCTTAAAGACTACATATATGAGTTGTGGTTGAAATGTTTCTATATATTTCATTGCCTTACACTACCACACCTATTCTAGGGTAGTGCAAAAATCTTCATATAGATAAAATGGGGAGAGGAAGACAGCTGCAGATGACTATGGATATCATTCTTGTGATAACCATGGAGAGAGAAATCAGCCTCCATGTGCACTGCTGGTTTCTTCTGCAGTCTTTCATTTTGATGTATATTGGAAGCTGACATGTCACATCTGGCTGTCCAGAATAGCATTGCCAGACTGTTGCAGTGTCTGAATTGCTTGTAAAAAGTCAACTCTCAGCTTGGACAAAAATGCTAGTGATTCTGGTAGGAGTTTTAGTTAAGTAGCCCCAAGCTAGTGGGAGTCAATTTCATAGGACCAGGCTGCTACAAAGGCTACACGATTTCATGAAGAACATTTTGATTCTTAATCAATAATGATAAGAAAGTCTTTCTTGAGCTAGAGATGGCATTGCTAAAAGGAAGAAAATTTACATGTCCATTCTGCCAAATTTGTGCTGTTATAACATGACTGCCCAAAATCTGAGCTTTATGGTTGTAGAGACAATTCTGGCTCTTTAGTTACAAAGATTTCCATGGAGACCGTGTCCAAAACTGTAGTGCCATGTTATCTGAGCAGAGAAAGAAGAAGTAGAAGAATTGGGATCAGGAGAAGGATAACCACAGGGGATGTATGATGAACTGAACATTTTAAGGGCTAGGCTGAGATAATAAATGGAGTTTGTGTTTTGCTTTTCTATAACCAAAATCACCTTGATGCAAAATATTTCAACATTTTTTAGGCCAGATTTGGAGTGAGCATTAAAAGTTACATTTTCTACCCAAGAAAGTAGAAAGAAGAGGGTTTCTTTAAGACTGGTCTGTTTTATTTTGCCTCTACAAAGGCTACAAACCATGGAGAAAAAAAATTAGGCTATCTGCTTTGATCTCCTATCTTCTGTTGTGCTTTTTCTGACTTTATAGTTACAGTTTTATCTTAAAATGTCTTTCACCATGTGAGACCTCCTCTTCTGCTCTTCTATAAAATTCATAGTTTGTTCATTCTTAATTTTTGTCAACACAGGTAATTTCACTCCCCTCTATCTCGACCTTGTTCACATTGGTGTGCATCCAATGTGCTATTATTCTTGCCTTTCCATCGTCTTAACCAGCATAAAGTCTTGGAATTGGATACATTTCTTGGAGTATACCAAAAGTGGCTAAGCATCAGTGCCCTATAAGAAGTTATCAGTTTCAAAGCGTGTAATGCCCATAATTTCATTCAGTAAACAATAAAGAACTATGTACTTTTCTCTTAATTACATTTATATAAATTAAAAGCCCTTGCAGATTGGCATGGGATACGTATTCAGTGAAAGATGTTTTATATTTAAGCTTGCCAGCAGATAACCAAAAGGTGAGGTGGGGCAGAGGCTGTTTTGTTGATCTGTAAGAACAGACTGTGTAAGACATTTTCCACCAAGAAAAAAAATCTAGCCACTTAAATGAGGGAGTATGCTGCAGGTGTCCTGTAATTATTAATGTATAAAAACTATCCAAATGTATCCTTCTGTTAGGGATGTGTTCTCTGGCTAAGACTTCTGAATATATCATCTTCAGTAGGTGCAGCCTGAGGGGTTGTATATATATAAAGACTTACAATGACTGCTAACCTACCAGGCAAAATAGCAAGTGAGATGAATGAGGGGGTGGGAGAACTGTTTGGAGTTAATGTTAGTGTGTGAAGATTCAGCAGAGTGTCTTTTGCATTTCTTCATATATACCTTCTGTAAACATTTGTAGCTCTGGTTTGTCAATACTTGAAGTTATGACTGAATAGTTACAGATACCTTAAAGGTAACTCGGGTTGCATATTATTTAAGGTAACTGAGGATTGGCAAGATAGTCTTTGTATAAGATTTGACATCTGTATACACTTCAGTACCTTAAAATTATCTTACATCCCCAGCAGAACCTCCACTGTGTGCAATGGAATAGTTTCCACTTATCTGCATGGGCTAGGTAGAGTGCAAGGATTGGGGATGTCCACTAGTAACAATGAGTGACTTAGGAGCCTCTCTAAGGATTAAGCTTTTGGATTGCAGATGGGTTCTGAGGATCAAATAAAGCACATCACAAGATGTGCCTCTTTTCTATAAGTATTTGTATTAATAAATGTAAGGAGTAAGTGACATCTTCCCTTTTGCTAAGGCTGGCAGTCATATTAAGCTGAGACTCACGTCGTAATTGCATCTTTCTTTACATGATCTCAAGAAAATTATTTAAGTGCATCTGGCTTAATCAACATGGAAGCAAATCAACAGCTTTCATATTGTCATTTACTACTTTTCCTGAGATGGAAAAGCAATTTCTAGTTGATGACTGATAAATTTTTGAATTACTTGAATTAGTTTGCAAAACAGGAGAGTGCCCAGAACTGTGGCTTCTCTGGAAAAGGGGGGAAATATCTGGAAAAAAAAAAAGGTTGGTTTGTATATTAAAAAACAAAAGCTAAGAAAGAACAGAAGACCAGTCTATAGCAAAGATATTTGCAAAGTTATTTCCTTCACAAAAAGTCTGTAACAGTCATTGGACTGAGGGATGCAAATTCATTTGTTGTTTCTGGGTAACAAGGTGTGGTGTATGCTGTAGGGATGAATTTCTTGGTACTTCATATATAAAACAACTGGCTTTTTTTATGTCTCTCATGACATACTTAGTGCATGTGAATTATTATTGAAGAAATTTGATGGAGGAGGTTAACATTATCTTAAAGTCTAACTTGTAAGGTAAAAAAAAATCCCACAGTGTATTCAGAGATCAGTGAGTAGGCTGGGGGTGCACCAGAACTTGGAAAGGAATTTGGTAGGACAGCTAACCCAAAGAGGCCAAAAGAATATTCCATCCCATAAAATGTGCTCAGCAATAAAATGCAGCAGAACAAAGAGGGGATGCTGGTGGTTATTATAGCCTGTGCCTTTCCAAGTAACCATTACTAGGAAATGGCTCAACATCTGCCTGACAAAGGGAAGTAGTGAGGCTTTGCATCACGTATTAAGCTGTCTTTATCTTGCAAATATGTGACTTCAGCGTCAGCATTTTACCTGTGGGAGGCTGTATCTAAATGAACCGCAAACGTGAGGCATGCACATCAGTGGTTATTCTGTCAGCTGGTGTTAAATTGCCAAAGTTTGTTTGTTTGTTTTGTTTGTTGTTGTTGCTTTTATTTATTTTTTTTTGTTGTTGTTGTTCTTAATGGAAGTATTTTATTTAAACACTCAAGGATTCTGTCCCAAAACGCCCTCAGCTTTTTCTTGTCCTTTTCTAAACTCTTTGGGTCTACAAAGTCCCATGTGTTTGTGCATGCTGCATTTATTGTTCCCTTGAGCACAGAAGAATTAGTAAAGTAAAACTAATTTGACCTTCAGTCTTCAAAACAGCTTTGAAACATTTTATTTTTACTTCTGTTCTTATTTTTAAAAGGTGATTAAAATCAGTTTTTAATATATTTGAGCTACATTATGCATAGGAGTGGTCCATCTATTTTTGTCTACTTGATCTCAGGAAAGAATCTCTGTCACAGACGATCACAAGTTGAAACTAAACCTTTGATGGTTAAGGAGCTTCTCACCCCAGTGTTCCTATTTATGGCTGACACAATTTGGCACTATGCCTCATCCACATTATCTCAATGACCTTTTAAGCTTCAGCCCCTGCTTTGTTGCCAATGGCTGTACCAGGTGTATGAATGGATGTATGTAGCTGAACGCAGTGGTACAGGGAATAGCACACTGATATCCTTTGGCTAAAGATAATGGATTTTAGATCCCTAGTTCCATTTAGGCTGTATGGAAGCTCAGTGCTTTGATACAGGGATTCATTAACTCCTTACTCAGTGACAGTTTGTGCATAGATCCTAGTGTTTTTGCTGTTAGTGATGGTTGTGAAACTAATTAAAGAAGTGGAAGAAAGAGCTGGTAGGGCAACGCTAGCATGAATGGTAAAATTGTCAGCTGAACCATGAGTTAGCCTGAGCAGAGTCACCAGTCTGAAAAATAATCTTGGGGCTTTGGCTCTGCAGAAGAGGCAAAGTTCAGCTGGACAATGGAGAGTGAAAATTAAGAAATGGTGAAAGAATCAATGGAAGTTATGTAGGTAAGTTTGTGAAACCTGGTTTAAAGGTACAGGTAACTGGATACACTGCCTTGGCTGATTTTCCAAAAAAAAGGAATTTGCCACTTCATGAAGGAAGCAGACATATGCAAATAAGATAATGGTTTGGTATAGTGGACGAAATTAACAGCATCTTTTAAAAAATACACACTTGACCATTTTAGTGTTGTACCTCTTGTAAAGTCAGATCCTAGTAATTCATTGTAGGTGCAGAAATAAAAAATACTCTAATTAAAAGAAGAAAGCTTAAGAGGTTTGTTTGTTTATGCAAGAAGTTCATCCCTAAATATATAGCCACTGTTTAAAGTACATTCTGAAACTTGAAACTTGTTTATTTTTAAAGGTTTGTTTCAGGATTTGCTGTTGTTCCATGAGTTTCTAGCAGGTATTAAATGATCAAATCTCAAAGTATCTCACAATATCTATCCAAAGACCCTGTATGGCAATGTTGTTATGCCTTGTTCTTTTACGCTGTATAAACAAATACTGTTTTTTGCTTAATATTTATTTTGCTCTCCCTTGTGACTGTATTTTTTTTTTTGTAGAATAAAATCTAGGACTATATCTAGGACTATATTATATATCCTAATTTAGTAAAACCTCACCTGAATTGGCTATTGTTTTTGCAGTAATTCCTCAGTATTTCTGAACTTCTAATTGGGATTTTTGCATTTTGTCACACTGTCTTGCAAATGTATAGCTATTCAAACTTTTTTCTGATGCCAAGAAAATTTAAATTTGGCTTCTTAATGTTTTGCATACTAAATACAAGGGAGTAAAACAGTGTGAGTGTTTTTTTTTTTTTTTTCCAGCTGGGTCAAAGAAAGAAGCTCAGACAATCTTCAGGGAAGTTCTTTTTCTTGAAATACAGAAGACCTGGAAGAGCTAAGTGTTAGGTTTTTAGTGTTCATTCTGAATGACTAAAATCTTTTATATTTGTAGACTCTACAAACAATTGACAATATGTACTCTTCTCTTTTACAAGAGACATCAAATTTACAAGCTTCTTTGGCCCAATCCATCTTGCTTCTGTGTGCTTGGGTAAATTGCACTAGTAGATTCTAAATTAAATTTGTTTGTAATTAAAGCCCTTATCACCCTCTCTATGGTTGCATCAAAAAAGTAAATAAAATTTTTGGTTTTCATGTTAATGGGTAGCAGCACAGTATGATACTAATTCACTGCACATTCAAACATACTGAGTACCACTCAGAAGCAGTTAAACAAGGGCAATTTTCAGTTTAATTTACTCCTGGCTTGGTATTTGATGTAACCTTCTCATCAAAGGTTAACAAATGTTTGGAATGACATCAGCTACACCAAAATTAATTGTTTCTCTATTAAACTCCTAAGACACCCATCTTACACAGGAACAAATTATTGAATCTTACTAGCAAAATACAAACTTGATCTAACCTAAACAAGGTTACACTTTCTTTGCCCTGTGACTTTAATTTAGAAAATTTAAAAACTCAGTGCAAGGAAAACATAACTTGATCACTGATATGTAGCCAGTTCTGGGATGAAAATCAGCTGTTCTAGAGAACATAAAAGACTATTCTTGCATAGTTTTACATGTGAAAAGAAAGCAATTGCTGCTTTTTTCATTCTATCAGGATACTGAAGACACAATTTTGAGGAGAAATTGCACTGAACTGGAGTTTGACTAGAAGTCTAACATCCAAGTTCTGTGAGTTTTCAAGAAATTAGCATTCTTATGCAGCTTCATTACCTTAAAAGTTATTAGGATGCCTAAAATATACATATGCATTTAATTTTAAAACATCTATTCAATACAAATATATGACAATATCTCTTTGAAAGGTATACATGGGCATCCTTATAGAATGAGAAAATGAAAACATTAGAAATTAAATGACTAGATGTAAATATTGTCTCAGAATTGGGGCTGGTTGGCTCTGAATGTTCATCCTTTCTTAAATTGAAGGCTTCACAGTGCTTCATTCTCCCCCCTAAGAGCATGGTTCAGTACACAGGCTGGGGCAAAGGTAGAGCCCACAACACACAATCATAGAATGGTTTCAGTTGGAAGGGATCTTAGAGATCATTTGCTTCCAGCCCCTTTGCAATGGGCAGGGACACCTTCCACTAGCTCAGGTTTCTCAAAGCCTCATCCAGCCTGGCCTTGAAAACTTCCAGGGATGGAACAGCTCCAACTTCCTGGGCAATCTGTTTCAGTTTCTCACCACCCTCACGGGTGAGAATTACTTCCTAATATTTCATCTAAATCTAACCTCTTCCAGTTTTAAGTCGTTACCCCATCCTAAAACTATACTCTTGTAAAAAGTCCCTCCCCAACTTTCCTGTAGCCTCCTTCAGGTACTGGAAGGATGCTTTGAGGTCCCCCTGGGAGTCTTCTCTAGGCTGAACAAACTCAACTCTCTCAGCCTGTCTTCACAAGAGAGATGCTCTAACCCTCTGATCATTTTTGTGACCTACCTCTGGACTCACTCCAACAGCTCAATGTCCCTCCTGTGTTGGAGGCCCCAGAACTGGACACAGTACTGCTGTTGTCCACAGCACCTTCAGACTGATTTTACAGCAGCAGTTGGTGTGTGATGTTTTTGTTGTTATCTGTTCTTTGTGGGTCTTTTCTCCTTTTACATGCTGATGCAGCCTGAACTTGTGTGTTGTTGGTATCTCAGGCTGAAGATACCCAGCTGAAATAATGAAGAAACCCAGCTGAAATAATGCTTATACAGTGTGAAAGCTCTCTTAAATATCTTGACATATCTCTCTTTCTACTACATTTAAATTCTTGGTGTTCCGTTTAAGCAATTTGCAGCCTACAGAAAGTGATTTCCTGCCTCACATAACTGGTATAGTTTTGGCCAGTGTAAAGCATCAGCTGACCATGTTTTTGCCTAAGCCTGATAGCCAAATGTATTACTATCTCTGACTCTTCAGATTTACTTTCAGTGCACACAGTCACTGTTTTAGCTTATTTTTTATTCTTGTCAATTACTGATGTCAGGAGTGCAGTTGCTGGAAACTGGGTAATAGAAATCATTAAGCCTGGCAGAGAAAAGTATCTTATACTGACTCAGGCTTCCTTTGCTATCTTATCATGTCACTCTTATTCTATTATTTTTCGACAATCTCATCTGAAAGCCAGTGCCACATACAGGATTTCAGTTTTTGGATCATGTAAAACCACTTAGTATGATGCTGCTGAGCTTAAAAGAGATGGTGGGATTAACCAGTTCTGCAGGGAACCATGTCATGCTTCTAGTATACTATTATAACTAGTGATAGGAATTAGATCCTCTGACTTAGCAAACACTTGTTTAAGGGGAAAGGGTCTAGCCTATCTGGGTGCATTGCAGAAACAATTTTTTAAAAAACGTTCTTATCTGCAGGTTTTTCTTTCATACATGGTGTACTGTATCCCAAATATATTTAGAGACACAAGACCCTCAATGGGCAATGATCTTTTGGCATAAATCAGGTGCACAGCACATGATGCAGCATGTGCTCCACAACAAAACAGAGAGGTTAATACAGGATTCCAGTAGTAGGCACTGGATTTGCTCATAAAATGAGCTAGGCAACACATGAAAAAAAATTAGGACTTGCTGAAAGGTAGTTTAGCTGGGCAGCTAGCTAGGGGGTTGTCAAAGGAGGGGTAAGAGATCCCTTTGGGTGCTGTTTTCTGAGTGCTGCTGTACTGGGTGTTGTCAATGTCCTAAACTGTTGGGGCAGGAACGATCCTTTCAAGAAGGAAAAGGATCATGCTGGGCATGTAAGCTTAGAATCCACAGCAATAAATGCCCTGGGGAGTTGGTACCTGTTTGCAGTACTACTGCCTTCAATCACTGCTAAGGCTTGATTTTGTACCCTTCAGTTTCAGAAGGGTTTTACAAGAGGATTATTCATTCATTGCTCTCCTTTGGGATTTTTCTGTGATGTGTTAAGTTCTAACTGGACTGGTTCTGCCCAGTTGTGACACTTGATAATTCTCTTTTTGTTCTTTTTTTTGTTTTTTTTTGTTTGTTTGTTTTTTTCACATCAGCTAACCTGTATGTCCTGATATATGTAAATTTTCTGTTTCTTTTAATGCAGAAATGTTGTTCTTTTGGTATTTTCAGTCCCTTGGACTGTGTTCTTATCTAGTCTGCTCTGTGGAGAAGGGATAGGAGGATGTGGTTTCTCATTTATATTTCTTTAAATGCTTCTACAATGGTTGCTGTGACTTACCTTAAGTTTAAAAAATCAAGTAAACTCCATTTTGATTGGAGTCTGTAGGAAAAACACATATTTCAGCCCACATTAGAGAACTGTTTTGCTTGAAACTGATTTAAAAATCCTTGTCCGTTTGTGTTCTAATTTGTGTCCAATGTTTTGTTCTTCTTCATACCATGAACATTTTGTATGTGCAATTCTTCTGTCTGAGCATTCCTATTTTTCAGTGGCAGCTTTTATTAAATGATAATACTGAGTTAGAAGGGAGAGGGGCTGTCCTCTGGTTTCCTATTTACAGTCTAGGAAATAAGCATTTTAGCATATTAGGTGACATGTTGGAACAGTTTATAAAACCTGTATCAGAAAAGAAATCATGTGATATGGAGTCTGGAGCCTTGCAGAGATTCCCAAAATGGTTATTAATGGGCTTGTGAATTTATGAATAGAGCGTGGTAGATCTGGCCTTTGAGATAATTGAAAAGCTATCACTTGTAATGTGAGCAGCTGCTCTGAAGGGTGATCACTGCTTTGTGGGGACAGAGGATAATATCTTGTTGCACACAATTCTGAACCAGTGCACCCAATATTAATCTACTTCACCTATGTCTTAAAATGACTTGATCAGCTGCACAATGCAATTCCTGCTTGCCCTATTCCTATTCCCTTTCTTTCACAAGAGCTGCTTGTTAGCATACTCAATTAATTTCCTTAATGGAAAGCTTTACAAAAGTTTTTCAAAGTTTTACAAGAGGTTTCAAAACTGACTGTGAGAAGAAGAAATATCTAGGAAAATGAGGGCTTTACAGAGGCACAGAGAAAGTGCATTTTGTATTTTAAAATACAGAAATAGGCAGAAAGAAGGAATCCAAGCTCTTTTGTCCACTTCATTTACATATTGTATAGAGGTTTCAGTATTCTTTGTGTAACTCCTGATCTTAATCTGACACACATCACTGTGACCAAAATGAGGGTAATCCTCAATATTACTCCAGTTTGTGCTACCTGGCTCTCCTTGCTTTCTTGTTTGAATAAAACATTGTCTTTAGCTAAGTGGCAAATTCTAGTTTTGAAATTACTTTTGATGGGCTATATGAGTACACAGTCCATCCATTAACACTCATGGAGCTGTGTAAAACTTTGGCTTACCATGCATGTTCCTCCCTGCTCACTGAATTTGAGGCTAGCCGTGATGGTGGCTCTCAGTGTGGGTGATAGTCACTGGATAGTTGCTGGTTCCTTGGTGCCAAAAAAAAAAAAAATATTAACAAATGTAGCTTCTTACAGAAGTTTCTTGGCTTTTACATTTATACTCCTGTGTCAAGAGCTACCCTTTTCCTAGCAGGATGAGTTGCAATGTGCCTTTTCCAGAATTGCTCACACAATAAGTGATTTGGGGTTTTGGGAGGTCACTTGTATCTGGGCAAGACCAGGTACGAAGAAAGAGTTTGACCTGGTTGAAGAGCTCAAAGCTTTAACTGCTGGACATTGCTCAGTGCCTTTTAGGACATTATTAATTTTTAATGTTGATGTGGGTTTTGGACTACAGTGCAACTAGAACACGTTTGTGCCTCCTACCTTTTAGAATAAATAATATGGTTCTGAAGCCAGGCAAATATAGGGCAGGATGAGTTCATCTGCAGGGCTGTGCTCTCTGGTGGCATTGTTGCGTTCTGTCTTTATCAAGCGTGATGCCTTATGGCATCCCCTGTCTTCACTAAAAGTTAATTTTTTCTAAACAGAAGAGTGAATGAGAGCGTATTTGTTGTCATCACTTACTTAAAATGAGAACAAAAAAATTACTCCCTGCATAATTTGGGACTTCTGGCTTGCATTGGCTGGACTATAGAACATATCCACTCTGCTGTCAAACTACACTGTCTTGTGTGTATAAATTAGGTCCAGAGATGACAGAAAGCACTACAAACTTGAGCATAAGCAGGCAAATCTCTACAAAATAATCTTCAAATGTGATGTATCCATATGTATAAATGCAGCTTTTTAAAATGCCATTAGGAGAAGAAAAAAGGGGGCTGTGCAGCTGTTTGATGGTATCCTAATGTATATGTAAAACCGTGTTTTGAGTGTATATGGCATGGTGGTAGCTTCAGAGTGGCCTTGCAGAACAAGACCAAGGGCTGCCCCGTGCCCGACTCAGTTGTCTCCAAAACCAGCATACCACACATCTAAGCCCATCAAACAATCTGGTGGCATCTCTGCGAAAACATATTTAAGAAAGGACAGAAACTGCCAAGAGGAGGAGGTGGAAAGAAAAGGGTGATAAACAGCAGAGGTAACACCAAGGCAAGAGGAGATGGAGGAGGTGCTTCACTTCAGAGCAGATGTCCACTGCAACCCATGAAAGACCCCATGCTGGAGCAGATGACTATTCCCAAAGGAACTGGCTTGTAAAGACCCCACACTGGAGCAGAGGAAAATGTAAGAAGGAAGGAGCAGCAGAGAGAAATCACTCCATACTGTCCATAACTTCCCCTCTCTCCACCCTTTGCATAGTTGTTGTTCCACTGATAGAACCGAGTGGAACTTGTGGTGACAGCAGAGTGGGAGGAGAGGAGTTTGCAGTGGAGGAGGAGAACTGAGCATGGTACAGGAGAAGAAGAGGTGTTTTCCTATGTTTTCGTGTTTTACTTTTTGTCAACCATTTATCAAATCACCACCAAGCATTAACAGTGCAGTTTTGTGCAAATGCAAGGATAAAATTCCTATAATTCTTTTGTTGGTAAACCTGAGCCTGTCCCATTGTAGTATTTTTTTTTTGTCCTGTAGTTTTTTTTTGTTTGTTTGTTTTTTTAATAAACAAAACAGGCCAAGGTAGCTAAAAGTGTCTGCCTTAAATACAGTAAATTTAGTCTTCAAAGATTCATCACTGCATCTCATGCTGGACAGATTTGTGGTAGTGCTTATGGCTGGTGTGTCCTGCCTCCCTTCCTATGTCAGAGCTGTTTGTTAATAGAGTATGGATGGAGTGCTTGGAAATGTGGAGTTGTAAGGATGAACAGCAAACTGACTCTTAGATTTTAGGCAAACTTAAATGAGGCCATGGAATGTAACTATGCTTATTTAGTGGTCTAAAGGAATCTAGAAATTCACAAATGACTTGGAATTAATTTTTAAAGTATGGAAAGAATACTGTTTGAAAGTATAACAGTCCTTTATTGTACTAATATAAACAACTCTGCCGTCTGACTTTTCCGACAGTGCTTTGATTATTCCTGATAGAAACAGACAATTCTTTTGAGAATTTTCCCTGAGATCAATATTAGGTCTGAAGGTTGGTAATGGTAATGTCTTGCTAACAACCGTGGTAGTTTTTGTTGTTAGATTTCTCTGTTACTTATGTCCTGTATGTTAGACTTAGAGAATTACTTAAGCATGAAGAATCATACCATATAATTTTAGTCTATGCTTCTGAATTTAGTGTAATCTTTCTAGAACTGTGTGTGCAAAAATATTGTCAGCTTCTGCTGCCATGTGCTGGGCAATTCCTTCAACCTCCAGGAACTCACTGATGTCACATGTGGCACCCTTGAAGGTGCCAAACTGAGGAAAACTATAAATTAGTATAGATGAAGGAAGTATAGTCTTTGCAATACATGGTTGAAGGGACACTATGATCTTTTGGAATGAGGATGAAATGGGCCTTTCTCAAAGATCTGTCAAGGAAGTGCATGGTAATATATAAAATGTTTCAGGCCTTCCTGAAACCTTATATGAAGCAGAATTAAGGTGTAAAAGTCTCAAAGGTCAGCCTAAAAGTATCTGCAAGCAATAACTTATTCAGAGTGGAATGCAGGATAAAAGGGGATATAAGATTAATGTGATGATTGAATATCTTGTGTAAAATTCCTCTAAGCCTTTGCCTTGGACAATAGTCTACGGGCTACACTGAACAATCAAGCAGTGGAATTACCTCCAGGAAGGTTGTCTCCTGAGGATAAAAGCTGAAGATTAGAACATGAATAGTATTATTAAAGATAAAGTTTGTTCTCTAGATTTCTGATACAGAATGGAATAGAAATTTTTCTGAAGTAGAAAGATAAATAGTGTCCATGCAATAGGGTTTTACTGTTTGGTAGGCTTAGATTATTTTTAAATTACCTCAGTGGGGGAGGAATATGACATCATCTTGGCAGTTCATGACAATATTGCATACCAATTTATTGGAAAATGTTTACTGTAGTAGCTGATGTTATTTAACAAACTTTAAACCATCCAAGTTACATGTTAAAATGTAACTATAATGCTGCAAAAAATAACGCAAGTAAGATTAAAAGTATCTTGAAGTTTTGAAAAATAGCAACGGAAGGATACTGAGCTTCTAGCAGTAATGAAGAATGCTGGCATAGGAAAAAGCCAAGTTAATCATAATTTTCACTTAAGACAGACTCTGTGTTACGTTTCCCAAATCTTTTTCCCTCACTCTACAGTTAACGAATGGTGACGATTTTACCACTTTGTATAAGTGATGATTTCACTACCGAATAGGCTTTCATCTTTAATGTGGTAATAAAATCTTAATATAAATTGATGAAAAGGCATGTTTCTTTTAATACTTCTGAATTGAACATTTTTCTTCAGTGATGGATTTATTTTGCAAGGGAAATAAATTTCACATACATGAGGACAATTATTAGGAGCCCGCTTTCCTTTTCTGAGGATAATTTTCCTTGCTAATATTCTGACATCTTTCAAATTTTCAAAAATACCTGTCTGTGGCAAACACCTGGCAGGTTCCTTACTCTCTTAGGATGTGTATATTGCTTTGACTAACATATTTACTTTAAAATTTTTCAGGTGTTGCTGAAAAACAACTTTTCTTTATTAACAGTGCAAACCCTACATCAAAATCTTATGTTCCTCATGGTCCAGTGTTTCATTAATGGCAGGACTAAGTGACTCAGATGCGAGATCAGCACCCCCTGCAATGCAAACATCAGGAAGGGTTTGGAGGTGGGAAACAGTTTCATCTTGAATTGTTTTGTAAGTCTTCTGTCTAAAATGTAATAGATGTTTTCCTACTTTGCTTGTAGTGTCTAGTCATAAAACTAGAGTAATACAGTTGTGAAGAGATCTTATCAGCCCTAAAAACATGTCACTGGCTTATATATACTTCTGGATATGGGGAAAGAGATTAGTGGACCAACTGGTTAATAATTGATAGCTTTCATTAATGGCTTCAGCCTTTGTAATTAACCTTCTGTTTCATCGAAACATGTCTACATTTTCAGGTCAAGCACTCAGGGTGGGATACACTGAACTGTCAGAATGAAATATGAAGTGATGTTCTGGGAACTCTAGAACAGGTTACACACAGCACTGGCCATCAGAGAAAAGTTCTGTTTAAAATTCACTGTTGTGTACCAACTTCCTTATGTACATTTGTATCATATCAACTCTTTGGTTCAGTCCACCTGTAATGCCTCAGCAGTTGTGTGAGTGACAAAAGCGAGGATATTTACTGATCCTGGAATCCTCCATGGAAGAGCCTTGTATAGGATATGTCCATCCTGAGGTGAAATATTGCACAGAGACATTCTTCCTCATTGGTACTTTTTGCTCGTCTGCCGAGGACTGTATACCTCAAAACATACATGATTAGCCTTTATGCCTGATATTTAAGATTAAGACACACACATAATAGGCAGAGTACAAGGTCGATTGCCAACTTGGATGGTTGCTTACTAGGGGACAAAAGAACTAATAATTTTTGTGTCATCTGTCATTTAGTCTCACTGGGCTGTTTCTGTATTTGTTTAAAAATAACCTTTTATTATATTTTGTTATATTTATTCTACTGGTATAAGTAAACCTCTGTTGTGTTTAAAGATAAAACCCCATGGAATGGAGATCAGGAAAATCTACTCCAACACCAGACATCACTGTAGCAATAATAAGGAAACATAAGAAAACATACATGGGAAAATACTGTCAATCAATCAAAAGAAATTCACTCCAGAAAAGTGATATGAATTTATGGTAATTATCACTCTCAACCTCAATGTGAACTGAGTGCAACCAAATCAGACTGACCCAAGTAGAGTTTAATGGGAAATAGTTGATGCTTCAGTAGCCTAAATGAAGAGCTGATTCAGGCTCCATTCAGAAAGAAATGCTGTTTGGAAGTATTGACATTTCTGCTTCTCTTTGCAATTATAAAAAATGTTATTGCCACCACTTGGAAGATGATTAAAATAATTGCCATCTTTTTGTTCTCCTGCGACAGCAATCGCTGCATGTCTGCTTCCTTCTATATCTTGATGTGTTATGCTTTGAATCTGTTTAGCCAGGGAAAAAGCTAGGCTCAGCATAATTGGGCCATTTCCCTGTCACAGTGGCTTCCTTTTGAATCTTGTTACTTTCCACGGGTTGTAGTGAGGTCAATTGTATTCAGTCAAATGGCTGAGTAGATAAAAAGTGTACTAGAACAAAATACCTGCTGTCCATGCAGGTTGGAGTGAAAACGTGGAAGGACAGTCTTGGGTAAAGGGGTGCCTTTGCTGCTGGTTTTAACAAAACTTTGCTGACTTAGGACTTACACTATATTTGTCCTGCCAAGAGAAAATGAAGTGGCCTTGTGATTTATGAGTTGCCACTCATCAACATTAATATCCTGCACAATGACTGTGACAGTCATGTCAAAACTTAGCATACCTCTATACTGATTTGTTGTTACAGGAAAGGATCTCTGTATCTTTGTGCACCAACATGGCGTAGTACCACTGAGCAGATGCAGGGTGACCTTGCAGTATCATGCAAGTTGATGCAACATCATAATGCAAAACTATTTTAGATTGATGCAGTTCCATGACCCAGCATAGTGACTATTGATTCAACATTAGAGTTCAGTCTCATATCTACTGTGCCATTGCCATCATTATTGACTTGGGAGCATGTCACAAGGTCATTCTTTGAGATATCATGGAGCACTGTTGAGAATCACTCTCTTTGTATGTTGATTCAATGCTATTATCTGTCCTTACAGTCAAGTTAATCTTTTTATGGCAATTATCAGATGTTTGGGGCAAGTTTGTAAATTATTAATACAACATCATAGATTGAGTAATTCTTTAGTATTATTATGTAGTGATGTTCTCAATGATATGAGCGAACTCATTACTGTAGTGAGCCAAGCCCTCATCTATTGACTCTCTGTCTCTGCTATCACCATCAGTGCACACAGATATATTGGAAAGTCATTATTAGGGATAAGAAATTTTAAAGTCAAGAGTTTCTATGGACTTGGGGACAAATTTATTGACCTTATTTTAAATTATTCTTGAGAAAATGTTTTGAAAGTTGGTTTAGTACAAGATAGTATTTGATCTTTTCAAGTACACCTGTTGTTTTAAGTTTCAGCTGTGACTGTTCAGTAGTTTTGCAAATCATATTCTGGGCCCTACATCTGGTGAGTAAAAATGAATACTAAAACAATTCTGTTTTCCTATTTTGAGTGTCTGACCATGCAAACAATTTTGTATGTGCAGTATTTCCTTGACTTTGATCAAAACAAACAAACAAACAAACAAAAATCTTAAATTCTACCGTGGAACTTCTCCAGGTCATAACAGGACTAGAATTTTAGTTGTAACTACACTTCCTTTTGCTACTAAAGCTAGCACAGAAACTAAAGGAAACCATGTTACTTTTGTTGTAGCTGTGATTTTCTAAAGATCAAAACAGGATTTGTATGCTGATAACAACTTTTAGTAGACCACACAGCACATGAATGTTGGCAAACCTTTGGGGAAAATGGGTTTTCTCCTTGAAAGTTGTAGTAAAATAATACTTTTCTCCTTTGGGATGTAAAGAAAGGGCACATATGTGCCCCAAACTTCATTTTTTCCTAGCTATATTACTTTGATCTAATAAAATATGTCACATCATTCCATAAACCTTTAACCAGATTGTTAATGTTATTCTTTGTGTTGAGCAATCACTTAAGTGAGGTGAGATAATTAATTGGATGAGTCCCTCACAAATATTGATTAAAGCATAGAAATGTTGTGATTCAGAAACTCTTGGGGGCTTTTCCTGGCTCCAAAAAGGAACAGGGTTGAAGGAACAAAGATTCTTTTGGGGCTGAACCTTAGTGAAGCAAATGACTTAAGATAGATACACAGTATTGGAAACTTCAGCCTCAACATTTTTTATTTTATAATTGTAATAACTTAAAGTAAATTATTTTAATGGGTAATGTCAAACATCTATGTTAGGAAGAATTCCCTTCTGTAATAGTCTTCAATGCAGTAAAAGGATCCATTATTTCTATTCAACTTATCCCCCAGTTCAGGCTTAGAGTCTCATTAGTGTAGAAGAGATTGCTTGATAATATTGTTTTACACCACAATTTGATCTTTCAGAAGCCTTTGTCATATATCAAACACTGGATTATGGCATGAAATGAATCAAGCAAGCTGAACAGTCCTATGACAAAAAAGCAGGAGGATATTTCTTCACATTGCTAATTAGCAGTATTACAAAAAGAGTCAGAGAAGTAGCATGAAGTTATTAAATGAGGTTTCCATAGCAAAATATGTGCAGAAGACCTGGGGTTAACTGAATATTTTCGAAGCTAAATTTCTAGGTTATTCCTTGAGGTTATTCTTTTCTTGAGGAAATCCTTGAGGTTATTCTTTTCAATAGCAATCATTTCAATATCTGGCAATTGGTTGAGTTTTTCACTCTCCTCTTTCACTTTTAATTTACTCTGCTGGGTTTTTATATTTCATTCATTTCATTGGCTCTCAGTTAGGCAAGTTTGTGCCTCTTGCTCTGCAGGAAATTATGGAGAAAAATGTCTGTATATGCACATTTCACATTGCAAATAAATAAATAAATAAATAACCTACTTGGAAATATACCAGAAATCCCAGTTAGAAACGCATGAATAGAATTAGTGATTAAGCTAAAAAGAATCTTTCTTCTGACTCCAAGCAAGCACCTCAGCCAACGAACAATAATTAGCTTCAGCTAGAGTTTATTTTAGGAGCTGTGATTTTGTGTAAAATCATATATGCTTAGTACTCCTGCTACACATGCCCTTATCACAATTTGGACCACTTCGTGCTGGATGCTACAAGGCATTAAATCTGTTGTCCTGGTTTTGTTAATTTGTTCACTGTGAATGTTCTATTAATCTAAATAAAAGGGACAGCAATAATCATTTTGCACTCAGAACCATCATTTTTTTTAATTATCTCTGGTAACTTGGGTGCACACATGCACACAACAGAAGAGCTTCAAAGATAGATGGCATATATAGCAGGACTCAAAATGGGCCAGGTAATGAATACCTGAAAAATATTTGAGACAGACATCCTATATTGTCAGTCAGCATAATTCTGTAGAATGAAGGCTTTTTTCTAGCCTTTCTTTCCCGTTTCTAACTCTATGGTTATTGTAATGCTGCGTGTGGATGTGAAGTCTAACTGTAGCTGTAACCAGATCATTTTATGCTGTGTACATTGCTTCTATTCAGTACCTCAATCTTTCATTCAAAGTATCATTTTTTTTTAATACAATAGCAAACTATTTGTGGAAAAACATATATTTAAGTCTCTATAAGGTTATTAATGAGAAAAACACTCATAGATATTGATTAACTTGGTTGTTGTGGGGGTAGGTAGGCAGGTTTTCTTACTGTGATATTTTTTCAGCTCCAATATGTTTCCAATTTTGTCTTTCTGCTCTCAGGACAGCTGGATTAGATGTTTGGACTTGAGGAAAACACTTGTATTGGTAAATTTGGTGGATTTTTGATGGTGCAGATGTTATCTACAGGGAACCAAAAGGAAACCATCTTTTGCCTTTCAGAAAAACTAAAGCACATCTGTTTACTGGTACCTGAGATTACTTGGGAATTAATCACTTGAACAAGGAAGAACAGTTGAAACCTGGCTGAGGCTGTTATACAGAGGCTTTTGAGGAGGGAGAGTGTGTATGTGCAGAGGCATGGGGATGAGACTGGGGAGAGATGGCCTGCAGATTGTGGAAAATTCAATTTTCAATAGAAAAAAAATATTATGTAAAAGAAAAAAAAAAAAGATGGTGCTTTAATCTATAGTTAGTGCCACCACTTCTTTCTTTGCAAGAAATCACACATTCATTTTGCAGAAGGCACCATACGGTTGGAATAGGCTGTTTGGTGCAGTGGCATTGGTTAAGTTCTTTAAGGTAATGAGCAGCTATATTTAGCTGACCCTGAGAACAGCCTTGCAACTACTGTCAGCAAAGCAGTAATGATTCTGTTTGATAAATATGGGCAAAATGAGGCAGAGGGATAAGTGAGTTACCTTAGTTTTCACAGAACATCACTGGCAAGGTAGAGTGTAGCAGTTCTGGGTGATACAGGTGCTATCCCTTAGTACAAAATTGAAATAGATGGTGTACAGCTTCAGAGCTGGTGTGTTAGCCTGTGAAGGAAGGGGTGAATGCAGTCTGGATGAAAACGCCCACCTGGAAACTACACAGATTTAACAAGTTAGTGCTTTTGACTGGGAGAGATACTCCTTCTGGGTGAATTCAGAGGTTGTGCTGCCCATTAGAAAAAAAATCACCAACTATATCTTGACAGGAAGTGATAGGAAAATAACTAAATGGCAAGTATTATACCTATTTTACAGATGCAGTGAAGTAGTGTCAGATGCATGAGCTGTCTAAAGCAAGGCCATGAAGGGACTTGTTTGTAGGGCCAGCTATGGGATCCGGGAGCTCCATGGTATCGAACAGTATCACCCTAACCACTGAAATGCAGTGCTTTATTTGAACCTACCCTACTGCATGCCTGAAAAATGCTACCACTTAAACGTTTCCAAGAAAATTGAGTTCATGGAATGTGTGTCAGTGAGCAAAGCTAGTCAGTCTCCTTTCCTCTGCCAGCTTGGAGAGGGATTGAAAGCCTGTACTAAAACCCTTGAGATCTGTTTTGTTGCCAGCTATGGATGGTGTTGTCTTTTCTTATGTACTGAGGTTATGCAGTATGATAGATGAGTGGTGAGGAGTAATTAAGTGCAGACAACAGCAGAGAGACTGTTTCTGATCACAATTCTGTTTCTATGTTCCTGACTGAGTCCTCAGCTGCTAAAAGCAGAAGCATTCATTTTTAAGAAATCCAGCCAATATTAAGGTGGTTATTTGTGTGTGTATATATGTTTAATTTCTAAAACAGAAGAAACTGTAAAGGTGAAAATCTTCTCTAGAAGAAGAAATTTTTTTTTTTTTTTGCCTGTCTTATTGTTCACCTCTTGGGAAAAAACCTGTGAGATGAAGTGGTGTGGAAGTTATGGTGAACTGTTAGCACTTCAGAGCACTCTCAAGGGAGACATCGTGCTAACAGCTGCAGGAATAGTTCATTGCTTGTGGAAGACGCAGCTCCTCAGTGAGATGGGTGGCTACACATACACTTGCAAAAGAGGAGGGTGGTGGAGGGAAATCTTAGCTTGTTGAAAAATGAAGTTTCAGGTTTTAAGTTCTGAACAGCAGAATCCGTGCTGTATGCATCTATGTACTTGTGAGGAGGTTGAATCTGCTCAAACTAGCTGGTGGCCTTAGGCTTTGAGGAAGAAGACTTAGAAATCTGAAGTTATCTCTTTTCACAGTTTTGGAGAAGGTGAGTTTAGCTCTGAAATGTCTGTCTAGTGCTACTACTCCTTTCACATTTGCTCTAGTGTTTTCTTACTTTTCTGTGGTTATCACCTATTACTTTACACAGAATAAGATACTGGAGATGTGATTTGAAAGAAAATTGTTACAAGATACTGAGCTGTGAAACTCAGAACTGAGTGTCAGGTATTTTCTAAGTAGCTTATTTTATATGTAAAAGAAAGCACATTTTATCCTATTAATTGTGTTATACTAGTAGCCTAGGGAAACAGGAAGGACAACAGGTATACCTACATAGACAGACAAAGATAATAAGGTATGAGGCACAGGTATGAGCAACAGTGAGGCAGCTCCACACTTCATGAGGAATTAACACTTTTAACTGGAAACTGAAGGAGAGCAGTAGAATATATATAAATGGGAGCTTTTCCCAGTCTGAAGAACATGACTGGCAAAAATATGTCTAAGTGTAATTTGGAGTGGAGGCTGATCATTGGAGGACCAGAGGTGACCTTTTAATAAGAGAAAAACTAGTGAGACTAAGTTCTGAAAGTAGAGACAGACCGTATGTGTTGGGCAGAGAGGGGAAATCTGTGGAACAGTGAAGAGCTAGGGTGACTGATGTGTGACCATCTCACAGTGACAGATTAAGAAAATAATATTTGTGGCAGAATTATAGATGGCTAGGAAGTGCTAGCAGAGATGAGTGTTGTATCTGCAGCTGTCTGAAGACTGTAAAAGTTAGTGGCTTGTTAAACTTTTTTAATAAGAACTCCTAAATTTATATGAATTTAGTCAACTATCTTTTGTTCTTATTCTATGTTTTATCATTCTGTTTGCGGAAATATATGAGAACTTGAAACAAAGCATAGACTAGTCTCAAGTAAAATCAAGTTCATTTTCTGGCTTTTCTTACAAAACACAGGAAACTACAGTTTGGGCTTAGTTTATTCGCCTGTAGATAACCAGCTTCACAAGATTCCTGGGAAAACCCAACATGTCATTAGTCCCATGACCACCTATGTTTTGTATCTTTGCTGTACATCATGAATGACTGCAATCATAATAGCAGTATTTTGGTAAGTGTTAAGACTGACCTCTGAAAATTATGACCTTTACCATTTTGATGGAAGAGAAATCTCAGTCAGATTGTAGTATTATGCATGAATCATGCAGGCAGAAATAACTCCAACTTCTTGTATCTCTAAAGAATACCAATATGCATGCAGTAATCATTATACAGTAGCATTATACAGAATATATGCATTATCCATACAGATGTAAACCACACATGCTAAAAGACAGCCTTATAAGTCAAGATATTGGAGTCCAGATTTTCCTATGACACCATAAGCAGAGGCAAAATCCATTGCTACAATAACCATTTGGATTTTTCGGTGGGCCTCTAAGGCCAGATGCAGACTTTATGCAGTCAAGCAAAGGCCAGTCTCAGACTGTATTTATTTTATAAATTTGCTGTGTAGCTGTGGAATTGCAGCACTTACTGGCTTTCTGTATAGTTAAAAATATATTCCACCTCTCCTCTTGAAGTCTGTTACCTAAACTTCCTTCTATTTCTGTCTACGAGGGATTTTCAAAAGATCACAAAATAATTGGTCATACCAACAAGGTAATGAGTGGGAGGCTTCCTAGTTGTAGTTCCCACTGCTGATGCTGCACTGCAATATCAATTATTTGGTAGCTAATAGTAACATAGAGTCTCACTTACCATGCCAGTTAAATCTTGTTACTTTAAAGAATACAAAAAAAGGTGTTGGTGCAACTTGTATGAAAATATTTTACCCATGAGTCTGAGCAAGCGTTTCTCAAATACATAGTGGCTGCTGCTTTTTCACCTTCTCTAGATGCCTTTGCACTTCTAAAAACAAATTTACTGTTTTGTGAAATGCTTTGGACTATGTGGAGATTAAAATGCATGACACAAAACCAATTTTTTTTTGCCTCACCCAGTGCAAATGCAGTCCCTTGAGATATTACTGTTTTCCTTTCAGTGTCAGTAAAATTGGCATCAGATCAGGAGTAGGAGTCACTCAGTTATGCTGTGCCAGCAACACAATACATTGGTCAAAGGTAGAAGCCCAGATAATCTATAGTTTAAAAAGAACAACATAGCTAAAGCCAGTGAAATCACTCAATATTCTTATAAGTGCTGTCTGCAGATAAGTAGCATGATGGAGAGGGAAAAAACCTCTGGATGTACATAGTCTTTCAACTGGAACACCTTTGAGAAAGATGGACATTCTGATAGCACTGATGTCTAACTAGTGAAACCTTAGTGTTTCAGCAGTCCTTAACAATAGCCTGTTTTCTCTGGGACTGTTTGGAGCTTCTTTCCAATAAGCTCATGACTCATTTCTATACCTGTCACACAAAAAGCCTTTGAAATTTGCAATAAACCAGAGCATATACTTATAAGTGTATTTATTCATGAAAATGTGTATAGTCTGTGTTTCTGCTTGTGCATGTGGAGAGGAAGAGAATGCTTTTACCTGTAAGTGTAAATTTTGCTTACAGTCAGGTGGGAGAAAAAAGCTGAGGGTAAGGCTGGATATCCAGGGCCAGGTCTTATGAATTAGTCTTGGTTCAGGTCTTGTCCATCCACCCAAGGAAGATCAAACACAGATGCTGAAACTGTTTAGCACTATTGAGATTTTTGCATAGCATTGGAGAGGTTGTCAATTCTGGACCCAGGCATTGGTCTGAGGAAAGGTGGAATGTTTGAATTGCCATAATATAAGAATTTTTGGTGCTTATACTAGCTGACCAGAGTAATAAATCAGTTGGCTTTGTTATCTTTTTTAAACTTCCTTGTTTTCAAAGCTAATTGAGAGAATCTGAAGTGGTGATGCTTTATTTTCAGTGAGTAAGGGGTTAGCACAGCTTAGCTTTGCATGGGAAAGGGAAAGAAGAATAAATTGATTTAATGGCTGTTACCAGAGTTTTTGAGATGTGTTGAATCCCATGCTCTATTGTGGAAATTTCAAGATGAAGGAAACATCAGGTTTTGTTTAACACCTACTTGCATTAACTTTTCCTGCTCTACTGCTGTAAGTATATTTACTTGAAAATCATAGAATCATTTAGGTTGGAAAAGATCTTTAAGATCAAATTAACCCTTAACTTAATTCTGTCCAGTCCACCACTAAATCATGTTGCTAAGTGCCACATCTACACATCTTTTAAATACCTCCAGGGATGTTGACTTAACCACTTTCCTGGGCAGCCTGTTCCAGTAACTGACAACCTTTTCAGTTAAGAAATTTTTCCTCAGATTCAATCTAAACCTCCCCTGGCACAACTTGAGGCCATTTCCTCTCATCCTGTCTCTTGTTAAATGGGAAAAGAGACCAAAACCCACTTCACTGCAACCTCCTTTCAGGTGGTTGGAGAGAGCAATGAAGTTCTCCCCTGACCCTCTTTCTAAAGAACCTCAGACTAAAGAACCACAGTTCCCTCAGCTGCCCATCATAAAAGTTGTGCTTTAGACTCTTCACCACCTTTGTAGCATTTCTCTGGACATGCTCCGCAACCTCAATATCTTTCTTGTAGTGAAGAGCCCAAAACCAAACACAGTATTCAAGATGGGGTCTCACCAGTGCTGAGTAGTGGGATAAAATCCTTCTGGCCAGGAGACTGTTTGCCTTCTTGACCACCTGGGCACATTGCTGCCACACAGTCAGATGGCTGTCAGCCAACACCCCAAGTGAAGACAGTACGATACAGAGTCTTCCACAGGTCTGTAGCATTGCATGGGATGGTTGTGATCAAAGTTGGCAGGGCCCGACACTACCTTTTTGAATCTCACACAAATGCCGTTGGCCAATTTATCCAGTCTGTCCCAATCCTACAATATATGTTGCTTAGAATAGTTGCATTTATTTATGATGTTATGCCACTGGTGTTCATCTTGATGCATGCATATTGCTTGTGTGTGCTTACAGGTCTGGGTATAGGAGCTTCATTATTTATGTATTTTGCATCACCCAATACCTAATAAGAATAGCTCTGAATGTTTCTGCTGGGGTTACTAGAAATAGAAATCCATGTCCTTAGTCTTCCTCTCCTCCTGTTGTCATTATTTCTTCATGTGGGAAGAAAAACTGCAGCTTCCTCTCCAGAACATGAGGGGAGGTTGGAACCCCAGTTGTAATCTCTCAGATAACCCAGCTGCAAAGGTACAAGGCCCACCCTGGTCCTAAAAGCACACAAGCTCCCATGCTTTTCCAAAGTTGAAGCATCTTCCAAGTTGAAATCTGCATTTTCAGTTGTATAATCAAAATTCTTCTTGGGAGCACCTCTAAAAGCCCCCAAGCCTTACTGATGTATAAAGCACTTTAAAATGTCATTAACAGTTTTTGCCTTATGTTGATTGGCTGAGTATCTACCAGAGAATGTACATTAGTTGTAGTTTCTCTGAAATGTGGGGAGTTTATGTGCATAGAAAAGTGAAGGCAGTGTGACTATCAATCAAATAATACGCTGTCATTTCTTGTGGTGTATGCAGATATCTGTTAGGAATGGAAAGATACATAACTTGCATCTTTTATGTGCAAACTATCTCACACTCCTAATGGAAATTCTAAGAGGCATGTAACCTACTGTTGTTAAAATACTCTACTGGTACCATAAATATCAGGCTTTTGGAAATAAACATGACCATTACAGTCACCCTACTTCTGAGTGACCTAACTTGGCTCCTTGGTTTTGTGCACAGCACTAAGAGTCCTTCATAAAATAAGATGAATGTGGTTCTCAATTCCATGGAGAAGTGTGACCTAGCACTGAGCTGCTGACTGTTCAGAAATAGCATTGGTCAGATATTAATATTGCTGAAAAACTTCAAAACAATCCACTTTATTCCATTTCTGAAGGAATATTTAGATGACTTTAAACACCTTTCAAAGATACTCTGCAAGAAAAATGTATCTGTCATGTAAATCTGACAGTCTTGCTTGTTGTTGATTACTCTAAGTTTTGTGAAGTTCAAATACTGAAAGTGCTTTGCCTCTTGAATATAGTAGGCCTGGAGTCTGGCCAAATGTAAACCTGTAGTTATTCCAGTGAAATCAGAGGGTTTAGTCTGGATTTACACCAGTAAAAATGAGAAAAGAATCTGGCTACGTCCTCTTCTGCCAGCAGTGTTAGATGATGCTGAAGGAAAGAGTGCTGGCTGCTCCTCCTACCAGTACCATAGAATCATAGAATGGTATGGAAGGTACCTTAAAAATCATCTAGTCCCAACTCCCCTTGCAATGGGAGGGACATCTCCCACTGGACCAGATTTCTCAAAGACCCACCCATCCTGGCCTTCAACACTTAAAGGGATGTGGGATGTCCACAGCCTCCAGGGCCTTCTCCAGGCTGAACAACACCACCTTTCTCATCCTGTCTTCATAGGAGAGGTGTTCAAGCCCTCTGATCATCTTGGTGGCCCTCTTCTGGACTTGCTCCAACAGCTCCATGTCTTTCTTGTGTTGGAGGCTCCAGAATTGAACAGAGTGCTCAGTTGGCTTTTTGGATACGGTTGGCTTTTTGAGCTGCGGGTGCACATTGCCAGTGTCTGTTGAGCTTCTCATCAACCAACATCCTCAAGTCTTTTTCCTCAGTACTATTCTCCATCCATTCTCCTCCCAAACTGTATTTGTGCTTGTAATTGCCCCAACCCATGTTCAGGACCTTGCACTTGGCCTTGTTGAACTTCATGTGTTTTGGGTAGGCCCACCTCTCAAACCTGCCAAGGTCCCTCTGGATGGCATCCCTTCCCTCCAGCGTGTGGACCACACCACACAGCTTGGTGAAAGCAACAGACCTTCATCTTTCTGATTTGCTGTGTTTTACAGAGCCTTAGGAGAGACACAATCCTCAGTGAACTGAAGGAAGTTGTATCCAATGTATGTATTTAGAAGATAATGGTCACAACAGAGTTGTACTGACCTCAAGGCAGTTTCTTCATATATCACAAATACTATGATTTATAGTGGCCACTGCCTATGGGTTTTGACTACCTATATAAGCAGCAAACTAAGCTTCAGAAAAACTTGTAAAATTGTGCTGGCTTACTGCCGAGGGTGTTAAAGGCAGCTAGAGCCAAACTAGTGGAAAAGCACAGAGAACAGGCTGAAGTGGTAAGGATGTCTGATCCCAGATTGCATATGCCCGCTATGAAATGCTCCCTGACTGTTTCCATCATGCCAGAATCCAATTTTAACTGAAAAATGGTTTTGAGTTTGAAAGGCAAATTAAAAATGATAGATTACTCAAATGAAATAGCCCTTTATGTGTGAGTGACATTCAGCTAATGACAGAGCCTTAAACTGCTTTTTGTATTTGTGCATTTTGTCTTCCATACTTCTCTCAGCTTCTATTGAAAATTGCTCTTGGGCAGTTAGCTAAGGAGCAAATTTCTCTTTCTTTAATACATTGTCTGCACATGCAGTGGTGCTTTTGTTTCCCTCTCAAACTGGTGCTGAGTTTATAGGATTTTCTGCAGTAGTACCCAGTCTACACAGTGATGAGAAGTGGGCTGTTGGAATTTCATCTTAGCAATGAGAAAGAGAAGGAAATGAAAAAAACAAACAAACAAACAAAAAAAACCCACCACACAACCAAAACCAAAATCCCCACACCAAAAAAACCCCCCAAAACAAACAAACAAAAAAAGCCCCACCACCAAAGGTTGAAAAGAAAAACTGCTTGTGAAAATGAAAGAACAGTGAGAGGCAGGAATTATTGCTGTTACCAACAATGTACTTTTCCAGTATCTTCCACAGCCAGTAGTACTGTAAGGCCAAAAGCATATGCACGCCAAAAAAAGAATTTGTAGTTCATGCTAGTTCTGTTCCTGGAGAGACTGTGCTTCTATGTATGTAAGGCAGCATTATATAAACTTCTGTGCTGTTTGATGTATTTAATTCTTGTAACCCATTAACAGAAAGCAACCAAAATGAGACTGATAGAGTCATGATTTAGACTGTAGATTACATTTGTCAATCTGACAGAATTACTGGCATAACCACTGAACTGTAGGGCAGGATGGAGGTGACCTTGTCATCTCAGAACTTGGTGGCAATAGGGGCCTGGAACAGCAATAATCCCACTGCTAATGCTGGAAGCACAGGTTGGAGCTGAGTGTCCTCACCTGAGCTAACAAATTTTCTCCAGGTTAGAAAGTGGCTACCTGATCAATGCAGGGCAGAAAGACTTAGGGGAGGAGAGGGGGGAATGAAGTGTACCTTGTCTTTCCATTCCCATTTTCTGCTAATCGTCCTCTCCCACAGACACACACACCCTTGCAGTTTAGCTGCTGTATCCACATCCACTCAATAGATAAGTATTTGATTCTCCTGCACTGTTTATTCTTTCTGTCTGCAAAGCTGCAAAATAGATTCTAAAAGACCCCTTACTGTGTGTACCAGTAGACCTACTGTTATGAAGTGTATTGAGGTACATGGTTCTGTATAAATCTTATTTTAGAAAAGCAGATTATTGTAATATGGTCTTCAATTTGTGAGCATGTTTTTGTTGCAACAGACTGTGCTTGAGTCTGAGGGAACTGTAAAATCTAACCATGGGTTGAGGCCCTTCTTAAGCACAGCACAATTATTCAGTTGTTCTAATGACTTTGTGATCTTTTACTTAAAGGATAAGTTTTGTGCAGTTAACAAATACAACCAATACCAAAAGAAAAAGGTCACTATACAAGAATGTGTAATAGTTGTATAGGTTTTTCAAATGCCAGTGAACTTGTTTGTTTCAGTTGTATTGCAATCAAAATGCAGAGAATGCCAAGCTGGAGGTCAGAGAGGAAAAGTCATCTTTCTGCTGCAATTTCATGTCTGCACTCTTATACTGCTTTATGAATTTTCATCTGCCTTCTTTGTCTCTGTAATTTTTCAAACTCTATTCACGAACTTTTATATCCTTAACCACTGTAATACTGAATTTATGGTATTGGAGACAGAAGATTGACAACCACAAGGGACAAATAAGTTATCCTGGGCAGTGTAAGAGCATGGCAATCCAGCTGTGCTCTCTCTTCACAGTCTCCATCCCCCGTTCTTCCTGTGTCAGCATCATGAATGTGTGTGAGGTATCAGTCTCTGACAGAGCTTCTATGCTAAGATTGTCCTTGACCTGGATGCACTCCCCAACTCTCTGTGCTGCCTTTGCAAAGCAGTCACACTGCTCAGGACCATCTGCTGTATAATATTTCTGAATGGTGTTTCCTTTATCTATATTCTGAACTTTTTAAGCCCTTACTTACATTTTACTCTAAGAAAACATCTAAAGAATAATGAGAGGATGAGGTACAGTTATATTCAGTACAGAGTACAGAGACAAAGGTATAGTTATATTAAAAAATTAATGGGTGCAAAAACCTTGTACCACTTTCAAATATTTTAGTTCTAAGTAATCATAAATATGTACAGTAGTGGTGTGTAGCTGAGGGAATCTTTTACTTTTGCAACATGTGCTACATTTACTGCTTGTATATGGAAAGTCACCAGGGCACTTTTCACTAACACTAAGTAGATATAAATAAAAGGAAAGCTGTTAAATTTTAAACTGGCAAAGTAAATGTCATGAATATGCTTCAGTGTTGAATGCAAGTAAATAACAGATGTGTTGTCAAATTTATTGGCCTATATTTGTAGCGGAAAAAATGGAATTAAACATGCACCACTGTGGTAATGTAGACAGTACTGATATTGCTAGAGGGATTTAATCTGTGGCATTATCTAGAATAAACATTCTTACTACAAGAAAAATCATTTATATTTACAATCTCAAATCTATCAGTCCCTCTGACCTTACAGAGTCCAGAGTTTGGTTTCCTTATCATACAGGAGCAGGAGCACAGTCTTGGGAGGCAAAGCTGTGCACACTTGGGTGCAGCACTGGTGGTTGCTGGCTCTGGATGGCTACTTCAAGGTTCAAGTCATTTCTGTAAGTCTCTGAAAGTCAGTTTCTGGTCTTTTCAGGCGCCAGCAGTTTGAGAAACAGGTGTTTTCATGTTGATATGTGGACAAACACTTTCCAAGTGGCAACAGCTGTGTCTGCCTTCCAAAGGATGGGCAAGTGCTAAGGCTGTCATGTACAGAATGGGCATGTGTTCTTTACCAGTGTCACCAAGCAGGCATTAGCACTGAGCCTGAAGGTAATTGTATAGGCTTCTTTCCCCAGCTGCAAACATCTCTGGTCTGGTTTCTCTTCTCCATGCTTGAGGGAGGATGAATTGTCAAAAGCTAATCCTACACCTTAGAGAGTTAAAGAACCTGGAGAAGTGGAAGGGAAAAAAATGATGACAGTAAAACAAAGCAAAGAAATTGTGTAAACAAATTAATTAATTGTGTGGAAGTGAAGTATGTGTTTGTAATTTTGCCCTTGTTGAAGGGAAATTGAAGTTTATTATGTTCACTGACTGATTTAAAAGCTCTTTCCTGCACAACATCACCTAGAGAGAGAAAGAGAGGGAGGCCCATTTGGAGCTCACACATTGGCTGCAGCTTCAATTAAAATAGGAATTCATTATGGGAAACCTCCAGAGAGAAGGCTGTTACTTCAGTCTTCAGTGTGGGAAGCAGGCTACATTTTCTCTTGCTGATTCACTCTTCTGTTTTAATGTGAAGTCTTAGTTTTTATACTAAAAGCCTTTCATTTTGGCTCATTCTAGTAGTAATCTTGAGATGCTGGTAAAATTAAGAGATGTGAGACCATATTTGGAGGCAGGCTGTGCTATTTTGTGTCAAAATTTACTGTGTCATTTATGTGAAGATAGACAGCATAACACATGGAGGGAAGAAACGGGACTTAGAAAATTCAGTTTACTTCATGTTATGAATTCTAGGGTTGATGCTAAGTGAATCTGATCACAGAATAGTAATCAAGTATTTCTAATTAGGTGCATATGTATTATTTCAAAATCCCCCAACCTACTCATCAGCACTTGCCAAATGCAAATGCCTTTAATATCTCTGACCATTGATGTCTGGCAGATGCCCAGGCTATTGAGGACCACAGAAATGTGTAGGTAGGGGTTAGATCCCCTTTTGCTGAACTGGGTAGGAGAAAACTGTTGGAAGGAAAAGTAGGTTGTTTGGGGAAAGCTTTTGATTTAAAGTTTTATTTCAAAGGCTTTGCAGGTTGTCTGGGCAGGAATGCTTAACAAGCCTACAGTAGGGAAGTGAGCTCAGGGTCTCAGCTTGTTGCATTTGGCTAGTTTCAGCTCTATCCTTTCTCTTTTTCTCCTTGTAACATGAAGCCCACTGGGTTTTTATTTTTCCATGAAGCACTCACAGATGGTTGCCTTGTCCCTTCCTTTTGTTCACTGTGAATATGAAGACACAGCTAAACGAGAGGAGCACAACCCCCTTCCTGGAATTAGCAGATATTAAAGCAAATGCTTTTTCGGAAAGAGAGATGTTTGGCAGTTCTCCAACTCTTTCAGCAGGTGCAATATGCCTGAGGCTGTGCCACACGTACATTTCTGAAATGTTGTAGCCCACTGTTTCATACATCAAAGTGCTCCAGGAAAGGAAGTGCATGTCTGCATATGCACAGATGTACTAGTCCTCTGTGGTCAGTAATATACACTGATTAATGAGCACTGATTCAGGGTCAAGAATTTTCTAATTGGAAATCTTTATTTCCTAAAAGAAAAATATCAGGATGAGTATTTTGTTTTGGAGAAATTGAAAGAAATCAATTAGAATTTGGATGGAAATCTTTCTAGCTTCCTGAACAGCACCTATCCAGCTGCTTGCATGCCATCTCCTTTTCCTTCTTTTCTGGTATTTTAAAGAAAGGTCCCAGAGGTATGGGATAGTGATTATATCTTGACAACTTGCCTGGCTAGAAACTTGACACATAGAGATCTACAAATGCCTAAGTTCCCAGTTTCTTTGTGTCTGCGGTTTCCAGTGCCATGAAATATAGAAAGTTCATATACAGAACTGATTGGGAAAGGCTTCTCCTATTTTCCATTCGTCTAGGGAAATTGGGAAACGTATATTCTTTAGGGAGCAAAAATATTTTTTTCACCAGGAAAATGTTTGTTTTCTAAAGCAAAATATCTTTTAATTTCTACAAAAACTCTTTTAGAAGTGATGGTGAGGTTATTGTTGAGTTTTTATCTTCCTTTTCTCCCAGCCTTCTTTTCCGTTTCTCACAGCGTTGTTTTTTTCTGTTTTTTTTTCCCTACAAAGATAAATTTATCTTTCATTCTGATTTCAGGATACATCCTGGTGTAGGAGTGCATTTGTTTCAAGTAATCATGTAAATATTGGTCTACTGCGCCCCTGGGGTACAAGTCAGAGGAGTGCCAATGTGGCACTGTGTGGTAGCCAGGACTCTAAAGCAGAATTCTTGTCCTCTACTCTGACCATCTTCCTTGCACACACCTCTTTCGTGTGTCAGAACGTTCTGAGGCACTTGATCATTCCTCTGGAAAAAAACACCAAAAACTGTGCTGGAGAACAGAATTTAGGCATAGAACCATAGAGGGCACCGGTGGGTTTTTGCTAAAAAGCCAGATTTGTGTAAGAGGTTGTATTGTGGTATTTTTCTGTTTTCCCTATCAGTGGGGCAGTGAACTCTAAAGATTAATAATGACCGGACACTAAACAGATTTTACACTGGTGGGAAGAATATGAAGTTGATTAATTGGAACAGAACACAAGGATTTTTCAGTGCAGTCTTGTACCTGACCCATGTATTTGGTTCTTCTTCTTTGTCTTTGTTTTTATTTTTACTGTTATGTCCTTGGGTCTGTGCTATCCTTTGTAATATTTACACAGCACAGTTGTATCCTGACCTGTGGTCTTTTCTGTGATATAGCAGTATAAATATTTAACAGCAATAACAACAGAGAGCATGCTTATCCCTTGATATTTGAGAAACTTAAAGCTGGGAATTTTATCATTTCAGCAGATCTAGCTGTCTTGACAAGAGGACTATAGGCAACAAATACTAGTGATACTGTATTCATATTGTCCATGTTATATATTCTACCTCTTCCTTTCCCACCCACCACCTTGTCCAACTGCAGTCCATATGCTAGCAGTGCAGATCATAAAGAGCACCCATATGCTTCTGCTTTTAAAATCATTAGTTATATTAGTGGCAAAATTAGAACAAAGTTTGGTCATAGGAGTTCAATGACAAAGAAATGACTGAAATAGGAAATATCTGTAAAAAGCAGGGTACATTAAACGCAGCTCATGGAAATGAGTGTTGAGGGGATTGTGCGAGATAACAAGAAAGAAAACAATTCTTATCCTGGATATGAAGAATTTTAGAAGATATGGAGGTCCATAGAAGAAATAGAAGACAATTAGGAAAGGCAGGATTTTGTCTGCAAGATGATGAAAGTACAGAATCAAATTTATACCCCTTTAAAGATGGATACAACTTGAATAAACCTTGGATTGGGTTCAGTCAAGCAGATAAGGTGCAGCTTTGGGTTCCTACACTTGGCAAGACATTCAGAGAAGTTATTAGACACTTGGAAATTTTTTTTCCACAATGGTTTTTGTGTTTCAGTGAAGGTGCCCTAACTTAATTTTTATTGGAAATTTGTGATGAGGCAGCACTGACTCATCTGAGCCACATGGGTAATTTTATTAATTTTTTTTTTTTCAATAGCACTGTAATGTGATGGAATCCTAATAATGGAACAAAGAGTTCCTTGTCCACCTTGGAAAGTTACCAGAAGATATTCCTTGCCTCTGTGAACATATGATGTAAGCACAGGGTAAGAGGCAGGAAATGAATGAAGCATGTGCTTCATGTGTGTGAATGAGTGCATCAGGGTGCACAGAGACACAGACGTGGTGATGAGCATTGTAAGGGTAAACGAGGAATTGTTTTTTTTAGATAATGAGCTCTTTCTTACTTCTACCATAAAATGACTTTTGGCAAGTGTGTATCCTCTCTTGTAAGGTACCTGTTTGGGCATCAGTGCTGTAAGACTTTCCAGTCTCCTGAGAACACTGGAATGTACTTTTGAAGCAGAGTGAGTAAAGTCCAGGGTCTGTAGGAAGCAGCCTGGGGAAGGTGATGTTTGGCATATTTGATCTGATTATATATTCTTGACTGGGCTCCAGTTAGAGCAACAGGCCTGACTGGCTGATTGCCTCATCTAGGATTTCTAAGCTTCCTGTATTGGTGTTTTCCCTCTTGACTCCTTGAGACACAAACAATTTGGTCTTTCTAGCCTTAACTCTCACTTTAATATTTACTTTTTCTGTCTTTCTGCATTCTTTCCCCTAGCTTTCTCAGCTGTTTCATCCAAGCTAGTGCATCTGTGTCGTATGAGAAATAGGCTTTGGATCTTTGAGATATAGTTAAATAACTGTTAGGGAGGGCAAGGGGAAAAGCTTACAGGAGTAGTTACAGGACAAGAGGGTTACAGCATGCTGAAGATAGTTTTTTCTTGGTAAAGGGAGACAAAACACTTGGCTAATATTTTTAAAGCTAGTGCATGACTAGGGAATCATACATGTCAGGATAATTTAGGCAGGTTTTTGTTGTAAAAGAATAAGCAACAGCATTGTCTACAGTACCAAGTGGGATGGCGGAAAGAGCTGTTTCTGAGAATGCTGTGTCCACATGGGTTTCTTCTGGGCTAATTCTAGTGTGAAGGAGCAAATCACTGTTCATCTCAGTATCCCTGTAAGGTGCATTGGAGTTTAGCTTTCAGCTCACCCATTCTGTGGAGTGGAGCAAATCCTCAGAAGTGGGGACAATCGGATTATTTGCTTCAAGGTGCACTCCTTGCGTCACTTCCTTGGCTGAACTAAAAGTTTAATCTTGGCATATGTGATCTTATTGATGGGTTTCACTTCTGTTTTTATTCATGCCCTAACTACTACCTAATCTGTTTTCCTGCATTCATTATTCATTATTAGATTATGCTGTAGAACTATTATGACTGAAACTTCTAATTGCAGGAGGGATTTGAGGCTTTTGTTCTTTAACCTGTGCTTTTATTCTAATTGTTACTTCGTGGTTTGGTCACTCATTTCTTACACTGTATGAGTGAATGCCCACTTGTATAAGAAATAACAAAATTGTTCCCTCTTGCAAAATCAACACCACACCAATTTCCTTGTGTGATAGAGTAATTCTGATCACTAGTTTTAGATTAAATGGTAAATTTAAACACAGCCATAGCAAATCCACTTTTATACTTGACCATTATAAGGCATGAATCTTGCAGGTACTTACCTCTTAGTCACCTTTAATGCAGTGTAGGGTGAATGTGACTTTACTTCAATTCATCTGACTCAAAGTAGACTTATAGCAAATATCTTGAGGTTGATAGCCAAGAGAGAGCTAGTGAGCTGTGAAAGAAAATGCAATGTATCTGCAGGCTGTTGTTGAATTTTTATAGCCTGAAGTGTCCATAAATCCCTGGTTATTGTCCAAGTCTGCTAGACTGTTGTTTTCCAGGTGCCTGAAGTTAGGCTGCTTAGCTTCTGCAAAAGTGCCTGCCATTGAAGGGTATGTTTCTAAGACTAATAAACAAGTGTAACTCAAGATGTCCCCAGAGCAGAAGGGCTAAGGGTTTAAGATGTCAATAGATACTCTGGGACTGATCCTACTGTCTATACTGTAATAAAACGTGGAGTGACTCAGCTGTGTTTGTGCAATCTTGAAGTGGGACCTGGTTTGAGGTTTCCATTGGACACTGTCAGTATGCTTGGCTGTTTTCTGAATTTGTCTTCATCTGCCTTTCTCTACAATATTGTCCAAAGGATTTATCTTATGCCCATGCTACAATGTGCTAAATATTTGAGATAAGTCTAGATAAGGGGAAGAAAGGGGTGGAAAACCAAACAAATCAGGAGGGATTGTGATTGAAAGTAAAAGTTTTTGCTTTTAAATGAAACATGCTAGTGTATTATCTGTGGGGCCTGAGGGGTAGTGCAAGGGGTCAGAGGAGAGTTCTGAGCTGCTCAGAAATAAGAAAATAAATCCCAGTTGCCAGTTCAGGTTCTGCAGCTGTGACCAAGAATGACAGATAGATTTTTTTTTTCCCACCAGATTTACTCTCTGATATCCAAGTTTATCACTCCAGCCAGGACTACTCATTAATCTCCCTGTCGATAATCCAAACCTAAGTCAGCAAGCTACATTTTCATGATTCACTCCTAAAAAAACTCTAGAAGAGTATTCTGCTGCTTTTGTCTCAGGCTTAGCAAAAGGAAAGGAGCATAGGTATGAGGAACTCTTGTCCATTGAATGGTCTCCAAGAAGCATTGCACATGACCTGTGTAATGATGCACGGTCTCCAAAGGCTGTCAGTTAAGCCCTAGTGGGTAGTGAACTGTAGTGTTTCCTGCTCACGGCCATCTGTTTAATGGCCATCCATTTTAAAAGAGTCACAAATTAACAGATAAGTCCAGTTGCTATTGGAGAAGGGTTGATGTTGCAAAAATGGATGCAATAGTTGCCCACTTAGGGAATCCAATTGTTATCAGAGCAGATGTGTATGCCCTGGCACAGCACAGGCACATGGGCACAGTATTTTTACAGAAGTCGTGGCTACTGAAGACTCCATCATAGCAGAAGTGCTGGGATCATACATAGCAAATGTATGTTAATGAATAGACAGAAACCCCATGTTTGGAAGTTATTCTAGAACTCCTGTTAGTGAAGCTTTGCTTATCTCTGTCATCCTAGATTAATTCTGGCAGCCTCTGCCGTTTGATTAATAGCATAACAGTCTGCATTTTTAGTCACCACTCCATGAACTTTACAGGTCTCAAACAACACTGGAATCTCTTATCAACAGCTGGACATCCAGCCAGAATTTTAGTTTAGGGAAGTTGTGAGATGGGGGGAGGGGGGGTGTTTAAAACATGCCATAATGGATGTCCCTGGTTGACTTCCTCTTTTCCGTCATCTAGATTTTTCCAGTGTCTTAAGCTGCTCAGGATCTTGGAGCCCTTGTGTATCCTGTCTGCATTCAGTGTTAACAAACCTTCTTGAGCCCAGACTCATTGTTTGTCACTAGCAGAAGGTGTCAACTTGTTTCCCCTTTTCTATTGTCACTGACAGACAAGAAATATTTATAATCCTTTCTGCTACCTCCAGCCCTACAACAAGGACTGAAGAGTCAGGACTTCTCCAGACCACTGGCCTCCTGCTGCTGTAGCCTGGATCAAACTCCCTGAGGGTGCAGGAGACTTGAGCAGAGCTCTTTGATTCAGGGCACCAGGGGGCAAAATGGCTTTCTGAGCCATGACAGACAGTTCTGATGGACTGCACTGAAGTTTCAGGATATCTTTTTTTTTTTTGCCTCTGTCATGGCTTCAATAGTCATAGGGAGAGGCTTCAGGTTTCTCAAACACTTTTTGGGAGAGATGAAGGGGTAAAAGGCAGGAAGGAAATAAGCTGAAGGAGTAAGGAATATCTATCTATATAAAAAAGAAGGAAATGGGAAAGCAAAAGAAAAGAGTAAAGCAAAGCAGATGCATACAGTTTGATCTGGAAGAATTTGTATTTCAACCAATCTGCAAGAGGGGAGCTATTAAAAATTCCTTTCAATAAACACTATTTTACATTAACGGGACTACTGAAACTACAGCTTTAGTGAGAAGATAGATATGAGGGTACTGAGCTTTTTCTGAGACTTCAGAATTTCATTATCATCTTTGAAGAGCGTTGGGAGAACCTGGGGATGCTTCCACAAATGAAGTGCTTTCCTTTTCACATTCCTCAAGGAAATGGATTTAGTCTTGGCCCTTGGAAAAAAAAAGTACAAGCTGCTGGCTGTGAAGCTGCAGGCTTTCTCAGGAGGCATTGAAATGGAGATGGAATGAAGTGGAATGGATGTTTTGATATGTCTTCAAGGTGTACCTTAATATGGCTCTGAGTTTGTAAACACACTGGGTTAATGATAGCATGATTCCAGCAGTGACAGTAGCACAGCTTGCACAAAGAGGCAACACGTCACCTCTTCTTGCTCTTAGTACCAAGTAGTGACCTCAAAGACCTACTGTTTTGTCATCTCTATTTCTCGAGGAGTCCAAGAGGAGTCACTGGCTGCTGGAAAGAGCCTGTTCCTCCGGCTTAAAAGTAATTTTCCTGGTGGTATGCTCTAATCCAGTAATCTCATCAGTTGGGAAGGTCTCTGTTGCCTTCAGCAGTGACATTAGGAACTCAAAGCATGTTTCCTGTTGTCACTGATTTATGTACCATCTACTTTCAGCCTCTCAAAAACTGTGCCTTAATGCCTTGAGTGAGGAGTAACTGCAGTAGACTTGCTCCAGGATGAGTTTCATCACTACTACACCTGATGACTGCTGCATGTACATTTATATATACATACATTTATATATATACAAGCATAAATCTATCCATCATCACTAAGTTTCCTGATTTTATTGTATTATGAAATTGTCTCAGCTGATTAAAAGTACCTCTTTGAATCTGTGGATAGAATAGCTGCAAGTTGTTAAGGCAACTCTCAGCCAGGCTGGTTCTTATCTATTCTGGCTTGTTGTGCAGTTGGACTTACTAGCAGACAAATGATTTTTGTCCAACAGATGGGGACTGAAGCATTCTAAAAGTCTTGCTATGGTATATCTATCTTGTGAACCACAATTTCCTATGAAAAGGTACTGTCAGCGTATCACTTATTGTCTTTTTTTAATTCCCATACTAAATACAAAATACTATGTGTTTTACTTTGTATTTCTGTGACTGAATTATCACTTTTCTTGGTCCATCTGCTAGCTCTGCAGTTGCACCCTGATAATTCCTGTGAAGATATTTTGATTCTTTCACTGTACTGCTGTAGTCAGTGGAATTACAGTGGTGCAGACAAGTTGCTGGAACAAACTCTTATTTGGTCCTTGTGCCTTTGGATCCTTGTCTTTCTATTGTGGTTTGCCTACTACTTCTCATGCCCTCCTTGAGGTCTTCCACATTTGCCTTAGACTTCAATTTATTTCACCACTCCTTGTGCCCCTCCACCCCAACAAAGGTTTCTGGTGGAATACTTTGGCTTCAGAAAACTTATTTGTCTGTCTTTATTTACTGGAAGTCCTCTGAGTTGTCCTGGCTGGTAACTGCCCGCGTCATCTCTGTATCGATTGCTTTTAGAGCTGCTGAGCTCTTATAACTGCAGCTCACTGGGGAGAGAAAGAGAAGAGTGAAAGATCCAGGTCAGCATGGTCTCAACAATAGATGAGCCTCATCAAATCTCTTTCTCACAGCTGCTGAATAACAGCTTTACTAGTTTTAAATAAAACAAGAAAAGGAATGCTCAATGTGAGAAGACTAGAAGGAGGAAAACAGAAAAAATCTTGTACATTTAGGGGAAATAAAGGTAGAGGATATGGTCTGAGCTACCTAGTGCAGTGAGAAAAGTGAAGAATACCTAGATGCAAGATGTGACAAACTAGCTCTGATTTGCTCCCCCAGTGACAAAACACTCATCTCCAGTATTGCTCTCATCATAAGGAAATGAAAATTGAAGTAATAATTACTGGAAGTTCCTTCCAGTAGTGGAAGGAACCATTGTCCTGATTATGGCACATGAAGGGTGCAGTGCATTTGCTACAACCTGCTCACTTCTGAGACATAAAAAAAGGGCCTGAGAGACTGTTACAGTCTCTGATCATTAGGTCTAAACCAGTTTCTCTTCATAGATATGTGTGCCTGTATCAAATGTTGCTGAATACAGGGACTTATGTCCTCTAAAAAAATAGAAGTTTCTCATTGCAGGTGTCTGTTGAGCAGTGTTGCCCATGTTACTGAAATAAAATGGCCATTTGTGCCACTGATCTCAATAGTGTTTAGAACAGTGAGAGATAAAACAGGTTGTCTTATGTGAAGATGTGTACTGCATGGTGTGGGAAAGCTGACACAGCTTTCAGAGAGTAAAGATGATGGTCCCAGCAAAGCTGTGTGCTAGCCACAAGCAGCCTCTCCTCTCTGGCTCTGAGGTACAGCAGCAACCCACTGTCATATAACAGTGACAACTGAGAAGAATGTTGAGTACTAAGTCTGATGTTAAGCTCTTTTAAGAGTTCACATATAAGGATCTGTAAGAGATTGATGGGCTAGAAATCTCAGGAATGTATTTCCCTTGGGAAGTGGTCATCATTCTCTAATTTGGATTTCATCTGTCCATTCCTTTATGTGTCCTCTTTCCTCCTCTCTACAGACATACTAGCACATAAACTTACTGCCTCTGACAGAGCCTCCTCCAGATTTCTACCTCCACTATTGTCCTAAATGGAGAAATACTTATTTCTCTTAAGAAGAAGCAGATTTTTATCAAGCTTTGTTTGAAAATTTAGTCTGCTTGTTAGTTTGTCAAACTGGGCATTCATCTTTTCCCAAGTCTTGCATAGCCACAGAAGCAGTCTGATGGCATAAGCATTTATGATTGATGCAGTTGCAGAAGCTCGAACAGTTTAAGTATCACCACACTCTTCAAGGAGAGGCAACTGAGGGGCATACTGACCTGTGGGTACCCCATGATATTTCCTTGAAGGGCAGCTGACAAGTAGAAATCTATAGATCTCGGTATGTTTAGCAATTCAGGTCTGCATCTCTATAGCTGCATATTTTGCATGGAGGAGATTGTCTGGTTTTGTGGGAGCTCCCTTTTGTTGGAATAACGATAACTTGTACAGTATGTTTGACTTTTTTTGGAGTATGAGGTTATGTTTTGAATTAAACCGTATATTTGTTATTTTGTTCAGAGTGCAAAGACAGAAGCCTGTTCTTGGTATTACACCAGTTGTCAGTGCTGTTCTATTCTACCTTTGAGAACCTAGCAAGTGCCTTATTATAAAGGATTTTTTCCAGCTGTCATGTGCATGCTTTCATAGTTGTTCAATAGTGCCTTTCTGCTCCCCTTTCTTCTTTCTAACTGGAAGGAAAACTGTAGTGATTTAGACTTAGGTGGCTGAAGTCCCCAAACAAACCATGTTACTTCAGTGTATTACTTTTCAATATCAGTTTAAGAAAATGACTTCAATTTGTGACTGGTATGCAGTAGTCATCCTCCAAAATAGCTCTGTGCAATCCGGACTTCATATCTTGAGGAAAGAAAATTGTAGCCCAGATGGTATCATGCAGCAGCCAGACAAAAACCAATTGCTCAAGTAGCGCTTTGGTTTCTTCTTGAATTGTGCATTAGAAAGGCTTGAGGATTGTAAATGTTGCAATTTTATTGTACCAGGGCAGATGTCCAATAAAAACTGCTGGAGCTGAGAGCACTGTTGGCTTATATACAGTTTGTTTCTTGAGTTCTTCTGTGCAGCTGGTTGAACTCCTGAAATTAAGTTTCCTTCTATAGTTATAGAAGGGGTCTATATGCATGTGTGCATGTACATAACCCATCACTAACTCCCAGATAACATCAGGGAAAAGAAGTAGCAGAAGGTGGTATAGACTTCTTTTTCCTTCCCTTACACAAAGACTCAAATTTAAATAGTAGGATTTTGCTTGGTGTATTTTCTGTTTTGGGAAAGTGGTGTATTAAAGTTTTAAATGGTCATTCGTGCTAAACTAAAAGAGAAACTTTGAAGCCCATCTCCCAGATACGCTGTGTACAGCAGAGGCTGAGGGAAAAAAGTCAGTAAGTGAAAAATGTGAAATCTTCTGAAGCCAGTTTTCATTCTCACCAGAAAGCTCAGATTGCTCCCTCTGTATCTGAGGGTGTTATTTACACATAAGCATCATATGTAATATACAAGTGTAGTGATACTAATAGGGGAACGTTGCCTTGTAATGGCATTTAGCATGGATGGGAGTGAGAGAATGGGTTTCCCACAGAAAGATCTTGAGCTGCCACCACGAAAAAGACATCCAAGTTTGCTATATAATAGCAAGACAGCAATTATTCTGACAGGAAATCTGTGTTGTCAGACTGCTATTACTTTGGGTTATCTAAGGAGATTATACCTTGCCAGGCCAGTTGATGAGTTTTCATAGACTATAAATGGCACAGCATAGTATCTGTTTCCCATTTGCCAGTAAATCGTCCCAGTTAGTTCCCTGACTGCATTTGGCATCTGTATTAGCTTACAGGAATGAACCCTGGTGTTATTACCAGGCCTGTTCTAGAAGGGACTGACTTCAGGGGGGTTGCTGTGATCTAGATAGTGGTAGGCTAAGTGGTTTCTCCTGCTGATATGGCTTAATTTCTTTCCTTTAAAATACAGGCTTTGTCTCAGGAAATCACCTGTAGATCACTAACACCAAGCCATTATTAGTGCCAGTAGCTGTATAGTTTAGTTCTTTTCCATAGTAATGCTACTCTGCTTCTTAACTCATGGGATTTCTTCTTCAATAGTGTTATTGAAAAGCTGCTGCAGAACCCAAGTCCTGTAATGAGGAGAGACAGTTCTTAATTCACATCCCATAGTGTGTTTTTAGCCAATGTAGAGCCATTTCTTTTGGGGAAGTACTATTCTCTAGCTTTACTTTTCTTTCTCTTTCCTTCTTCCCTTCTTCATTCTAAGGAAATTTGTGGATAGAAAAAGCACAACTTTTTAGCCTTCATTTTGCTAGCTAAATATTTAGGGTAACATAGGTGGAACATAAGACCTCCTGTTGTGCAATGGTTTCTGATTTTCACAACACCCACTCTTTCTCTTGGCATGGCTAGAAACAGCTATGCCTTGAAAACCAAAAGACTGGTTCTGTAGGCAAAATTAATTGGCTTACTGTGGGTGCAGACTAAAGTTAAATATCACTTTAGACAAATATGCACAACCTGATCTAGTGGGAGGTGTCACTGCCCATGGGAGGAGGATTAGGTGATCTTTAAAATCCCTTCCTACCTAAACAATTCTGTGATCATCTAGTTCCAACCCCCTTGCCATGGGCCATGAAAATTCCCACAAGAACAGGTTTCTAAAAGCCCCATCCAACCTGGCCTTAAACACTTCCAGGGGTGGGGCAACCACAACTTCTCAGGGCATCTTATTCCAGTATCTCACCACCCTCACATTAAATACTGTTTTCCTTATGTCCAACCTAAATCTCCCCTCTTCTACTTTAAATCCACTCCCCCTTGTCCCATTGCTACATACCCTTGTAAAAAGTCCCTCCCCAGCTCTCTTGTAGGCCCCCTTCAGGTACTGGAAACCCACTATAAGGTCTTTTTGGAGTCTTCAGGCTGAACAACCACCATCAGTTTCTTTCTCATTTTGACTGTGTAGCAATGATGCATAAGTGTTTTGGGTGGGGGGGGTGGATTTAACTGTGTTGCTTTTTATCTTTTTCTTTTTTCTTTTTCCTGACTTAAAATTCCCCTTTGGTAATAATAACATTTAAAGGGTCAACAATTGACAGTAGTGACATAGATGGTGTTAATTCCATTTTACCAATTGCAGAGTTTTCTGTAAAATTGGGTTAACAGGGCACTATCACAAGACTTGGTTGTATTTTGACAGCGATTTCTTTCCAAAGCAAAGAGATTAAAAAAATGTTCCTTTTCTTCCCTTTTAATGAAAACTTAAAGTTGGCATCACATTTTAGAATGGAAAACATGTCAGGGAAACCTTAAAGCTGTCACAGGAGCTATGATACTTTCTATGCTTGTGATTTTTCTTCAGCTAGCCTTAGTGTTTCAAAATGTTGGGAGAGAAGAAAGAAATGTGCAATTAAATAACCCCTGTAACTTCTTCCACTTTGGATTTACATTTGTATGTATCTCAAACTGAGTAGATGCTTATCTTTTGCAATGACTCTACCCTCAGCTCACTAGTTACAGTAAGACTGTTTTTGCTGTTACACAGTTTAAAACAGAATAATTAGACGGTTTTAATTAAAAAAAGAATTAATTCAGCTTTACACAGAGATTACTGAAGCCTTAGATGTGGCTCTCCTCAAAGATGGTGCATCATTGTATGTTCAGTGAAGAAATAACACAATTTCCAATGTATTGTCATCAGCTCTGAAGCATGTGCATTTTGTGATGTACTACTTTGAAATGAGCAGAAGTCTCAAAAAATTATGGCTGGTAACAATTGCCAGAGAAAAATAAAAGACAACAAAAAGTACACCTGCAAGATCTAAAATGTGTCATAAGCAAGCATAGTTCATTTTTTATCTTAATGGATATTAATTCTGGCTTGCCTTGCAGTAACTGAGTATGTCTTGAACCCTTGTGTGAACAAGGGTTCTATTGCCTTGTCCTTTTAGGTTTTCACGTGTTGTTTTCAATCATTTATCTTTGATTTAAGTTTTACTTTCATCATCTCTCTCAGGGTGTCATGTCACGGTCATTGAAACTTTTGAACATACCAAATTTCAATGTTAATATCACCAAGAGGTTTTTTTTTTAAGGTTATAGACCTGCATTTCTATCTTTAATAAGAAAGCTTTTATGCTTAAATTTTAAAATAAGCTGACAGACTGTCAGAGTACAGGTGACTGACTGCTGTGGAAACTGCTGGTGATTCTGGAATAGCAAAAATTGAAGAATATTAAATACAAAGCTAGCCAACTATCCCTAATGCATTGTTAATAACGTTTTAATGCTGCCAAATTCTCAGGATCAACATCACAATGTACAGTGGAATTCTTGAAGACCAGACTTTAATTCTCTTTTTCAGTTGAGAATAGAACTAGGCCTGAAAGTCTTACAGTAGACCTTCTGGAACATGGCTGGAACATGGCTTCTTCACATTGTAAATGGGTACCAAAAATGCTACCTCAAACCAGTCAAATCTCACAGAACCTTGCCAAAATTTGCCACAAGTGATTAGCTGGCCTTGCAATGAAAGGTAAAGAGACTGATGCACATATATGGTTACAGCAAATCATGTCTGTTTTCCTCCAGCTTCATCTTAAAAATGCCTGGTGGCTTTGGGAGGGAAGAGTGACGACTAGGTTACATGTGAGTGACAGAGAGCAAAAAGAGTACTGGAATAGTAAATTCCTCCTTTTTTTTTTTTTTTCTTTCTACTAACTGTTTGGCTCTAATGCTGCCTCCTTCATCTGCTTAAAGCAGAGACTAGGAATTTGAAGTCAAGCCATCTTAAACATAAGCAAGAAGTTTAAATCCAGGATCAGCTAGAATTCTGGATGACAAATTCAAAGTATTTGGGTGACAGACACTTTCCTCGTCCTTAGCCACTGGCACACTTTCCACGTCTGTCTTTAGCTGTTGGTCTTGCATATAACAAACATTATAGAACTTCTCCCTGCTCTCTGCTTTTCTCCATTTGTACTGTTTAAAATTCCTTGAGATGACTCCTTTGAGTTTCTGCATGTTTCCACTCAGTTCTAGCAGGTTCATATAAATTACCGTTTCAGTACTGAAGCTGCTCACTAATGCATCTTATGTCCTCTGTCACATCATGTGCAGGAGAAGTAGAAATGATTTTGCTATTACTGAACCCCGTCTCTTGCACTATGGACTCAAAGTAACACACTGGTATCCTTCCTGCTGCTTTCTGCTATTCACTTTTTGAAGCAAATCTTAAAGAACTTTCAGTGTTTTCATCTGCTCTTGTTGCTTTTGGGGCAGGCATATGAGTTAAAGTCAGGCTAATCAGATTGACATAGAGGTCTGCTATAGGAACCTCTTGACTTGGAAGCCTTTGCCAGTTCATCATCAGGCAAAATGCTCTCTGCTGTCTAGGCAGTCCAATATGGTATTTCTGTTGGACACTTCTGTGCCATCACTGTAGAGCACTCAGGTCCCCAGGACCCCAGTGGGACTCTGCATCCTTGCATAAAAGCAATTTGTAGCTGATCAGTGGTGTCTTTTGTGTATCTAAAAGTAATGTAGGTCTGAAAGGCTCAAGGACTGATTCCACTCAGAAAAACAAGAATCCAAGGCTTGCTGCCTTGGGATTTGGAGGCCTATTGTGTATTCACTTAGGGCAGGGACTGTCACCTGGTCATCAGGTAATCACCTGCTAATCACAGAAGTGCCTGAAGTCTGATAAGTAGCAGCTTCCAGTTCCTGCAGAGTTCCCAAACAAATCTTAGTTTTTCCAGTACTCAAAAAGGCCAAGCCTGTGGTTTCAGATGATCTTATGCTCATGCTACTAATACACTTCTAATGGAATTACTCATAGTATCCTTTCATCTTGATGGATTCAGAAAAAAAACATTAAGATATCTTATTCACATTGAGTCACATCACCCATCCGTACAATTTCAGCACCTTTAAACCCAGATGTGATGAACATAACAGTGCACAGAGACATTACGCTTATCCATAGGGCAATAAATCAAATGTATTGAGAGAGGATGTTCCTGAACAGATACAAGAAGAAAAAGTCATGACTAGGCTGGAAGAGGAGAAGATGGGTGCTGATCTTTTCAGGACTTTGCATATCCCTTTCCCTCATCTAGGAAAGCTGTTAATATCCTTGATCTATTATGCACACAAAACACCTCTGAGTCTCATCCCTAGTAGAAATGTATAAATGTTCTAGTTAACATGCCTTTGGGGGAAAAAAAGAAAGACTTATTCTTAACTATTCAAAATGGGGAATGACTGACTTCCCTTCACAGTCACTAGCAAACGTTTTCAGTCAATCACCCACTTACAGTCCAAGTAGGAAGATGTGATTCAGACACAATGGGCTGGGAAATGAATCAGTCATGAAAAAAGCTGCCTTTTATCATTCTTTTTTTTCAACAGACTTAGGAAGAACAAAGCCATTAGGATTGTTCCAGTTTTGGAATGTTGGAAAAAGACTTGTCCCACTCTGGCAATACCATATAACTTTTCATCTGTACCAAATGGGGGAAAGGGAAGGAAAGAGAAAGACAGTTTATTAAAATCTTTCCTCAAGGCTCCTATGGAGTTATTTAAACAAGTGCGTTTAAAAATTTATGAGCAATAGTTACATGGAGAAATACAGTATTCATGTGACTGCTATAGACATATGATAAGATTTTCACAAACAGGGTGGCACACAAAGAAAAACTGGTAGCCATAAAGAGAGGAACCTATGCTGCAGAGTAATCTAGATAGATTTACTGACACAAAGAGGTACAATGTGTAGATGTGAGAATGGCTCCTGAAAAAGGCTGTGAAGATGTATATATGATATATATATACCTATTTATATGTATATATGATATATATGATACTTAGAAGACGTATATTCATTTTTCATGCAAGCAGCCCACTAATACCCTAATCTACAGGCACTATTGTGGCCATGACCAGCCTGATTAATGTTGATACTTCTCACTTCCACTAAGGTCTTCTGATGGTATGACAAACAAACTTTTCCTTTATTTGGATTTCATACCTTTCCACAATGATATTCTTCAAAAAGATAGTGATGCAGGGCCTCCAGGCCACCAACACAACTAAATGAAGAATAAAAGCTTTCCCTGTGTATAATGTTACCACACATCTGCCTTTTTCTGATTAGGACATAGGTATTAACAAATTATTGTCTGGTACATCCTCAGTCAGAAAGCAGTCAGAGAAGATCAGTATAAGGTCTCTCAAAGAGCTGAAATATTCTGGGTAGAAGCTTTTCATGTCCTAGTTCATCTACAAAGAAGCAGCCTCTTTTTGACGTGTTAAAGTTTCTAGGGTTAGGTATTATGCTATATCATCTAGCTAATGGGTCAGATCTTGGTGTCTGTAGATTTCAAGTATTTTTGAGTTAATGGTCTGAAAATGCTTTGTAGTTATTCATGAACTAAACCTTACAACTCTGCTTAGTAGATCAGTCTTTTTCCCATCTTACACAAGACAGCTGATTTTCAGAAAAATTCACCATTTCTCTGTTGTTCTTATTCATTTAAAAAATGTACCTTTGTTTATCCCATAAATTAATTTTCTACTTCTAGATAATTAAGCTCCGACTTTGTTTTCTTTGTATACTTTCTATATGCAATTTAGAATCAAGACCACCTCACCTGAAGAACTCACTTCTTCCCCCTGACCCTCCAGATTCTTCTCTGTCACCACGTTGGCATCACCCTATGTAGCTACAATTTCAACTTAGCTGTTTGCATACATGTTTTTTTTCTGCTAAAGGTATTAAGATAAGAGGTATAATAGAAACATACAGCCCCTTTGCTTCCCATTAGGTGGAAGCATCTCTAAGTTTATCTTTTGTAGACTATTTACAAGCGAGTTTGGTTTTTGTGACTATTTTTTGTTTCTTCTTGGCCTGAACAAAGATGACTTTTCTTGGTTGTTTGGAAGAGGGGAAGGGAAGGGAAAAAGGAAGGAAAAATGGAAGGGAAGGGAAAAAGGAAGAGAAAAGGGAAGGGAAGGGAAAAGGGAAGGGAAAAAGGAAGGAAAAATGGAAGGGAAGGGAAAAAGGAAGAGAAAAGGGAAGGGAAGGGAAAAAGGAAGGGGAAAGGGAAGGGAAGGGGAAAGGGAAGGGGAAAGGGAAGGGAAGGGAAGGGAAGGGAAGGGAAGGGAAGGGAAGGGAAGGGAAGGGAAGGGAAGGGAAGGGAAGGGAAGGGAAGGGAAGGGAAGGGAAGGGAAGGGAAGGGAAGGGAAGGGAAGGGAAGGGAAGGGAAGGGAAGGGAAGGGAAAGGAAGGGAAAGGAAGGGAAGGGAAGGGCCTTCATTTTGTCTAATCCCCCCTTACAGATTTTTCCTTTCCATTATAAATCATGTGCTAAGATCTGTGAGAAATAGATGCATCTGTGCATACTCAGTAGCAATCAGCAGCTGCATCAGCATCACCTGTTCAGGAAGCAGTCCCTGTGCTGTACATCCATAAAAGAGCAAATGAGATCAGAGAAGTGTGAGAAGTACAGTTGCTTTTTTTTTCCTTTACTGTGGCTGGTTTTTATGCTTATGAATGACAGTGAAAGATTTCTTTTACTCAGGAGGTAGGGAGGCTGATGGGTACTAGCAGCCTCAGAGCATGCAATGGACCTTACACCTTGGCAGTAGCAGTCGTTGCCTGAAGATGGATGAATATTCACTGTGAACTTTCATAGAGTGACTTAAACTTCAGGGGTTTGAGTTGGGAGGTACAGTATTCTTGGGACTTGAAGAAAAGGAAGAGGAAACTTTGCCAGAAAAAAGGGCATTTTGGTATAGTTAGTAATTTTTCAAACAAAACTAATGGTGCAAATTAAGACTGAGGTGAGTTATCATAGAATCACAGAATATCTAGGGTTGGAAGGGACCTTAAAATAATCTAGTTCTAGCCCCACTGTCATGGGCAGGGACACCTTCCACTAGCTCAGGTTTTTCAAGACCCAGTGTGTCCAGAGCTTAAGAGTGAAGCAGAAGGGATGGTGTAAATCTAAGGTATGTTTGCAAAGCTAGCAGGAAGGTTTGAAGCAGAAAAAAATGTTTTTGCCAGAACTGAAGCAGGAATATTCAAGTACTGGAATGACAGATCAGGACTCACATGCATTAACAGAGACTTGAAGCAGGCTCAATTAGAGGTATTAGAATGCAGCAATATTGCAATGTTGAAGCAACCTTGCAATGCAAGTAATAACAATGAGGAGGAAAGCTACATGGGCAACATAGAAAGGCAAAACTGATCTGAAAAACAAAGGATGCTACAAACAAGTCTCAGCACACACCTGAATTATTGCCACATTGCTTATGTGCCATGGAACATAAGCACAACTGTAATTTTTCTGAACAAACCTTTTCACCTCCAAAAAAAAACCCCCTATTTATCTTCATCCTTTAAAAAAATGACAAAGTTAGGTAAAAACTATTTTGGAAGAGCATACAGTACTCAGTGTAATCAGTACTGCAGCCTGGCTTCCCCACCTCAACAGCAGTCTCAAAATGATGATTCCTCTGCACTTTCCTTTGAACTTGACTTTGACCATACACTGTTCTGGCAATGGCTAAGTGTGTTGTGTAGCTTTCCTGGAAGTTACTGGCTATTCACGTCTGCAGAGAGACAGCTGCTCTTTCAGTGATGATGGCTGCAAAATAAAAGGATTAAGATGGTTATATCTTTGTAATGCTGTGTACTGTAAGCACCATCAGCCACAAGTCTCTGAAGGTATCATAAAGAGGCAATCAATTACCTGGAAAAATAGATGGATGTTGTCATTAGACAATTACTTTCTACTTATAATCTGAATTTCTAGATGTTTAACTTTCCTTTGCCTGCTGTGGAATAACACTGGCAGTATTACAGGAGAAGCAGTCGAGATGGGGAAGAATGGCTGCTCAGAAATTAATTACTTATCATTTTCTAATCGCCTAGTATGCAAAAGCGAATTTGGAATAAATTTTAGGCAAAAAGAAAACTCAGTGCATCTTTGAAATAGTAAAACAAATCACTGCAATATGCTCACTCTGACTCTGCAAATAAGACTGCACTGGAGATTTGAATTCATTCAGTTTTCTCACTCAAAAAATATTGAGTGTAACGACTAAGAAAGGAAAAGAATTGTAAAGTGAATGAAAGGCTATAAAAAGAGAAAAGCATGGCAACTAAAGACAAGGAAAATGCAGATACTGCTTAGATTCTGCACACTGGGAAATGTGTAAGCTTAAATGTTGCAGTGGTTTGTCTTGTGCTTGTGCTATAGATTTGGGATTCTTGCCACTTCCCTTTGTATTGCTAATTATTTTAACACTATAAAACAAAACAAGAGAAAAAAATTAGGAAATGCACTAAATAATTGAAATGTTCCGGATTCGTGTCATCTCTTCCACCTGAGGACTTTCAAGTGCTTCATAAGTAAATATTTCATAAAAATCATATCTTCCCTTAAGAAATTATACCCTGTCTTAGTAATGGAGTAGCTGAGGTACTAGTAGAAGTTAGACAATCCTGTACTGGGAGTGAGGTAGATGGAAAAAATGCCTTTAATACTCTTTCTACATTGTTCACAAGGATATAGAAGTGAAATTTCAAGTAAAACTTCCTACTGTCACGTTACCTCTTCTGTTTTTCTTGTCACTGGGTTTAGTTTTCTGCTCTTCCAGGTTCTTCTATGAGTAAAATTATTAAATACACATAAGATAGCACTGCCCTAAATCTCTTTAATACAGGAATCAATAGGTGCTGCATATTTTTTAGCTCAGAAAACCTGATATGTTACAAGTCTATATATCTTGCTTAGTATTACACATTAAAACATTTTTGCCTGTATCATAATCCTTTTTCTTCAACAAAAACAATGACCTCAGAGAAGTAGGTGAGCAAACTCTTCAGAGTTAAACTGGCTTTGTAATTCTCACATGCTATGACTTGACTTCTCAGACCTGGGGTTCACTTTGAGGGTACCCAAACAATGATGGCCCTTGCCGACCAAAAAATGCTCAGGGTCTACACCCAAACACAAGCTTTAATTAGAACTTACAGCAGGAATAAAGACACAAAGGCTAATACTTCAATTATTATATATGCTCAGAGTGGGCAATCACAAAGGCTAATTATTTAGATCACAAAAGCCACAATACATGGATGTTGATTCTGCATAACCTGGGAAAAAATTGTGGTTACTTAATGATTTTAGGAAAGAGAAAGTGAGAGAGTAGGAGGTAAAAAGATAAGAGAGGTAGGTAACAGAAAATTGCCAATCCTGGATTCAATGTTGGGCCAAATAACGGAACACTGTTGGCTTCAAAGAAACTCCCAAAGCCCACTAGTGCAGCCCCTCATTTTATTGGCCTGTTTTGCTTGCTGGGTGTGGTTGAGACATACCAGATTGAACAACTAGAGCAGACCTTCACCCTCTTCGCTTCCCAGTCCTTATCTCTATCATATGAAGACCCTAGGCCATATGCAGACACTTATCTCTGTCTCCATCCTCTCTAGCAATCCTTTAGGAAATGGTAATGAGGATTTGTTTGGGGATTTGCAAAGGTGGCTTGGCCCTGCTCTGCTACTCCCTTCAGAAAAGTTCTATTTGACTCCTAAGAGGGTCCAATGGAGGGATTACAGTGGTTCCTCCATCTGGTCCCTTACAGTAATAATAAACATTGATTTCAGACTTTCTTTTTTATTATTTCTAATATGAAGATATGAAAAAAAGTCCCCCTTGTTCATAAGAGAAATCTAGAACATTCCTTAACCTTTCATAAGATTATACGCCTTCCCTAAGTGAAAACAGCAGTAGAAAGATGAGTGTTTTCTAGCAGAAACTACACAATTTGTGTGCTCTTTTCTCTGCTTTGTCTCTAGGTCAACACAAGCTTCTCATTGCATTGCATCAGATAAGACTAGGTCAATTCTCTGTCATACAGCTACACCAGCGCAGCCCAGTTAGAGGAGATTGCATTGCATTGATTTGTCTATTTGGCACACTCTTTAGGGAGAAGAAAATATATTTGTGTTGTATTCACTGCAATGGTCTGTCACAGCAAGCCATTCACTTGCTCATTCACTCACCTGTTCTCATAAATGAATATGATTGTGTGCAAACAGTACATGGGTCAAACCAGCTGGTTTAGCGTGTTATTCTGTACTCCCTTTTTATATAATGTATTTCTATTTGATTATTTACCACAGTAGTGAAGAAGCACTTCTCTATTTTTCACTGCAGATAAATTTTCATGTCAATTTTCTGGCATGTCTGAGCATCCTCTCAGTTTTACTTTTGCAAAGAGAAGCCACAATTAAGATAGCAAGTTCTTTTTAGTATTTCATCTGCTAAGCCATACATAATGTATTTCAAAGCTACCAATAGCCAACCTCATGGATGTAAGTACTTGAATATCCTAGCAGCAGGTTTGTTAATAAACTGAAGCAATAGCTCCCAGTTTAGGTCTGTACTGAAGTGAAACAGCAGCCTCAAGTCTTTTGCATTTGGTCAGGTCACTTTAAGTACTTTCCAAGAGCGGTTATACTAGTTGTGCTGTCCTAAATCAAATCCCTGCTTGGATACACAGTATCTGTTTCTCTGAATTCTGGGGACAACTTAAATTGGTATTCGTTTTTTTGAATTCAAAAGTTGCTGTGTTCTACCCAAGAAACACCACTATTACAAGACTATATGAAGTGCTTTGAGGTCTCTCTGAATATTAAATATATATGGAGAATTAAAGCCATCAAATTAAAATACACACAGTATCAAAGTGTTTTACTTAATAAATATTGGATAATTCCACCTGTAAAAATTTGCTGTTATCTAAGGTTTTGCAGGTTTTTGGGTGTTTTGGGTTTTTTTGTTTGGTTGGTTTGGTTTGGGGTTTTTGTTTGTTTGGTTGGTTGGTTTTTTTCATAACCTACTCATGCAAGAATTTATTTGCTTCATTTATATAAGGAAAGTAAAGTGTTTAACTGACATCAGCTCATGGTTCACAAGAGACCTGAAGAGGCCATCTTCACTTTCTCATGAAGTCTCATTTATTTTCTGAAAAGTATTTTTTGAGAAACATGTACCCACAAAATTAAACACCACTCTTTGATTCTGAGAAATCATCTTTCTACTTGTGTTTAATGTTTTACTCTTTTTTTTGTTTGTTTGTTTGTTTTTTTGTCTTTCTGGTATGTAGTATATGTCAAGACCATGGGGGAGAAAAGGCATAGCAAATCTTATTCAAGCTCTACCACTCGAGACTACCTACGTTTGTGCTCCCTCTGCTTTTTCTAAATGAGGATAGTATATGAACTTGTTAGGTGCAGATGGCAGAATTTTGTATAAATGAGTGAGATGCCTTTTAAGGTTAGAAATCAATAAAAGTTTCTGTAAATTTGAAAGTTGAACAAACAAATTTAGGGAATAAAAATAGTTAAAATTATTTAACCTTCAGTATTGCTATATAGTTTAATTTCTCGTTTCACCCTATCATCCCTACCCTTATTTTTGCAGCATGTATTTTCTTTAAGCCCTGAAGACCCATTCAGCTGATGATCCCGTTAACAGTATTGATCATTGATCTGGGGTCAGGATGTCAACATTTGGTCCAGCTAACATTGTATTCAGAACCTCTCCAACATGCAAGAGAAGTAGAATCTAGCTCATTCTTTTACAGTAATGTTGTCTCCAAATGAACTATTTCGACACTAGTTTTGTGAGTAAATTTGTAGATACATTGTAGAAAAAAATACTGCCACATCTAGCAGACTGCATTTCCTTTCAACTCAGAGCTGCTTCCCACAAGTGTGTAACAGACCAAATGTATATTGTCAGGCATGGGTAATTCCACTGAATAAATACTGCCTGAGAGGAGCAGCATCACTCAGGAGAACAGTGCAGTGGAGAGCAAAAAGTCAGACGGTAATTAGAATAATATAACTTGGGTGTCTGCTGCCTTTCAAACTTCTGTGCCTGCAGACAATGCCTGAAAGCTGACGGTGTGGAACCGTTGTACCTCATTCCCAGTTGTACATGGATAGTTTTGAGTTGGCCATAGAAGCCTTGTAGCAGGCAAAAATACAAACTGCTTACAGACAGCTCCTTTTAAGGCTTCAGAGGCTTAAAATGATTCACCCAGTGGACCAAGACTAAGACTTGCAGTGTCCAGCAGCTGTTGGCTTTGTTCTTCTGTTCACCTAGATGATCTGAACAACCTAGAGTATGTTAACTGCCTCTTGTTAGGGCATAAATTCAAAGGGAGTGGTATAGAAATACCTGGGATTAAGAAGTCCTTCATCATACACATATCCAAGTAGAAGAACAATCTGGGTGTTAATATTTTTGCTTCACATGGCTTGGCTTACAAAACTAAATCCTGCAAAAGATTAAAAGTGGATCCTTTCTAAATCTGTATAGATTTTATTTGGAACGGTTGTCAGTGCATCACAGGGAACATTACTATTCAAATATTTTAATGCTATGTTTGAGAATAGACCAAGTGAGTCTTCTATGTCTAAGCTCACACCAGGACTGAAAAAACTATGTAAATTAAAAGGAAACCCCAGGAAATGAAAGACTGAAAACAATAGAGAGAAAAGATGAATTGTATGTTGAAATTTAAGTGTGAGCAATCTGGAATATATTTTATCAAAAATTGCTTTTTAAATGGTACTTTCTCTTGCTACAGAGGACATTATTGAACGAAAAAGCTAAGCCCAATGCAATTCAATTTGAATTTATCACTCTATTATTTTAATATATTTACTCAGGGTTAACAACTCATTAAGCACCAAATTGCTCACTCTTAATGAGTCCCTGATGGTGAAAATGAGCTGACTACAACTGTACAGTAAAATAACAACAACGGCATGGCAGAAGGCTGTAATAAAAATCAAATAAATGCTATTGAGTATTTGGTGTGTGTGGATGCCAGACTTGTTTTGAGAAGTGTTTCCATTAATGTAGTTGAGTTGGCTATAGTAGTGGCATAGTTGCCTATAAGTTATATGTCTGTTTTTGTTTTCAGGAAAGTATTTAATTTGATTTTGACTTTTAGAAGAGGTTAAGGGAACAGATACTATATGTATACAACTTTTTTTGGCTGTTTTCATAATAAGTCCAAGGGAATTGGCAGGGGTGAATGAAGTAATGCCAAGGAATCTGTTTCCTCATAAAGTCCTTCTTCTGTGTGGTCTTTTATGATCTCTTTTAATAAACTGAGGTTTTTCTCCCAGTCTTCAAGTCCTAATACTGCAATGACTACAGCACACACTCAGCAGTAAGGGTAAATTATGCCAGGTGTCTAACTAAATCACAGTAAGGCTTGGTGCCTAGCCCTGACAACTTACCAATGCTCAATCTGACAAATGAATTTAACCAGTAGAAGGGGAAAGGAATAGTTAAACCAATCATAATCAAAGATACATACAGCTTGTAAACTCTGAATTGTTAAATATTTAATTAATAAAGGAGCATCATGTAAAAACACCTACCAAAACAGTCTAGTGGCTTATACTTATATTTGCTGTCCATCAACTTGTATCTTTCTTCTACAAGTATTCTTACCTTTTTAATTATGCTGTTTTGAAATAACATTATCGATAAATTCCACCTCTGTGTGATGTCCTTCTCCCTTCTGATGGTAATTTCATGCTACAGAGGTTACAGTTGCTTAATTTTTTGATGCTTACTGCCAAGGTGAGGATGTCTCTCAGTGAGTGTCACCCACAGGTCAGATCCTTGGGTGTTATGTTCTCCTAACTAGTCAGTCTGTTGCTGTTAAGGTGAATGCAAGTGACATGACACTTTCCTCAGCTCTCTTTTTCGCACCTCTGATGGATCTGTCCTTCAGCCTGTTTTGCTTTGTGTAGGCAGAGAGATACAAGTCAAGTGCCCCTGACGCGAGGCACTATGAGAGCTTAAAGTTGGAGAAAACTGGCTAAATGTCACATGTTGCTTCTCCTGTCTTCTGACTGATGTAATTTCTTATCTCGTTTGCATGAAGGTGCCCATTTGGCTTCAGCAATTATGATGGTCATTTACCAATGGTATAACTGGTTGAGATAGACTCCTAAAAGCAGCAAACCTGTTTCACTTTACTACTAGAATGCTAGAGGCAGTTACAAAACTGAGTAACATCATCAATCTGCTGAAAGTATAAGAGATTCTAAGACTTTGTACCCTGTTTACTGTTCATTATCATGTACAGCTAACTTGATGACTTAGTCTAAGCATACCTCATGCATTTTACAGAACACTGAAGCATTAATAAGAAGTCTGGCTTCTTCAGTATCTTTCTTAGAAGAGTCTACGTTATGGTTACTGTTTCCTTTTCTTGTGCAAAAACTGATTTCCTAAATTCTGGCTATGAAAACTTTGCCTCTGACTAATACATCAAGCAGAGACCTATTTGCTTAATAAACGAAAGGATAAACCTTATGCTCTGCTCAGAAAGCACTGGGAACAGCAGAAAGAGGAGAGCTCAGCTGGCAAGCCTATGTATTTTTTGCCTCCTTTTGAAGCAGCTCATATATTTCTAGCTGTGGTTTCAATGGAAAGTGTAGAGAATTGCTGCATGATCTAGGTATCTGCTTGTGACAGGTAGCTATTGTTTTGGGAACTTGATTTCTTGTGTTCATGAAACAAGGGAAAGTCTCCATTCCGCAACCTGTCTCCACTTCCTTCTCAAGAGGTTTCTTTTGACCGTGAGGGATTGTAAACTGCTAATGTAACACTCACTTTGTATAGAAAGACTTATTGGTCTAATGGAAAATGAGTTTCCTGGCACATCATCAATATAAAAATCTTAGAGGAGGAAAGGGAAAAATGTGGCCTCATTTTTTGAGGTTGTCTTCTTAGTATATTGATTGTTTTGCAGTATTAGCATCCTCCACAGAGGGGAAGGTCAATACCATTATAACTCCCACTGCACTCACCCACTCTTTAAAACAAAATTGAATCCTGCGTATTGTTGAAATAAGAAGAGCATGTGCATGCAATCACTTTTTTTCACTTTTAAGTTACATTGAATAATGGACACCTGGCAAATCAGCTATCAAACAGAAAATTAACTGTACTCATAGCAGTACAGATTCAATGCTGATTTAATTCTGACTTCAGAAGTTAATCATCTCTAACACGATGGATGGTTATTTAATGAGAAGTATTCATGAGTTTTAGAAACCACGCTACAAGCTAACAAATCAAAGCTGATGCCATCGCCTCCTCACTGAATCACTGCTTTGGCACCACAGAATGGCTGGGCAGCTTCATTGCTCAATACAGCCAGGAAGTGGGAGACTACAGCAGGAATCAAATTCTTTGAGATGCTTGGCTTTTGAATGTGCAATTCTGAACTAAACTTGCACACAAATAATTAATGTAGTTGTAGGCAAAATAATAGCAGAAACCAAACCCTATCAACCTTTCCCAGAAATAATTACTAATTGGCAGTTTTCCATGTCCAGTGATCATTATCAAGTATCAGTGTTTGTCTCTTATTTTAGAGACAATATTAATGGAAAAGTTTTAGGAAGCTTTGGGTTTTTGGTTTGCATTGAATTTTTAGGGTCTAAGGTTTTTTTCCCAGATTTTATTATTATGATTTTATATTTTTGCTTAGTTTTTAATTTGTATTTCGTGCTAACAATAGCTGTTATAAAATTATAATGATGGTCTATGGTAGTTTAATTAGCAATTGTATTGCAGGCAAGATCTGTGGAAAGTTTGTGTGTCACCAACCTTGGGGTGGCTTTCTGGGGGGGGCTCTGTGAGGTAGTTAGTGTCTGGGGGTGTGGGGGTTTTTTGGTGAAAGTGTCAAAAGCTAGGTAAGTGATTACTGCTTGTTTCACTGGGTCTGTAAGATAGACCTATCTGCCCACTGGCAACTGAACTGAATTCCACCTGCTGGTTTCATGCAGTTCACTGAATATCTGATAGATGGTGGTGGCTTTCAGCATCTTCTTATATAGATCAAGTTGGAATGGGCTAAGCTAGAGGATAGAAGTTTCAATGCTTTTCCTTATAGGTATCTAATATTTCGTTCCCTACAGAAATTCAGCTCCAATAAAATATTGTTTATGTTGGAGGACCCTGTGACAATAAATTTGCTTCAATCCAAAGAAGGTACTACATGGTTTGACCTTAATTGTTCTGAGTTCTGTATTCTGTAGTTAAAGAGAAGATGTCGAGACACTTTTATTAAGGTAGAGAAAATGTGCTATATTATGATATTATTTTTCAGTACCTGGCAAACATTCATTAGGAAAAGCCATCAGAGTGGTGATAAATGGCTTGAATTAGTTTTGTGCATCCAAGTTATTCCTCAGGGAGACAGTCTTCATTCCTTCCTATACAGAGAAACAAAGAAAGTAGTCAATTTGTTTGTGACTAAAATTCTACTGAAAGTCTAAGATGCAGTGACAGTTATTTTGCTGCTCCTAGAGCATGCTGAACTGCTTGTGTGAGCTGCAGACATAGATTGCTTAGCTGTATATCTGTCATCTCATATATCAACAAATGGTAGTGGATCCCTTGTCTCTAATTTTATTTTAAAAACTTGCTCTCATCCAGACAAAGATAATTTTAATTTCTTTGTACCTCCGTTCACTTCTAGCATAGTCAATGTTCTTTCAATATGTGAGTTACCTGAAACATTTCGCAGTGTTGGTGTCTGGCTCAGAATTGCTGTGAAATCCTAAGAATAGCAAGTAATAGCATTTAATAAACAATCATTGTACAAGGGTGATAATCTTGGAGGGAATCACGTTTGGGCAAATACATTTGCAATTAATCTTGAGAGATACAGGTTTGGACTGAGGAAAGAGGAATTGACCAGCAAGGTCAAAAACAATTTTTTCAGCTTTTGCTAAAGCTGATGGGCATGTAAGGTAACATCTTCATAAGTAAGCAATTATTATTTGGTTTATCAGGCTTTGAGTCATATCAAGGGTGGAAAAGAAGTGCCCCATGTCTAGACTTCAGAGTCTTGTTTTCAGACAGTTTTGGCGATTTTTAGCATTAGGGGAGAATTTTCAAAAATTAATTCTTTTTTTTTTTTTTTAAATTCAGTCCAAATAACTCAGACATGTTTGAAAGTGAAGCTGGGGGAAAATAGCAGTTTTCTTTTTTTATGTAGGTGGAGGCCATGTGTAGCAGTTTTGTAGGAGTTACTGTGTGGACAAAAGGTCTTTGAACTTTTGGTCCTCTTGTGCATGATGCTGTTGTTGAAAAGGTACATCTCCATTAATGCAGTTAGTAATGATGAAAAAGAATCCAGTAGCAAAAACAGAAAAGAAAAAATGTGGGGTTTAGAAAACTTATTGTTAATAGATGCTACTATGTAGAAATGGCTTGGCAGTATTTAGCTGTAAAGCAGTAGGTAAAAATGTGATTAGAATAACAAGTGCTCTGTTTGCTAATGGTCACATTCTGAAATGGAACATTGAGCTCTACTCTGATTTGTTTGTATTGCCAAGGGAATGTCTGACTCGTTCTTTCTGAGAGGTACAGCTAAGGAATTCCTGTGTAATTCTAATGTGGAAAGTAGAAGAGAAAAATTCTGACCTTCTTCCCTTGTTTCCTTCTGAAATATTTTACTTTTATTTCTAGCCATAGAGCTTCTATCTTCATGACAGAAGAAAGCAGGTAATTCAGAAAAGTCTCGTTAGTGAGCATGGATGAGCAATCTTGATATCCACAGTATACAAACCTTTTCAAATATGAAAAGTACTTTTAGAGTTTTGAAAGCTTCTCAGTTGACTCCTCAAGCAGGACTTTACTTCAGAGAGCAAAATGACACATCACTTTCCTCCTGTGTCAGTACAAATTGAAGGCCAAATGGTTAGTAAAAGGACTGTGTCATGGAATCATCTTCCTTTGTCCAGAGACGTGCCTATTCTGGCTCCTTTAGTAGCTTTTCCCTCTCTGCTGCACTACCAGGAACTTCTTCAACAAGATGAGAAATTCCTACTCCACAGTGGAAAATGTCTAGGCAAACCGAGCACATGTGCTATGTGAAGAATGAAACTAATAGATTCAGTGTTGCTGATGCACAGTAGCAAAAACTACTAGGGAGGAAAGGAAAAAGGAAGTGAGGAAGATGTCTAATTGTGAAGGAGTCGTAAGGGCTGAAGTAAAAGTTCTCATGCTCCAGTGGTCTGTCAAGCCCTGTAGTAGGACTCAAGAACTGGAAGAAAATCCAATCAATTAATAAAGACAGGTGCATCTAAAGATGTTCTGAAATAAGTTTATATACATGCAGGTAAAATAATTTCCATTACAAACAGCAAGAAGCTTCTGTGACCACACCGTATTATCCCTTACAGAATCCAGGTTAGATCATACTCTCACTCCCATACTAGTTCTAATGGATCAGTTAAGGATACAGAACCAGTATCTGTCTGGGCTAATGACACAGGAACCTTGCTTTGCTCAAGCAGTGAGTTGGCTCTAGTCTTCATGGTTCACCAGCTACCCCATCAAGAACTCGACAGCCAGTATGTATTTACCCTTGCTAAGGAATATTCTTTGATGACAGAATTTAAATAGGTAAATGTTTCTTGATCACTTAACCATGTGAGCTGTTTGCAGGCTGTCAGCTGTAGCACATCATTCAAACAGTGCAGCAGTCCTCACAGACAGGCATAGAACTTAAGCTCCCAGCTCATCCTTCTGTGTCACACGTGAGGCTTCACCATTTCAGCTAAAAGTTATCCTGTCACTGCTCTTCCTAAGGCTGCCACCATGATACTGCTCAGCAGGGGCACAATTCAGATCCAACTAAAGTCAGTAGGAAATATCCAGCTGGCTTCCTGAATGCCGTGCGTGAGTTCAGTGAGCTGAGGACACACAAAAATAGAACAGACATCAGTGGTGTGTGCTCTGGCAGACCTCTCAGGGCCCATGCTGCAGCTTCTTCAAATTCAGCATCTTGGGTGTGTGGGTGGAAGCAGCTGTGGCCTGGAGGATGTTTTAGGGAGCAGCTGTCTTGGTTGCTTTCTTCCACCTTGTTCTGGGAACAGTGGTCCCTTCTGGACAGCAATGTCCACACTGGCCCTGTTTTCTCAGGGTTGGTCTCAGTGTGTTTGTGTCGGCAGCCATGCTCCGCAGTAGCCTTGTTCTGTGGCAGGTGGACTGTGATGGTGGGGGAAGGGTACCATGTGTGCACCATCTTTATTGCTGGCAGGCATGAAAGACAAGCACAGGATGCCAGATATTACCTCAAGTATTGGAACAAAGAGATGTGCAGGAGAAACGTGGTCTGGAGTTCTTGCTGGCAGATCATGCCAAGCTGATGGAAGAACTGCCTAATTTAGGTAATAAAAATGCCTTGAACTCTAAGCTGAAGCTTTAGACAGTTGTATGTGCAGAAGTAGTTAATGAGGCTTTCTTTGTTTGAGCCTTGGAAAACCTCCAAGACCCACTCATGAGAGAAATTAGCAAATGTCTTTTTGTTACCTGAAGCAAAATTGCCTTGCTGAAATGCCGAGATGTACTCTCTCCATCATCACCACCTAATCAAAACCAAAGTGGTTGTGGTGAGGGAATGAAAAGAGTGGGAGTACGGGGAAAAAAGAGAGAGGTAAATTAAGACTAATTGAAGGGGGAGGAGGAAAAGTGCTTTAAAAATTATTCAAAATTTTTCTAAGCAGTGGGTCCTACAGCTTCAAACATCAAGCAAATCTCCATCCCAGTCATTCTGGAAATCTGTTTTTAATGTGAAAATTGATTCGTGGAAGATTTGTATGCTACCAGAATACATGGAAAACTAAACAGGAGCCCTACCAGAGAAATCTTCTAGGCCTTGATCTGTTCCCTAGACCAGCTTAGAAATAGGTTGTGCACTCATGAAGAGCTGGAGTTTTCACTGCCAAGTTCATTTTCAGTCTTTATTTCTGTGCCCTAATGTAGTATGTAAACTCTGCTCCTTTTTAGCATGAGGAATCCACTGAGATTTGGTGTACTGGTGTTCAGGGTCTGTGAATGTGTATTACTCAACTCACCCATCTTTGCCACTCTTTTGCAGTATGTTCTTCTGGGTATCTGTTGCATCTGCCTTCTCTCTGGCCTTAGTTGCCTGATACGTAAATGTAAATTTAGCTGTTCATAAGTGGTGTATAAGAAGTAAAATTATTTGATGCTATACCATGCAAAGCTATGAAAAAGCAATGTGCTGGGAAAACTATATGACTTGGTCTTTTAGAATAGTGGACAACCTACTTCTGCTCATTTCGAAGTTCTGAGATTCTGTTCTGACCCATAAGTGCAAGGTTGATTCTCACTGTTGTGGCCTTCAAGTCAATGGCAGCAATAAATTAAAACTGCAGTTCTATTTTGAGGCTTTAGGTCTGTTTGATGTTGCTGAACCTTTCTCACTTTCACATGAAAGTGAGAGTTGAAGACTAAATAAATGTGGGTAAGCATATTTGATCCTTCCCATTGTTTCTCTTCAGTCTGTCTTCTAAAAATCATGGGTTACATCAGATCATCATTCAGGAGGCAAAAAGGCAAAAATAGACATCAGTAGATTATGTACTAATTAGTGACAGGCAGGGAAAGGGAAAAGGTTAAGGAGGGGATATTATAACGCTTCAGTGCTACTTGTTTGAATTATTGCAGCACAAGCTTTTTAAGAGAGGTGACACATAAGCATAACTATTTGATGTGTCAATGAGCAATGAGTTGGTAGTTAAACACAAGGTTTAGGAACTAGAAAATTTGTTTGTACTTCTGAATATATTGTCTGGAAAGGTCTCATGTTTCTTTTGTTTCAGTTTTCCTCTGCAAAATAGACCTGATACCTCCTTCAAGAAACAATCAAAAGGCTCTGAATATTCATAATGTGCTTGTAGGTGTTTGGCAAAAGATGATATGTAAATACAAGAAATTGCTACACTTCTATTAAACATTTGTCAGCAAATGTTCATTTAATCATTAAACGACAAAATATAAACAGACATCTCCAAAAGAGCATATACCTGAAACATTGAAACCAAAATTTGTGTCCTTTCATTCTTAGTGTGTAGGACCAGGAAATCTCAGAGAATAGGGGAGCCACCTGCTGTCAGAGGAAAGGTCAATAATTTCATATTTCTGTGCTCCTTACAAAGCACACCCAAAGAGGTACTAAACAAAATAAAGAATGGCTAGAGTAATCCACATGAGAGGAATTAATCTCTTAGGTCTCAATAGGCTCCACCCTTCTTTATTTTCTAATTCTAGGTGCTCAGAATACCAGCCACAGTCTCAATTCCTGCACTTGGGGAGTCAGTATCAACTTTGCTACTAGCTACAGTGGGAAGGATACAAAACCCCAGCTGAAGATGAAAAGCCTGAACTGTTTTATGTGTTCCTGATTTCCTGTTCCCATTTCTAGCTTTTGTTGTATAGTTAGTGACACTGAATTACTTCTGGGTTTGCCTGTGCGTGTCAGAGACCCAAATGGTCTCCAACATGGCTGACATCAGGATGTATGCAGTATGTTAGAAAATAGTCAGCACAAATGCTACCATTTTTTGTACAGCTTTCCTACATAGTTATTTATATTAGCCAAGTCTGAGAAGACCATGAGAAAAGGTTACCTAAAATCTGGAGATCAATTTGAAACTGGCATTCCCTAGGGAGGAATAATTGTGGTTTTCTTTCTTCTTTAGAACAGAGTGGTCTAAAAATGATTAAATAGGAACTGTAATTACCTGAATGAATTGGTTTATCTGTCCCCCCCAGGGCCAAATTTTCACTAATTCTTAAGTGTACCTCTCCTGGGAGCAAGATAAAGAATTCTATATTAACATGCATCCAGTAAAGATACTACTAGTAGTTACTTTTAATTTTTGTTTTGAAGAGTAATCTAGGAAAAGTGCTGATGTTTTGTTCTGGAGGCACTGGATATGAACAGGTATTTATATGTAGTTGGGCATCTGCCTGTGCCCTACCATGCCTCACTGTCCCTTGGTTATGTGTATGGTATTTGTGAAATCAACAGTTAGGTCTCCCATAACCAGCTTTAATAGAATTCTTTTAGGTGCTTTATAAATTGAGTCTCATAATCTGATAGAAATGTTTGGCTTATGTCACTGAATGAATCCGTTTTGGAACTTTCCCACTTTCACCTTTCAGAGTTGCTCATATCCCTTGCAGATGGAAGAAATGCAGTGAAGCTGTTTGAAATAAATATTTCACTCTAACATAAGCCACAGAAAGAAAGTGTGTATACAAGATCCGGCTGTGGAAGAACTTCTATTCATTTATTTATGAGTGTAAACAGAAAGACCAATTAATGCAGAGACCTTTAGAACGGTTTAGAGCACAGAGTGACCATGGATAGTCTTTCATAGATGTGTTTCTTAGCCTAGGCATTTTGCCTTCACTAGGGGCTTGAATCTTTCCTGTCTGTGTCATCCACTTATACCTAAAACTGCTAGAAACATCTTGGACAAACACCTTAAGCAAATTGATTTTTTTCTGTTGTTTTCTAGCTTCTCTAGAAATTACTCTCAGTATTTTTGTCCCTTGTTTCCAACACAAATTATTCATTGAGGGTTTTTTAACTTTATTTTTCTATTTCTCACTTTAATTTTAACATATTGAAGTGAAATTTCCACTGCTTGTACTATGTATGCTGTTCCAAAACATTTCAATATTAAAATCTTGTATGATTTACAGGGAAACAGATATTACACCATGGCATTGCTCCTTGGAAGTCCTTGAGTTTATATTTCTTGTGTTTATTGTGATCACCTTCTACTGTTACTGCTGAGACTTTTATTATTGCAATGCGCATTTACTGATGTAGTACCTGCACTGAGGCTTTTGGTTTGGTTTGACTTAATTAGTGTAAATATAAAAGGTGTATAATTTTGAACCAGTAGCTGCAAGTAGCTTAACTGCCTTGTTTTCTTTTGTATTCCATTCAACGTCATCTCATGGCACATTCTCACACATCTGGTAATACCCAGAATCCTTTTTACTGGAGCTTTGATGAGAATAATAATATGTTGTTTTCAGTCTTGGAACACATTAGTATTAGACTGATTGTGAATTAGGTTGTCTGTAAATATGCCGAGGATATTTTATCAAAACTGGAACAATTTGGTTATAAGGACTAAAGGGACAGATGCAGCTGGTCAGTTCTGTTTAAAGCTCTTTTGTTTTGTGCAGCCCAGAACACTACAGACTCATAGATCTGTCTTTCCTCCTATCTCTGTTTAATTCTTTTTTCTTTATTACAGGGGTTTCACACACACACAAATTTGTTTCATTCTTATCACATATTGAATCGCTGGTGATGGTCGGTATTGAAGCATGAGGGGTGTTGGCATATTTTTCATCAGTCTAATTCCTTTTTCTGTACCCAGTGAAATGTTACATCAGATAGCAACACTGATCAGGTTGCATTTGATTTCTGTAATATGTTGTCAGTATTTCATAACTAAAGTCTCTAAGATTTAGTCATGTAGCTCTTTTTCTATCTACATGTTGCATCTGAATCATTATGTCCAGGACATAAGTCCTAATAAGGACTATGTGGTGCTTGATGGTTGTAGGAATTAAAGTTGATAGAGTAAGGCTATGGTTAGAGAAATGTGATACAGCAAATGTATATTGTATAGACTACATCTCAAGTAATAAGGCACTGTTTGTCAGTAAGTGTCCTAGAACTGTAAATGAAGTGTGAAGCACCCCATCATCACCATGGAAGAAGGACAGGAAGAGGTGATAATTAGTTGGGAATGTCATGGGGGTTAAATTGGCAGATAGTGTCTTAGGCCAAAGAAAATTATAAAACCTACCTCTTCCACTTGGTCCTTTTGACATTACTGTCTCAAATAATGATACAGTGTTGTCTCAAGAGCTAGCCAACACTGAAACTGGTCAGTATTCTTGTATATTTCCTTTGGTGATCACTAAGACACTGCAATTATTAGTTTGATTCCAGTGCATGATGATGCACTTTCAGTCATATTAAATATTGTACATCAAATACCTTTTTTTTCTTTGTATTAGAACATAATTCTGTTTTAAAATAGTAAATATGAGCAGAGCTCCTTATTATCTCAGTCTGTGAAAAGATATCCATAGACATGGGATACTGCATTGGAAGTAAGCAAAATTTATCCTAAATATATATATAATATATATATAAATATACCCTAAAAATGCTATTCCTTTTCCATCTGAGGATGGGTTCTTGACATAAATCTCCTGTAGTGTTGTGATGCTTTGAGGTAGAATGCAGTGACTAGTGATAAAATTCTTCCTAGTTGTAAAGCATTATGGAATCCTTTGAACTAATAAAAGATCATGGTCTCAAGTTGTGCCGGGGGAGGTTTAGGTTAAATATTTGAAAGAATTTCTTCACGGAGAGGGTGGTCAGACATTGGAATGGGCTGCCCAGGGAAGTAGTGGATTCTCCATCCCTGGAGATATTTAAAAAGAGATTGGATGTGGCACTCAGTGCCATGGGCTGGTAATCACAGCGGTAGTGGGTCAAGGGTTGGACTTGATGATCTCAGAGGTCCCTTCCAACCCAGCTGATTCTATGATTCTGTGATCATGAAATGGTGTCTTTGAAACTGTGAGTAGAAGGGACTACAGAAGTCTCTAGTCCAGCCTCATAATCATAGCAGGGCTGTGACCAGCACTGAATTGAGTCAGCTCTAACTTTTATCTAGCCAAATCTTAGTAGTCTCCAGGTGATGTTTGCTTAAGAGAACACTAGTCCCATCACCAGGATGTAAACTGCCTGCTCCTCAGTACTTCCTGTTCATCATGCCTACTCCTGCAAGCAGTATGTGTTGGGACAGGATTAGAAGCAATATTCAGTGCTGCAAGGAGTTTATACTGATTATATACTGAGAAGTATGCACTGAGAGTACATGTATATTGCTTTAAGTAAAGGGCACTTCTAAATGTTATTAATTTTGGGTATTATTACCAACTCATTATTTCATAAATGTTCAAACTTGCTGCTATGAAAGTTAATTTCTATGTTACTGTCATGTGTAGAAAGACCCAGTCAAGAATGACAGTAAAGATGATCTTAGTTTTATGCAGTCACCAAGTTCCTGTTACCTTATTGTTACGTAGTATCACTCAGAATTTCTCTGAGACTTTCACTCTAAAGTTGTCAACCTCTTATCAAAAGGAGATTGTGCTCAGTTGGTTAGCTGTGCACAGCATGAAACAGGTGGACTGTCCTCACTGCAGCCAACAGAAGGGATCAAACCATGTACATAAACTTAGTTGGAATATTCTTGTTATTATTTATTATTGTTTCCATGCAGCATTTGGAAACAGCAAATTGATAATAAATTTCATTAATAATATGATAGCAGAAAGGAGGAGAAAGCTGCTGGACTAAGTGTCACACAGTTAGGGACTGAAGAAAGAAACCATGAGCTTGATGTCTTCCATTTTTGGGAAGAGATCTTGTATCTCGGGAGGAACTGGATTTAAGAGAATGCATGGCCTATTCTGCACCCTGCTTTTCCAATAAGCACCTCTTGAAACACTGAAGAGTTCATAGTGCTTGACTAGGAACTGCAGTTACTTGTATCCCATCCATTTTCACACTCCTTTGAAGAGATTTCAAAAAAGTGCTTTAAAGAAAAACTACCAAATAAGGCTTCTATCTGACTGGCTTGATCTATTTTTTAATGCATTAAGTAATCTACTTATGTAGCATATATTTTGTTCAAAATACTACTGAAAGGCACATACTGCTGCAGAAAAAGTGAGCCATAGACAAGCTTTTAGCAATGAATCAGCCGCCTTTGCAGCCTGAAGGCTTTTACAATGTTATGTGGATATGGCAAAGATAAGAAAAATGCAGATGTCTGCTGCAACTGTGACAACATGAAAGAAGAGTTGCAAAGAGGGAAAGAGATATGTTTGACAGAACTATAATGAGCTTATTTCCTCAGGTACTAGACAAAAACTAAACAAACAAAAGACCAGTAAGTATTGATATTTCTAACAGTTTTAAATGCCCGTTTGTCATGATCTTAAAGGGTTAAAGAGAAGTAGTTTTACGACTGCTTCCTTATTGGTTCTTTTGCTGCCATTGTGTCCTTTGACTCCAGGACAAGAAGAATAGATTTAATGATGAGTGAAACTAGAAATAAAATGAAGTTATGCAGAATGACAGTTTGCCACCAGTGCAAAGAAGTTACAGGTAATGCCAGCTTTCCTGGAAGCTGACACCTGTATTCTTGATATTTGTGATGTAGGGTAATGGTGCTTGGTGATAATTAAGAAATTTTTCAGCCTTTTTATAAGACAAAATTCAAACTCTGAAATCTTTAATTTCATAATCCTCTCACCTCTGCTATTGGTGACAATACTGCAAGAACATATTTATTTCCACGACTGTAGTTCTTTAGCTGTGTCCCAATAATCTCAACAGGAAGGTGTCTTAGTGTTTAAGTCTTGCAGCTCTGGCTTGTACTTTCTTGTAACTAATCTCCAAGCTGCTAGGAAAGTACTTTTACTAAACTTTAGTTATATGAACTTTGAGGAAGTATGATTCCCTATGTGAAATGTGGACAGAGTAATAGCCTGACAACACTGGAGAGTTTCAAAACTTGTAGAGTAGGCAAGAAAAATGCTGCAAAAAAAGCTGATTTCCTCCAAATCCCCATTTTCCCTACCACATTAGAACAGAATATTTTCATTTTAGAGGGACCTACAATGATTGTCTCAGACACTGATAAAAATGTTGAACAGAACTGTCCCTAGGATTGGACCCAGGGGAACTCTACTGGTGACCAGTCACCAACCAGATAGCTTCATTTACTACAGTCCTTCAAGCTCTTCCCTTCAACCAGTTCTTCACCCAGTGCACCATGTTTAAAAATAGTTTAAGGCCACATATTATTTTAAAATTATGGAAGATAATACGGACTTAATCTTATTATAGTACAAAACTAGGTGGCTTCAAGGTGAGTAACAGATGTGCAGAAGCCAAGAAAGATAGGAATTAAATATTTAATAGGTTAAGTCTAGTACAATCAGTCAGAAGAATCAAGAACAAAAGAAAATCCATGGGAGTGACTGATGGGAGATGACTGTTTGCACACTGGAGGCATATTTTGACTTATGTGGTATAAGAGGAGGCAGACTAACTTAGAAATAGCCAGAGAGAGCAGAAGGAGCACTTCCTTCTGTTTGTTATAATCCTGTAGGTGATAGTAAATGATAATAAAAAATAGGTGATGAGGTCAGGTTGAAACATAAATAGGCAAAACCTAGCAGAAACATAGATTTGAATAATTATAAATAATGCAAATAAACAGAGGCACAACCTGACTCAAAAGAGACTGTACCAAGGGCACTACATTTCCACCAATACAGAACTCTCTTCTCTTCTTTAATATTGCAGCCAACAGCACTGTTGATGCCTTAATGGAACGACCTTTTCATATAGCATACAAAACAATTGATCTTTCCGCTCACTTATTTATTAATTATAAATATTTATGAATTATTTATTATTTAGTTAAAAAACTGTGCTTGTTTAGAGCAGCTGATGAGGTGCTGAGTTATAACATCATTAATGAACAAATCATAAAACAGAAATTTTAATGTGCTGAATACTGAGCAGGAAAATTTAACTATTAGAGTCACTTCAAATAGCTATTAGGCATTTACAAGAAAAGAATTTACATAATTCAAATGATAGGTTCTTTGGTTCTCACAAAGGTGTGTGTTAGAAAAAAGTTAAGGGATTATAGTGGTGAGATAACCATGTGCCCAGTGGATGCTTATCAATCTCATGTCAGTCTAATATGTTTCTAATTCAGATTTACCTACAACTATGCCCTCATGGTATTTGAGAGTTTCTTGTTGTTTCCTGTTTCAAGAGCAAGGGTGTCACCCTTCAGAAAGCTCTGTCTACTAACAACCTCTAAATTTTTACTTTTTACTTGCAGTTGACTGTTAAGTTGACATCATCTTCTCTGAAGAATACAGACACTGAAGAAGTTGCTTAGAGTAGATTTAACCATGAGGTTAAAAGGTACAGGGGCAGTATAATGCTTTCATTGCCCTTTCAGAGGTGAATGATCTCTTCTCTGGTCCTTTGATACATTAAGAGGTAGAATAAAATTTTGAACAAGCCATTGTTTGAGTATTCAATACAAAACAATACCAAAGGGAGGAAACTTGTAAAAGGGAGAGAACTTGACCATGTGTACCTACATGGGTCCTTTCTGCCTCTAGAACCTCTGCTAACATTAATTAATCCATGCTTTGGAAAATAACAAGAAACAAACCAGAGCCATGCCATAGGGCTGGATTTGTACTGCATCTCTAAAAGACCTTGAAGATAGTAAAGGACATGATACTAAGCTAGAGGATCTACCACTTCTTTCTGCCAGGAATGATGGTACTTCAGGGAATCACAGGCCCTTTGCTACTGGGAATTATCTTGCAGCTCCAGTGGGAAGGGAGAGGCAAGTCTGAGATGTACGCATGCTTCAACCCATGCCATCTAAATAGGTAACGTGCAAAGTGACAGCCAGTATGTCCCAGACAGCTGTGATGGTATTGTTATAAAACTGAAAGAGGGGTCAAAGCCAGACAAAGTACAAACTAGTAACACCCCCAGTGGGAACAGTTAAGAGGAGATTAAAGCAGTTTCACCTGTCCTGAGCTATCGATTTTTGCCTATATTTTGTTGGTATTCAGTGTTACAGCAGTGACTGCAACAAACCAGAAGGGAGCAGACTAGAATGGCAGCAAGAATCACGGAAGACCGGTTTTATTAAGTTTGCTGTGCCATGTAGTAATAACACAAAGCAAAAAGTATTTTTAATTCAAAAGAGAAAACTCCTGTCCTGTCAGCTGAGAAGGTGTATACAAGCACATAGGTGGTGAAAGAGGTCAGTAAAGAAACAAGTGCCTTGCTGCTTCATCCATTCAGTCCCTGTATTTGGCTATTATTTTCAATTTACATTGACATGAATACAATAGTTCTTACACTTTCTTTTTATTGCTCTTAGTAACATCAAACAGAATCTAATACTATGGTACCTTGCAAGCATTTCCTCCAAAATCTGTTTTCCTGTTTCATGTTTTATAGTTTGGGGTTTAATTATCTTTTTGCTACATTGAAAAGCTAAACTTAAAACATAAGTCCAATTTTGGATCTTGCTTCATATGTCTTGACATTCAGTGCATTCAGAATTTGCTCTGGTGTAATTCAGATTGCTGTTAAACTAAGGATATTCAAAGAATATTCAAAAGTGGAGGAACAAAAAACCCCACCACCCATCCTCTTTATAATGATGGTGCTGCATTCTGATAAAACTTGTGAGAATCATTCTTACAAACAGCCCTTAACTCTATTACCTTCTGCTCTTCCAGGATACTGAGTCCTTGATTTCTTTTAATCAAATAAAATGACCATTAAAAAGACCATTGAGGACAAAATGAATAAGGGTGTATTTACTGTGGTAAGGAGATCAATTGTGTTTAAATAGCTGTTGTGGTTCTTAACAACAAGGATTATCTGTGAGATGGGATTGTGGCAGCTTCCTACATCTGGCAATAAGCATTACAACAAGTGTAGGATGGATGATGAGTAGATCTTTGATAGATTGATAGATTTAATGATTAAATTCTGCAGTTTACAACAAAGTATTTTAAACTCAGTCATCATTCCTCAGCTCTCTCACAAGGATCTGCCAAAGAGGTAGTGGTACACTTTAAAAACATTATTCCAATTGCTCATAAAAAAGAAACTTCTTTTTACTTCCCCTTCAGCAGCTGCAATGTTTATAGCCAGAGATAAAGCCGTTGTGTCACACAAGCAAAGGACATTCATAGAAGTGCCCTTCAACACCATCTCATCATAAGCAGCACATCTTTACCTGCTTTTCACAGATGATGTATGAAAGTCTGTGATTCCAAGTGCATAAAGAGCACAGCACAAGCTACTCCCTCTGGTCTGCCAGTCCTCACTGCCTTTTAACCCTGTTTCCTCCTCATCCTGTCATAGGTTGATCTTTTCCGGCTGCTCTACCAGCTCAATCAATTATTTCTTGCAGGCTGTCTACAAGGTACTATTCCCTAGTTCTCCCTATTTGGCATTATTACATGCCATTTGCACTTGCTCTATTTACTACTCTTCATCCTATACCATTCCGCGGATCACATGTCTCTCTGTCTGCTGACCTACTTACACTACAGCAGTGGTCTTCAAATTTTTATGATTACATCCTTATCAGTAAAAATTTTTTGAGCTTGTACTTTCTATATATGTTTATTTATTGATAAATTGTATATATGTAGTATTGTACTAGTATATTGTACATATTATAAAATGTTTTCTAAAATATAAATTAGAGAGGGATGAGATAAAGATTACAAACAGTATTTTAATGATTTGATTTTATTTATTTACAGAACAGTAAAGCTTTCAGCACTCATTCTTAAATCATCACTTTTACTTTGAAGCGTGTTTATTTTTCTGAACATAATTGCTGCACAGCATACCACTGACAGCCCGGTGGTCAGCAAATTTGGAACATTGGGGATTTTTGTAAAAGAAAAGTACTTAACTCATCCTTAGGTTGGACAGCTTTTTAAAGCCCTTTGGCTTAAAATAACCAGCAAACTTTGGCACAGTACAAGAGATTTCCATGGTCACTCTCTCTCATGACAAAGCGTTGTAAAGCTTCTACTGTTTTGAAGGGCTGTTTTTAAAAAGTGAACCATATCGATGACATCCTCCAGAACTTAGAACACTTCTTTCTCCAACTTATTTGCTGCACGAGCTTGTCTCTGAGTGATGCAATTTTTCTGTAGAACATTAGTTTTATTAAAGAAGTTATTTACTGTTGAAATAACATATTACCCAGTACATCTTTACTTTAGTGGCTCATAAAAAAGCCCAGTTCTTCCTGTATTTCATTATTGAAACAGAATCTAGTAAATACCATAATCTGAGACATGTTAGAAACATCTGTACTTTCATCAAACTGCAGAGCAAACCTCCCACACTGCATAATTTCCTTGAATAATTGTTTCTTCAAATCTGCAGTAGTGTTTCTGATGCATGTTCCAAGAGTATTTGCTGACAAAAGAAAGCATGTTAGTTTGTTGGCATGTTGCTTTCCAGGTATTATCCCAGCCATTTTTACCATGGCAGGAGTAACAAGATTTCCCCAGTGGTATATGGGCTTTCTTTTCTTTTAAGTAAGGAACCTCTTAGTGCTCAACAGTTACCATTTAGTCTTATAAGATGCTGGAGTTCATCTTGCATGACTTTAAACTGCTGAAATATTTTAGAAGCCTTGTGGGTTTTATGCCTAGTTTTTAAATAATTGTGATGGCTTCATACTATTATTAGTATCTCAAGGCAATTTTGATTTATTTATTTATTGCCATGTTAATGTGAGATCTGATTAGATTGTCACTGTTTTTATTTCATGTGGCTGATGAACAGTTCATACTGGGAATAGGAGAAATGTCATCTCTGCCATTTTCTTTTTGAACTTGTGCTTGAATTAGCAATGTTATCTTCAGTCTGTGGTTTCTTTGCAAGAATTTTTTTAAGTTGCTTGTCCATGTTATGAGAGTCAGTTTGGTTAAAAGCAAATAACTGAATCCATAAATCCACATAAACAAGCAAACATAAGCTGCAATATGTTACAATATGCTGAAAGTGAATGAAAGAAGGATGTGACTTTGAACCCCTTCAGAGTGGTGGGAAACACCCACCCTTCCCCCAGGACACCTCATAGGCCATATGTGATATGTGACCATCTGACATACAGGCAGTAACATATGAATAGTTACAGATACTGTCTAAGAACCCCTGCCTGAACAACAGCAGATGACAAATAACATAACTGTGAAATAAATGTCAATTGATGCTGCAAAGCTTTCAACTTATATCAATCACTCCAATGTTTATTGAACACTGGTGTGTTTTCCCAGACCATATTTCTCAGTATTTGTCATGTCAATTAATGAAGTATTTTCTTAGTATGAGGAACAACAGATCTTTAGTGGAGTATTTGCTGACCTTGTGGGTGACAGTAAAAGAACTTGGTAAAGTATGTTTTATTTCAACAAGGTTTTGGGCCCCTTTTTTGGCTTGATATTCTGCATCAGGAAAGGGGGGTGAGATCAAAGAAGCAGGGCTCTTTCTGGATCTCAGTAGGAAGACCAGATAACAAATGGATTAATAAAAGAACTGTTGCAGTAATAAATAGTAAATAGAGGAATATATATAGTGAGTAAGTTTTGAATTCCCTTGGTGCTCGTTAACCCCAGTTTCATGCAGCACTGAGTGATTCCCAGATGCTTTTTCCCAAAGCACAGTGCACAGGCTGGCACAGGGCACTCTATCAGGTTCACATGCAGTGGCTCCTCCTGCTAATGTAGCAGCTTCTCAAGACCCAACAGAGCAGACGTGGTCTGATCAAGACTTCTAACTTCTAAAATACAATGTCTTCTGCAAGACTCCTGGTACATTAGGTAAGAAAAATCCCCATCTCTAGGCAGAATACATGGCTTGTGTGTGGGGAGGACAGTATTTCCATCTGAAATTCAACAGAAATGGAGAATATTAAGAAACAAACAGAGCTAATGGGAGCTATAAAAGAGTTATTACAGTTCAAGATGGAAAAAAAAAAAAAAAGACAAGGCAGCACTCTACATATTTGAAAGATGGAAAAGATGTGCAAACTATAGAAAACTGAAGAGGGTAGTAAGGAGTTGATATAATGAAAGGCAGTTAGCCGTTATATTCTCAAAGTGACTAATGCACAACACTTTAAAAATTCATTCAGTTAAATTGAACAAAAATTTACATGAGATACTCTTGTGCACCTCCAGCTCACTTAGACTGGCTTGTGAAGAGATCCTCAAAAGTCAAGACAGATGCATACAATAATTTCAGGTAACTATATTAAAAAGAATGGAAAATAAATGTTCTTCAACCAACACACAAACAATAGAAAAGTGCATTGTTTTCCAGAACTTAAAAAAACAAAATGTGACTTTTGTATCCTTCCAAGTATTCCTGGGCAAGAGCTCGCTGACAGTTGGAAAAGTGAGTGTTTCAGATATTATTTCATGGCAAAACTCTTTGGCTTATCAGAAGTTACACTGAGTAGATCAAGGGGAAGAAATTTCAAATTACGTTATCAAATTTTTTGTGTCTTGTGAATGAAGCAGCTAGTTTTGTAAAAGATTTTGATTTGGTGGAATAATGGTCTTCTTTATGAAGGTTGAGGAGACTAAGATTTGTATAGCTTTCAGTTAAGTAAATGAACACTAATTTCAGTCTAAAATCTAGTTATTGCTTGGATTAATTTTGTTCTTAACAAAGAATCCGAAAGTAATTTATTTTTTAACAATCTCTACATAGATATTAGGGGCCTGAGTAATAACAAGTGAGAGGATTTTGAATTGCTCATTTGTCACATAATTTGACCTACTTGAAGTTGTGGAAACCTAGAAGAAAAAGATGAGATTGGGATGTAAGACCAAGGTTTATCAAGCTCTTGAGCAATGTATGCATGAGCTAAAAGAGTGTGGAATGGCACAAGAAGTAAATATGTATTAGTCGCACAATCTATATATGTGTGTATATGTATGTGTATATATATATATTTATTTCCAAGTCACTGGTAAATGAGAAACAAAACAAGAATGTTTATGGAGCAGTGTTTTAATGGAGAAAGTACAAATAACTTTGGTTTTTGGTGCCTTTAAAACTTTTAGAGATGGTGCATTATCATTATAATCACCAACAGCTGCAGAGTATGTGTTGCAACATCTTGCACATCTTTCTGGTTAAAGTTTATAAATGGGCAATATTCGGTTCTTAGAGGTTGTTGTACTGAAGGTAGTGTACTGAACTACTGATTACAGAAGTAAAACATGGGCAAGTTAGGTATCATGCTATTATATTTCTTGTGTGTACATTTGTTCAGTACTCTAAAAGCAACCATTTTGTAAAACTACAAATCATTACAGTTTGACATAAAAAAAAGCAATGGTAATGGGATGAAATTACAACTCATTCAATTCTGCATCCATTAACATATCATTAAGACTAAAAATTGGAAGAGTTTACCCTTCTTCTGTTTTTAATGTCTTCACGCATGGTAGTATGGTATATTTATTTTGAGATCTAGGAAGACAGTTTTGATTTTTATATCAAAAAAATCTTTTAAATCTTTGATTTTTAAATCTCACTTTGACATTGCAGTCTTCCAAGTGGTATGGTCTCATGTCTGAATAAAGAAATGCCATGAATGATTTGGGGTGGGAATCCAATTGTTCTGTTCCTTAGGTAGTCTGAGTTGTTTCTGCAATCTTTCCCCAGATACAAAAATTATGAGGATAGCATATTAGAAACAAAACTCATTATCTGTTGGATTTTTGTGATGAGGACAAGATTTCAGTTCACTTATTACACATGGACTTTGCTCTTTGAGTTTTCAGGCATGCAGTTACTTTTTATTTGCAGCATTGTGGAGAATACTGAAAGAACTGAAGCATTCTTTTCCACAGTTGCCTTAAACAAGCCTTAGATTAGTTTTTAGGATTTTGTAGAGACTCTCCAGTATGAGATGCTTTTGTCTTCCTCTCGAATTTTAGTGGCCATTTGACCACATAAAACAGGAGGGACATATCCCAAGGGAAGAACAGAGAACAGTCTGGCATACTGAAAAATTCATAGTTGGATGAATTGTGGCATAGGATACTTTAACATAACTTTAAAGATGGAAATAATTGCATTATATAAAGTTGTAAATATCTTTGTCTTGGGGGATAGTAGAGCATTTGCTGTGGGGCTTCTTTCAGATTTTGGACCCTTCTTTCAATCTATTAAAAGAAAAATCTTACTCTCTTAGAAAGTTAGACTGAGAGCATCTTGCTCCTCCTAAACTGGTGAAAAGAATCTTTTAAACACCAAGTATCGATTTTGTAACTTAAAGAAAACAGTTTAGCCAGTTTATAATTGCTTCTGGGGAAATTAAAGGGGTTGTCAATCACAAAATTATCTGAGAAGGAATTAGTCACCTATTGGAGACAGAGAAATAGCCAGAAGGCAGCAACATGCTGTTCTCACATCAGTCCTTACACCGTGCTATCTTCAGCTCGCCATCCTTAATAATAAAATAGGCTCCAGTGGCAATATGTCTTGCAGTTTCTGGATTTATTATTCAAGACTCAAGTGTTATAATCCAAAATATATTAGCCAGAGCTGAGAACCTGTAGCCTGAAAGAAAAGCAAAACCAGTTTGTTGTGGATATTTATTCAGCAATCACCTCTGCCTAGGGAAAATTTTGGAAAAGGTTTTCTATGGTTCCTTCTGAAGTTGGGGCTTTGCTTTCAGACTTCTTGTCTGGTTTGCTGTTGGTTTGGGTTTTGTTTTTGTTTGGCGGGTTGGTTGTATTGTGGTTTTGTGTTTGGTTTGATTTTGGTTGTTGTTTATTTTATGCTGTAAGCAGCTGTAGTGTGTGCCCTGCAAAGGGATTTTTTTCCTCCTGTTACTTCAAAAATCTTCTTTTTTTTTTTCCCCCCTCTTTTATCTGATGCGGAATTTCTGTGTTTTGAAAGGTTGTATGGTTATTGTCTATACACCATTAGTTAAAGTCCTCAGAGGACCAAACATGAATTTGATCCTGGGAAGGTTTGTTGATGTCTTTACTGCATGTTCCAGTCTGAAAGAGAGGTAAAGATGTGATTCCACTCCAACTGCAAGCACTGTGCTCATCACCTGGGGGACTGTAGTTTTTGATGCACCTGTAATATTAGGCTTTGGGTAAAACAGGGACTGCGGCTATGACTACTCAGGACTGTTAAATATCCCAAACAATATTTTGTAAGAAGCAGTATTGTAAACCTCTAGGCCAAATACCCGCCTCATGAATTTCCACTCTGTTCTTCTAAACCTTCCCTCTGAGGTTTCACTTAGCTATAGGCTATTTAATTTCAGATCCTAATACTGCACTGTTATAGTTGCTGAGAACACACATAAAGGATGAAAGATGCTTTAGAAGAACAAGATATTGCAATTAACAACAATAACAAAAATTTGAAGTACAAATGACAAAGGTCAAATGCACATCCTTGTGTCCAACCAATTATAGCCTCCTTAGATCTATATTTTGTGCAAACTGTAAAAAACAAGTGTGCTCTAGACTGGCAGACATTTAGCTGAAGAGAGAATTGTGGTGTTTCAAGCAGCCTGCCTGTGAGTAATAGAAAAAAGTAGTAATGATTGTGATCATATATGAACTCACATGCACGAGAGCCAGACTGACTGCTTTGCTTATTTAGCAAAGCTTTAGAATCTTACCTTGAAATTCCTTATCTAAAGTGATGCTGAGCTGCCAGGTCCTCTCATTTGCAGCCTAAAATTGCAATCCCAAGAGGGATTGTAGAAATCCACACTCCATGAAATTTATTAATACCTTAGGTTGTACATATTGGAGATCATCCCTGGATTGCCTGGAGGCTCCAGAGTTCTGTTGATTATGTCCCACTTTTTCTCTAAATTTTCATAGGAAGAAGGGAATATCAAACCAATACGCTGCAAAGCAACATTCTGACACATTTTTTCTGTCTTTCTTTAAAACTGCAGATCCCTAATTCATGAGACTGCATAATTATATATTTGCTTATGAATAATACACTGTGTGGGTTTTTGTTCCCAGTTCTCCACCTCCTTTTTCATTCTTGTTTGGATGCATACTGTAATTGAGCTGCCTCCCAGAGGGGTATCACAACACCCTACAACCACTGTGAGAAATCTTCATGTCTTGCTTACACCCTATTTCCCTCCCACACCCTGGCTCAGAGAATTTAAAGAGCCCTCATTAATTAACACAGAACCTTTCAGGGAATGCATGAATCACAGCAGCTGTGGATAGGGACTGAAATTTAATTAGAAGCACTTATTAGGAAGGTGATTTTTTGAAGTTTCATACTGCAAGAGTTAGGTAGTTAGCTGTTAGTATTTCAATTTACAAGAAGGGGAGGACACAGCTAACTGTGTGATGGTGCCAGATATTTCAAAGTCAGGAAAAGACAAAAGATAAAGCTAACAAAATTTATCTTGTCTTTTCAAAGTCACTTCAAGGAAGATTTTTGCCAAAATGATTCATAAGTTATACTATTTGTTTAGAATTTGATACTGAGTGCATCAAGATCTTTTGACAATGCACTACATGGAAAATTAGGATTTATAAAATAAACACAGTGAAATATTCCAGTAATAATGCTACGTAATGTTATCTTTCTTTCCTAGTAAGACAAGATAGGTAAGTGCTGTGAAGCCTGTTTATGAAGGGTGGAGTTGGCACACAATAGATTCAAATATTTGTTTGCTGGACAGAAACAGGGATGTGGCAGATTTGGAGATAAAACATATCTTAACCACTTCTCTCTTATTTTGAGTATTGGCATACTAGGGTGCTTTATAGCTCTCAACAAATTTTGCTTGTCAACCTTAATTTTGATGTTATTGGCAGAATCATTTTTTTTTTTAAAAAACATAAAATTCCTGTATTTGAGGTGGTTACAAAAAGGAGGGACAAATACAGTAGTTAAAGTTATTACTTGAAAGAAATTATATTTGATATCACAGGATACCATTAGGTATCTTTCTTAAAAACAGTGAACCAAAAGACTTGCTAGATTTTAGCACTCTTGGTATAGTCAGGGGATGGAAATAATGTGGAAAAACTACGAAAAGAAAAAGAATTAACTTGTAATGTGAGGTTCAGTTTATGCATCCTTAGCTATCTGAGATCCTACATTTTTAGCCTAGTGTTGTTTTCTGCATTCTATGAATAGCCAGTGAAGACAGAGTGATAGGCACTTCCAGTGAGCAGATCATGCCACCAGATATATATGGGCTGACTTTTGCTTCTACTGCTCACTAGAGAGTACAGAAAGATTCTAGGAAAGTAACTTTGAATAGATGCCTGAATCATAGTGGCTAAGGCTGGGAAGGAAGCCACATCTTCTGGGTATACTGCAGATACTGAAGAACTGACCTATACACGTGCTCTGTTCTTGTGTATGTCTTTTCCATATCACACTGAAATGCATGTTCAACTGTATAGAGTGCATGCCTGTCTGTGGTCTTGATAGCTTTCAAAAACTAAAATTTATGTTGCTTTATGTTCGTGTAGGCAATTCCTAAAATAAATGCAAGTACATTGAGTGTCATGAGGCTCAGGATGCAACACTTGTTTGAATTCCTAGAAAGTCAAGAACATTGGAATTAACATACTGACCTAATATATGGGTCAGAGTATGCTGTAGTTAAATTCTACATTGCTTGGGTAAGGATTTTCTCAGTGGTTTGACAATGCAATGTGCTTTTAAAATCTAAACCAATTCATCTCATTTTGGTAGCTGTGTGATTCATCTGTACATATAGATCAATGAGGAATGCCTGTGTACTGTGAATATGGTATTTACAATTCATGGTGTGAGGTTCTGGTACTCCCTGTATCTCCCATACAGGATTTACTCCCCCACACAATGAGAACTTATGTTTTCTGGAACCATTTAAGGATATAGATGATTTAACAGTTTCTGTGAAAGTAGGTTGAATTTTTATTCACTTGACAGCAACCTTCACAATTTAATAATTTGGGCATCAGTCAGTTGTCATCTCCATACTTTCAGGATGTTTTTGTTTCTCCTAGCAGACCTCCTCTGGAAGAAGGAGGGAGAATCACAGTTATCACAATTGGAAAAGACCTCTAAGATCACTAACTCCAATGATTAAGCTAGTACACTGCCAAGTTCACCAATAAACCATGTCCTGAAGTGCCACATCTACACTTTTTTTTAATACCTCCAGGGAGGGATGGGGACTCCACCACTGCTCTGAACAGCCTGTTTAAGTGCCTGACTAATCTTTCAGGAAATACATTCTTCATTAGGAAGAATCTAATCTAAACCTTCCCTGGCACAGCTTCAGGTTATTTCCTCTACTCCTACTGTTATATACCTGGGATAAGAGGCCAACACCCATCTCACAACAATCTTTTTTCAGGTATTTGTTAGGGGTGATAAGGTCCTCCTCAGTCTCCTCCAAACTAAACAATCCCATTTCTCTCAGCTTCTCACCAGAGGACTTGTTCTCTAGACTCTTCACTGGCATGGTTGTTCTTCTCTGCACACACTTCATCTACTCAGTGACCTTCTTATTGTGAGAGGCTCAAAACTTAACACAGTTCAGCCTCACCAGTGCTAAGTACAGGAGCATCAGCATTTTCCCTTCTTCTGGCCACAGTATTCCTGATACAGGCCAGGATGCTGTTGGCCTTCTTGGCCACCTGGGCACACTGCTGGCTCATATTCAGTCGGGTGTTGACCAGCAACCCCAGGTCCTTTTCCTCTGAGCAGCTTTCCAGCCACTCTTCCCCAGGTCTGTGACATAGCATGGAACTGTTGAGACCGAAATGCAGGACCTGGCACTTGGCCTTGTTGAATCTCGTACTATTGAAGTTTTATTTAGTTCCAAAATCTACAGTTTAATAAAACTATAGAGAATTCAAGCTATGCTAAAATCAAGTGCCATAGGAAAAATGAAAAAGTACAAAAGCTATGGTTAGTTTAAAGGAAGATGAAGTAAGGATCATTCTAGATGCTGTAAGCAGATTCTGAAGCTACCATTGAAATCCATTAAAACTGGATAACCTAAACATCCCATGTCTTGATCTGAGAGCTGACACAAAATTAGGGCTTCGAAATAGTGTTGGGTGACACCATCTTGTTGAAGAAGATCCATTTAAGACAGATGGTAGAACTGACATTCCAACTGTGCTGACGTGCTTTAAATATCTCTGCGTGTTTTTCACAGCAGAGGGTGTGCTAGCCCGGCTTCCTTGGCCCAGTTCAGATGGGGCTGTAATCACTTGGCACCTAAAATTTAAACCTGTACTTTCCCATTATGGCAATTTTCCCAAGCTATTAGTTTTTCAAGTGGACTGACTTCATGGTGGCAAATTAATTCCCAGGATCCAAACTGCTTCAACATGTTTTATTGCAAACTTCATTTGTGCCTTCATTCAGTTGATAGCCATTGTGCCACATCCTAGTTTCAAAGTGCTTCAAATGCTTTGTAGTGGACTTAGAGCTGTGTTGGTGTAGAACAGAAAGTTTTATTAAACAGTAAGAATACTAATGACTATACTGCAATATGGACTTTGCTGGAAATTCAGTGTGTTATTCTGTAACTCTGTTTTCTTCGAAGGACTTATGTGAAAATCAGAAAACCTAAAAATTTCCTATCATCTCCACTGATTGGTGATTTAGTCCATTTCCTTCCTGCTTCTTCCCTTTTTCTGTTACTTTATCTCATTCTGTTTCCTTGCCTCACCCATCAGGCGTATTTTCCGTGTCTCATCTGCTGCTAACAAATTCCTGTTTGAAATGAAGCCAAGCATTACCTGTCCTGTATCCCATTGAGCTGCTCACTTGTATTGACTATTACAACTACAGTCCTGTCACTGAGTGTGGTGAGCCCACTTCCTTGTTGTTCCTTGTTGCTCTGCTGCAGGATAACTATGACTGTTAACTAACATATTAGAGTGATTTTTATTTATTAGTTTTTTTCAAGGGAGCTCCAAAGAGATAGTCAAAACAGCTTCAAAGCAGCTTGGTTATACCTATGCACCACATTTTGAATCCTGAGTCCTCTTTCTTCTCTATGCTTTGTCTCCATTTATTTGCCGTGTTAGATATTATATCATTACAGAGAGTGAGACAGGAAAGCCCTTTTTTATTAACTGCAGTGCTTTCCTCTGTTCATGCTGCATTGTCTGTAAAGTGCATCCAGAAACAGAGGGTTTTTTAAAGATGAGATTTAGATTATTTTATGGATTAGACACTAGAAGAGTGATAGAGGAGAAAAAAGAAACTGCTGTTAAAAAAAGAACAACAAAAAAAGAAAGTGTCATTGGAGCCTGTCTTCTTTTGTTTCCTGCTTTGCATCCCTTTCTCTCTGAAAAACATTATCAGTGAGGTGCTCTGTTTTCTTCCATCTGGGTGGGTGGGGAAATTGGATGCTTGTTTTATCCCAATGCTAATAGCTTTTTACTTCTGCACCCAAGTGGCTATCCAGAGCAGTGTGTGGATATGACAGGAGATGCCATTTGGCAGCTTCTGCCATCCTCCCTTACACCGTTTCTCTTTCTGTTTTGTAGCATTTCAGAAAGGCCAGTTGTACAGCACTGGCAAACACACTGGAAGTCTGGCTCTCCATTTCAGGGCATGCCTGCATGGTCTGCCAAAAGGGCAAGCAAATCCCACTGGCCTCTTAGCTACACAGACACAACTACTCAGAAAACAGTGAATGGCACAGCAAAAAGGGAAAATATCCTAAAAAAAAGGGGGAAAAAATTCTGTTGGGTATGGCTGCACACATTCTGGTCCCTTCACTTTCATCAGGCTGATATAATGGGATATGGCAGGTGTTGGCCCAAAAGATGCACCATATAATTTGGGGCATATGTGTCATTCTGTTTTTCAAGCGTCCTTCCAGCTATTGATTGAGATACTAAGTGTACTTTCCTCAGACTTCCAGACTTCAGGTAATGTGCAACCCAGGATGAGTTACCAGTGTCTGTAAGGATTGGCTCAAGTCCTAGGTAGTGATTTTCTTGTATTTTTTCTGAGAGTTTTGTTTGTTAAGAGTATAAGACTCAATGACCTTTGCACTTGTGTCTTTCATTCTTGAACACCAGTAGGTACTTAAAAGAGATGCACACCTCTACTCAGACTGACCCTTCATTCCTTATTCATACCATACTTTTGCCATGTTGTTTAAGTAAACAGCTGAACTATGTGCTGTTCCATAAATTCCTTCTCAGAACAAGGAATGACCAATGTGTCTTTGAGGCAGGCATATCAGAGAGAAGAGATGGTAGGCTATTTTCCCAGCATGAGAAACTTCTAAAGTGAGACAGAGGTAATAGTTGTGCTTATATGATATCAAAACCCATGGCTTGCAAAGTGAGTGGGAAATAAAAGAGGTGGTACATCTCTGCTCAGGGAGTAGACTAGAAGAAATGAACAGCAGGTAACCATGCTGCTGGCACAGAAAGTGAGAACACTCTTTGGATTACTCATGCCATTGTGGGAAGAAGAGTACAGAAACAGCTGGTAAGCTGTCAGGTTGATCTTCAGGAGTAAATGTGAAATGTCTTCTCCTGGTACATTAATAACAAGAGTTATTTGAATGAAGCTATGGAGTCAGGGGAAGAGGAGTCATAAGGGTTGCACCTGCTATTAGCCCTTTTTCTCTTTTCAATATACGTATGTGTCAGATGTCCTCTCACTTTTTTACCCATTTTACTAAACTCATCCACAGCCATACTTTTCTGCCTATTTCTTCATATCATCATTACACCAGCTTTACCAGGTTGTATTTGTATCAATGGTGCAAATGGTTAGATTGGTCCATCTTGTTGACAAGGACATAGATCAATAACAGACATCCAAAGACATGGTCATTCCAAACAAGTCTAGGATGTGTGTGAAGAATATGAGCAAGTACAAGGGTAGGATTAGGGACAGTTATTTGACTTGCTTACCCCCTCCCCATGCCATTTGCCTATCTGTAAGATGTTTTCATAGGAATGTGTTTATTATTTACTCTTTTCTTTTTGCCTTTTTTTCCATACTTTCTAGTCTCTGAATTTTGTGTCTTCTCTTAGTGTGCAGGATCAAGAGGGCTGTGTGTGGCTTAGTAATGAGTTCCTGTTAGCAATGCTCCTTTTTGCACATTGAGATGACTTCTACCTGTGGCACATCACCCTTCTTTTTGTGCCAGCAGGGGCAAATAGAAATATAATGATCCTGCTCTTGTAAGGAGTTCATTTTTAAACTCTCAGTATTTGCACGGGTACATATGCATGTAACAAGGGCAAAGCAAGGAAAAAACAGGATCCCCTTTGCTTTTCTTTTTTACCTTAGTGCTGAGCAGTCCCATGTCTAAAACTAGATCACATCCCAGAGTGAGCTTGCTGCCCTAAATGTCTGTGGGGTTTGTTTTTTAGTCTAATTATGTCAGTAGGGAGCAGTCAGGGTTGGGGGAGAAGTCGTTTTTTTGTAGCTTCCATTCCTTAAATGCTTTTTCTGCTTCTTACATCTTACTTATTTAACCCATGGATTTGTTGGAAAAATCTTCAGAAGATTTTTATTCCTCCTACACGCTCCATCTCTCTGATGGATCATATTCTTTGCTTCACAAGTTGTTACAAAACACTTAATGCAATGTGAATACTGCCTCCATTGTTTTCATCACCAGCAAAGCCAAGCAGTCTGTTCTTTTACCTTGCCTGGAATGGGATCCCCTGAGTAACAAACACGCTTGGCTTATGCTTTGAGCATCTTCCAGCACTGATGTAAGCCTGCATGGCTTTGGCTCATTTGATGTGAGTCATCCATCTGTCAGAGACGTGTGACAATCTGGAAAATCTAAGAGGTAAGTCTGTGCAATGACTCCTTTGTAATCAAAAAGGAAATGAAAGAAGGTTGAATATGTACCTTTCCTAGGTACACCTTGATGAAGTACTACCAAGGGTAAAACTGGATTTCATGATTATTTGTCAGACCAGCCATTCGTGTAAGTGGGATCCTTCTAAAGTTGCAGAATTCAGGACTGATGATGCTGCAGTGTCTGCCTTGTGTACAGACATATATGTGGACATACTTTTCAAAGTCTGTTACTTTAAGGACGATCAGTTTTTTTATTTTTTTAGGTTAATGTATGTTCTGCTGTAGTTCAGTGTCTGCCAAATTTTAAGGTCAAAACTTGCTTATATTGGAAAGAAGGGAACAACAGAGGAGAGGTTTCAGAAAAAAATCTATCCACAATAAATCCCAGCATATTTCAATATTTCTGCCTGAGTGGTTTTGCTGTGTCTCTCATTTAAGATCTTTTCGCCATGGTGTACCTCATGTTTAGGGCTTGAGAAGCTGAGATACAGGCAGGAGCCATTGTCCTTGGTGTTTTTAGTTAATTTGGATCTCGGCAGCATATATGCAGTTATTATTTTTCAGCATGCATTTCTTTGCATCTCTCAACAGTAAATTTGTTGCAACTATGCAAACCAGTTTCATAGAGCTCCTAGTAAGAAACAACAGATAATTTTGTGCCAGCTGCAGATTTTCTTCTTTGTTATTTACCTTCCTTTCCATAACACTGACAGTTATGTGAAACGAGGCTCCTTAAGCAGAATGTCTCCATTGTTTTCTTTGTAATACTGAAAAAAAAATGGGATTTTTTTCCTACTTTCTATTTCCCCCTTTTTTTTTTATTTTTTATTGGTTTCTAATTCTTCACAGCACTTTTTCTACTATTATGAGTTTTATAGTATCTTTTGGTTTGAATGCTTTAGAAAAAGGCCATTCAGAGTTCTGGCTGACACCTGTTTCTTTCATCTGTGTTTTGTTACAGCTTTGTAGATCTAAAGAATCCTAGTACATTTGATTACTTCTAAAAAGAATATTTGGTTTATATATTTTCATAATCTATGACATTTATTTCTTTTACAATGCCTGGGAATGAAGTAAGGTTTGCAGGCACCTCATTCTCAGACACGGCATATATATCCTTCAAAAAAAAGGAATTAAAAAAAAAGGAGTAGGATATGTTACCTTCAAGTACTGTAGTGTCAGTACATTGTAGGATAATATATGAAGGGTTGCATAATTTTACTATCAAATCAACTTTGCCTTTAAAAATTAAGCAGGTAAGTAACTGTTTTTAATATCACCACAGTCTGTATTTTATTCTGAGAGTAGTAACCACAGATCTTTGCAATTATTTGTGGAACAAGTTGCACAGCATTCCTATGTGATGGTAGCGTATAATTACTGTTGCTATATGAATAGGAAAAATCTAGGTCTGATAATATGCCCTTTTCACCTTTTGTGCTCCAATGCAGTACTTTTGTATGAACTGTAGACTGAAGATGGTTAAATATTCTTTCCAAGTTACCATTTTCAGGAACAAAACTAACAAGGGAAATCCTTGTGATTAGGTTATGATTCTAGAGGTTTAAAATCACTGGAGATTTATATGAACCAAAGTTGATTGCATTCAGAGAGCTCCCCTCATCAGACATGACAGTGGGAGACTTGAGCAGCTTCTCCAAATAATGATTAGGGCTCTTCTGTCAGTCGTCCAAAGCCCTCAGGACTAAACCTTCCCATTTCCTCCTTGTGATGTACAAATTTTTGCACTTCTCAAAGAGATAAGTTCTCTTCAGTTGATGGAGACACAAAAGTGGAATAAATGGAACTTGAGTTAAGGGAGGATGCAATATAAATGCTCCTCAGACACTGAGGGAAAGTTGAAGAACTGAAGAGAAACTTGAAGTTTTGAAACCTGAGAACCTGAAGTTGTAGACCATGGTTTGGAGTGATTTATGCTCAGAACTGCACCGGACTAAAACTGAATAGTGTGGAGTGTTCCCAATACTGATTGGGAAAGGGTTCTGGGTATATCAACAGGGGGAAAAATTAAATCAAAGAAATGTTCTGACTTCCTTCCTCAACTGTTGTGTAAAATGAGCTAAAACATTAATAGGGTTACACAGTGTTTCTTTTTGGCCACTGAAGCTGTTCGACCCTTAAATGTCCATTTTTCTAGGAAACTAATTGAACCCTAGCACCCATTTGGATCTGAAAACACATGATGGGTGTAAATCAGGAACATCTTTTTAGTCAGAATTTGTCAGATTTCTAGTCAGATACAGAAACTCCCTGTAAAAGTATCAAGATGCATATTCAAGAATTAATTGTGTGTCCCAGCTGCTTTTGCTTAACTGTAGAGGTGAGGAGAAGAAAATTTTCCACTGGTATGGTAAAAAATTCAGAAAAGGAAGATCAGATTGGACAAGAGTCCTATTTTTTCTGTCTAGTCTTCCATCCTTTCTACCTGAAAAGACCTTGTTTGTGAGACCTACTATGTTTATCACAGGCAGCAACAATAAATGGATAAAGACAGGTAGGATAATGATTGTTCTCCGAAATGGCTCATTTTGTTAACTAAATTACAGGTTGTGATGTGGACAAGAGACAGCTGGCAGGCAGTGTTGCCCAAGCACCAGCCCTCACAGAAAGTGAAATGTGTATTTGCCTTTCATTAGTGCACACGGTATCATTATCACCACTGCCATTGCGACAAATGGGATGATTATATGTGTCCCCTGAGAACAGCTGCAGACAGAATGGGTGGACTGAGCAGTGAAACAAGCTACCCTGCTATCAGGAACTGTTTGGCCTACAAACAAATCTGCAAACATTTCAGTAAGAGGTCAAACAATTCTTGGATGAAGTTTGCAGTTGTCTAGACTTTGCTCATTCTGTGATCTCAGAAGAATCTACAAGTGTTTAACAAAACCATTGTTGTTCTCATTTGAAAGAGAAAGAAATTGAGACAAAAATGCTCTTCTGTTTCCTGTAAGTTACATAGCAAGTACCTTGCTGTATAAAGGGTAGGGCTGAATTTTTCTGACCTACAGCTCTCCAATTCATTTATTAAATTGTGATTCCCTTCACAAAAACAGACGCCCTGCTCTTTGACAGTCACTGGGGAAACTTCTGTCCAGCTTTCCTCTTTATCTAGTGAGTAGAAGTCAATGATGTGCTACCAGTGCTTGACTTTCCTTCTAAGTTTTGTACGTTATTTTATATATTTCTTATTTCTTTCCCATTTTAAACTTTCCTAGGTTGAAATATTTTAAGGGGTTTTTTTTAAGATTTTCCTATTGTAAAAGTCTGAGTCTAAGTTTAGTCATTTTATCTCATAGTTAAAATCTAAGTCATTCCTTGAAACTGTAGGATTACTGGTTGAACTTCAGTAAGCAATGTTGATGGTTGTCTGTGCCACCTAATTTGTTGTTGGCTCATGTAACATTTCCTTTTATCATGCAGGGACAATATTCAGTGCAGGGAAATTATTCAGTAAAAGGAGATTGCAGTAGTGCTATTCTTCTGCTACAAAAAAGTTTTACCTGTATCTATGCAGAAACACAACCTGTACTTTGTGGGTACTGGGGAATCAGACTCTGCTAGCGTGGCTCTCAGACCGGGTGGGTGCTGCTTGGCCCTAGGAGCTGTGTTCAGAACTGGGGGTGCTGAGCAATTCTGAGATGGGGGCTCCTTCATGCACGGTCTGCCTAGCATCCAGAGCTGATGGGTCTGGACCCATGAGTATTGTGGTGGTGACTCAGGCTAGCTGAAAGGTCCTTTCTGTCATGCCGCTTTGCAAGTTTGTTTCAATATCTTAGTTTTCATTTAACAGTAAAATTAATGAAGCGAAAAACAATACTCATCCCTAGAACTTATCTATTGCCTTAATTAAAATGAAAATATTTAACATGACATTGTTAAGGTCAGCATGCCCAAATGTAGCCAACTGTAACTTTGAAATACCATTTAAAACATATTTAATTCAGCACTCAGGAAAGTTGCTGATCTAATGATCCAGGAAACTTGGCTCTGATCACAAGCACTGTACCTTTAGTAACATGAGTCGTTGCATCTGTTCTCTTTCTCAGCTCTCAGACACCCAGTAGAGGCACTGAACTGTGCTAGCACTAGCATCTTGGTACATGGTGTTGGTGCTTTGGTGGGTCTACCTCCTCCTTTATTTATGTCATTTTTCCTTTTCATAGATTTATGAAAGGCGCTTCAGAAAGGAGAAATTCAGATCATTGTTCCCAGCGTAATGTACAAAAAGAAAAGACAAAAAGCACCATGTTCTGCTACGACATACTCTGCTTAAAGCCCTAAAAGAGAAAATGTCATAAGCAAATGGAACTGCAGGATGTTTTTCTCAAAATTGATTGTCACAGCAAGTAAAGTACACATAAACCCATAGCCAAAAGACGGAAATGTTCTGAGATGTTAGTGGTCAAGACCTGATATTGTGGCTTACATCATTTCTGGAAAGTGACTGATCTGGATATACTAAGGCTGTTTTAGTTGGAAAGAAAATAGTTCATCTTTTTGAGAATGAGGAGTGGAAATCTTTGATTTGTGTTCAGTTAGAAAGTGTGGCAGGGTTAAGTGCAGGTTCCATTTGTGTGTCAATAGAATGATAGAAAAGTGGCTTTTGCAAATAAACCACAGGTAAATCTCAGAAAATAATGCAGTATATTTAATCCTGTACTACTAACAGGGTTAAGAAGACTCAAAGGATCAATTTAAAGCAACAGTTTTCAAGGCAAATCTCTTTCTAGATAAACATGTCTGAAGCCAAAGGGATGGTGCCAGGATTATACTATGCTGTTCCTTTCTAGTTAGAAATTGAACTCAATCCACATAGGTAGTAAAAGAAAATCCCAGTTCTTTTGTAACTGTGTGGTAGTCTCCAAAAAATGAGTTAGAGTGTCAGCCCAATTGTTAATGGTTGGAAAATTTCAGATTGTTAAAAAATAGTCTGTTTTTAGTATAGATTTTTAATTTTAATATACAATATGAATAATATATATTATATATAGCATATATATAATATATATTATTTTATATATTATTTTTTTGAATATTTTTTATATATTATTTTTTAGAATAATTTAGAGCTCCTTACTTAGTATCTGTGACAAAAGATTGAAAAGAGAATGAGTCCCACCCCTTTTCCTAAAAGTCTTCCCAGAAGTTTCGTCAGCAAGTGAGAATATCATGTAGGCAGCTTTCATTGTTTTTTATTGCATTCAGTTGAATAAGAAGAGGGGAAAAAAAAGAAAAAAAAATAAAAATTAAGTACTGTATCTTGAATGTCTACAAAATTATCCAGAAAAATGTGGAGACACTGGGCAGAGCTCCCTATCACTTTGATCCAGGTCAGGACACAGCTGCTAACTTTTTGATTCCCTCATCAATTTTTTCTTTTCTTTCTTAAATGCAGCTAACACTATGAAACTCTCTCACAATTTCAGATAATTCAGATGGTGGAGTGTTTTCTAGAAAAGAGGTCAAGACTTACATGTTCACTTTTCTTCTTGAAACCACCTACGTAGTTTCACAAAGAAAGAAATGTAGCTCAAGGCTGGGGGTAGTTCGTGCATCTAATACCATCTTAAAGTTCATGCAGCTGTTAACTATTGGCTTTGATACCAAAGCCACTACATTAGGGTGGCATCTTTAGGTGTTTAACGTGCAATATTGAAAAGGACACTGAGACTCAGTCACTTGAAAGAAGGAATTGCATAATCATAAAAATTAATCGGTAATAGCATTTGCAAAAGGACCAAAACACTGAAAGATACAGATAACTTTGAAGAAATTATTTAAAGCACTTTCTTCCTATTCTACTGCTTCAATGTCAAGAAGAGTCCTTATTAGAAGGATGGCAATGTTATCTCCTGTGATAGTAATTCTTCTTGTGGGTCTCTTGAGATAATGCTGTCCAAAGTTTGGCAGGGACATTAAGGGAGGCCAACCTTTTTAGCAGTAGCCATGGCTGCACTGAGTACATACCGTATACTAAAAAATATTATGACATGAGTTTTCTAAGATAATAATAGAACCCACTAGTGAGTAGTTTAAAGTGGTTATGCTCTGCATGTAATTCAAACTTGACAAATCCACAAATTCAATTGTGAAGGAAAGGTAATAGTAAATAATAAACATAATACGGTTAACATAAATAAACATAATAGGCTTATTTTTTTAACTGGACATATTTTTTTAACATTTTCTACTGAAACCAACTTTTGTTGCTGTCTTAGAAAACTGTGTCTTCAGATAAAATGAAAATCTTAACTTTAGGCTTATACATTTCTGCTTTATCTCATTTTGTAATCTTTTCTCTTTCCCTTTTTTCTTCAAAGAGAAGGGAAAGATGAAAATAAAGACCAACTGGAAGCATAAAGAATATGTATAGAATTTCAAAGGGTCTAATAAAATTTGGGTAGCTAAATAAATCCACTTTATTTTTTTTACTGATTTTTTTTTTTATGTTTCTGCAGAAAATTTGACCATTTTAAAAGACAGTATAATCTTTTGATTTTTTTTTTTTTTTTCAAAACAAACTTGGAGTGTTAAGCCAGCTGTTGTGCTTCCTAAAGTATTCTGGCCATTCCTTGCTGATGTCCTTTCATGCACTGGGTCAGTTCTCTGGTAAGGTATGAGGCCCAATAGTAAGAAACTCTGCAAACTCTTCTGAAACTTTCAGAAGAGCCCTGATTTAGATTTTGCCGTTTATTCTGGCTGTCATTTGTACCCTTCTATTCAGAGAGACTGTAATTAGGTTAATGTGTTCTAGTGTGAAAAAAAAGACCATCATGATATCATGATACAGAACGACAATCTGCTTGTTTTATCCAGCTTTGAAGCTATAGTGTAGGTTATCTGTGTGTGTGGGATGGTGTTATTTGACTTGCCTGGAGCTTCTTTCACTTATATCATGTACTGTGTTCTCTGTTGGTACAAGAGCATGGCTGATGTTCGGTGAATCAGCACAAGCTTCTTTTTATTACTTATTCCCAAAAAACTGTCCCCATGTTCTGAAGGACAGTCTTCAATTACTATTTAATTTAATGTGGTACAAGGCAATATGAAGATATTGATATTTATTCCGAGGAGCCCTGAGATTGCACAGATATTAACAGGAATACTGTAAAATGCAGACATTTCCTATTTTGTTGTGCTTTATTATCTCATCTTTTTGCTGCTGTAATAGCTATAATACAGGGAATCCATGCCAACAATCCTTATTTTCTTTTTCTGAAGGACTCCTACATCCATACATATACTACTTGCTTTTTCTTGGTATTGCTTTCTTTATACTGTAGCCTGAGGAGACTGTGTCACTAGCATTGTACACCAGTTCGCAAAATGGTCTTTTAGATCCTAAAGAAGGGTACTGTCTTTCTGTGCATTTCTTTGCCTGTGTGAACCAGTGCTCTCAGAAGTAAGTGGCTCTGTTTTCACTATTATATAATTGCTAGTGTATTTATTTTTAAACTACCAGTGTCAAAGTTTCTGTTGAATTTGTTCATACGTGCCCTTTCAAAAGTTCTTGAAGGCCACAGGCTGTCTAGGACATAAATAAAGAAAAGGTGTTTGAAGAATGAGGCTACTGTTCCTTTACACTAACATGCATGGACATAGACAGGTGCAACAGTAAGGTTGACAAAGCAGGTTATTTTTCATGATTTGTTCAATATTTTCTTATCAAGGGCATCAACTAAGTCTAGCTTGTCCTCTTTTAATGTAAACATTCAGAAAATATGTCACAAAGTGTCTGTTGAAATCATTCTGAGACTTTACCAAGCTCCAGAGAAGCCCCTTCTTGATGCAGTATACTTTGGGTCTTCTTAAATGAAGAGCATTAGAGATGCTGAGAACAACAAAACCCGGAGTTTGCTTGGAGAAACAAATCTAAAGTCTGATGTGGCAAGAATGAGAACCATTTTAAAAGAAATATTTTCAAGGATAAGTTTTCAGGACAAAAAGAAATGGCAATAAACTTCAATCACATAGGAACCTAGATCACGGCTAGTATGAGAGATGTGAGAGACCTTGGCTTCAGTGGCTGAATGACCCTGTGGTGTACAGGATATCCTGTTACTAAGACCTGGGATGACACACTCCTATGTACCTTACCATGGAAGCTGTACTGGGAGTCTGACTCTAGGGACATGTGCTAGGCTCTATCAAGTTATCTTCTCTGTATCCCACCATCTAAAGTGGCAAAATTATCATATTCTAAAGGAAGTTATGCAGGATGTGGTATGGTTTTAAGGAAACAACCAGTATTTTTAGTGCTTTAGGAATCTTTCACCCAAGCCAACCTCACCAACAGACCAACCACTGCCTGAATGCATCTACTCTAATAGATATTGGCTTTAACTCCTTTCCAGCTAGGGCTTCCCAACTCTCCCTTTGAAGAGGTAAAAGGCAAGAGGTAAGAATGGAGGTGAGATCCTAGAGATCTGGGTAAGATACAGAGGTGTAGAAAAGAGGAAGGCAGTCAACTATTCCATCTGTCCGACTGGTTTGCTAGTCACCACACTGCTTTGATTTTAATTCCTTTTATCAGTAGTCTGCTGTATCTGCCTTTCAAGTCCAAACTCCCATGCCATATGCTGCCAACACTGCCCTTCATCTGCATGAAGAACAGCTACAGACAAAAGCTGTAATAGCTGGTCACAGACATCCCATCACCCTTATCTCTCCTTCAGTTTGTATTTCATGCTATCAACCTGTTAAAATTTAATTGACGTTCCCAATCAGCTGCTCAGGTGGGTAGATTGTGTAGGAAGGAAGAAGGCTGGGGAGTTGGGACTATTGCCATATCATTGCAAGAAGATGAGATAAAGCACATCTGACTCTCATTTCCCTAAACTAAGTGGCAGTTCTTTAAGTTTTATTTCTAGAGCCTTTGGTATTTTGTACTGAACATACAGTATCAAGATAAATCCTTTTTCAGACCTGAGTCCTCTGTAGGGCTTTCTCCTGAATACAAATGTCAGGGTTTTACCTATTAACTTCAGCAGCATGCTGACAAAATAATGAATGAGTAGAGTAACTCTGTACAAAAGAGTACTATGTGTTTCTTTTCTCTTTTTCCACCACTGTCTAATATTCTACTGTTCCTTACCAAGTAATGCCCTGTCATAAAAAGTTATTAAATCTGTGGAGAAGTAAATTATTTGGGGTAATTAGGGTAATTTCATTAGCAATATAACTTTCCTATACTGCAATGTTCACAAATTGTTCACATATACTGTACTTTGTATTTTCTACTCTTATTCAAAATCTTAGGAGACCTCTTCACTTCAGGATTGGAAAATCCTTCTGGTGAAGTCCAGCCACATCTCAAAATCTGCATTATTCTTCATTAAAACAAATTCTGTAGTAAAAAACCAACCAAACAAACAGAAAACTATGAACAAATCCAGGCATTGTTCATGTTTACATATACTGATATTTTTCTCGTTATCTTGTGTGATGGAAGAGGCCTATTGAACCTTAGCTCAAACCTCTTGTTTGTCTGATAAAGACTTACTGCTTTGTTTACAATACACTGTTGGTTTTATATACAGTTCATGAAATCTATTAGGTAGGCTTTCAAAGGGACATAGAACATAGACTCAGGATGCATTAAATTCTGTTAGAATTCCATAAAAAAACCACAATGAGAAATGAAAATGAAGTGATATATAGTGCTTAGTGATATAATACATTTAAGCGTGTGTTTTTGGCACCCTGTATTACTGTTTATGATAAAGGGTAGAATAAACAAATATTCTTTAGGCAAAACGAAGTTTAAGTGGATTAATTTCATTCAAAGCCTCTTCAGACCTTACACTTCTAAATCTACTTCACTTGGGTTGATTGGATGGTGGCAAACTGATATTTGTGATCACCTTTCCTGTCAGACAGCAGCATCTTTTTTTAATGCCATCTTCCTGACAAGTGCTTGGTTTCCTGTGGGTTATGAGTTGAGACAGACAGCCCTGATTGCTATTACAGAGTGATATATGCTGTGCCTTCAGCCCACAGACATCACAGAATTGTACCAATGCTCTTGATAGGGAAGCCTAGTGGTTAAGGTATGTGGCTTATTCTGTGCTGCTGGGAAGTATCAGATCTTTGATGCTTCATTTTGTGTAACTGACACTTAAACTTCTGTCAACTGAAGTTTTAGGCAATCTTACCCAGTGGATTAAAACTCCAAGGCAGATACTGTGAGATGGATAGAGGTATTTCTGCTGGAAGATCTCTGCTTTTGAGCAAGTTGGTCTTTCTTGTGATTGGTAATATATAAACATACTTTGTGGTAAACCTGTGGTTCTATAGTATAAAAAGAAAATGGAGGGAAAGAAAGAGAGGTGACTTGTTCAAGGTTCAACAGAGCAGCAGTAAAAGGGAAAAAAAAATCTTATCTTTTGTGTAATGTAATGTCTCACTAATCACTCCTGACCTAGGTAGAGTTTTCAAAGAATTGAGCTGCTTATCCTTTTTTTTTTTGTTTGTTTTTGGTTTTTCTGCCTGACTTCAGGCTACTTCTGCTTACAAAATAAACTTTTGTTATACGAATGGCAAAGATTGAAAGAGAACAATGAAATGGGAGAAGGAGATAAGGTAAAAGTAAAGCAAGAGAAGGATTTGTTAAAGGAACTGCAATTTCACATTCCATTGGTAACTCAGCATTTTTGTGGCATTGCAAGAGTGTTTGGCTAAACACTTTTTAAAAAAAAAAAATCAAGAACAGGAAAAAATAAGGCATGCTTCTGTATCATTGTATTGCTGTGCTACAATTTCTTGTAGAACAGGCCATTTAAAAAGTACTATCTAACAATCCACCTGAACAAACAGTTAACTGGCAAAAAATGAAGGGCAGTTTGGATAGCTCAGCAAGTTCTTATCAGGGAAATTGTTACTCACTCTACTTGAGCTAAATAATGTTACGTATCTCAAAACAAAGATTAGAAGTCATCTTTCAATCCAAGGAACAGCCCTAAGGAACACTTCTGAATGAGATTGTTGGTCATGGTGCGTAAGCTCCAAATGCAAGCCCCCATTGTAAGACTGTGGCCAAAAGAAACAATGTGGTCTTCAAATGTATAAACCAAAGTGGTTGTGTAGTTTTTGTAACTAAAGTTTTAAATATCCGGTGTCTGCATTGGGATAAATGTATTTAGTAATCTGAAGGGGAAGATTAAATTAGGGACTGCAAACCTGCTTTCAAGTGAGTGCTTTTCCATTGTGCTCTGAAAAGCTGTGGGGAAATTTTTTAGGCACAAAGATGAAACTGGAACCCTAAGATATTCACTCTAGCACTTTTCTTGCTCTAACCACAGCAGCCTGGCCCTGGCAGGTGTTTATCTAAACTGTTCTTTCTAAACAGTCAGTGAAGATTAGATTCTTGTTAATCTTTGCCAGATTCAGTGTTTTACCACTTTATAAAATGAATAAAAATTGAGATGAACCTTCAAGAAAATTTTGATTTGATCATAATCTAACGAGTTGTTTATAAAAAGAAGTATGATGCTAGATGTTTTTTCAAGTTAGGAAATAAAAGTTAAAAGAAATGGTATTGATTTGTTTTTAATGAGCAGAGGGTTATATTCACATTGTTCCATTCAGTGGCTCTTGACTTGCTTTCTTCCCGTGATTTTGTCTATTTTTAAATATATCTTAGGCACCTGAAACATCCTGTGACAGTAGGTTTCACAATACAGTTATGTTCTATCTCAAAATCTTTGCTTAAACTTTATTGCAAATTATTTTATTATATACTTGCATTTATTTGTGGTGGTTTTTTTAATCATGCTGAATCATCTCTATTGTTTTATGTTATATATACCCAATTCCATGTGTTGCAGTTTTTTGAACCTTTCTATTTCTTCTTTTTTCTTTTTGACACAGCATGTTCAAGTTGTGCACTGTGTTCAAGAATTAAAATCAAATGTGCACCTCTTACTTAGAACGGAGGTTTTTCTTCTATACTCTCTTCTTTTTAATAATTCTTGACATTCCACTTGCCTTTTTGGCCACGATCAAAATGGGGAAATCTCCACAAAAAAAGTAATTTTAATGACTCTGAGGCTTCCTTTCTCAGCTGTAAGTGTTCAAATCACAAATAAGTGTTCTGAAATATATTCTATAGTTTATCAAAGAATCAATTCAGACAAGATATATGGCCTTGCATAAAATTTTAGAGCAGACTAGATTATAACAGATTATAATTGTCCTTTTTAGCCTTATAAATTATGTATTTGTGTGAATTGCTTCTTTTAAAAACCACAGCCCTGAAGGGTAATGATTTCTATTTATTTTGTCCCAAGTGCGTATCATTCTTTATGTTGAAGAGGTTTGTAACTGGCATTTAGTAGATCTAGTGCAGCACCTTAAAGAGGCAGTAATAAACAAAATATAACAAAAAATGATGAGCTGCTTCTCCTAATAACTCCCCAAAATTGGCCAAAATGAGCAGGCTTATGTACTTAATATTTTTTCCTTGTTTCAAGAAAACTGTAAAGTATTGGAACACTGATCAAAAGCTTTCAAGTCAAGTGAACTTCAGTATCTTTCTTTTCTTTAACAATATTTGCTGCTTTTGTTGCTTATTATATTTGTCTGAGGGGCTGTACTGATTTTTGAGCATGCCATGCCTCCCCTGCCATTGTTGTTTGGATAAAGGAAGACTTCATCCACTAAGCTCTTCCTTTACCCAGCTCTTGAGTTTTGTATATATTGAAGTCTGATTTCAGACTTATTTGCGAGTGGTATTAAACATGGCATTAAATAAGGACCAGAGTGGAATAGAAGTAACTACTTCATACTCTATGCTAAATACAGCTTCTAATATTTCCCTTTCTTAAATCCATTTATATACATTGCCTTGAAAGGACCACCCAGCCATGCATCTAGTTCTATCTGCAGTTCAGAAGGGTCCTCTAGGTGCAATACTGGTTCTTACCACTTTCCTTACCAATAAAGAACTTTCTGAGTTTCTCTGTACAGTGAAAGTTCACATAAAGTGATTTAGTGTTGTAACAATTGGTGAATGTCCTTTGTGAAATATACACCTATACTTTCAGTACCTCACTACATGTAGCACTATTGTGCAAAGTCCCCCACACCCCAGGAAGTGAGTGATCTGAAAGCTGGACTAACAAACAAACTCTAGCTTTAAGGCAAAGCAAAAATTAAAACCAAACAGGCAAACAAAACCAAACCAAAACAAAACAAAAGAAATCAAACAAAAAAATCAAAGCAAAGTAAATAAAAACTAGAAAGAGGCAAGTGGAAAAAATATCCAAAGAGGGAGAAAAAGTTGAATCTCTTTTTAAAATCATAGACTGCAAGTATGAGAACCCTAAGTAGAAGGAAGCCATTCTAGGAAGAGCAGTGCCTAGGGTTAAAAGAAAACAAAACAATTTTAGTGGTTTTAGAGGGTAGGTAGCAGAGTGGAAGTGTGTGCTTGTGGCGTCTTTTGGGGGAAAAAAAGAGAAAATGTTTGCAAAACCTTCCTATAATATGAAATGGTTTGTTTGTATTGCTGAAAGAGCTTGTAAGCTTGTATCTCTTTCAAATGAGATGGGCAAAATCATCAGCAATCTTCAGGAAGCAGTAACTAAGAACATTGTCTGCCAGGTTTGGGCTGATGTCTAGTCATGCTGGAACCAGCCAGGGCAGGAGGAGGAGGCAGTCTGGACACTAGTGACTATTAAAACATGATGAAGTAAAATGAATGTCAGAAAACACAGTTATCCTGGCATTCTAATTGCTTTTCAGTTATGTTTATGAAATTATTGCGCTTTTTTACTTTTAATTTCAGAAAAAGAAGCAAAACAACATAAAGATACTAGGACAAAGTCTGCTCCCATTTGCATCAGTAAGAATCAAGTTTTGTCAACAGAATTGCTATTGATTCGTATCGATGCAGCTGAGAGTAGGATTTGTCCTATTGCCTGGTGTCCTCTCTCTTGGTTTTTGAAATTAAATGCTTCCTGCACACAGGGAACAGCTTTACACTTTCTGCCTGGGTGATTTGAATTTTAGATTAAGAGAAAGAAAACCCAAAGGTAAAGACCTTTTCAGAGAATACTGACTGTTCGCTTACTGTTCATCTTTTAAAAACACTGCCAGCCCCATTTGACTTTCTTTTCACCTGGTCTGCCACAGAAAGACAGATGCCTTCAAAATGTAAAGGCAGAGCACAGAGAAAACAAAGGCCTGACAATCTGCATGCAGACAGGCTCTAGTCCTCTTTGGGTGGTGGGAAACAAAAGAGAAAAACACACCTGCGAAAATGTCAGACCTCAGAAATGTTCCCAAGGTCCCTTCAAAGGAAAGGAGCAGGTTTCAGAGGAGTTGGAGACAGAAGCTGAAAAAACCTTAGGAGACACTCATTTTGGCCTGCAGCCACTCTCAGGGCTGAAAGGGTTGAGTTTATCAGTCTGTTATCAGTTTATGTAAATACATCTGGCTTAGAGAGTTCGTAGAGCTTGGAAAGATAGGTGAATTATCGCCTTCTGCTACAAATGAGGAATCTGTTTCTTAAGAAGGTAGAACAAAAAGTTGCCCAAAGTGAAATAATGCTTAAGGACAAGCAATAGACTTCAGATCTCCTGATCCAGGCTGTAGATTAGTCTCTCTATCATGACATTCATGGCAGGAAACTGTTGCCATGAGCCTATGGAAGGATATGGAGTAGAACAGAGAGCTTAAGGTGTAGCCTTGTATGTTCCTTTTAGGGCTTGGGTTTACTTTGTTCATGTAATCTGTCTATGAACATACCAGTACATGATTATTACACAATTATTTGCCTAGTTTTAGAGTTATCAGAGCAATATTTTATTTTCCAGAAGGACTGTAATTGAGGAGAAGGTAACGTGGCTTTGATGGGAATCAGTTTAATAGGACAGATCAACAAAACATAAATTTTTGGCACAGTAGTCTTAAATAAAGAAGGGGAGAAGTAAAATAAAGACTGAATACTGAGTCCAAGGTATAGTGTCAGCACCTGGCGTCACTTGGAGGTTTCAAAAAGGTTAATTAATGGGCATCTTTTCATAGGAAGCATTCTGGGCTGGCCAGTGAATTCTGATGCAGAGAAGAAAAAAATGTGCATTGTTTATTTAAATTCTCTTGAGCCGTTCTGTAGCACATAACTTGCATACTCTGTGTAGCTACGTATTCAGCTTTTCTCTTGCTGTGTGTATAGGAATATTTTTCTCTAACTATAAAATCAATGTTACAGATAGAGTCTCAAATAAAACTTTCTTTGTCACATTCTTACTGATCTAGTTAATACCTGTTTTTGATAATGTGGAAGAAAAATCTACAAGCTGACGTTATGGGGAAATGAATGAGAGTTCATGTCCATCATGAAGTGTTAAAGTTTGATTGTAGAGTTTGTCTTTCAGATTTAGAAGGAAGGGAGGTCTTGGTAAAAGCTGCTTTTAATGAAGTGTTGTAGTGTAGGAAACTGGAATTAAAGAGATCTCAAAAACAAAGCCTGGATTTTTCCCTTGTGTCCATGGTCACTGTTCTCTGCTGCAGGATTTTCTTTCTCTTTTGCTTTACTTTTTTTTCCTCTCAGGAATGTATGAGCTAGTTGTTGCCTCTTTCATCATGTTTGGTCCCTTAGAGATATAAAATATCAAGAATAAACTGTATCTTGAAGTCTATGAGTACATTTTGGCTTCAATAGCCCTGCTTTTGGAGTATTGTGTTATACTGTGTTTTATCTAGGTAATTGGAACAGAACCATTTTCATGACAAATTTCTCTCAGGCCAAGTAAGAGTATAAAAATCTGACACAAAGTTGTGTTTCTGAAAAACTCATCTTAAAGAGTCACAGAGAGCTCTGCCCAAGGGGGGGACTGAAGAGAGCCTGAGCAGGCCTTCAGTCCGGCTTATTTTTAAAAATTTTTTAAAGACAAATTTTGGCATTTCTCAGTTGCAACAAGCTGTTGTGCAGCTTTGAAAAGAGCCATTTCCTTGCCTCTTGGAAAGGGTGGCAATCTGCTTGGGATAGGGAGGGATTTCTCCCCTTTGTCCAAGGGACCAAAGGCCACAGGCAGTTTGCAGTCCTCTGTTTCCAGAAACTTATCTCTTTTCTAGTATGCTCTCTTATCCATGGGTGATCAATAGCTCTTCAGATAGAGTTTTATTCCCATAAAGTCTGGGGAAGGGGCATGGTGGAAGATGCTATCTCATTTTTCTCAAAAGAAAGATCAGAAATGTTTTCTCCTTCTGCGAGGGAGATTCTTTTTCTGACAGAAGAGCTCGCCAAGCCACTTTCCATCATTTACCAACAGTCTTGGCTTATTGAGGAGGTCCCAGATGATTGGAAGTTGATGAATATCACAGCAATCCACAAAAAGGGTTGAAAGGAGGACCCAGGAAACTCCAGGCCTGTCAGCCTGACCTCAGTGCCTGGCAAGGTCATGGAGCAGATCATCCTCAGTGCAATCACACAGCACCTACAGGATGGACAAGGGATCAGACCCAGCCAGCACAGGATCCTCCATCCCTGCAGGTTTTTAAAAAGAGACTGAGGTGGCACTCAGTGCCATGGTCTGGTAACCACAGTGGTAGTGGATCAAGTGTTGGACTTGATGATCTCAGAGGTCCTTTCCAACCTGTCTGATTCTGTGATTCTGTCATAAGCTAAACTTCCATCTACCTTCCTCCCCTTGACGGTTTTTATCTCTGCCTTGTTAAGCTTGGAGGTCTGGAAGGTACAAAGCTTTCTCTGCTGAAAACCTCTTAATCCTGTTCTCTTCTTTGGTGGTGGGGATGATCTGTTCCATTAGACAAGGTGAAGCTCTTCATCTTACCCACTTTCACTGTGCCTTCACTAAAGTGGACTCTTCTCAGAGTGGCCACCATGTGCAAAAGAAGATTGATGTACTGATGGGGATCAAAAAGCTGTGTGAGACGTTGTCTGGGAGGTTGAATATAAGACAGGACCTTGCAAAACCAGGTAGAGTCAGTAACCAGCTTACCTGGTCACAGACATTCTTTGAGTATTTGAACAAATATTAATCACTTGTTCATTGCTAATTACTATGCAGTGAAGGTAGTTCTAGTGTTGCCAGAAAAAGATCCACTAAAACATTGTGAGATCACTTGCTTCATATCACAGAAGTGGTAAAGATGTGCTACCAGTGGTTTTGCCTGAAATAAATCTCAGATTGGTGAAAACTCCCTTCTTTTTGAGGTAGCTTAAGAGAAGAAAAGTTGATTATTTTCAAATGGTATCAGAGTTCATGCATCTCCTGGAAGCAACAATCCACTTACCCCCTGTTACAGTGAAAAGATTATTGATATCTTGGGCCCTGCAATACAAGAAAGAATTTGGGGTTCTGGAGTATGTCCAAAGAAGGTCAGCAAAGCTTGTGCAGGGTCTAGAGCGCAAGCCTAGCAAAGAGCAGATGAAGGAACTGTGGTTTAGCCTGGAGAAAAGGAGGATGAGGAGGGGACTAATTAATAGAAAGCTGTAACAAGGTGGGTGTCAGTTTCTTCTCCCAAAAAACAAGTGACAGGACAAGACAAAATGCCTCGAGATGTGCCAGTGGAGGTTTAAACTGGATAGGAGGAAAAATTTGCTCACTGAAAGGGTTTTTGGGCAGTGGAACAATTGCCCAGGGAAGTGGTGGACTCACCATGCCTGGAGGTATTTACAGTATATGTAGATGTGGTGCTTGGGGACATAGTGTAGTGGTAGACTTGGCAGTGCTACATTAACAGTTGAACTTGATGTTCTTGAATGTCTTTTCTAACCAAAACAATTTTGTGTTTTTCTGCCGGGAAGTGTCCAAATCTTATAGTAGTGCAAATGTGAGACTGTTGTTATCCAGTATGCATTTACTATTATGAGAGAAATCATTTCAGTGTGTGTACTGTTACAGTGCTAAATTTCAAGTAGTCAAAGCACAGGCTACTTTTTATAATGACCTCTTCATCAACAGGATTGTTTTCTTTCCTAATAACAATGTCAGACTGAATAATAGGGAGGATGGTGTTAGGAATAAAAAAATTAAAAAAAAAAACAAAACCAACAACAACAAAAAAACAACAAAGAAGGCTACTTAAGATATGAGTTACGAGCTTCGGAAAATGATCTTTTTGTGAGTGTTGATTTGAGTATGAGAAAAGTTTTAAATGTGAAGTAAAGGGATTTAGAAAACATTGAGTTTTTAAGGAAAAGGTCTGTTGATAACAGGAGACAGGAGTAAATCTAGGAGAAGAGTCTGAGGTAACCTGCAATGATAAGACAAAAGCTGTCTTTCTTATTGCTGAGATTTGCTGATTTGAATGTTGTGAAGCCAGGCAGGGTAACAGCTCTGAAGGATGTAGACCTCTGTCCAAAACCAGCTATGTAAGATAATAGTAACAACATTGTCTCACTTCCTCTTCATATATCTCAGTTTCATTCTGAAGAGGTTATATTTTGATACGGGATGATATTTCACTCTCTGTTGTTGTTTCTTCCTTGACTTCTCCAGTAAGATGGTTGATAAGACCGATGCTAATTTTATGGTATAGATAGCTAGCAAATAAACTGGCTTCTGACATGATACATTTTAGTTCTGCTTGTTTGCACCAGAGTTGAATCTCTGCAACACACCTTATATGCCATCATAAATATTGACAAAAGCATACTGTGCCTCTTCTTGAGGGCTTGAAGATGCATTCTATTTAAATGTATTTTATATAGTTATGGGAATTTCTGGCACCCTTTTAAATCAGTAGTAATAAATGTGGGTACCTAATCTGAATATATTCTTTGTGTGTAGTTAAGCTAAAGTCACTGGATCTGGTCATTACTGGGAACTACATGAGGGGAGCTGCAGGAGGAAGTGTTGTGGATGGTACAACTTGCTTTGCCTGCCCTTTCCTTTCAGCCAGTAACTGGGGGATAGTTTTGGAAAAACACTGTAAAGGGCTGCTTTGTTGGTAAGGCATTGCTTGGGGAGTGACATAATAAAATAGAAGAGTGCAGCTACTCCTGCCTTTTGATAGTCTAGAGGGTTTTCCATTTAATTTAAGGGCCATTATCGCTCTTAGGTAGTCAAATTCAAAGCTGGTTAATTACATTTTTGGTCCCTTCTAATTTTTTCCATGTTGTAACTGCATTCTCCCTGCTGGATCCCACAGTAACTTGTTTTGGGGTGGTGACTGTTTTGCTCTGTTATTCTGCTCATGAAACAGTAGGAATACAGATTGCCTGTGGCTGCATTTTGGATGACAGTTGAACAAGTGACTACTAATCAGTAGAGCTGTTACTCAAATAACTACTTATCCACATCTCCTTTTTATTGCCTTATTTCTCACCTGTTCTTTGTGATGTTTTAAGGCAGCAAATGTTCAGGTGAATGCTGTAAAGACGAATATGAAAGACAATATTTGCACTGAAATAGAGCCAATGAAACATGTCCTTACAATGATCAAAATGATGCTTCTGTGTATTCTTCAGTGCCATCTACTGGCACAGTTATCCATTAGAGATATATAGGCCGAGGAAGTTCTCCTAATGGATAGCAATTTACAAGTGTTTTTGTTTGTTTGTTTTTTGTTTGTTTGTTTTTTTGTTGTTTTGTTTTTTGTTTTGTTTTGTTTTTTCTCTTTCATTTCAGGAGCAAGGCAAGATTGGTGTAGTCTTTAATATTGGCACAGTGGACATCTCTATTAAAGAGGAAAGCACACCTGTAAACGATGGCAAATACCACGTGGTACGCTTTACCAGGAATGGTGGCAATGCCACACTTCAGGTTGACAGCTGGCCAGTGAATGAACATTACCCAACAGGTACATATATTTTTCTTTTTTTCTTTCTCTTTCTGCCTTCTCTTTTAAAGCTTTTTTGTTTTATCCCAAAAATTAATTGATGAGCCTGATGGCACATATTTTGTCTGCTAAAAAATGAAGTATAACATAGGAAGAAAAAGCATGCCAACTGTGTGATATGATGCAACTAAATCCTGCTGTTTCAGTGGTCTCCAAGTGGATCCTGGTACTACAGAGTCACAAACTTGATTCAACAAATTAGTTTTGCTACTTGTGATGCTTTGTAACTGTATAAGGAAAGGAAGTTTTGATTAAACCCAACAAAAAGGAGAGGTGACTCTAGCCACACTCAAGACATCATCTATAATAGAGTTGAAATACAAGTAAAGTGAAAGATTAAGTTGCAATTATTTGAACAGAGTTTTATTTTTACATTTGCAGATGCAAAGTTTGGCAAACAATCTAGCTAAAGGTAACAACTCTTAGTTGACTTGAAGTAAAAATGCAGTGTAGCAATTCAGTATCTTTTTTGAAATTATCACCCTAAATGTACCAGGAGTAGTGAAGCAATGGTTCTTGAATCACTGTCCCATGTTTTCTCCCACCACTGGCAAGTCACAGCCTCTTCATTCTCCATGTCAGCATGCTAAAAGGGCAGACTCACTCCAAGTGAAAACCAGATTGCTATATGTGAGGCTGACATTACACCAGATAGCTGAGGTTTGGCAATATGGATGGTTAAAAAAAGACAGGATGAGCACAAGGAAAGAATTTTTCAGTGTTAACCACATTCTTCTGATTCACATGTTATTGTGTAAAATCAAACCCTCATCTTGTTGGTTTCCAGTATTAAGTCTAAGTAACTTCCAGTTTTTCCTTTCTTGGTTGTTCATAGCTGACCCAGGACAGAAGAAGGAATTCTGTGATAAACATGGGACAATTTGCTGGCTGTATAGGAGTTGCCATAAGCCACTTAACCTCAAATTATGAGAAATATCCTAAATATGTAATGCCACATTAATAAATTACTCTGAGGGGGATACTTTCCTGCCTTCCACTCATTCAGAAAGTACACAAGAAACATTTTAATATATGTGATCTGACCTATGGTGATTTGTACCACATATTCAGTGTGACACTTTGTCAATGTTTTGGTGATTTTTATGTTAAAGAGTATGTTTTAATAGTTATTCTTACTTTTGTGAAATAATTACTTTCCAAGAATGCCATGACAGACATGCCAAGTTATATTCTATCTCTGGTTATCCCTTAGTTATAGAAGGAAGCATGTTGAGGAGAGGCACAGTCATCTTTCTTCTGTTCTGTCCCTTTCAATTATTTTGTGGTAAAATACCTCTGATCCAGTTGTCAGCCAGTTATATTCAGTAAAAACCCCATGAATAAATTCTCTTCTGTTACTTGCTGTAGGAAGTCACCAGTGTAAAGAAAAAAAGTATTCATCTCACTGTTTTAGAGATTTTTTTTTTCTTTTTAAAGGAAATTAAATCATACTCAGAGAATGGCTGAGTACATTCTACTTCTGTTTTGGCTAAAGATGTGCCTGTGTCCTCATTAGAAGACATATGGCTTTATAGAATCTCACATGTTAATCTCACATTCTGGGCTACTATTGAGTATATGCTGTTGTTCCTCAAGGGAAAAAAACACCTTTGTACTCCAGACACCTTTTCCTTTCCATTCATGTATTTCAATTTCTTGTTGCTTGTAGATGGTGACATTTTCAGTGTGTCCCTGTGAAAATAGGCATGTGGGATCATACTTTGTCTCTCCCTAATTTTTTCCAATTTCATTCAAACGGATACTTCATCTGAATTAAAAAAAGGTGGAAAAGCAAAAAAAGAAGGTTGTAGATGGCTAGGGGCAATAGCTGTGGGAGGAGGGCAATGTTCAGCCCTCCCATAGGGAGAGGTCTGTGGTTTGATCTCAATTCATGTTAAATAACAGCATATCCATATAATAAAGAGATGTTATGGATGTCTCAGATTCGGGAAAAGCTTCAATGAGGGAAGCCAATAACTACAGGAAAGCAAGCCTTATTAGTTCCATTTTCTGTGGAATGAATGGTTTAAAAGAAGACCAAACAGGAGTTTTTGTACTGAATAATTCGTTGTCTTTCACGGACCAGACTTGCAGTAGTGTTTCTCATACTGAGTGCAAGTGTTCAGCTGAGTTTCAGCACTGTAGAAAGCTTTGTGGTTGTGTTGACCCAGACTAATGCAGTGTGTTGGAAACTGATGAAATTTCAATTGGTTTCAAACTTGTGCAATAATGGCTAGTAATTGTATGTGTAGGATCACTGCAGTTCTGGAAACAGTGATTTGTGGTGTTTAAAAAACATCGTATTTGTAGCACATGCATGTTTGGGTATGCTGTGTTGTATCTAATATGAACAATTTCATGTGTACTTGATTTTCTGCACAGTGCTGCAGCCTAATGTTTGCAGATTTTGTAAACCAAGAAAATTGTCTTCTTCATCATGTGATACAATCTTCAGGCAACAGAGCTGCATTCTGAGTGGCATTTCCATGCTCTTCTCTGAGTTTTAGTACCTGTAAAAGGATTATGCATTAGACTCATAATTACCCGCTCAATGGAAAGTACAAATAAAAGTAGTATATTCACCAAATGAGCAAAGAGAGAGAATATAGGCTTTCCTTAAAGCACAGTCATAAGTTAAATTGAAACTAAATGAAATTAAATTGAAACTAGCCCAATGGGACTGAAAGGTTCCAAAGCTGTATTTTTGCAACTTCATATTAAAGACAAGGAAGTGGAAAGAAGTCGGAAAAGGAGCAAACTTACAATTCAGGCACTGACATTTTTGTTTTTATCTTTTTATAGCATCCAATTACATCTTGATCACCCGTAACATGAGCTTTATGCTTTTTTGTGAGGGAAATGGTTAGAGAGAAATTGTAAAGGAAGGAATTAAACTGGAGCTAAGATTGGCTAAGATTCAGAACTGAAATAATCCCAATCATTAGGGGTTCATATTATTCCAACCCAGACTTTCTCTTACTGCACAGTAGGACTCTGAACAGTGGCCTGGTGCAGGTATCTGAGAAAAAGCTCCTGGGAGCTGAATGATTGCAAACAGCAGCATTAGCACTGGGACTGCTATCTGCAATTCGGCTGTTGTAATTTAGTTCAGCCTAAACCACTGAGCCATTTATGATTTATTTGCATTAGTTTTGCCCTTTCTCTTCTCTCTCAAGAACACAATAAGGAGATGAGCTTTTTCCATAGGCTGTACTGATAGCCAATGCCTTGATGCTTAATTCATGAAGCTGATCATCACAATATATTTTTCAGTCAGGATATGTAGGCACCTTTTGCTAAAAAATACTCATGAATTTCTACATCCTGAAGTGCGCTTATCCATGACTGCCTTCCTTCTGTTGTCCCACATCCCCTCAGTCTTTGTTGTACATCCCAGGTAAGAGATTGTACTTGGTCACCGTTTTTTTCTTGCTGAAAGTCTTTTCAACATCTAGGCTAATCTTTATAGTGATGAAGTGGGAGTCATTTTGGACCAAGCACAGATAAGACAGAAAAGCGAATTCAGGCACAGGAAGCCTCTGACATTTTTTGTTTGTTTGTTTCAGATTGCAGTAAACCCATCAAAATTTAAGGCACTTTACAGTTGGATAGAATGACTTAAATTAGGAAGCCTGAGTTTGGTAAGGAGTCAGCAATACTCAGAAGGGTTAAATATAAATTTTCTGTCTTGAGACAGAACTGGTATACCTCAGTCCCTAAGTTTTCATTATTTGTTATACAGAAGACCTTTTTTTTTCTACTATACTCTCTTTGCTTGCAAAGAAATACTTGTATGTTGCCAGATTTGTAATGTACATTGAAACAAACATGATATTCATGTTCATTCATCCATGCACCAAATACATTTTCTGCTGTAGAAAAAGAAGCAAAATGCTGTGAAGAGAAGCTGTAAAGCAAGAGTACCAGTGCACCAAAATGAAGTCTGACTGGAGCAATATTTTAAAGGAGATGAAAAGAAGGGAGGTGAGAGGCAGGAAGAGATTGTGTTTTAAAGAAAAACATTATTTAGCAAAAAAACTTAGCTTGGATTTTATTCCTGCATTTTAGAAATAAGAAACGGGACAGCATTGACCAATTGTATCTCAGAATTAGTTCATCCACTCAACAGAGATTTTGTATTATTTGTCTTTATCATTGTCTTGAGTGATCTCTCAGCTTGTCTTCCTCTTTTGATATAATTTATATGCATGGTTCCATCTTATCCTTATTCTAGTAAAAGTCTTCTGTGACTGAAGGAATACAAATTGAAATGTGAGGACTTTCATAGAGCTTTTGAGGATGACTGGATACTCTAACAAACTGCTGAATATTTGTCAGTGTGATGATGGTAGCTATGCACTGTTTGTGTGCTCTTTTGATTAGAATATTGATTGCAGCCTAGTAAGATTCAAAATATCTAAATCCTTTTGTAAATTTATGTGGAAAACAGGAGACCTCACTTTCAGATGCATGGATGTCTGCAGCTCCAGCTGTCTTTAAATGGAGTGTTAGTATTCAGTATCTCTGAAAATGGTTATACCCATCTCTACAAATCAAAATCCTTAAGCTTTTGACTTACACAACTGAGACTACTAGAGCTCATAATCTGCTTTGAAACAGGTAATTTCTGGTCCTACTCAAGTCTTTTTATTACCTTTGCCTTGATATTTTCAATCTCCTTCTCCAACTGGCATCATCTTTTTGTTCAATGAACTCTTTTTCCCACCTCATCCCTCTGATGGAGGGACTTTGAGGAAGGTGGTGCTTCTTTTAAGTTCTTCATTCTTCTTTATTTTATTTAGTTTTTATCAGAAACATTTTCTTTCTCTCCCTGTGTGATTTCCCAGACGTGAGATAAATAGCCTTGTATCTTACAAGCTAAATACAATTACTGCTATCAAAACTGGAGTCTTTCTCTCCCTGTAAATGTCTCTTGGAAGCTGATAAGCAGTTCAAGGCAAACTGCAGGCTTCTTTCTAATCCTGAGATTAAACATAACCACCCAGAAGACAGCAAAAGATAACTAGAGGAGGGAGGAGGGCAGAGGGGGGTGGAGGGTTGGGGGTAGGTAGGCAGGAGAAGAAGAGAAGAGGAGAAAGTGTGATCCTCTCCTGAGATATTAAGAGGACATACATGAGACTCAAGGTTATTTGTAAAGGAATTACAAAAAACACAAAAGAGCTTGTTATGATGAGGTATTTCCTCAGATAACGCAGTGACTGTTGTACTTGTTAAAGATAAAATTTTGCAGGGATTTGTTTGATGTGAAGCATAGAGGGGAGCTGTAGGAAGCAGCTCCCAGCCACAACTGCTGATTTTTATATATTAGTCCCCATCTTGTCCTTGAATCAGGAGGTATCACAAGGTTGCATCCATATTCTGTGTGCATGCTGGCTTGGATTTATCTCACCGGCTTTATGCTGAATATGGGGAGACAGGAGATTTCCTAAGAGTAAAGAAGGGGAATAAGCCAGTTTTTCTGTGCCTCGTTTTCTACCTGCTGACCATCTGATTGAGGGTAATTTAACTCACCTGTTTGTGAAATGGAGATAATACTAATCGTCTAGGAAATAAGAGTGCTTTAATTACAGAGGAATAGTGTATTATGCCTGTAGTAGTCTTCTATTAAAACCAAGACAGGATTACTGAAAACAGTCTCACAGTTGAAAAATGCAGCCTTGTTTCTGGAAAGTTCCTCTCATTTTTTTATCAGTGAGAGTTTTATTTTCTGTCTCTGTAATTTTTAAGTTATTTGGTTCCTGAAGCCTTGTCTATATTCTGTAACTATTCTGTAACTGGCCTGATGTGGGATATTACCTCTCATAGCTTTGCTTTATTTCATTTAAAATGCATAGGAGAAAGTAAGTAAGGAAAAAGTAAGTTTGGATGATCTAGTAGTAGCATCACTGGAGGATTTAAGAGCTAACATGTACTCTGAAACTAGAAATGATACACAATGTTTTCATTATTAGTTCTTATTAGGTCAGTTAATGCAGGGTATAATGATGACTGAAACATTGACAAGGAAAACTCAAAAGCAGAACCTACCGGGATGTGTGTGTCTTCACAACAAGTTTTTTCCTTTCTTACTCTCCTTAACCCTGCACAGCACCCCTGTACTGCTCAAGCTGTAATGCTTCTGAGATTTCCAGATATATTGTAACGGAGCCTTATTAGAGGAAATAATTTGTCCTCTGTGCTTTACAGAGCCTGGTTCCTCCTCCCACAAATTTCTTCTGACTCTTTCAGTCATTTTGGCTTCTTGCCTTCCCCTCTAATTTCCACACCCACACCTCCCAACAGTGGTTTCTAACTTCTTGTGCCTCTTTGTCTCTCCCTTTCCTCCTTCAGACTTGAGGCTGTTATGATCTCTTCAATGCCACTGAAATCAAAGTAATGGCAAAAAGCTTGGCTGAAGCTGACTCCATGAAGAGGCACATGGATCTTGTATTTGACTGACTGGAGTCATTAGTAGGTCCTGTTGCTTGCTGTGCAAGCTAGAGGGAGTTCTTTGTGGTACTGCCAGTTCCCACTGTGGTCTCAATATTTTCCTATCCAAATACCCTTGTGAGTGGATAATGAGTTAGGAACAAGAGCACTGAATTTTGATTAGCCCTGTGGGCTGAACGTGATCCCCAGTGTTCTTTTTCATCCACTTGTTGGTGGGTTTTGATTTTTCATATTGAACTCATTTGTGGGACTTAAATGAGCTCTCAGATGCTTCCTATAAACTTGAATTAGAGATGGCATGTAAAGTGCCTTTGACAGATTTCCTGCATTTCATAATGAGCCTAAAACATATAAAAAGACAGGGTTAATAAAACAACATTGGAGAAGCACATTTTGAAGGCAGTACTGTGACATATGTTGAAAGATCTGCCAAGAGGGATGATTAAAGCATGACAAGTTGAGGAAATCAAGAGTTGATTCTAGCTTGTCACTGCAGGGCCGTAACATCTATAATATATTTATAAGGCTGGAAAACAGATAAATATGGCTACATGATATGAACACTAAGTTTTGGTCCCCTGTATCCACTGAGATATAAATCTGTACACGATTAGGCACCAACAGGCAAACATACTTTGGAATTTGTGCAAACACACCCCTGTTAATGCATGTGTGTCCATAATAGATGATGGGATAGGATCTGACATTATAAATAAGTTAAGTAAATGTTGCCAGCGCATTCAGAGTTTACCTTCTGTGTACTTCATGTTTTGCTTTTCCACAGGAGGTATGGTGCTGTGGTTCAGTTCCTCTTTGCCCCTATTCCCTAACTCTTGCATGGAAGTGCTATACGGCTTGTCTGTATTCCAAATTCTGTCTTTGAGGACAGACATGAAGAAAGACAGAGAGAAAAGGAACCTTATGTCTATATTGTGACTTCCAATATTCATTCTTCCTGTTGAGGTTTTGTTTTTCAAAACTGATCCTGTGTTAATCTACGAAGCATCAACATTTCTGTCAGCTTGGCATTAAGAAAGAGTGACATAAATGTTGGGGTTTTTTGGTTTTGTTTTGGTTTTTAATGAAGACATATAAGATGACCAGGAAGAGCAAACAGTACAGCATTGTTTAACAGCAATAGCTTTGAAAGAAGTTTACCTAAGGAAGGGAAGCTACAGAATAGTGTCTTCATGACTGCCTCTTTCCAACCTAGGGTGTCACTGACAGTACTTTAGCTGTGAGAAACAGGAGAAGGAATAAGAACCCTTTTGATATAGTAGTCTCTATTGCTATTATGTAACAGACACAGAAAAAGCTGCTCTGACATGCAACTACATCCCACAGAGGCAATACTAGTTTCAATTTAACCAGGATATTTTCTCTCCTTTATACCCTGGAAAGTACTGCAAGTTTGAGGAAAACTTTGTTGGTGCTGTCCAAAAGAACAAAGTTATATGTAAAATTCCTGCGTGCAGTTAGTTGAATTAATGTAACATCAATTTTTCATGTTCTTGAATGTCCAAACGTACTGTATGTCCAATATGTCAAATTTATGGGCAAATATCAAATAAATCAGTAGAAAAATTGCCTTAATGGTCAAAATGAAACTTCTCCAATGCCCCTGGATTTGGCATGGTGTTTGTTCTGTCCTCCCAGAGCTCATTTGTCCATCTAATCATCTTCTTGAGCTGGAGAGCAGCCAAGTGTCCAGTGCTTCAGAGAATTACAGTAACCCACCATGGCAACAAAGAAAATATGCCCCAAAAGATGTCCTTCTACAAAAAATTAGTATACTATTATGCTTAGTTTGTGACCTGAAATATAAGGTCACATAAGCTGTACATGTTTATATCATGTCTACAGTCATTATATTTGTATTACTCTTTTGGAAATTAAATGTTCTATTTCTTTCCTTTATTACTTTATCCAGAGAGACTGGAAATACTCCAACTCTCTCTCCAGATGGAATTTGATACAAGTTATTCTGCTGTATGTTGAGCACAATGCTCAGTCAAAATTTAAAATTAGACAAAACAAACCCCAAGGCAGTTCAGTGGCTTCTCTTACTTGTCTTTATTTCTCTGATCCTTTTCCATTGATGGTCTTGATTCTTGAATCACAGTTCTTTTCTCATAGCTTAGTCCAACAGACCAGCATCCTTCGTTAGAGAAATTATTGCAGTCCAGAGGGAATATTTATAAAAGGCATATTTATAAGTGCTTACCTTCAACTATAGTATTTTGCCATGTAGGTTGTTGATTCAGGAGATGAGCTTTACATTTCCTAGGCTTGCTCTATGTTAGAATGGTGAGTTAAAGTATGATAGATATACTATCCATAGAGCACTGATGCATCTTTCTGTCTAGTTATTTTCCCCTTGTTGCATCTGATATAATAACTATGAGTTGAGGGATTTTCTTAATTATTTGGATTACATTCTTACACTCACCACAGGCCTGTGAGTCCTTGTCTCTGAGATACTATGGTGCAAAAAAGGGTGTTCCATTCGCAAAGGGATCAAAGCCATGGATTTTTTTCCTTGTAGCTCTTTGGCATTCAACATGTCTCTTGCTAAAATCATCACCATGCCATTTCAGGAACTGAAATAAATACGAAGAGATGTAAGTATACCCCCATAGCTTGGTCTTGCTAACAGTTCCAGGCTAAATGTATACAGATACTCATGTAAGCATGAATGTTCTAACTCTCAAAATTCAAATATTTTGATCTGATCTCATCTGCTTGTGTCCACTGGTCCATGACTGAATTAATGTCCAGGTACCAAGCATGAGTAGTATCATCAAGAATCTCTGATAAATTTCTCCTTTTCTAGAGTAAGAATTATTATTGGTTGTCATCTGATGAACTGTATATATAACTTATCTATATAGTGTAGGGCAGAGAAAGATGGAGAAATATTTCTGAAATGGAGACTCAGACTAAATAAGTTTACTGGAAAGTTAGAATCCTGCTAGACAGCAGAGTGCAATGAACTCCCAGACATTAATATAGTTACATTTCTTTCCTGGGTTAGTTCTGTTTCAGTTTCTGTGGCGAAATCGAGTTCTTAAAATATATTCTCTTTCTTCTCTCCCTGGTTCTCCTTCTGTCTCTTTCTCTCTCTCATACTGACACACGCAACAGGAGTGAGCAAACATCTGGCCTGAAGGATCAGAGGCTTGAACAACTTTGTGCTTTTCTGATCCTATTGCCTGTAGAAAGAAGAGTGCCAGCTGTAATCCCAGGTTATCACAGCTGACATGCAGTGACAGAAGGGGCTCACACATCCACATCACCTTGCTCAGAAAAAAAGGCACTGGATAGCACTAAGCCATTGAATTCCAGTGTTGTGGACTGAAGCGTAGCAATTGTGTGGGTAGATAGAAATAAAAGGAGCAGTCATGGAACTGGGAGACAGAAATTCCTGAGTCCTAGACTTGGCATTACAGATGCCATTCCCTGTGATCTTGGTCAATGCTTTTAACACTCTGTGTCTCGGTTTTCCAATCAGTAGAGTAGGGGGGATAAATCCCCAATTTACATTATCCTCAGAGACTTAAATAGAAAATATGCTACAATTTACTGAATATCAAAACCTTTCTGGGTCAGTGAACTTAGATCTTTGGCATTCGCTGAGTACCTGGAGCACCGTGGAGGCTGAAAACTCCATTAGACTAGCAAAATTTTAAAATTTTTTTCTTAAGCCCCACAAATTCAGTCAGTGACTTTCATGCTGCATAACAGTCTGTCATGTGCAGACTGAGTGATATTTTGCCCCTCTTCACTACTTAGCATTTTCATAGGAATTTTTAAAACTTAGGTCACTTTGAATAAAGGAATTGATTTAAAATATTGGAGTAGGAAAAACTTATCTACAGAAACTACAAGTTCCTTTTCCCATGGATCTACCTTACTCCTGTCATGTGTTATTCATGATTATTTTTTCACTGTATAGACGTTTCCTGTGCCTCAAGTTCATGGCTTGGCTTTGTCAATGGCACTTGTCTCTAAGAAAGTTTACTGTGTCACCACAGGGACCTGAAGTTCTCTTTTTCTAAGCTGATGCAAACAGAAGAATTTATTTCAAGAGGAGGTAAAGATCACTGATTTGTAGCAATAAGAGATGGGAGAAGGCCTGTTTGGTCTCATTTATTCCATTCTGTAATCAAATGAAATACCACCACTTTTTCAAGTAGAATTTTAAATAAATCAAGAATTTCCCTGAGGAGACTGTAGCACCTTCTAATATGTAATCTTGATAGGAAGTGCTTCATAACAAATTTCTTTCATCAGTTTCCTACATGTTTTTAGTTATTTCCTGACACTCGCCCTAGAGAACTTGCCTCCTTTCATAGAGTTTTCACCTTCCTATTATTTGTAACTGGTTAGCTTTCCAGTTCTTGCTGGTGGCATTTAACTTAATGTTTTATAGGTATTGCTCTCATTAATGTTACTGACTGAGCAGCCTCACTATATGCAGCACTGTATTCATGGGAAAAAAACGTACATGCTTTCTCTACTACATACTGAGCTCCCTGTATTATCTCCCTGATAATAATGTACACAGCAAAGTGAGATACAGAAGCAGCTGAAGGTTGTTCCCAGCTCCAGCATCCAACTGAACTGATTACCACACAGATACCAGGGTGCCTGCTGACATCTTCCAAGAAGGAGTCTTGGCTTTGGAGTAATGCCTGATAAAACATAAAGTGGAGCCTCTCTTGAACATGAGCACAGTGCACTGAGCCCCAAGTGGTTCTGTAGGAATCAATTCTCTTTCTACCTCTACCTCCACCTCCCTGCTGGCTGTGTCAGACCTAAGGTAGCTGGCTACCTGAGTGCTCTTGTTTGCAGGGGTGTGACAGTGAGCTTATAACTCTTTACAAAGGTGGTTTAAGACCACAAGTTATCTTGCCTTAGATCCTGCACCATGCAAAGGAAGTTGTTTTGTTTTCAGTCTCATATTGGTCCTGGAAGTAAAATAGCTGCACTTGGATAGCTCCAGTGCTTAACCCAGAGTGTGTAAGCCTTAGTGAGATTATGGGTATCCATAAAAACTCAAAGGGAGCTGGCATTAAAGGCTGCTGGGTGAACTGAGGTATCAGACACTAACTGTTTATTAGCCCATCTACTGAAACTCCATTTACAGTAAGGGAAAGAGGGGTGGAATTAGTTTAAACCTTGAGCACCAATATAATTTTTTTTTCTTAAATTGTTAGTATCATTATCTCCCCTTTCATTTAATAACTGCTCATTAGGTAAAATGTCTCATTCTTTTTAGAGACTTAAAAGCAATGAAGAAATGTTGCTGCTGTAGAGTCTTTTCATAAAACAGCCTCTGGCATTAATTTAGAACAGATGAATGTTTTCTTATTATGCATTTTTTTAGTATCTTCACAGACTTGACAACACATCAGGTTGGATTAATATTCCACCTGGGAGCCAGTACTTCCTTTCTGCCCAGTGCAATTTGCTGGAACCTCCAGCTTTCCTCTTCCACACCAAAGATATAGTAAATCATCCCAATTGGTATCTAGGTCAAGAAGTAATGTTTTTCAGAGATTCAATTGCTCTTTTATTTTCTTTCACTTAAAAAAAAAGAAAAAAAAAAAAAAAAAAGGTCTAGGAATAAGCTTAATGTAATAAGGACTGTTTTCTTAAAGAAACAATGAGCAGAAAAGCAAAACATTGTCCAACACTGAAAGGTTTTGGGAGAAAATCTACTTTGCCCATGAGCAAATTTAAACTGTCTTCCCTTGGACTGCTGCACTGTATAAAAACATTTCCTGTGAGAACTGGTAATAGTGATTAGCACAAGCATATTCTTTGGATTTTTTTTTTTAATTTTATTTATTTATTGTATTTATTTATTTGTTACCATTTTAGTTTGGTCTAGATTAAAGATTATCATGATATAAAGCCAGAAGTTAACCTGATCTATTTATCTGTATACCCCATGGAGCAGGATTGCAGAAGACTTGAGAAAACATAGAGAAGCCTACCAGCTGATAATACTTAACCAGCAGGCTCTGATTTTTATGATTGAGGTGCCAGGTTTTCTTGGGGGAAAGAGGAACAAACAAAAAAGTAGAGCTTTTCTGCCAGATTCCACTATAAAATACTTAGTCCTCAGGAATGCCTGTGGTATTTGAAACATTTCTAATATTCAGCTTATACAAGATTCAAGGATCCAGAAAATACCAATATGTTACTTTAAAATCCTTAAGGTCATAGAAGCCTAGATGCTTATCAGTTTTTTTGAAAACTGAGGTCCAAGCAATACTTTGGAGGTACAGCAGGATTTCTATTCATTGTACATGTAACTACTAAATGGAATAAAAGACTTGTTTTATCTCAGTTTTCACAGAGCTGGATTTGGCTCTGCTCTCAAATTTTGCATGAGAAAGGAGAAAAAATAAAGGAATGCATTCTGAGGTACTGTTCTCTAGAATAAGCTAAGTTGAGAAGCATATTGTAAATCATGTTGATATGCAGGAATTTGTTATGTAGATAAAGGAAAAAGGAGCAAAGTTATTTTAAATGAGTGTTTCTAGTGGTACTCATATCATTTATGCATCTCAAATCTATGGGAGAAAAACTATTTAGTAAATCACAAGTAGCAAAACTAATCAACACAATTTTGCTATAACAAGTTTTGCTATATCCTGCAGACTTTTGAGATCCACATTGATTCTGACTGCAAATAAACTATGGGTATAAGTGTGTTTTCAAAAATAAATTCAGAATATTTTCTTTATCCTGTGTACTCTCTTCTGAAATACAGCCTTGAATCAGAGGGGGAATCAAGGAGAAAAAAAAGAGGAATCACGTAGGGATGGTTTGAATATAGGTATCATTCAGCTCTAGAAAGGTGTTGCATTGGATTCACAATACCACTAAAGGATAATTATTGAAAATTTCTGTGTATGAAGGTGGATAAGAAACCCTCTTAGCCATATCGAGGCTCAGCAAAATGAGCTTACTTCATGTTGAACTTGTTACTTCATGTTGCAAACCATGATATTTCCTTTTTGAACTCTCATGTCAAATGCTGTGTTTATTTTATTTAAAGCTCAACTCAAAGCTGATGTTAATTTCATAATTGTATCATTTTATTGATATTGATTTAATGACTATCCCAACTGCTTAATAATGGAAAGCTTTTTCTTTGTTTCTTTCTCATTGCTGTAACTGGTTATATCAGTGAAGACATTTTCATTCACCTGTTTTTAAAAATAATTCTTACTAATGTCTGAAATAAAATTAAAAAATAATAACAGATAAGCTACTAATGTTGCAATTTAAACCTATTTGAATCTTCTAATGCCCTTCAATTTTTCATAGATTTTAAAGGTATGACTTTTATACATATTTTAATCTTGATGAGATATATGCCTAATACTAGTAATAAAATTAAATTAAACCTTACTGTTAAAAAGAAGTCTTTAAAGATGTGGTGGGGAATAGTTGTAATTTCTGGCTTTCTTGAAGGTCTAGGACTGTATTATAAGAGAATCATTTTTCCCTGTCATGTCTTCTTTCTTTCATTGTTCCCACTTCCTTTTTACCTTAGTCTTGCTGGCCTGTTCTTGTCAGATGCCCTACTTCTGGGAAATTTCAATCCACTATATTTTCCCCCATTCTACAGCCAGCCCTCCACACAGAGGGAGAGGTACTCCATGCCAGTCACTGGCTAACTTCTTGCTGCCGTCAGTAAAAGGTGGCTTATGTGCATACTGAATGAAACCAGTGGAGTTTTCTGTTCCAAGTAAAGTGTGTTACAGAATTTCTTTGACTCTATAGAAAATGTTATTGCCCCAAAATATTAAGATTTCAATACATTCATCTAAGCAGAAGTCCTTATTCAGAACATGTTCTATAAAGTGGTGAATAGCTCCCTCTCTGCTGAAACTGCATATTTCTGTATCATGTATAACATAGATTAAGTAGCAGACTCTCTGTAAGTGTTGCAGTCTGGCTTGCCAGGGAAATTTAGGTCTTTAAATCCCATTGAATATTGAGAAATGGTCTAATGGATAACCAGAATGCCTTTAAGATCAGTTAACTGATCTTAAAAAAAGAAATTGTTTTTGGAGTGACTTAATTACTTTTGTTTCTGTTTTCTCCCCAAACCATCAAGTCTGCTGCCCTGTCCTGTGAATGAAAACTTCCTTTATACTTGAATGGGAGAACTTGCAGGAAAGGGACCTCTCTTAACCTCTTAGGTTAAGAAACTGGGAAAATAACTGGCCTACATGACCCCAGACTACATTAGTCAGTAGTTTATTATTAATAAAGAGATCAAAACTATTTTGTTAAAATTTCTATCACTTTAAATTTAAGTGATTTTTTTGTTTGTCTTTTGTTTATATTAGCTCAGTTTTTCTTCATCAGTTTTTTTCTTATGTCCTGCAGTGAGCATGATTCAAATTTTATGGTTTTGAATCTGTATTCATAGTAGTACAGAACTGGCTATTGGTATTTTTTGTTGCTGCAGATATGAGTTATGAGAGCTGGGGAAGTACTTAAAGGTGATAATGTTTGTGAGTGACTCCATACCACTATGGTATGTTGTTTAATAGTATTTCACAAATGAAAAAGAGTGTGTTTCCAATATTTTGTCTTTTTCTTCTTGTTTGTCAGAGTATCCAGTTGGACATGGCAGGCATCTGAGGTGGAACAGAGAAACTGGTTCATCAGTGTGTGTCAGCTAGTGCTTAATTAGATCTTTCTACAGTGAGGAATAGCAGTTTCCCACAATGGATTTGTTACATGGGAGGAAAAAAGTAGATGACTATCCAGGAAGGTGATAAGCAATCAAACTAGTAAAATTGCTCTTAAAAGATTTTTGCTTTGCAGCTCAAACAAGCTGCAAGGCTCATAAATGTTCATTAGACAGCTGAAAATGTTAACCCAAAACCAAATTGCTGTTTTCCTTACAGCTGGACTTCTAGAGATACAGATGATGTTTTTTACAAATACCCCTAAAGATTAGATCCATGCAGTATTACATGTGATTCCTGTGGGGTCACAGTTGGTGTGTCAGTATAGTGCCTCTCACCTGTTCCAGAATGCCATCAGTTAAAGGATGATGCTAGAAAGGACAGCTGTGCTCACTCAGTACCTCTGATAGACTGGCAGCATTTATGAGCACCAGGTGCACAGCTGCTGACTCCTTGACTGACATTTATTTAAAAGATATATTGAAGCCATACTGCACCTCTTCTTATAGTAACATAACTTCAGTAAACTGGGGTCTTAGTCTAGTTTTCTGCAGTGTTATAATGAACTTTGCACAAGATGCAGTCTTTATAATTCTATCTGACCAGAGAGTTTTTATAAAAATAATAGATTAATCAAAAACTAGAGTCAAAGTGACTGCAGCTGAAGAAAATGGAAAACAGAATGGTGTCACTTGTTTACTGTCACTCCTAACACCATAAAACTGAACTGCTCCTTCCTGATCCAGACTGGTCTGGCTCATCTACCCTGTACAATTTTTCAGTAGCCAGGGAATTTGGACAAAGACTCTGTGAATTGTATTCTTCCCTGTACTGTATGAGTGATAAGAGTTTTCCTCCAAAACACACTTTACTGGGTAATTCTATTATCCATCAACATGGAACACTGGAACTGCACTTGCCAGAATTTACATCTTGGGTAATTATTTCTGCTTTCATTTAAATTAGTTTCTAAGATTCTGTTTTGTTCTGGCAACAGGCCCAAGACTTTTGTAATTGGACACAAACTTTCACATGTCCTTAATTTACAGTTCTTCCCCTTTTGAAATTTTACTTCCTTTTTTTTTTTTCTTCTATCTGTCTGTCCCACTCTTGTTTTTTTAAAAAATTAATTCTATTCCATCCTTTTTTAATTTATTTGTGATAATTTCTTCCTTTTTTGTTGGTTTTTTTTTTTTGGTTTTTTTTTTTGTTTGTTTGTTTACTGTTTTTTCAGCTATAAGACTGCTAGTCCTACTGCTGCAAAAGTTTATCAAAGTACTACAGATTGTGTGTTTGTGTAACTGACATATTGTGCCATGTCCTTATGCAATCAGATCTAGAATCCAATCAAAATGTTTTAACTCATGGTACTGAGTTCGCTTAAGGTCTCGTGTCCCAGACAAATTACACATGCCTTCTAACCAATTTGGATAAACAAATACTCTAAGGAGAATTTGAGATATCTTTTTCACAGAATTTAACTTCTTTGACCTTCCAGAACCTCAGGCATTTGGATGTATAACTATTCTCCACTTTACTAAAGATAAATCTGTTTTCAAATATATGTATGTACACACATGTGCACTTATTTATTTATAGCTAAATAAGGTCATAAAAAAACCACAAAAAATCTAGGATGTTTTAACTATTTCATTGACTTTTCAGATTGTTTTTAAGCTGTTTTTTAAACTTTAAAGGCAACACTGATAGTGAACGGTTCCAAATGGTTAAACAGAAAATCCCCTTCAAATATAACCGGCCCGTAGAGGAGTGGCTGCAGGAAAAAGGTAACAGTCATTAAAACTTTCATTTTAAACCCATTTGATTCTAAACCCTCATTTTTAAAGCCTGCAATAAATGTTTCTTAAATTATAATCGCCTGCTGCATAAATGACTGTTTTAATTTTCATTATAATTTGTGTCAGCTTCCACCTGCCATATGTTGATAAATCATGCTATAATACATTGCTATTAAAATGCAGTTAAAGGGACGAAATTCTAAGCTTTCTATCATAGTAATGAAAAACAAAGAAGCAAAAATTCAGGAGGCATTTTTAAAAAAGAAAAATAAGAAGAGAGTGAAGAACAACAACATGTATTATGGCAATTTAACCACTGCATGATTTTTCTATTTTGATTTGGTTTTAAACTACATTTATATCTTTATTATTAAAGTTTCCTTAAAAAAATTTCAAACCTGCTTGTTAAACCACTGCCTGTAATTTTCTTTTTTCTCATTAGTCTGATTAGTCACTATAGCTATGTATTTCCTAATGGTATTAATTTAATTAAATAACCTTTTAAAATGTTGTAAAGAAAATATTTTTTAACTTTTTCGCTTAAACTACAGTGAGGGAGACAGAGAAAGATGATTGTTCTGTTACTTTTGTGCTATGTCTGGAATACAGTCTGAACACTCAAATGATGCTATGAAACATTTAGCTAAGTTATGGGTCAGGCTCTTCCCTCACTTAATCTCGGGCACTGCTACTTAATTTTGTGGCTTTGCCTGGAGTAATTTGCCTCATTTCAGTAAAAGTCTTATTAGCTGTTCAAGTCCAAATGTCTTGAATGGGAGTTGCTCATATGTTTCATGACTTGTTGAAATGGGACTTGGGTCAGAACAGTGATGTTTTCTTGGGAATTTGAAGGAGGGTGGGGTGGAGTCCTGGTGTAGACCCTATTCCAAAGCTCTGTTGAAGAGCCTCTCTCTCTATTTGAGAGAATATCTCACTGATTTCAGTAAGGTTGGGACTGCTTTATTGGTAATACAGTGAAGCTTAAGTCAGGAAAATCTCCCTCTATAGAAACTGTGACATGTAAAAGAAAAGCAAACCTTACTGTAACTAATTCCTTGCCTTGAAGCCTAGAAAAAGCAGAACACAGTCTTCTCTTGTTCCCTTTTAAGAAAGTAGTTTACTTAAAAAAGGGGGACCTTTGAACTCAGATCTAGCATTTTCTGTGCTGACATACTATGATTACTAACAAATTTTCTAAAGGGAAAACTAATGTTGTGTAGAATTGGAAATAACATAAATTTATGTTCTGTTTCAAACTTCTATTCTCAGCTGAATTAACAAATTGATTCAATCAGTAGGAATTAAGGTCCTGAAGGATGTGGCTAAGAAATGTCAAGGATAAGGATGCTAAGGATATCAATTTTTTTTATGTGAAGGGTCTGACCCTGCAAAGTGTTGTGAACACTCAGTTCCTGTTTACTTAAATGGGAGCTGACAGTGTTGCCCACTTTTCAGGTTTATTCTACTAATGGTGTAATGTTTGTAACTAAAGTTCAAATAATTGTGAAAGAGAGAAAAAAAATCAGCATAACTAAAATAGTAATATTTCTGGACCACCAGAATTTTATGGAACAGTTAATTCAGCTAAGTTGTAACTAAATTTTAACATAAAGATATACAGAAAATGCTTATTGAGACTCAATGGGTTGCCCTAATAATTTACAAGATCAAACTAAAATAAATAAATAAAGCTTAACACTAAAAAGAGGATAATTTTTGTAAGTTTTCATTGCTAAAGTCCCTTTAACACTAAGGACAATGATTGCTTCAATTTTGTTAAAACAGATGCATGTCTAATTCCTTGATTCAATTCATGTGCTTGAGAAACCCACCTTTGTTTTATTTTATGTTTTTATTTTGTTTTCTTTTTTTTCCTTTTTGGTTTTCCACCAAATCTTTTATTTTATGTCACTGCCTCTCCAAGTTTGAGCTTATAAGCATGCTAAAGCACTTTCATCTGTAAGCCATCCTGAAGTTTTGAACTGAAGTCTCCCTTTTGTGGATATTGATGCTGTGTTAAAATTCAATCAAACATGAAATAGGGTCTAAAAGAGACTATATTTGAGTGTTCAGGAATTCTCAAGGCACTGCATGCTTTTAGGCTAGGAGCATAGACCTGTGGTTCTACTAAGGTGAAAGGAAATTCAGTCTCCAAGCTTTGGGTTAAGGAATGACATTGTGCAGTATAACATCTGAGACAATATAGCTTTTTTCCTTTGTTCCAAAGTAGATAGACATTTTCAGCAATGTAGGTACCACTCAAAAAATAATGAGAATTAATAATTTACCTAGCTGTTCCCCAACCTGCTCATCCATCTGGTCATCTATCCAACAATTACTGTAACTTGGAAACCTTCTGTCACAAGACTCTATAAAGATGATGAGTGAAAGGGTAGCTTGCTATCAAAATGGAACAAGATGAATTGATGGATGGAGAACTAGATTCCACAAAGAGACAGCATATAGACTATCTGCCTTGCTTATGTTAGTTCTTGGCTGGAGTGAAGTAGGATGAAGCACTTTTCAACTTGACATTTTTTTATTACCATAGATTTGGTCTGTTAAATTATTCATAATAATGAAATAATTAATTCTTCGAAAGCAAATATAACACATCTTTCTGAAATAGCTTCATTACTGTATTTCGTTTTGTTTTCCTTTTTTTTTTTCTTTTTTTTTTTTTTTTATAAGGCAGCTTAAAATATTTTTAAGAGGAGCCCATATTTACAATCTTGTAGCTTCACTGAGATTATGCATGTGAGTAAAAAAAAATATCAGTCCTAAGTTGTACAATTTAAATAGTCATTAAACCAGCAGATCCTTAGCAGAATACAAGGTGTCTGCTAAGGCACAGATGTTAACTATTATGCAATTGGATTAGTTAAGGAAGGCCCAGAAGCATCTTGTCAAAAGAACTGATCCTGGAAGTCCTAAATTCTTCAAGACTCTATTACATACGTGGGAAGTCTCATTGATGCAAGAGCTGTATTTATGAACAAGAACTCTTGATGTGTATTCGGATTTGCAAAATCAGGTCCAAAATCTCCCTTCATGTCATGGAACAGTTACACTTCACTAAGATTTCTCTGAGATATTTTTAATTGGTATTCAGTATTTCAAATGAAGAAGTCAATGAGAGAGCAAACAAATGAGAGCTTGAACTATTCATAATATTTACAAAACACCTCAGAAACTTAAAATATATTCATAATTTTTCTGATAGATGATGCTAAAATAGCAGTAGGAAGAGTTATCTGCTTAAGTCTGCAACCCTTACACATCCAGTAGAGTTTACTAATGTAAACAATTCTTCAATAAAATTCAGTGGCCAAATAAATTTTACTTAGGGGAAGTAAGGGCTTCTGAACCAAATCTTCAAAAGAATTATGAGGTAAGACCTGCGGTGGAAGAATTAAGTGTATATACTCACAACAGTTTACTCTCATTCCATATGCATTTCCCTGTTGTCTTTATTCATGCTCATGGACACTATCACAGAGTGAAAAATGAGGAATGCCAAGCTGTAGATGATTCTAGTAAGTGATTTTTCACAATACCAGTGCTTTCTCCAGAGTTTCCCATGTAGTGCAGTGCATGAATCCTGGGCTTGAAGACCACTTAACAAACAAGCAAGATCTCAAAATACACGATAAGATTTCCTTTTTTACTGGAGAGGGGATGCTTCCTTGGACTACACTTTTTCTTTCATCACCGACACAAGTTGTTTCAAGGAGGAAAAGGAGTGGAAATGGAAATAGTTGAATAGTCAGTACCATCCCTCCAGTTTCACAGATAACATCTCAATATTAATGAAATAACTCCCTGTTCTTTGCTCGTCTCACCTTTACCTTTCAGAGATATCAATATATTACAGTGTCACCTTTTCGCACTCTTTCATGAGTGAGGTGGAAAGGAGGGAACAGCAGCAGGTGAGATGTCTGAGTACATAGGGACAGGGACACTAAGGAAAGAAACAAAGTGCTAGATGGAGGGAACATGTAAGGAGAAGATAAAATGCTTTAGTACAGAACTAGCAGCACATCCATTAAAAAATCCAAAGCACAACAGAACAGAGAATAAAAGCAAATTCTCAGAGTAAGTGGCATATGATGTTTGGCTTTCTGCAGTGTACAATGCCAATTCCTCTAGCTCAGACAGGAGCTGTTCTGAGAGAGCAGAATATTGTTACTGGATCTTATTTTCCCCACAAAGAAGAGGAAAGGCTCTGTTTTTACATGTTGATGATGTGTGACTTCAGTGCATGTGTGTCGATGTTTTAATAGAGGTATGTTGCCTCTGGTAAGTTTAAAACCTCCTGAGATGCAGCATATCGCATCAGGTGTTTCAATACTTCCCAGGGGAAGGATACCCTCCATTTTTATTTCTCATGTCTTCATCAATGCAGTTATTCCACCCTGATCAAGTCCTTCTGTTTCATTTACAAATCTGTGGGTGAGAAGCACAAGGGATATGCAGCCCACCTCCACATGTCCGTACGTTACACCTCTCTAAACACTTTTGCTTAGTTAGCTAGGGCTATCTTTGGGGACAGGAACTCCTTTCAGATACATTTCTTCTCTTGTCCCCATTCTCTTCCCCATGGTCCATCCTGTCACCATAAGATGATGCAACACCGCATCACCACTTGACTTCGCGACCCGTCACGACGACCACCAAAATTGGTGAGCTCCCCCTCATATTTTAATCTACTCTAACCACTGGCTGTGAAAGAATGAGCAGTGTGTTATAGGCTGTGCTTTGCTACATGGTGGCATAGCACCTGTCATGAGGGCGGACTAGAGAACAGAAGTAGTGAGTAGTGAGTGAGAACTGGGAAGAGGGAATGGGATGGGGACATATGTTGCAAACTTCCTAAAAAGAGGAAACACAGTAGATATCTGAATGATGATTGACTTGATGCTGCATTGATAACCGTTGTGAGCTCTGTCCAATCTGGTTGTCTGTTAATTCAACAGATTCCAGGTGGCATGCCCCTAATCTTCTGAGGAGCAGTGAAATTATAGGTACTGGCTTTGCACTGCATTAAACAAATTCTTTCTTAAAATAGTTAACCTTGTGTAGCCTGGGACATAAGCAGTATTTAGAGAGCAGTCCCTGCTGAATGTGATTTAAGTGTCCTACAAACCTAGGTGGATTGGCAATTGTTACTGGATTTATTTTTAAGAAGTATGTTTTTAATTACATATGGCTTTAGAACACTTCTAACACTCAAGAGTGACCTTGAGTAACCCACTTAACCTCCCAGCATTTGAATTTTACTGTCTATAAGAGAGGAGTAACAATCTGAAGCACTACATTATCCTCACTATTTCAAGAATTTTGCTCTTTCAGAGACATCACAATTTTTTGCATTTGTTGTTTCTTGGTTTTAGATTTGTGAGCCTTCACAACACAAAATTTACAAGTGGAAGATCATGACTGTCTTAGGATACCTATACAATCCTTGTAGCACCATAAATTTTTTTCTGATGCTTTGCTGTCCTCAAGATCCCCCTTAAAACTTTTGCATTATTAAAAGTGGCTTTGCAAGTTAATGCTATCTTTTGACCAGTTGAAATAGAAGTTTTATTTATAAACTAAAGCTTGAAAGTTACTGCAGTCTGAATTGCACTAAAACCAGACATATAATGAGGCCTTATAGTTTAAAATGGGTCCAACTGTAACAGAGTAGGTTCAAATTTCTGACTGAGTCAAGGCTCCTCCAGAGTTTTGATGTGTGAGTGGATGCTGAAGTACGAGGTTCAGTTTTAGCTGTTCTTGCTTTCAGGCTAATCTTTCTTATAATTGAGCTGTAGACAGTATATTTCCATACTGTATTTCTACAGTCATCATAAACTGCCAAGAATGAGTCTACTTCTCTGTTGTCTGTTATTTCTGGGCAGCACTCAACATAAGGTGCAAAGTGAAGGAAATGTCTGGCAATAATGTTTTTCACCCCCCTTCACTAGGACGCCAGTTAACGATCTTCAACACCCAGGCGCAAATAGCCATAGGAGGAAAGGACAGAGGGCGTCTCTTCCAAGGCCAACTCTCCGGTCTCTACTACAATGGCTTGAAAGTGCTGAACATGGCAGCAGAGAACAACCCCAACATTAAAATCAATGGCAGCGTCCGACTCGTTGGGGAAGTCCCTTCCATCTTGGGAACAACACCCACGACCTCTGTACCACCAGAAATGTCTACTACAGTCATGGAAACCACAACTACGATGGCCACGACTACAACCCGAAAAAATCGTTCACCACCCAGCATCCAGGTGAGTGATGCATTTCCTTGACTCTTAACTAGTCTTTTGCTTCACTGCACTTGAAGTTCACAGGAGCCAGGTTGTCTGAATCATGCTATGTAAGTCTTTTATTTTAATAATATTTTGTAGGGTAAATCACCACAAAATGTTCTCCTTCTGTGTTAGTGAACAAACACTGGATGAATTATTGTGGCACATGTACATGATAATGGGGACAGATTTGGCTTCCGTTCTAGTGTAACCCTGTTTATGTAAGCAAGATTGCCCCAATGTGGATAAGAATATGATTTTAACTATGTTTCTAAAGTTCCATATGTGGGGAAATATATTCCTTAGAGAGTTACAAAGCTTAATGGGAGTTGGGTATATGGTTATTTATTATTCTGACAATGTACTGCTGCAACTGTGATGTTCATAATGGGGAGAAAAGCAGAGGAGCATTACTTTCAGGTAGAGCTATTTTTTGTTTTTCCTTTATAGCCTTCCTGTAGAAAGTTTTAAAGGCATGCTCTCAAGATCAGTTTTTTGCAAAGTGTAGGTGTTCCAACATGGAGCAGTTCCAATGCCTCTGGTAAAAATCATGCTACTGATTAAAAGTAAACACCTTAAATAGGCTGTTCTTGTCTGTGCAAAGAAAACAATCATGTAAATAAGCAATCTGAGTAGTGATTCATATTTTGACAATCATTTATTTCAGTGGTGTAGTATCATGTTATCATCTAGGATGAAGTACTCATTTTAAAATCTTTATTTACATCAGCATCTCATCCTGTAAAAATCAACATGCTTTTATTGCCACCAGCACACGCTGACTGAGACACTGACCTGCTGTGCACATTGTGACTGTTTTTCAGTGTGCCTTTATTAAACCTTCAGAGAGAGGTAAATTTTTGTGGGAAAAACAAAAAAAAATTATTCCTTCTGCTTCCATGAAACAATTTCAGATGCTTAGGACAGAAGACCTTACTGAAATCAAGGACTTTGAAATCTGTATTCATACTAGTTGCATGCTTGCTTTCTAATTGCTTCAGAAGGTTTAATCAGCTATTGATTGTGTTTGCGCATATACAACCATTTTCTTTCTTTTTTATCTAGTACTGGTCACTTAGGATAAAAGAAAAAATCCTCTTGTAAAAAAAACAAACCTCTTAATTGTGTAGTAGGTTAGGCCTTACCTGTGTTTTGTGCCCAGTTCTGTGCTCCTCAGTACAAAAGAGGTGGAGCTCCAGGCATCCAGCAAAGGGCATCTAAGATGCTCAAGGGAGTGGAGCATCTCTCCTATGAGAAAAGGCTGAGAGAGCTGGCACTGTTCAATTTGGAGAAAAACAGGCTCAGAGGGGATATTCACAATGTGTTCAAATACCTGAAGGGAGGGTGTAAAGATGACAGTGGTGCCTGAGGCAATAGACACAAACTGAAACATAGGAGTTTCCACTTTTTTAGTGTGAGGGTGACCAAACACTGGCACAGGTTGCCAGAGAGGTTGTGGAGTGTTTTCATGCTTGTATAAAGCCATCTGCACACAGTCCTAGGAAGCAGGCTGTGGGTGACCCTACTCGAGCAAGGTGGCTGGATCTGATGACCTCCAGAGGTCTCTTCCAACCACAACCATTCTGTAATTCTTCAAGGTATCTCTGGCTACAGTGGAATTTACAGGTATTAGCATAATTAATTTCAAGCCAAGGTTTAACTTTGCCCCCTTTTGTACTCTCTAAATCCATGTGGCAATGGGACTGGGATTAATTGAGTTATTAACCTCAAACATTCAATAGATGATTTATAAAATCTCAGCTAAATGAGGGGAAATTACTCCAGGTTTGGTTACTGTTTGTCATAAACTCTGAATTACAGTTTCTTCTCCTCAGTGGCTAGCTCTAATTTTAGAGAAAATCTTTGTATGATTACATTTCCAGAAGAATAGTCTGTGGTCCTGATGCTGCTCTTGTTAGTTAATTTGAACCTTTTTATAATGTATAAAGGCAGCAGAACTGTGTTTAGCTGTATATGTAACAGATAGTTTCACTGGACCTTTGTGGGCTGAGTCAAGCTGGAAATGACCCTGGCTACTTGAAGAGAAACTCTTCCAGAAAGCTTCCTGCCTAAACTACATGGCAGTTCACTCAGCCTGTAGAGACCACTGTATGCTGAAAGAGCATCAAGAAGATTTAATAAAGTGTCAAAGTGCTTCTAAAAACATGGTTAGAGGAGTGATTTCCTGGATACACATGCACCACAACAAATGGCCTCATCTCAGCTGATATTAAAGCAATAACTCTTTGACACTTCATACTACCCACTCAAAGAAAGATAAAGTTCAGTATGTACCTCCATTACAACTTTCTGCATTTCAATATCAGGTCATTTTATTGCTGTCACAGCACAGATGGCTTGCCTTTCTTCCTTACTCTTAGCAGAATTTGATACTGTCAGCTTAAGTTGCATTATTTTTGTGGTGAAAGTGAGAAGAAATCGTCGTTTTCTGTTTGGGCAGTATGTCCAGCTGTGGTTTTCAGATACTTGATGGTTATTTTATCTCACTTGTGTTTCACATCACCATTGTCAAGCCTGCTTACAATTTTAGATGTAAGTATTGGTAAAGTCTAATAGAACAAGTTTGTTCTTTAGGAAATGTAAAATATAGCCACCTAAGGCAATGAGCTGTACAAAACAGGTATTACTTTGCTACAGCTTTGACTTTCTTCTTCTCTCCTCTCCTCTTCTCAGAAATAGCTATTTTTTATTCACTTTCAAGGCCTTTCAGAGATTTCTGTCCATTGTGATCAGCACAATTCAAGCATTTTTTTGCTCACTTTTTAGATTTGATCATAAGAATCTTTCTGTTTTCTGGTACTATCAAGACAATAGCAAACTGTTTTTCTAATCCCTTTGAAGCCCTACTTTCATCATGATGTGTGCCAAAAAGTTGTCAGAGCTTAGGCTGATAGTGGTCTAAAGCACTGTTTATCAAACTAATCAATATTGAGTTTTGGTTTATTACCCATTTTTCTGTACCCATGTGTGATACCTTTTTTTTACTTAGATTGCAAACTTCTTCAGTTCAAAATGTAATTCATATTCTGCATGTGTACATTATTTAACACAAAAGATTTCTGACCCATTGTAAAAACACCAAGCACGATACAAGTAAAAGTAAAGCATCTAATGCATAATGGCAAGAATTGGGATAAAAACTATTGTTCTTACAGTATTAGAAGCACGTGTGCTATTCCTGTTAGTCATTTTTATATGTAAGTAATTAAAACTTCTTTTTGAAACTTATGCACAATACCAAGTCTGTAATACCCATGTGATAAAAAATCCAGGGAAATTTCAGTACAGTTGAAATATTTACACATCACTTGCTAAGGAACTACAGAAGAGAATGATAACTGCACCAATTTCTTCTGTTTGTAATGTATACCAAAATACCTCCTTCAGTTAGGTGGTCTGAGTACTGCCAGAAGTATTTTAGAGCTCAGTTATACTGTAATAGCTGGGGAACTGAAATGCTTTAAAAATACACAGTATGTGCACAGACCAATGACATGCTTTTCAATTTATGAAGATCCTAAACATGGGATACAGTCTTAGACAAACAACCAAGACAAAGGGAATTGAGAGAAAAATCTTACCGGAGGTACATGGTGGCAATCATATTGGTATTTAAAATGTCTACATCTTCATTTTATTTTAAAATGTATAATAACATTTCTTCAAGGAAGCAGAACTCAGACCAGTGGAGGAGAGTCAGGATTAGAGTGAGAAATGGTTGATTTGTATGACTGTATCCTTATTAATGACAGGAATGTTTCTGTGATTAAAATATCCTTCAGAGAGTTTTTAAAATAAGAGAAGAGCTGACCTTTTTCTGTTAACTGAAAAAGAAGGAGAAAAAAGGGTTGTGATTTGTGTTTGTTTCAGTGAGTTGCAAATAGTGCTCATGCACTCCTGCCTCTGAGTGGAAATACTGATTTGACTTTCTCACACATGGCTTTTCTCTGGATTTAAGTTCAGTCTGTTCAGAAGTGACATGTGTTGTACTGAATTCCTGATGCCAGTCTGAGGGCACACGCCAGACTCTCCTGTGATAATAATATCCTCTCTGGGACTTCTGATTTTCTATGTTGCCCTATGAAGACCTCAAAGACAAGATGTTAGCTTCGCATGTGGTACAGTATCTTGCTGTGCAAGCTGCTAATGGCTGACAGTCACTGTACTGTGTCATGTTGAATTTCTGCAAGGCTGCTGTGTTTCTTGCAGGGGTACTTCATTAGCAATTGTTACAGGTCCTGGGAATCCCATGTATCCCTATTTCCTGATTGAAAGAACAGCTTTGCATATTAAGCATAGTTCAGGGATTTCTGGGTTTGGTAGACTTCTGTGAAAGCAAGTTAAAGTGACACTCATTCTCTTGGCTTCTCTTTCCATGTCAGCTGTTTATATGATGAGAATTTATTTAGTGAGTTGATACTCAGATCTTTTTAGGAGAATCCATATTCTCTCCTGTGGAGTGTTCTGTCCAGTTCTCAGCTGTGTCATTCAGTTTTCAAACAATTTGTGTAAAGATATCTTTAAAGGTTATTAAATAAAGCTAGTCTAGAAAAGCATGCATGGTGATACACAAGTCTTCTGTTCAAAATACATTCGGTTTAGTGGATCCAAGACAGGATTCTAGCTTGTGTGTGTCCTTAGGGACAGCTGTTTCAGGTAAGCTTCTGGAGGCCCCTGATATGTTTGCTCTATGACATGGATATCTGGGTTCCCAAGACCAAAATCACAGATGGTTTTCTGTGAAAGATGTCAAAATCCTCCTGGAAGGACAGATAGATTTCTGGTTATGCTTCCCATGAGGAACCAGAAACTGTGTAGTCTATTACACATCCAGTGCTTGCCTCAGCTTCTTGAGATGAAAGTAATCATAGAATCATAGAATGGCTTAGGTTGGAAGGGACCTTGGAGGTAACAGGAACAAGTTACTTGTGGGTATCAGAACCTTAGAATGATATTGTATGGTATACAATATGCAGGACATTCTCTCTAAAAATAGTTGAGGGAATCTGCCCATTATCCATATGGACACTTCAGCCCATTGCCTTAGCTCAGAATAAGGTTCTCAGCCTTTTATTTTAACCATTAGGCTTTCCAGCCTTCTAACTCTTTTCTTCTGAGAGTCCAATAATGTTGATTAATGTCTTTCCATAACGTGCAGCTCCAGGCTAAATTCTTTCTTACAGTGTATGTCACAACGGAAAATAGAACAGAAGATTTGTCAGTCTAATTAGACTTTCACTGTCAGCTAAGACAAATAAAATTGTCTCTCCCTTGGTCTTGCCTAGGTACTTTCCTTCACACTCATAGATAATAATTTGGGGGGGAAAGAAATTGGCCTTTAATTTAGTTTTTGCTTCGTACAAGTCACTGGTGACATTTTCATCCCAAGACAGCAGAGCTCTAATGAAAAAAGAGCTTTTGATGAGTCTCTGCTTTAAAGACTGATTTCATTGGTCCATTAGTACCGCTGAGAATTACACTCTCCGGCTCTCTTCCCTCCTTCTCTGCTTCTTCCTCAACTATTTTTATTTAAAGAGACCAAAGCTCCCAGCCCATAACATCTTTCAGAGTGGAATCCTTTCACCTGCATCACTGGCCTGTTGAGCTAGATGAAACAGTTGCATTGCTGCAGTGAAATTCACAAAATGGCATTTACTTATTCAAAGTCACGATTCTGTGATGATTAAATGGTGATGTGATTTGGGCAAAGAAAAGAAGAAGAGTTTGGAAGCAAGATTCCAAACATGGCATAGAAAATATTCATGCAAACTACTGTCCCTGTAGGTTGCAGAGGGATTAATTCACTAATACCAAATGACCTCTAAATACTTCGCAAGTATGTAGTATAGAAAGAATTAGTGCACAATAAAATATGGAATCTTTGGCATGTATTGTAATAGCTACAATATTACAATATTCCCTGTGATCTTATGAAAAAAGTGACAGAAGCATACAAATCATATGATAATGTTGTTTATGGGAAAAGAATTAAAAATCTTCAAGTTTTAACTGAGTATTAGGTAGGGTAGTGGTGTGGAGTGTTTGAAATCTATTTATTGATGTAATGCTCAGGATGCTCAGATTACATATAGAGCTCATATAATCTAAAACATATAGTTCTATATTTTCATTATTTCATTCACTTTCTGCAGAAGATAGTTGTGCTACACTTTTGAAAGTGATATAGTGAGCCAGGATTTCAGTACCATCCAAAACCAGATTGTGATTTTACTGTAATATTTTTCCATCCAGGTTCTGACAAGTACTGATGATAGAAATAAGCTCAGCTTTGTTTTTCTGCTAAGCACAGTTACAGTAACAAAGAATACTGTATTTGTAAAACAGATTATCCATAGGCTAGTGTATGCTCTCACTTGTTCAAGTTATCACCACTTATATTGGAGCATTTAACTTAGTAACCAGTGTTGGCTCCAAATGGAGATGAGTCTTTCATGACTCCAGAGGGAAGGATTTGATTGGATGTGGGTGGCAAACTTGTGTGTCACAAGTTCATGTATCACATGATTTCTCAAAACACAGCTTATATTCCTTCTTTAGATAACCTATTTTTATATAATTGTTTTCTCAAGTAGCTTCTTTGGCCACTCCTCTTTGTGTTCTACTGCCCCAGACAGCACACTGTCTTTTATTTCTTCTAATAGTTTACAGAAGGCCTGAGTTAGCTGATTCATTTCTACAAGAGTTGAGTTTACACTGCCTTTAATTTGTGGATCTGAGCAATCATTTGGGACTTGCAGCAAAATCTTAACTAGTGTTTTAGATACATGTACATGTTTCTGTTCTGCTGTGAACATTGGAAATTAAGATTTAGCCCAGAATATAAAAGAATGGGGTAGGGATGGTCTAGCACTTTCCTAGAATTTCAAGACTTATTAACATTTCCTCTGATTATTTTTTTAATCTTGATCAAGAACTAATTGAAAAATTTGTTTGATTTTAGGTGACCAAAAAGCACACCCTTTTCTGTAATAAAAGATAAGAAGTAGTAATAACAGCTGTAGTAAATTGCCACCTGCCTTCTTCAGAGACAGGCAGGCATACATTTCTTAGAAAGTACCCTGAGTAATATCAGTATGTACTTTTTTTTTCAAAGCACAGTATAACTTTGTGCATTTAGTCATGCCCTTTGTCCTGCCAAAAAGGATTCTTGAAAGTCACGTGGAAGATTATTTTCAAAATCTGATTAATATAGTACTCAGGAACTAAAGCTACTACAGTTGACCATACATTTGGTCACATGCCAAATGAAAGAACAGGAAAAGTGTGTTGTTCTAGGACAGTTGTGCAGCAACAATATATGATGAAGAGATCCCATAGTGAAAAAGCAACTTCATAGAAATAAATGGAGTAGAATCAATGGTTATAGCTCAAATATAGTTGAAGGATTGGCTCACATTTTGTTACAGCATAACTTCTCTTCTTGTTTTTTATATACTTTAGGGAAATACCTAGAAGCTGCAGATATTGCCAAAATACTTCCAAAGCATATAGTTTGATTTTTTTTTTTTTTTTTTTTTTACAACACTGGCTGAGAGTTGGGAATATACTGATTACCTTTCCTAGCTCATATTTGAATGAATGCACAGAAATAAGAAACACATCCATGCTGTTGTGACAGACCTGCTTTATGAAACCATCTAATTAATGCCTTGAGTTTTCTGTAGAATGATGGTGGTGTTAACTAGTAGAAACAAAAGGATTTCTGCTAGTTTCTTTTTCATCTGTGGGATGAGTTGTCACTGATTTGCAAGATCAGTCTGTCACAGTACAGCTCTTAAAAGTAGTGATTAGCAAGACAGGCTATACAGCCACCAATCCTTTCTTTCCTCCCTTAGATAGCATATGAGTAGGTGGGATGTTGTTCATTTTCATTGCAGAATTACTTCTACTATATTCTGAAAGAGAAGAATTTGTTTCCACAAAATTTTGACAGAAAAACAAAACCAAAGGGTTGTGGATTTTTATTTGAGTTCTCCTGATATTGCATAGGCTGCAAATGTTCTCCTTCTTTCTTACAATGTGTTTTTGGAGAAAATTCACTCTTTGCTTTTCATCCCAATAATAACTCATGGTTTCCCTAATAACTGATGTCATGGTTTCCCACTGGTGCTGTGTAGCCCATTTTGCTGTGTTTCAGATGGAATATGCTAAGGAAATTGATTTGTAGGTATAGTCACTTCCAGTGAATACCAGTAATTATGAGGAAGAATGAGCCAAAGAGTGGGAAATGTTTGGAATGCTCTAATGAATAAATGTATGCAAGTGAGTAGAGAAAGGCTGAACATTGACATGTGAACAAGGAACTAAGATCCAGAGGATGAGATAGTCTATCTCACAGAAATCTAAAGATGTAGAGCGACATGGATAGGGGTGGTAAGCTGGTGGGTTTAGCAACTTGTTTGGATAGAGAAAATTTTGGAAAAGAGAGGAACTTGTATCCGTGTGGATTAGTAAATGGTCTTCTACTTTTTATTTCTTTGTTCCACACTCCAATTTCCCCAGGGATAAAGGGAAGCCAAGTTCAGTACAACTGCTGGCAGTGATATCTGAGGACCCACAGCTTCTTCTATTGCAGTTCAAAGTCAGGCAGAGCTGGACTCTTGTACACTTGTACTAAAATAATCTAAAAATCATCTCTTCCTTGCAACAGCTATTTTCCAGTAACTGTTTTGGAGCAGCAAATCTCAGTGTAAAAAGAGGCAGGTCAGGTAAGGAAAAATACTATGATAGTTTGTGTTCTTCTAACATCCAAACAATGCTCTCAGTGTCCAATCCATGCACAGAGATTTGCACAGATAGCATGAATCTAAGTTGGTCATAATGTCCTTTTTTTTTATTATTTTTTTCTGAAAGATGACCTCCAATGAAAGTATAAGGACATGAATGATTTTAATCTGTGGTAACAATGGAGAACCAGTCCTGACTGACTCCAGCCGCATAAATACACGAAATGACAGATTATCCTGCTACCTCACTCCCTGCTGCGTGAGAACACACATATACACTCAGTAGCACACAGCAAAATTCAAATTGGTCTTTATCTTTTATCTGTTGCCCCAGTGATTAATGCTGCTCTTGCTGGGAGACTAATCGAACGAGGGGAAATATGGAGAAAGAAACACTCATTTCTTAGGTTATCGTTATCACTGTTATTATTATTCCTTTAATATATTTTCCTCCTGTTAGAAGAACTTAATGTACTGACACAGCAGGAAGCAAGAGGTGAGAGTGGTTTTGATGGCAAGAAGATGAATGAGGCAGACCACAGCAAGTGGAACACAGGCATTTTGCAGAAGGAGGTGAGCTGCTGAGCTGTTTTGGGGCTGCATCATTTCATCTGAGAAACCAAGAAGATGTAGCAGGCTGAATACAGGTCCTGAACCAGGACCTACTGTTTTCTAAGTCCTGCTCAATTTATTCAGCAGCTGTCAACAAACCTCCTCTCAAAATGGTTCTTTACTTTCCCTGTGTAGTAAAACAAGGATATAGTGGTCCATGATCTGTCTCTCAGCCAAGTTTACAGGCAGTATTCTGGTGGAATGAGTAATACTTTGTAAATTCCCTTGGATGTTGTATTCCCTTTCTCTCCTGCCTGGTGCTTGGACTAGGTTTTTCATAGTGGTGCTATTACCTTCTAATTCCAGTTGAATCCTACAGACGTCTGCAGCATAGAGCAGAAAACTTACTCTGTGCTGTGGTAAAGACAGAAATGGAGGCCTTCTGAGTGAGTAGGAGTAGATTCCCTTTGTCATTTTTCCCCTGTGATCTTATGAAAAAAGATATAAAGGTAATTCAGAGGTCATACCTTATTTTATTTTCTCTTTGAGAAGAGGAATTCAGAAAGGAGTACCTGTAATAAAGGCATAGATTTGTTTGGGATTAAGGGTCATGTTGCCTCTCTCATTATTTCAGTGTTCTGGTTTTTTTAGTAAGTGTGACTACTTATTCTCCTAAATATAATCTTGTTGTGGTGAGATGGTGATGGACATCAAAAAGGAAATGATATGGAAACAGAAAGAGGAGCAGTGATACCTATGCTATAGAAACATTTTTTGGTAAGATCAGTATTCCCTGGGCTCTCTGTTTTATTACTCTTGGCTCTGAGTATATTGTCATAATCTTCTCTTCCTTCAAATAGTAGGCTCAAGACTTGAAAATATGTTTAGGGTCCAAATCTTAAACGTAATTATCTTAGCTCCCAATTGATTACATTTAGGAAGCAGTTAATCCTGTTGTTCTTCTCTGGAGCAATGCTGTATGTTTGTATTAATGCTTATATTAGCATGTAGGTCTCTAGTGCCCAGGCTTGTTTCATTGTAATAGACATAACTTCATTAGAGATATTCGTAGAACAGAAAGCTAAAACTGATTTTGTACACCTGATACGTGCAGCTCCTCCACTCACATTAGTCCCATACACGTCTCCCAGTCCACATGCACTACTTAAGTTGTTCTCTGACTGCTTGCTCTGTGACACTTTAGACTTGTGTAAGGAACTAAAATTGTTCTTAAGCTGGTAAGCAATGGTTTTTCATGTGACTGCTGCTGTCACCTTCTTGTCTTGTCTTGAGATTTAGCAATTTGTGAGAATGAAATTTAGAAATGTAGATATGCTGTGAAAGTCAGAATATACAGCCTGGTCCTCTGAAATCCCTGAAGATGTTCATCTGTAATGGTGCCAGAGGAGGATATACAAGAAATTATGAGCTTCCTCCAGAACAGATGGGCAGCTGGCCCCACTACATAAAAGAGCTGTGTGCAGGTGCTAAGGATCAGTCATCAGGTAGGATTTTCATCTGCTAGACATAAATAAGAATCCCAGAGATGATAGATAGATAGATAGATAGATAGATAGATAGATAGATAGATAGATAGATAGATAGGAGGAAGAAGGAGAGTTGTGTATATGCCTCAGAAGAAATACTACAGTGGGAGCCTCTCCTGTAGAGAACTTCTACCCTCACATCTGACTAATTGTGAGGTATTGTTTCTTGACTGAAGAAGAACTTTTTGGTGCTCAGGTGGACAGTTACATGTTCTTCTTCTGTTTATGGACTCGAGTACAGCAGAGAAATTTCTGCTTGCTTGGCTGTAGCATTTGTCACCCTGGCAAGAAGCAAGAACCACTCACAATCTGCTGTGAAAAGGCTTGGTGTCTCTCTGGATGCCTCTTTGCTAATGCCTGGTGCTTGCAAATTGCTTGTTTTATCCTTTGTTAGCTGAAGCCATGGAAATGGCAGTAATTTCTGTTTCATGTGATTCTTGGAGAGAAGGGAGAGAGCAAGTTGGCAAGACCTGTAAAGGATGTCAAGAGCGTGGCCATGGATTGCTAAGGGCAATGTTCACTTTGGACTTTAGGAATGCTGTAGGAATAGAACTGGGCTGCAGTCTGTCTTGCTCTTTTTATGGTAGTTTGGTTTACAGTTCCAGCTAGGTTCCCAGATCAGATGCTAGACCTGAATTACTCTCTCACTTCCACAAGGCCATATTTTCTTCAGTAGGGCTTGAGAAGCCCTTCTGCTGCAACTCTTGGCAGGAATTTATGCTCTCTTGATGACTACTGTAGTGGTGGAAATGAGACATCAAAGGCAGCCAGAGAGTTAGGAAGTTAAATGGCATCAGGGCTTCTGTTGAGAAGGGAGAAATAGGGTGAACAGAGGGCAATGTCATCACCTTCCCTGAGAGAGCTGCAGATTGAACAGGGCAGAGAGTGTAAATAACAGTTTACAACACAACAATCATTCTGAGTACAGAGAGAGGTAGTGGCACAGGCTGGCTGTCCTTCTGCTTCTATCAGATTTGGTCACTCTGAATTACTGACTGTTTTTCTTCTATTCAAACCTGATTTAATGATGGCAGTAGCTGAAGATCAGGACTGGCAGTTGTGGGTTTTTTAAACGTTTCTTTTCTGTTGTTAACTCTTCTTCCCATGCTTTTTTGTCTTTCTAGAGCTGAGAGGCAACTTCTGTGGTGGCAGTGAAAGGTAACAGTGGTTAGGCAGTGCTTTTCATCTTTTCAGCAGCTTTTTATCTCAGGAGCCTATCCACCTGCAATGGTCCATAAATTCAGACTAAGCATGTATGGAGAAATAGTGAGTTATTAAGTCAAAGCACCTATGTGTTTTACCTAGAAATCAGAAATCCACTTGATAATTGCATCTCTTTGAGCTAGAAATCCTCTAATCCTCTCCTATCAGTATATATTTTATTTACATGATGGATAACTTTTACTGTAGAACTATATGGGTATTCTATGAGATTTAGATTAGGGCTGAGTCGTAACTTCATCATGTTACAAGTTGGTCTGTTATGTAGCAGTCTCGTGCAAATTCATGCATAGAAAGAAAATACTTAGAAGAACAAACAAACAAACAAATCCCCAAAAACTCTGAACCAAACAAAAAAGACAGTCCAGACATGTGTAATTGCTCTTCTCTTTTGCTATCTAGGAAGATCTTTTAAAGGAAAAAAAAAAAAAAAAAAAAAAGTACTTTCTGAAGAAGAGATCTGGCTTTCATATAATGGAAGGAAAATTGAGTTAATAACTTGTTTTGTTTATTATTTTTCCATTCAGAGAGTGATCTTCCAGTGTTACTTACCTGAAAGTATGGTGTTTGAAAAATAACATGTTCTGACTTCTGAGATGTACAGATAAGAATTATGATAAAAAACATAATATGAATTGTAATTTCAAAATGGTAAAATATGTCACTGACAGCTGTTCATATACACTGGAAGAGACATGAACAAGTTAAATGTGTACAGTCCTATAGCTCTGCTATAGTGTCTGTAGAAGGTCTGTGTTTTTCCCTATCACTGCTTGTAGTTATTATTCATTTAATGAGGTCATGTTATTCCAGGTGCCAGTTCTGCTCTATTTTAATGTTTCTGGCATGATTTTCATTTGCACAGAGGAGTGAAATTAGCCCCACATGGAAGTATCAGGAAGAAAATTTTAACTAGATTGACCTTCTTTGGCATCAGACTGTATGCAGGGGTTCAGCCATTCCTCGTTCAACATACAGGATTTCCTTTCCTGTTTGTGTGTAATTTGTGTAAATTTATAATTCAGTTGATGTCTTTGACATAGTGCCAGGTAGAAGGAGTGGTCTAAAGCAATCCCTTCAGCCAAATCTTACTGGGTAGAGCTGTGCTTCTCTGTTGTGGAGCAAGGGAAATGGGAGAATTTTGGATCCTGTTGACCAAAGGCTTCAGTCTCTGGGATAGACAATGTGGCACCTGCTGGAGCACTGTGTATGAATGCTAACAATAATGAAAATGGGCATTAACAACTTTTCTTTCTGAAGCACCTTGCAAACTGTATCTAAGGATTATTTTTTTCATCACAGATACATAGCTATTGTAGGTTAGTACTTGCATTATCGTTTAATAATGCATAGCCAAGCCAGCAGTAGTTTGTGATGGCAATTAAAGAAGCTTTCAACAAGGATGGACATGAAGGAAGAAGCAAAAAAGATACAGAAGCAGAATATAATTGAACTTGTCATAGCATCAGGACACTCATAAATCAGATATTTTAAAAAAGGCTGCTGAATAGTCAAATTATCTCAGTAAGACTATTAGCTCAACAATAGCCCCTTCTGACAGGCAAAATTATGTGCACTGATGAAAGAGAATCCTCTCCATTTGCATTTCATGGCTGTACTTTCTGTATCTGATTAGCATGTGCAATCTGTTCTTATCCAAGGAGACAGTAGGTGGTTTGGGTTTCTTGCTTGTGTGTTTGTTTAATTTTTTGTTGGTTTTTTTTCTGTCAGAGAAAGACAGGTGGGTCTGGAGAACTGTGAAGCAGTATTTAAGTAGGTCTACATTAGCTCAGTTTAGGTAATCAAAAACATTCTTCATATCAAGTTTTCCCATTACTTATTGAGAAACATATCTCAGGCAAATTGATTCATACATGACCACATATTAAGATGGTTGTTATGAGGTTATACTACAGCTGTGTTCAGAGATAGCTGGGGGTCAAATTGCTACAACTAAACAGAAGATGTAATTGGCCAACCTGAGCATCAGAATCAGAGACAGAGACAAGCTTCAATACTTTGGACTACAACACTTTCCTTATTGAATTTTATCATTTTGCAGGTCATTATTCACATGTCTCTGATCACCCCTTTGAGCTGACTCCTGACAGAGCTGGCACATTGGGATATATGCTTGTACCTGAGCTGCTTCAGGTCACAGCCTGAGCTTCAATGCCATCCCCTTTAGATAAACAGGTTACACTGCACACTGTTCCTGACATGGAGCTGGGAAGGAATAGACACATGGTTTTCTTCGCTGCCATTGCTGCAGGGACAATAACCTCTGGCTGGTGGATGAGGACAGCTAGAGATGCTGATGTTTTCAACCACTGCCACAAAAGAAAAAAATGTCAGTCAGAGCTTTGTATTATAAACAATTTTATTTCTTAATATGGCAATATGGCAAGGCTTTTCAATGCCCTTGCAATGCCTTACTGAAGTTTTTCTGCATGGCATTTCATTTGGTAATGCTAAATGCAGATACATATCCGAAGTTTTAAAGGCGATACAGCAATTCACTCAGCAGGATATCCTTTTTCTGTAGGTGTATTCACTTAACTTTTTTCTGGGACTGCTGTTCCTTCTGTGACATTTCTGCCACTTTGAAGTCCTTCTTGAACCACTGAAACATTTTCATTTGTTGTCAAGGGTTTTAATAAAAATTATTTTTGTCTTTGACCTCTTACACTGGGATCTCACACCCTGTGCTGGCATCCCATGAGAATGGTGTCTTTGTTGCTTCTTCTGTGCCAGGCTAAAATCTTAGTTTCTGATGAATTGCTTTCTCTTTATAAAAGAAAAGTCAAGTGAGCCTAATTATTTCCCTGCCCAGGAGTGCAATGTCTCTTATTAAAATACACCTTGCGTGGCACATCTGCACAGTCCTCTCACTGAGGCTGAGATGCTTCCTGTGCTCTTCAAGGCTTAGGTAAAAGAGATAAGCTCACATGTGCTTTCCAGGCTTTCCATCTTTATCTCCAGACGTAGAAAACAAATCAAAGAAAAACCATTCATGTCAAACTCTGGATTTTTTTTCTCCTAAGTTAAAAAAGGCTTTCTGAGATGTGGAGCACTTCTGAATGACCTCCACTGTGCTTTCTGAAGCTGCTCTGCTGTGGAGTGTTTATGTGCTGTCACTGGCAACCGTCTCCCTCCAAAGAATTCGCAAAAACATTGTTAGACTGCTAGGGCTCTGACTTAACCTTTTCTGTCTCAGCTTGCATCTTTTTCTTTTCTCATTCCCTCTCTTGCCATCACATCACACCACACTGTTTCTCCTTTCTTATCCAGGTCTCTTAACTATCCACAGCTCCCGACTGCTGCTTCAGTGCTTCCGCCTTTTGTTTATTGTAATGTCAGCTGAATTCAAACCTTATTCATTTATATAAATACACTCAAATAGCATTTCTCTTTCAAGTCCCACAAATATTAGGGACCCTGTAGTATCCTTAGCCCCTTGAAGAGGGTTTTCTCTTCCCATTTCCATCAGATTTGCAAAGTCCAAAGAAGACGAAGCTCTTTCTTGGGAGAATGGGAGGCACCTGCCTTGCAGGGCTTAATCTTAATTCGATCAACAGGCTTAATGGACAGTAGCTGAGACCATGAAATGGGGAGGAGGTTTCAGAGGATACTGTTAACCTGCCCAGAGCATCTGCTCATGGATTTTGTATGTGCGTGCTATATTCCTCTTGGATTGTGTCTCTGGGTGTTGATTCCAAGAGTTTGAGGATTTATTGCATTAAAATATTTTCTGCTTTACAGTATTTTCCTGGCTAAGGTTCCTGCAAGCACTGTTTATGAAGACACCTAATCCTCCCAGGTTGTTTATTACTTAATCATGATAACAGAGCAGTATATTTCACAAATTATAAAATATTGACATTTATTTGTTTAAAAACCTGTTGCTTTTTTATTTGCCTATCCTTAGTTTTTATGTTTCAGGACATCACAAATGGGACCCTCTGGTTAACCATTCCTGTTATGCAATTTTTTTCTGTAATCTAGTCTTTCTCTTTTTCCAAACTAACCCATCCTCATCCATGAGAACTGGAAGCCTAAAATTCAGTGCATTGTGGAGAAACAGCTTAAGCCAGTGTCCATTAAACTCTATGCCTTTGTCTAGAATGCTCTTACTCACCTGAAACAGCTGACTTCAAAGCTGTCACATTCACTGTAGTAACAACAGTTACTGCAGAGAGGTGAAAACTTAAGCTAGCTATAAATTGAAATAAGTTGACTCTCTTCTTTGCAACCAAAATAAACAAAACTGGTGTGAATAAAAAATAAGAAAAGCAATGAGAATGAAAGAACAGGTTTCTAATCTAAAAGTTAATATAATCTAATCCAAAATTGTTTCTTTATACAGCCTTCTTTGTTTTCTTTTTATGCATTCTCCTTTCAGAGGCAATGGCAAGCTCAAGATCCAGCTTGTAACTATCTTCTGCCACCTCATAATAATCTAAGAATTACATTTTATGTGCTACCCAGGGTGGCTTATAGGCTGTTGCTTTTCTGTCAGTAAAGCAGGATATAAATGAAATGAAATGAAGTCGGTGCATAAGGGATTCTTTCATTGCTGCAGAAATGGTCAGGTATGATAACCTGGGATTCTGAGAATTGTGGGTGTTCACTGCTTGCCACTTACTAGTGGCAACTTCCAGTACCTGAAGGGGGCCTGCAGGAAAGCTGGGGAAGAACTTTTTATGAGGGTAAATAGCAATAGGACAAGAAGTAATGGCTTTAAACTGGAAGAGGGGAGATGTAGGCTAGACATTAGGAAGAAATTCTTCACTGTGAAGGTGGTAAGATACTGGAACAGGTTGCCCAGGGAGGTTGTAGATGCCCCCTCCCTGGAAATGTTCGAGGCCGGGTTGGATGGGGCTTTGAACAACCTGGTCTACTGGGAGGTGTTCCTGCCTATGGCAGGGGGATTGGAACTAGATGATCTTTAAGATCTCTTCCAACCAAAACCATTCAATGATTCTTTTCTGCCTGGAAAAGTGTCTCTTTATACAGGCAGGCTGTAGTCTGCCACTTGCAGCTTGAGTAGGAAACACCTGAATTCCTTCTGGATTGGTAATACTCAGAGGGCTTTTTTGCAACAGCTTTATTTGGCTTACTTCCAGAGCAAAACCAGTATTCTTCTCCCCAAAATTGGTTTAGATCACTCTTACAATCAGACAAAGTGGAAAGGAAAACAAGAGGCATGGGTTTTCTTGATATGACCTTAGATGTGGAGACAAAAAAAGAGAAGTATAACAGTAAAACATACTTGTGAATTGTATTTAAGAATAAGGATGTTTCCAAACTCATTTGTGATTTTAGCTGGGTGGTGAAGTTGGCAATTATCTGCTTCCAAAGCCATCTGTCACCGAGGCCGTCCTTTCTCTGAGTATTTCTCTTGTCCTTCATGCATCCATGCTGAAATGTCTTTCCCACCTGCCTGGGCTTACAAGGCAGCTGAGCCTGCCATTCAAAGGTAAGAAGGGCTGCAGCCCCTTTTCTGACATACCAATCCTGTTGTATTCTTTAAGTGACACATACCTTCCAGCTAGACAGGATGTTTTCCAGGCTGTGCAAGGTTTTTCTCAATTCATATTGAGAAGCATTCACTGTAATATATGCACTTCAATATCTGCCCAGTTTTGCTTCACTTTGAGTTTTTTCTCAAACTTACATGTAATACTAGAAGAATGCTGAGCTTAGTGTGTCCTCTTTTATTCTTCCTGTGCTGTTGCTCGGTTTGGGGCAGCATGCTGTCACATGTGTCACTACTGACATGGCTCTACGTTATGAATAGGTAGCTACAGAAATGCAAGGTGGGACTTGTCACCATGCTGAACTTCAGTAACAGAAAAATTAGCTGGGTAGTCATAGCATGTACCTAAAAACATCTTTATAACTAAAGGAAAGAGATGTCTCTAGAGAGACATTATCCCATCCTAAAATAGATGCCTGACTTAGGAGGAATGAACTGTCCCCTGGAGATCCCCATAACTGTAAAAAGAACCTGGAAAACTAATCTGAGTGGATATTGGATGTCTGGATAAGTATGTTTCAGTGTTATGATAGTGTGTCTATACTTGCATGAACATTTTTTATTTTTTCTTGGTTTTACTTTGTATTACTTTCAATCTTGCTTTTGTTATTTTCTCTTTGTCAGGAGCTAGGTTTGTTTCTACTATTCATGCTAAAGCATCGTTTCAAATTAGCTGGATTAAACAACCTCTTAATAACCAGTTTTGACTTCTTTAGCAAATTCTTCAGAGTAATGTGCTGAGTCCATTCTTACTAAAATAAATAACTTCTGCAATCATCTTCTCTAGTACAGGCCAGAAGATAAAACCTCAGAATCAACTCTCAAGGCCTGAGCTACATGATTCTAGGAGCCTATTGTACGAAAACCTTATATGAGTCACTGGGTCAAGTTCCCCACATATTGTAGGCACCATTTTCTATGGTCTCTTAAATAATGTTTCATTCCCAGACTTTGCCTGAAATTTCAGAATAATATTGCCTAAGACACTTTAACCTCTATGTGCCTAAGTTTCTTCCTTGTGTAATGTAGGTTTGGTATTTCCTTTTTCTTCTTTTGTGAAGTGTTTTGAGTTTTATGGCTTAAAAAAACTAAACAATTGTTTGTATCAGTACTATCATATTATATTTGATGGATCTTTTCTGATAGAGTCTAAAGAAACTTCCTCTTGGTTGGCATCTTTATGGAGAACATGCAGGACACTGGCAATAACCAATGCCCTTCTTTGGGCATAAATAATTTTTATTTATTTGATGCACTAGAAACCCAGCAGGCAGAGTCAACTAAGTTGCTTTTTGGACTCTGTAGAAATTAAAAGTGCCCTTGACAGGACTCGGTTTGCTAACTTGCAAATTGAAAGTACACTTCTCTTAGCTCACAAGCATGGTCATGTGATAAAATGGGTGCTGTCTGCCCTCAGCCTGGAGCTGCATAGATAAATGAAAATGCTTGTAAAACTCAGCACTTGTCACTGCTGGGACTGCAGGTAACCACAGCAGGAGAAGAGCTGTACATGCTGTGTTGCTATTCTGAGTTGTGTAAAAATAACTTTAATTTTCTTTTCTGAGTACTGTCTTTTTGTCCTGCATTGTTCTGCAGAGCCTTATGCAAGCCAGCACAAACTTGTTAGTGTTTCTGGGAGAAGCCTCCGCTTTTGACTACAGAGAATCAGGGGCTGTCTTAGGTGTCTGAAAGCAACTGGGTGTATCTCCAGGAAACTGGTATTGCCTAGAGCAATTATTCTGGTGCGGGGAACTTGTATGGCTCTTCTCAGTGGATGGAGTCACCAAAAGAGCATCAGTCAAACAGTACAGTGAACACTCTCATGTTTAGGCTTTTGTTGTTCTTACTGTTACATTTGTTTAATTATCTTGAGTGCTTACCAAAGGAGAAGAGGTGGCCTGGGCTGTGAGTTAGAGATAAGATAAATCAGAGATTCTGAGCAGTTAGGCTGTCAAAAAAAATGTGGTATCAGACTTCTTAGGCCCATTTTTACACACAGGCAGGGTATGTTACTGTACTTACACTTATTTTTTAATAAAGAATTACCCAGAGCTTTACTGCAGACAAATATACCACTTAATTATAACAGTAGTACTACAGTAAACCAGCATCCAGCTGTTGTTTGTGGGTCTGTTTTTTGTTCCTAGTGCACACCTGTACAATTAAGTTATTTCTTTGAGCTATGTAAAACTATAATTGGAGATACCAGTATCATGCCAGCATGCAGTCGTCTGGTATCTGATAGTTACCAATAGCTACCAAATGCTGTTAGCTGTTTGAGCTGTCAAAATTGAATGTAAATGTTGGGCTGGTATTTAAGGGGATGTTGAAAAATGAAGTGAGGTATATTGCTAAATAACATCAGTTTGGATTAAAATAGCTCATTCAAACTTTTAATGGAAAGAGGGAGAATTTTCAGTCAATGTCATTTCTTAACTTCAACACTTCATTCCTGTATGGCAATGACTTTCTGTCACTTTATAGTGAGTTCCAGTTACCTCTTATCAGCCTCTGCCTGCTCTTATGTCTGGTATCTGCACCACACAGGAAAAGGATTATTGCTTTTCTTAAATTAATTCTTGCAGTACTTTTTAATGCATGGATAATTTGTTTGTGTCTTAGCTTCTATAAAAGCTTCCCTCTGTAGAGACTTCAATTTATTTAGGGGCTGAAAGAAAATTCTTCTTTAACATTGCAGACCTAGAGCTCTCAACTAGTTTTGTCATCTCCTAACAGCATTGCTCTCAAGACAGTTTTACCTCTTTCCTAATTTTTGCTGAATATATAAGAAAGCCTGAGGCCGGACTGTTGTCTTTCTCCCCTGTGTCAAGATTGGTGTCTCAGAGACATACTGTCCCCAGCTGGAAGGACCTTAAAGGTGATTCAGACTTTGAGCATCACAGCATCTTCCAATACTTCCTTAGTTATTCTTAGATAACAAGCTTCTGCATTGCTGGCATGTGCAAGCATCAGTGATACTGTGCTCACTGAAATGGAAGGAATATTTTAAAACAAAGGTTTATTAATTTTGCTAGTATATAGGTTTTCCTTAACCCCTTGGAGGCTTTTGAAACACATCTGTGACTATATCATCTGAATAAGAGAGTGTGCTTACTGCCTCTAGGATTCCAGAACACATCCAGATTTAAGATTTCTGTGTCTTATGTGAAATGTGTCAGTAGGTATTATATGTCATAATTTTTGACTGACTGCTGAAGCCTTTGGTAAACCTACCACTGGTTCAAATGTGAAGCAGCAGTGAAGCAATTTGGTGGAAAGTAGTAGTAGTCCTGACCTCTAGTGTGGTAGAATTGATCCTACAATTGTAAGATATGGCACTGTAGTACCCCTCGGCTGCACAGGAGCATTGATATTATCTGTCATTTCCTTCCTCAGTGCACATAAGGCATGACTTACAGCTCACCTCTCCATTTTAGGATCACTGTTTCCCATACTGAACTTGTAACCATTTCTGTAGGAATAAAACTCCCTAAAATCAGTAGCCTTTACTTCTGGTAACATCTTCTCTTCAGTGAGTGCTTCCCTCAGCAAGAGACTCAGTATCCCAGCTTCAGAGGCTAAAGGCTGGCTGGCAGACTACATAGATCTAACAGAGCTTAAGCAAAAGTGTTACAAATTTCAGGGATACATTATCAGTCGAGAAAGTCCAGGTAACTCCCATGTCTATGTAGCCAATGAAAAAGGGGTTGAAGTTTGTCCTTCATAATATCAACTGTGTCCACTAGACTTGACATTTGAGCCTTTGCCATAGGAGATCTTATAGCCTTACTGGAATGAATAGGAAAAGTTCAGTATCTTGAATTTTACTTATTAACTAGACAAGTTCTTCTTTTCAAGAACAGTAAGGAGCCTGGAAATTCAAGTAGATCATCTGGGAAGCTTTTGGATACACAGTTTTGGTGACTTGTTTTTTGTGGGGTTTTTTTTGTTTGTTTTGGGTTTTTTGTGGTTTGTTTGTTTGCTTGTTTTGGGTTTCGTTGTGGTTTTTGTTTGGTTTGGGAGGGGTTATTTTTTTTAGAGTTTGCTGCTTTTTTTTTTTTTTTTTTTCTGTTGCTGTTGTGAATATCTCAGAGCACACCTGCAGTACCCTGACAAAAGAGTATCTCTAGGGAAAAGATTCCTTTTCATTAATAGGCTAATTCCCTGGTGAAGCAGCACTGTACAACCCCTTGCTGCCATCTCCTGCCACCAGCCCAGCCCATGGGCACAGATGATCCAATAGCAATGAAGTGGAGGTTAGAGAAACTTGATAATGTTGTGCCACTGTCTGTTGTCTGGCATTTTCAGCCAATGGATAATGACTGCACAGAGGTAGCTGTGCTGCACTAGGACTTGGAGAGATGTTCACATTAGCCTAGGAATGACATAAATATATGGAAGCACTGACACAGCAACTTATTTGTTTTCGGGTCAAGACACTGCAGATGCCCCTAGGTAATCAGATCCAATAAAAACACTGCCTGCCTTGACCTTTGAAGCTAACAAATTGTGTTGCAATCAGTCACACTCTTTTTCTTTCACACTCTCCCTCTCCCTCTCTTTCCTTCTAATTTATGCACCTCATTGACAATGCAAAGCCTCTTCATTTACAGCTGGGAATAGGAGAGTTTTCCGTAGGAAATGTTTTTTTCTAAACAGAGTAGATGTATCATTAAAGAGATATTTTTGTATGGTCTTCTAGTAAATGGTTAATTACTTGAATGTTAGGGAAAAGCACTACACTTTGGATATTGATCTTGTATTTTTTACCAAATAACGTAAGAATCATGGAGAGTAGCGAGGTAATCTGGTTTATTTGATTTTGTTTGTTAAAGAACACCATGACTGATAGAGTCCTTAAAACCTCTGCCAAAATAGCCCAGGTTTATTAATTTATTGCTTGCAGTATGCTGATTTTTTTACAAAAATATTTTCCATGGCTTCAGAAAATATTGCACTAACAATCACACTTCTTCACGTCCATGTGTTAAATCACTGGAGGTATCACTTCTGTCTCTTCCTGAAAGAGCCCATTATCGTAGATACTAAGGGCTAGTCTATAACCTGAGAAGCCTCCTAACATGAGAAAGAGTTTAAGTCTTTAAATCTGAAACCATCAGCTGAGATGCTTCACTAGAACAGGTTGCCCAAGGAGGTTGTGAGTGCCCCATCCCTAGACATGTTCAAAGCCAGGTTGGATGAGACTTTGAACACTCATCTAGTGGGAGATGTCACTGCTCATGCAGGGAGGTTGGAACAACATGATCTTTAAAGTGCCTTCGAAGACAAACCATTCTTTGATTCTATGACATATTGTCCACAGTAGTAAAATAAAGAGCTTGATCACTGGAATACTCTCATGGCTCATTTTCCTGTATTTAAACACATTAAGAATGTGACAAGAGTGGGCGTTAGAATTTTCTCCTTAAATGGCAACTTTATGCTGGGGTAAGGGATTTATGACTTCAGGGGGATAAGTCATCTTCACAAAGGTTATTATTTCTGCGGAATAGGATCATGACCTACTGATAGAAGGAAGTTTGTAATGAGAAATCTTTGGTCTTCAGCACAGTTGAAATTCAGTATTGCCAGACTTTTTTCAAATAAAGATGCTATAAAGACTTTAAAAGGTTGCTTTTAAAAGAATATTTGAAGTGCTGGAGATGATGCTATTGAAATCTGAGTTGAAGAAAACATTATCAGCTCTCCAACTCATATATATTGTTTGTGTGTGCCTCCTATGCAGCTATCAGTGTGGCCATACACAGGAAAGATAATGATTTTCCATCAGCTGTCCATCCTTCTTTTTGTAATGTTGGCAGTTAGAAGCCTATGGAGTATGGCTTCTGCTGCAATATGGAATGATTAATCACTGGTTAGGAAGGAAGACCTGCTTACCTGTAGGAATTACCTGTAGGACCTGCTATTCCCTGTAGGAATAGCAGAGCTTTGACATGTAGGCTGATGCCAGAATAACAGTCATTACCAAACTCTCTGACATTGGGGGATACTCAGCAATGTTCTAGGAGCAGTAAGCCATGTCTAATTTGCATATTAATTTACATACATATTTTAGACATAACGTATTCCAGAAGCAATGCTGTTTGTAATCTGTTCTTCTTTAAGAAGTCACCAGCTATTGATTCAACAACATATACACCAGAATATTGTGAAGACAGGTTGCAGGACATCTCTATGTCTGCAGTGAATCATGACTGTGTGCAGCATCTCCTCTGATCCCAGCTTCCTGACCTCTCTGCTCACTTGTTCTCATGAATGATGTAGAACTGCAAGAGGAAAGAATTCTTCCATCTGCCACCTCTTCTAATAGCTAGTGACTGATTTATCTCCTGAAAACCATTTTTTTTTTTTCATTCCAGCTTCTCTCTAGCCTGCCTCTGACCCAGGATCACAGTTCCTGTAAGAGAACAGATCAAGAGAAAGGCCTATGATTTTCCTCTTTACTAAAGTAAAACATGTTTTCCAGGTGACAAGGATAGGCTAATGAAGTGAGAGAAATCAACGTTTCATCTATATTGTCATTGCCTCTAAAATACTGTGGCAAAGCACTCAGATTTTGCAGTAGTGTGATGCAAGAGTTCTCTCATATAGGATACATTCACTGCCTTGATCCTGTAAATAAGACAATGCCTATGAACTCTGATAGTGTGGCTTGATGTGATCATTGGTAGATGTGAGTGCAGGGTGCCCATTCTGAATGGGATTATCTGATCTGCTACAGTAGGAGGCTCAGTAAGAGATGAGAAACTATTTCTCTCTGCAGGTAAGAGATGGGGCAGGGTACTGTAAGTGGAGGGGCTAAAGGATGCTCTGATCTGCTTTGGCAAATGCTATGCTACTGGTAGATTGTCCTGAATCAGTAGAAATTTGGAGGAGGTGGCTTAACAAGATGACAGGAATGTCAGTAATCAATTGGCGTCTTTCAGAAAGGCAAACAGTTTTCTTTTATATATAGTGACTTCTACATTGTGTCCCGTCACAGCTTCCATTTTTTGTATTTGACAATTAAGCCTTTTACTTTAAAGTAATCCATGAGCAGAGGACTAATATTCTCATGCCATGCATGTCCTTAGTTGCCACTAAGTGTTGAAGTCTGACTTGGACTGAGTCCAGAATAGATACCTCAAGGCTGCACAGCTTTGAAGCACACGGAAACTAAATAAGTCATGTATGAAAATCAAAGTGTATCAGTTCTGCAGTCAACAAAGAAAGAAGAAACCAAAATTAGGAATGCAAGCTGTCCAGAAAAAGGAAGGTCAGACTTGGCTTTCTCAATAAGGCATACGGGAATCAAAACACTTTTAGACAAGAAGCAGAATTTCTACTCTTTCTTCCTCTAAAGACACTGTCCTTAAGAAGTATTCAGTATTCCTAGAAACATGTAGTTTTAAAACACTTAGTTGTCCCATGAATATTTTGGAATTGAACCTGCTTAGAGTTTACTTTTACAAAGTAAAGGAAACTGAAATCACATGTTTCTGTTTGTCTTACTGTTGTATGCTTCTATTTGTCTGAAAAACGAGCAACCCTTTTTCAGATATGTATATGGTTATATAAAACCATAAATGTATGGTGTCATGGTACACAACCAGAATCTGTTTGCAGATCAGCCACTGCCCTGCTTTGTGATGTTGAATTAATTAATAGAACTCTAATTTTCTGGTCATAAAGTGTAAAGACGCATCTCTCCTAGGACAGTGCTCCAATAAATTAATGGTCATAAAGCATGTTGCAAGATGCTCTTCAAGGGTAGATGTCAGATAGGAGGCATAGGAGCTAGGACAACCCAAGAACATCAAAGGAGACTGTTTTATAGAACAACCTTATATTGAAACCCTGTTCCAGGTTGTAAAATGCCTTCAGGAAGAGTGCATTAGAGCAGTGATCATCCTGCTCAAAAAGACAGCGAAAGGCAAGGAAATTGGTTGAAATTATGTATGGTGACCATCTGCTGAGATCTTTCTGTGTTTCTGCTAGGAACTATTTCAGCTATTCCGACAGCCTGCCTGAAAGGATGAAAGCACCCTGCACCATGCAGGAATCAACAATAATAGCAGAGAACAATGCTCCTAGGCCCTTAAGTTGTCTGAAACTGTTTTTCAGGAAGCACGATTTCTCTGTGTTGTCTTGATAACAAACCTTTTCAATCAAGGTTTGCCCCACAATACTCTTGTGACATGCTTTTGAGGTGTACTCTTCTTTCAGAGATAGGAAAGCAAATGCAAAATTGTCAAGCATTTTGCCTGAGGCTGCACAGGGAATCAGGGCCACACCAGAGGACTGCTCCAGAGTACTCCTGACTGAATTAATTTACTCTGACTGCCTAGTGCTCTCTCTGATGGATGCAGTCATTTCAGTTACTTCTCTGAGCTTAAAGTAGGGAGAGGAGGTATTTTAATTAGCATAGTGCCATCTTGTTTCCTCAGTGTCATGACCTATTCCAGTTTGCCCAAGAGCACTTCTGTTACCTTTAGCATTTTTCTTGCAGCTATCTGTTTTTCTTTTAAACTATGATTGCAGACAAGGAAAAGCTCATAAAACCATCTGTTCAATCTAGTCAGATGTTTGATCAATTCCTTTTTTTTAGAAAAAAACCCAAACTTCTGAAGATTAATATTCTACAACTTCTTTACAAAAACCTTCTCAATGTTTATTTACCTTTATCTTTAGAAAATGTATCCTAAAATCTCCATTGCTCTATAATGAGCTCATAATTTTTGTCATGTTCATCTTTCAAATCATATCCATCTTGCTAGCCACGTTCTTTGCAGCACATTTCTACATATTTTAATACTATTGCCATATTCAAACCAAAGCTTCTAGGTTAAAGAACAGGTTATTTCAGCTTTCTTCTCACCTCCGTTTTCTAGAGATCTGATTGTTCTTCTTGCTGTCACCTTGATAGTCTCCAGCTGTTTACCCTGTAACTTCACAGGCTCTGTAGCACCCAAACACAATGCTCAAAAGATTTACAGACACTGAATGCATTGTATAGGAGACCATACTACACCTCTGTTTTGTATTTGTGCCATAAACTATAGCTCTGTTTGTGCATTTTGGTTTATGGTCCTCATTTTAACATCAGCATGAGCTTTCTGACTGGTGTGTCCTGTGATGTACTTCTCTCTCTAGGTCCTGCTCTTCACAACTCTCTGGCTGATTGGTCCCCATTTTGAGGTCAGGCAGGTTTTCATTGTGAATTACTGCCAGTTATTCTCTGTATATGTTTTTTCAGTTGTTTTTATGCCATTGTGTAGCAATATGAGTAGCGCTGTTTCCCCGTGAGTCTTAGTTGAAGGATATTCAAGGTACAACATGTTCTGGTTTTACAATCCATGGCAAAACCAGGCTGGTGTGATACAATCTGGTATCCAGCTATTCTGTTACTCACCCCTACCTTATCTTCAAAGCACTTAGAGTTTGAATATTCTTCCCTTCTTTTCCACCTCTGCAATATTGAAGCTGAAAATGTGTTGTAGACATTACCAGGAAAATCATGATCCTGAGCTTCCCTCTCTACTACTTGTGAAGTCTGTCCACTGACTTGGACACATAACTTGTTTTGGAAGTCTTTAGTTATCTGTCTGCAGTAACAGGATATTGATTATTGTGGGTAGAATATCAGCATCAGGATGTTCAATACAGAAGCCTTGGGTTGGCTTAACAATGAAGGAGTAGAGGGAGAAATTATACTTCCTAGAAAGCATTAGAGAGTTGCTAAGTAATTTCTTGAAATCTGTTCTAGCAATAAAGACATGGTAGAGGATACACTCCTCAAAACTGCTTTTTTTCAGAATGACAGAGATCAGAATATGGAAAAGAAGGGATGCTTAGATTAGCAAGAAAAGGTTTCTGATGGAATAGGGGAGCAAGTGCTTGCAAAAACTAAAAAAATCCAAAAAAACTAACAAATAACTTCTGTAGAACAGAAACTAAGTATGCATTATTTTCATACATAATTATATAGCTCAGTGACTGTGATTTTAGGGAAGTTGATTGAAATGGTAATTAAATTAGTTTACTGTAAGAAAAAGCACCTGAATTAATGTAATAGGAGAACCAAAATCAGGGATTGATTCTGTGCTTCCTCAGTCTGTTAGTATTAATTCTTTGCCATCCATACAGTGAATACAATGAAACAAATAAATGAGACTTATTTAATCTTTAAAAAAATGCTTGTAAGAGGTGATAAAAAACCAAAGCTGTCAGATAGTAAGTGGTAAATGTCTGTCATTGGTTTGAAACTGGCCAAGGACAGAAGACTGAAAAGAGAAATAAATGCTCAATTTTCAGGTTAATAGAAAAATGGCATAAGGTTAATAGAAGGGTGCCTCAAACTTCTGTTTGAGGACCACTGTTATTTAATCAGTGATGTGGAAGAGGGGGTAAGCAGTGTAGGTGCAAGATTTGCAGATGATAAGAAATAATTTATGAGAGTTTGTGGTAGAGAAAACCATGAGGAATTTTGGAGGCATTTAACAAAGGAGTCTGTATTGACAGCAGAACATCACATGCAACCTTTTGTTGACAAACACAAAGTTATGCCCGTTGTAGGGAATAATTTGAGTTGTTCATACACACTGCTGGGTTCTAAATTAACTGTAGCCATTCAGGGAGAAAAAAAAAAAAACTAGGGGAGATTGCCAGCAGCTTAGTAAAAACATCTGCACATTGCACAGCAGAAGTCAAAAGGCAAATACTGAGCTGTGATACAGAAATAATGGGCTAGAAAATTCCACTGATCAAGGCATTATATAAAACAGTGGTACATCCTTACCAAGGATGCAGCATTCATTTCTGTTCATAGAATCATGAAATAGTTTAACTAGAGGAAGTTCAAAACCAGCTGCTAATGTTGACAAGAAACACAAGAGTAAATTGCAGCAGGACATACTTGGGAGTTTATGGCTCTTGCCAACAAAGACAGGCAAGCACGGGAAAATTCCTAAATGGTCTGAGGAGGAAATGCTGAATGTTCTTACTTGTCCTTTCTGAAACTGCAAGAACAGGAGGATTTCAGTGGATTTGAAAGGTGATACATTTAAAGACGACAGCAGAAAATGAGTTACATTCAAAAGATAATTAACCTGTAAAACTAATTACAGAAAGAGGCTAAATCAAAGAATTTATCAGTGCTCAAAAGAGGATTAAATAAGAGTATACTAATGAGAAAATCCTCAGTAATATTTTATAGGATTCCTAACAGAGATTTAAATTTGTTTTAATGAATTAACAGAAACACACTAAGAATTAGAGAGAACTGGTAAACATGGTTCCTAGTGCCACATGGTGAGGTGGGTATAGGCTCCTTCTGGAGACAGGTGCTTGCATTAACTCTGGGGAGTACACAGTACTGATCTAAATAGATAGATTGCTTGTCTGGTTGGGTATTTGCCATCTCCTTAAAGATTACATTAAATGTGGTGAATGAAATTTTATAACGTATATTGCATGTTCAGATTAGAGGGCTCAGTTTGGTTTGCCCTTTCAGGAGGAAGTATCTGTTGCTTAGAATGTGAACTCGTCAACTTTCTTATTACTGCAAGAACATGAATGTAGCATTTGTTATATCAGTAATGGTAGTATACCAGGGTATAACTAACATTTTAGTGAAATATAAATGAGAGCAGAATGCATCCCATTTTCCCTTAGAATTCAAGAATTTATTGTAGAATAGAATAACAAATTTGTATATAATTCATCATCTCTATTTGAAGAAACTGTTTTAAGAACGGTTTTAGCCTGGGATCTCTCATTGACATATATATATACAGCTTGAGAAAAGTCTGCTTTGCTAATCTTATATATAGCAGCAAGATCAGCTGTACAGTGTGTGACAAAGATGAGGAGCTGTGGTACAATTCAGGTTCTCCCTATCATGAAAACACCAATGTGATCAAACAGTGAAATACACAGCAGATGAATAATTAAATCCAGATGTCATTTCCATTGTTGACAAGCATGAAAGAAAAGACCACAGACTCATTAAAAAATCACTTATTAGGTAGACTTCATTTTTACCTTCAAAGTGAGCTGCAAAATCCCTTCCATGGAAAAAAACATCATACAGATGTATAAAAAAATCAGGAACCTGCCTGCCGTTTAAAACTAAATAGTACATGATCTCCCAGTGGTAAGCACACTGAACATAACTAGGTTCACAGCTTAGTTTGCTTAAGGAGAAATAATATAGTTATCATTAAACTCCTTAGGAAACTAGCATTAATAATGTTTCTTGGTTATCAGGGGTTTCATTTTTCCTTCAGGCAGAGCTGAGGAAATATGAAGTTTAAGCCGTCACTGAGTGTGATAATGAAGTCAGTCCATTCCAGTGCAAGACCAGAGTCATTCTTTATCACACTTGAACACAGCACAGGCTGTGGGGCTGAAAGCTGTTTTTCTAGTTGAAAAAGTTGCTGAGTTCACAGATAGCTATCGTTCTTGCACACGTTGTGCTTTGTGTGGAAGAGCAAGAATATAAAAAGTACCCCCCAAATCTTCCAAACCAAAGAAACTGAATTGCAAAAGAATCTTAAAAAAAGAAAACAATTGCATTGCCTTTCTAAGCTTTTGCCTACCTAAGACTTTCCTTCAAATGTGGAACTATTCTACATTTATACTTGAATTCACATGCCTGTCTTTCATTTAACTTTACGTTATACCCCACATGCATCCCACATTACTGTTTATACTTACTCTTGCTCACATTGATGTGTAAACTCATCATTCACTGGTGCCAGAAGAGCTGATGCTTACACAGACTCAGAATATATCATTTTCCATGCTTCTTTCCTAATAACATATGTATACAAACAGGCATGCAAAATTGTATTAGATACATATAAATAAAAATTCTAATATCCTTACACAAGGAATGAAAAAATCTAAGCATCAGATAAAGTAGATTTAATTGGTCAAAAATTCATCAACAGAGCTAAAGCTTCATTGGGTTTTTCTCTGAATCATTTATTTAATATTCATTGACTTGCAGTCAGTTATAGCAGCAGGCCTTCAGCATATCAAACATCTACAACCTCAAATGCTTTAAAATCCATTTCCACTTTCTAATAATCCCTCTGCGCATTCCTGGGCTGATCTTTTCATATGTAATGAATACACACACTGGTACAAATAGACAGCTGCTTCTGATGCTATGAAAATGAATTTGTAGCTGTGTTGTTTTCTGCTACACCTTTTGAAACAAATTATTTTCTTCTTATGGGACAGACACTAAGCATACCATAACTCAGAGAGCTCAGAAATTACTGTGTCCTGAACTTGCTGGTCACAAACTTGACGTCATGTTCAACTGTACCACTAAGGACAATGGTCCTGGCAGTTGTGGTAAAACCAGGTAAAGGTCATTGGGAGCACCTCATCTATTGGAAACTCTGAAACAATTTTGTATGAAGAAGTGTCAGACAAAGTGCCTCTATAACACTACCAGAGGAACAGGGTGTTTAACTTTCCAAAGTCTCTTTTACAGAGACCATACAGAAATTAAATCCTGTAACACATGAAGTACTTTCAATAAGCCAGAAGCCACTAAAAGCAAGAGTGATGTTCCAAAGATGGTGCAGTGTGAGCTGTATGAGTCACACTGACAAAAAAATGAAAGTTAAGTAGCCATAGTAATATTTATATTTACCCCCTTTGAAGCTAGTGCAGCAATGGTTGAATTAGAGCCTCCAGCTAGTGTTATCTATAGAGGAAAAGGCAATGCTTCATCAAGTCAGCTGATGATGATGTCAGGAACACACAGCTCTTCCTAGCGTATTTTTGCTAAGATCCCACACTGCAACGTAAGTAACAAATGATCATATAAGTAGGCTATCTGCAGAGCTTGTCAGGCCCAAACAAAGAATTTCAAAACAACTCTGAACAGATCTGCATTTCCTGTGGTGCTGCTGCAAGCCGATTCATATGCCTACAAAAAAAAAAAAAAAAAAAAAAGAAAAAATAATTTTAAAATTACACATATTATGAATGTGTATTGTTTAGTTAAAGGATGCTGAAGCAAAAGTGCAGTAATAGATGTTAAATGTTTAAGGAGTACATGTTGTTTAGAGTGAGGCACAAAGTGGCATATAACTAAGAATATTGGACTGAAACTAAGATTAAAGAAATTTAGACTGAAAGCAGTTGGAATTTCATATAAGTAAGGCTTGGTATACTGTGGAATACTCTCCCCAGGAAAGAACTTGAGATGTCCTTGCTTAGCAAGGGTATATCTGGATTGTACAGGTTACTACTGAATGTATTGTTGAGGACTGTGCTGTACTGGCTGTGAAGCAGACAAAAGTGAAGCAGGTTAGGTAATAGAATAGATATGTTGAAATACATACCTTGCACTCCTGGTGTCTGTGATCTTGTTAATATATAAAAGGGTCTTGAGGGGGCTTAGCCCTAAAAACTTTTGGGGTAGAGGATGCAGTTGGTCAAGAAATTGAACCAAATGGAATTTTCAAACTGATAGTTTTGTAATGCTGTTGCAGAGAGAAAAGCAGTGATCTGTGCCAGCCAAACCACTACAGTAATGCTAGCAGCTAGCCAGTTACTCATGCCAGTGGCAATAGCTGTCCCCAGTGCCACTAAAGCAACAGTAAAAACTGCTTCTATTTTTGTCATGATTCATGTGGCCACAAGCAAAGGCAGCTTGATTTTATTTCAGCTGTGTCCTAATAGTAATACTGCCTTTGTCTCATCCATATCTCTGTGGTCCTAAACCCCACACAGATTTCCCATGGTGAATAGAAAGTGACATTTCAAGTGTGCCAGGGCTTGTGAAATGTTAATTAAAGCTTCATGTTGCAGATGTGATGCAGAGATTATCTTTCATTCTTCTTCTTTGCAAATGATTTCTTCTTGGCATTTTTGTGGCTATCTGCACTGTACCACTTTTATCCCTAACTTTTGTCAAGGAGCCTGTCCTGGCTGGGACTGACTCCAAGATGTATAGTGGCTTTTCTGTCTTTTGCTTCTCTGCCTTTGTTTTCTGTTAATTGCTCTTGTGGTCCAGAGCTGCAGCAAAACCAGATGTTGCTTCAGCCTCAAGTCAACATAGCACAAAGCACTGTCCTTCTTCACATCCTCCTTCAAATCCAGCCTGTTAGGTTACAAAACAGTAGCTCTGAACTACTGACGGTTATTAAAACCAAGTCTAATAAACAGTGACTCTGCCTTTTTGGCCCCTGAGCTAGATTCTTCCCTTGGTGAAATTGTTGTATATACCTGCACAGAAGGCTGTAGTCCTGTACAGAGTTAAGCAAACTAGCTTTGGGCAAGCATATACAGATATTAGAAGTTTAACCAAGGCAGCCCAGAGCTCAGTGCAGATTATTTGACATGGTTGAGAAACAGGGAAAATTAGCCAAGGTGGTATGCAGCACCGCATGGTTTTATTGCTTCTAGCATCCAGATTTAGTAATTCAGAGTTCACGTATTTTTTCACAACAGTGAATCATGCAATTTAGGTACATTGTACATGTAAGAGTGCACACCTGAATGCTACAAAAACTCCTACTGATAACTATTAAATTCATGATCTGTTTCTCATTTATGTAAGAAATTACAATATACCTTTGTCTTTAAAATCCACACTGTTTTAAAAACTTCAGTATAACACTTTTTGTAGCTTTGTTGAAAGAAATATTTATCTGTGCATATTTGCTTTTACAAAAAAGCAAATATGTCTGTATGAATAGTTACCTTTGTCATTCAAATATACATACTATTCTAATGCACAATTTACTATGCATTTACACTTCTGTTATTTCAATTTTCATGGTAATTGAATTATTCTCAAATAAACAAGTATATAAAACTGTCATGGATATTCTTATGCTAGTTTTGAAATAGTAAGGTGCGGACATTCAAATTTTCTAGAATATGTCTGTGACTGGATAGCATTAAAAAAAATTGCTCTGAATCTTATGAGAAATTTTGTTTCTGTTGCTAACTGAACCAAGATGTCGTTGCCCTGTGATTACCTCTAGTTATGCTTGGCATAATTTGCTGTAATTATGATTAACTCCATGTACTTAATTGCCCAATGTGTCTGTAAATTGATCTTGTATTTTCCCCTCTATTCAAGCTTTAGTATGTAAATAGTTACACACAGCACAGCTGTAGGCTGGAATATTAGAACCTTTCAGCCTGGGTAGTGAAGTAGAGCGTCAAGGTGTTTTCTTGTCAGAATAGCTCTATTGTTTTGGTTTGGTTTGGTTTTAGTTAGGTTTTTTTGTTGGGAAGGAACACATTCATATTAAGGAGTGGAATGAGTTTTCAGAAATGAATAGGATTCTCATTCTTTTTGGCCTTTACATGAGTGGCAGGACTCTGTGGAAACTTTACATTTCAAGTCTGAACACTTACCTCTCATCTGCTCTAAGGTTCTATGAGCTGGAAAAAAAACTTGTAATGTGTGTTTGTAAAAGTATATCTTCATCTGCATCCAGTCATTGATCAATATTTCTCAAAAGGGTAGTAGGTAAATGTAACCTTTGTCTCCGCTAGAGGGGTAGAGCTGGAAGCTTACTGAAAAGGTATTATGCTTCTATAGTGCTTTTTTATAACTTTTTACCATCCTTGGGAATGAAAAAAGTACTAAATGTGAATTATTAGTGTAAAATGTTGATTTTATGAGAGGAACTGCATATCAGTAGCAATAAAATCTTATATTTACTTAGCATTTTCTCTCAAAAATCCTTAGCAGGTTAAATATTTGTCTTCCTAGTCTGTTCAGGCTTCATTTCCCTCATTTCTCATATGTAGCTATCTTTTGTAAAGCGCAAACGCTGTGTAGTAATGTGCAGAAGTAGCACACAACAATGTAGAAGAGGAGGGGCTGATGGTTCAAATTTAAGTAGGTGCAAATCCACTTAATTCCTGAAGTTGCATTTGATAATCCCCATTTTCATGCAGACCAAGGCAGGAAAAAAAATAGGAATAGAAGAAAGAATTTCATGTCAGGTTCACACTTCCTGAGATAATGGTTGAATAAGCAGCTAGGCAGACTTCTCTGGAAATCTGAAAGACTCATTGTCCAAGGAAGTGATGCATTCACCAAAATCATTGATTACTTCTTGTGAAGCGTGATACTTCCTTGGTTACTTTATGGGATGTCCAATTGTATACATTTGATTTTACCTCTATGAACTAAATTATTGTATTGGCAAGTTTGTGCATAGGTGTCCAGATCTCTGTCCACTTTCACTGCAGAAAGAGGGCAGATGATATAGAATGCTAAATATGTAGTTATGATTGTGCATAGTAGTTTCCATGGAAGAAATTACTGATCCTGGTTGAGATACAGTAATTGGCTACATCATTACTCCTAGTGCAGCACAAAATGCACTAATCAAAACATCAATGAAGGTAATTAAGTGAAACTGCTTTTATTTTTAATTGCAAATCTGGAAATTGTGGGTACTGTATCAAGAAGACTATATTGGCATATCTAGAAGCTAAGGGACAATAAGTTTTCAGACTACTTTGATGCAATTGCAAAAGCACATTTATTTCCCATTTCAGAGGTTAGAATGAGCCCAACAAATATTACTTATGAGTGCAATTCTACATTAGCAAGGAAGTGGTCTAACCCTCAGTATGCTGAGAAGAGCATCTTTCCTAAGCACTGTCCATTAGGTGTGAACAGCAGTTTGTGGCTTATTATAAAGGGTGCAAATTAACAAGATGAGGTTTTATAATTCTTTGGAAAGCTAATGTTTTACTAGTTTCTGAAGTTAAGAGAGCAATGAATTATTTGATCCCTAGTTGATATCTGAAAGATGCTGTTTTCAGTGAAGTGTAAAAGGTGGCAAAGGGATGAGGAGTATGAAAGTGTAATATCCAACTTCAGAACAGTTATTTGAAGATAAAATGTGAAACATACCTGCACATTATTAAACATTTCACAGCATTCTCTGAATGCTTGCAGCCAAGTAATTTTGCAATTCCTGCTCCCATTTTCCTGGCCTGCAAATCTGAGAGATGCAGTTTGGAGCACACCTGAGTAATGGCCCATAAAACTTGTTTACGCTGCTTTAGAAAATAAGGTGAATAAAGCTTAACTGCAGAGTGTAAGAAAAAAACTTAATTATATAAAGATGTCACTCATCCTCACTGAGAGGGAAAATCACTGCTTCAATTCCCTGCCCTTTTTTGTAAGGCTAAGCTGCACATTTATACATTTCTGAGCATGGTAGAGTACTGAAGAAAGAAGCTGGAAGGTAGAGGCTGATATGTCTGCTGCAGCACAGTGACAAATAGAAGGGCTGGTGTTAAAGCTGGTCATACTTTACATCATGTTTGTGTTTTAGTTGCAGGCCCATCAGAAAATAATGCAACTTTTTATTTTGTTGTCATTTGAGCCTTTACTACTGTGACTTCATTTTTGGTTTTAGAATCACGTGCCTAGACATCACCAGTTGCCAGGCTTGGGGTCAGAGATGAGTTTCTTGATTACTTTTAGGGTACAGAAACAAGAAAGTTACTTGTATTTTTTCATAACATGTTAGTACAATATGAAAAAGAGATGGTTATTGTGCTATGCTGTTATTTTATTGAAATAGTGAAAAAGTTTGTGTGGATGGAGACAACAATGGGAAGCAAGGAGGAATAGATCAGAGGAAACATCAGGACAGGGAGAGAGAGTGACAGATAGGAAGGTCAGTGAAAATGAAGGAGTGTTGACAATCTTTGTGGATTGTTAGCTGTTTTACCTTGGTGGCAATAGGGCACTTGTCATTTCATCCCAAGCTCTGATAGACACTGTCTCACACATAAGCAAAAGAGAAATGTTTTATCTAAAGCTCAGAAAAAAAAGTTATTTTCAGGCACAAGTTCAGTTTCTTTTGAAAGCTTTGGGGTTTATGATATTTGATCCTAAACAACTTACCTTTCTTGAGTCAGCAATATGCTTTTGGCTTCTGGCAGCAGGTCAGATGGAATTTTTCTATTGAGATCATCCATCACTGCAAATCGCTGCCTGAAATGAGGCTGCCTATAAAGAAATCTCAACTAGCATGTGCAATAGTCTTGAAGTAGCTTCTGTGTGAATTGTAGTATATCAGATGGCAGAGGGGAGAACAAAGAATAGAAAAGATCTGCTAGTTTCTCGTAACAGAATCAATTCTTATTAGCTTGCATGGAGACAGTGTGGTCTAATAGTGTGATGAAGGCATAGACAATACTTGTTAGATGCTACTTATTGCTATTACTTAAAGCTTTTAGTGACAATATTTAAACATCCAGAAAAATGGCAAAGGCATTTTAACAGGGTAAATGTTTTTAAAATTTCACTCTTAGCTAATTTAAAGTATTAATGCACAAATTTACAAAATAAAACATCTCCACTCAGCATTTGTAACAGCATACCATACACCTACCATTTCTAAACTGAAAATTCCTAAAATGCCCATCATTATAATCTGTGTTTCCAGAACTAACCTGCACACGCTGATACTTCTTCCCTCCCGGAAAGTCACATGGATAAGACTCTGTGATGAAGCCAGTGTACAACAAAAATACTAGCTTTATTGCACTTGGAAATGTTGCAGTGGTTATGTAACTTACGGGTTAGATTATCCTACTCATTTTTAAGAGATGAGTATTTGGATGACAAGGGAAACTGCAGAGCATTGTAGAGGATGCAGTTGACCCCAGACATAGAAAATGGAAGAGAAATATTGGCAAAGTACTTTGTCAGAACTCTAGGAAGAGAGGAAAAATGTATGAAGTTACACATTAGTAGAAAGGACAATTGGCAGTGGTTTTGTTGGGGCTTCAGATCTATAATAACTGAGGATATGAGTATGTGATCAGATCGGGAGTTTCAAATGGGTGGTGAGACAGGTCTATAGTGAAGAAGCTACCACAACTGTGGATGGAGATCTGCCTGGCAGAGCTCTATGTTTGCAGCCTTTCCTTTCTAGTGAGCACTATCAATCTGTCACACTTTATGAGCAGTAAAAAAGTCACCCAAATTATTAAGAGAAAAATAATAATAAAAGCTTAATAATTTTCTTGTTTCCAACAAGTAGTGAATATGAATAAATGCTGTCAGACAGAGCTCTCTGGCTCCTGCCTGCACCACACAAATGCTCACTTCTAATCCTTTTGGTCATTTTTTTCCCACTAAGACATTGTATTTATTTCTGCCTCTGACAACTGTTTGAAAAGTTGTATGCCTTCTGCACAGCACTGTATTATGGACGATGTATTAGGAGTCATATATCCAGCATGCCTTCTTTGCTGGTACCTAATAACTGTGCCTCTGCTCCATGAAGAAAAAGCCTATGACAGGTTTATTCATCTTTTTATTTCCTTGTTGTGCTCTGCTTCCTACTGAAAAAAAAAAGTTCCTTTTTACTTCAGCATCATTTTCTCTTGTCTGGTTTGTAAATGCCAGATGAATTTCATTTGTGTAGACACTGATGGGAGTTGCTGTCCTGCCCCACAGGTTGCCAGTCTCAGCAAGGAGACATTACACAGGCTTCTGTTTGCAAGGATCAAGCAGATGTGTTGGACTATAGGGAAGAGGAAGCAAAGTACAAGTGACAGTCATCTCTTCTTTCAAGATCAGAGAGAACACAGTATTAAAATCACTTAAAGCCTAAGACACCTAAGACAGTTCATTTGAAAGTTTCATGCCTGCTTCTTGCAGAGAGAAGATTTTTGGGAAGGGTTCCCATGATTTACCATCCTAAAGAACTGCGCTTTTCCCGCATGTACCAGGTGCATGCTGGGAATTGAATCCAAGCATCTGCTTCAATTTGTAGAGGTAGTAATTCAGCAATGTGATATAGAATGAGATAAAGACCAAATGAGATAAAGAGCAAAAAGAACAAAGGAAGACAGAAGGGGTCCATTCAGTTGCATAACAAAAACTTGTTATAGGATGTATCAGTCTCTCCTGTACTGGCCCTAATGGTATGTAAGGGGAGAGAACAAAGGTTAAGACATTCTTAGAGGTCTCCAATATTTTCATGGAAGAGTACATAGCTGCATCTGATGCCCTACAGTAAACTTTAAAAGACTACATGAATACCATTTGTCCAGTGAACAAACTCTTTGATACTCCAAAAAGTGATAGAAAAGTTCCGAATGATGTCATTCCATCTGCTGTAACTATTTCTCAGCATCCCCATGCTCGTGCCTGTGTACTACACCCTCCCACACATCATCTTCCTCAGTGCTCACAGGCATCAGTGCTCGCAGGTACAGCAAACTGCTTCCCACAAGCAGTTTGATCAATCTTGCTCAGCAAGCTGTAGCCAACAAGAAACACTTGTGTGAGCCCACGTTTGCACTTGCCCTATACATAGTAGGTGCAGCTTCACAGGCGCACACAGAAGTGTAGTCAGGTCACATTAGCACAGCCTTTAAAAAGTTTTCTGTGATCTGCAAGTGAAGGCAAATGGATCACCTACAGAAAACCTCAACCTCTCTGTCTCTTACAGAGAACAGAAAGATTATAAACCTTATAAAGGGGGCTTTTTACAACAGGCAATGGGAGTTCGTTAGTTGATCTAACAGCAAGTATTTGAGTATGCATCAGGAATGCTGTGCATCTTCTATTTCATATCAGTGCTTTTCTCTTTCACACCATTTCCTTTTCAACTCTGATGCGGATAGGAAGAGCTCATGTAAATTGCAGGCAGAGGGTGATGATTGCTTTAATGGAAATGGCTCTTAATGAGGCAATTCTTTCTGCTGGGCTGCCATGTGCTAGCTCCCCAGAACTGCTTAAAAGGCTGGTAGCAGCAGTCTTCTATTATTGTGAACGTACATCTCAGATGGGCATTGGCACTGCTCCTGCTAGCTTAGCCTGAGGGATATTTCTTTTTTTTTCCTTCCAGTTCACTTGAGATAAGCAGTGTCACAGAAGAGCAGAATACTCCAGGCTCAGTGTTGAACTCTGCATCAGATGTCCTGTTACAGGCAGTAAGAAGACTGTGTAGTCAGCTAGGGTGTTGGGGTTTAGGTACTGTTGTGCCTTGCACTACTTGCTCCTTGTTCTGATCAGCCTGTGCTGATGTGTGTTTTTAGGGATTTGATTAGGTTGCTTCATATTGCTGATGTATAACTCCCAAAAGGATATCCTCCACTTTTTATCTTCAGGTCATTCAGCCCAGTAGGAGTGAAGACAATCAGTATATTGTAGCAATAAATTTTGAGATTGGTTTTATTGCCTCTGTTTGCTGTCTGGCCACAGGTACCCACACAGCGTTCCTTCCCACTGTAAGGTTCTACAGAGCAATTCTTAATTGTGACATGGATAGTAAACAGGAGACCCCGAGTGCTATGGAGTTGAACACTGCAGAAATACAACAATAGTAGGAAAAATAAGGGCATTTTATCTATTCTCTAGTGATGTTATTTCATTTTACCACTGTAGGCTATGAGTCCAATGAAGTTTTTGTAGTGCCTTTCACTTTAGCAACTCAGAAAGCTTTAAAATTCAGTCTTCCTACCCGTTTTGGTGAAACTATAATTATATCCAGAGTTAACTGAGGTTATGGCCATTTGAGTGGATTTGAGCAAAGAAGAAAATTAAAAACTGGAGTCTCAGGAGAAATTGGGTCAGTTCATTCTTGTTGTGAATTTTCTGTATGATCTTGGGGAAGACAGATAGCCTTTTGGTGTCTTTGTTCTACTCCTGAAAGTGGGGTTAGTAGTCTTTAGTATCAGTTATGGGGATCAAACATAAAAGGTGTTTAGATGCCATGATAGTGGTGTCCCTATAACATAAGGCTTGTATCAAAGTGAACAGCAGAAACTACACATATGGGCTTCTGTCTCTGCCTAAAATAACTAAATTAAACTTGATCTACAGCTTTGTCTTTGGCAAAGTTTAATAACAGAAGACACTATGCCTTTGTAAGGTCTGCAATAACACAGTTTTTTATCATTGCTAAAGTATCCTGGGAACTCCTGCTCGGGTTTCTGTTTTCATCACTGATGTTGCGTGTGCAGTCATTATTGACCCTACAGAAATTCTCTTAACTTCTGAGCCCAGAACTTCTCTCTGCCTTCAGCAGTGTCAGCCATCATACTCTGAGACTTGCTTTTGTTTTGAGTAGCACTGTTACAATTCACCTTAGAATGGTGACTCCTTTTGCTTGCCTGCAACAACTGCCCAAGACATTAGCCTGCTGAACATATTTGCATGTATTTTGGGTAAAGGAGAGAAATACTCTCTGTGGATTTATTGGATTTATTATTAATGACCATAATCTGAGGAAAGGAAAGACCTGGCCAGAAGGAAAAGCACAAATAACTTCTGCAGAGTTGTAAAAAACTTCCTATTCTGAAGTTCACAAGTTCAGTCTCATTCAATATCTATGCAGTTATCTTTCTGCCCTGCTACTAGAATTCCTCAAGTGCGTGCTGCAGTGCTTGCATCTTTAAGCTACCATTTTCAAGTGCCCTTTTTCTCATCCCCCCTTTGCAAGATAATAGCAAACCATTGAAGCCATTGATGAGTTATCAAGGAAGAAAAAAATATAAAACTGATACTAATGATCTGAACTAGATTTGCTGGAGGGTCCTTGATAGGTTTTGTTTAACTCCTAAGTCTTCATGATTTTACTACCTAGCTGAAGTGATTCCCTTATAAAAGGCATTGCTGCAGAACTGTATGTGTTTGCACAGGAAAAGAAAATGGAGAGTAAAATGAAATTCTCTTCCTATGGCTGCAGCAATCTCATACATTCAGGGCTTGACTTCCATGTTGCCTGTCATTTCCCAGTCAAGTCAAGAAAATTGAATCTAGAAGTTTTGAAATCATCAACATTAAAGCAGAGATCAGATGGTCTTGTAGTTTTGGTATGTCTCACACTATTCTCTATTGGGACTATCATCCATAATATAATAGCACATGTGGGAGGACCTTTTATTTTGACCTTTGAAGAATCATTCATAATAGTGATGGCATTTGCACAATCATTGTTCTTTTGCATTTACGAATTGCTTTGGCAGTAATACCTAAAGGATATTAGTCATCTTCTAGTGATTATGCAGAAGAGCATCTATGTATTGAAAAGAAATTCAGGTTTCAAACATAACGCTCTTTCCAGATTTCACCCGTTGTTTGTCTGAAATGACAAGATTTTTAAAGTTTATGCTAAACCTCTTCTTGGTAACTCATGGCTGCACATCTGTTGAGTTTGTGTAGTTTTGATAGTGGGAGAGCTAGAGAGATGGCTTCTGTGAACAGCTGCTAGCAGCTTTCTCCAAGTCTGATAGAGCAAATGCCAGCCAGTTCTAAGATGGACTCAGCACTGGCCAAGTCCAAGTTCATCAGCAACGGTAGTAGCACTTCTGTGATAACGTATCTTAAGAAGGGGAAAAAAAATACTGTGCATTTGCAGCCAGAGAGAGGAGTGAGACTATGTAAGAGAAACAACTCTGCAGACACCAAGGTCAGTGAAAAAGGAGAGTAAAGATTACCCTACAGCCCATGGTGAAGGCCGTGGTGAGGCAGGCAGTCCCCCTGCAGCCCATGGGTGTTAAGGGTGTAGCAGATACTGCCTGCAGTCCATGGAGGACCTTACACCAGAGCAGGCAGATGCCCGAAGGAGACTGTGGTCCTGTAGGAAGCCAACACTGGAGCAAGCTTCTGGTAGGAACTGTGGAAAGAGGAGCCCATGTTGTAGCAGGTTTACCAGCAGGACTTGTGACCCCCCATGCTGGAGCAGTTTGAGAAGAAATGTAGCCCAGGGGAAATGCTCACACTGGAGAAGTTCTTGGAGGACTCCTCACACTGGAGCAAGGGAACAGTGTAAGGAGTCCTCCTCCTGAGGAGGAAGGAGCAGCAGAAATGTGTGATGTTGACCCCATTGCCCTGTTCTGCTGGGACAAAGAAGGTAGAGAAAATCAGGAGTGATATTAAGCCTGGGAAGAAGGGAAGGGTAAAAGGATGGTGTTTTAAGATTTGATTTTATTTCTCAGTATCCTGCTCAGATTTGATTGGTAACAAATTAAACTCATTTCCCCAAGTTGAGTCTCTTTTGCCCATGACAGTAATTGCTGAGTGATGTCTCTCTGTCCTTATCTTAACCCATGATCCTTTTGTTATGTTTTCTCTCCACTTCCCAGCTGAGGAGTGGAGTGATAGAGCAGCTTTGGTGGGCACCTGGCATCCAGCCAGGGTTAACCCACCACAGCACCTCAACCAAGTGGTGAATAAGCTACTCAATAACCATGTTACTAGCTATTGTGTGCCTTGATCATGATGTGTGCCACAGTATGGAACACTTCTCTCATTTCAGAGATGTTCTGTTTGGTACCAACTCTCACATTTTCAGAATACTGTCTTTTAGTACTGCTGCACCTCAGTACCCATGGTTTGCAGGGAACCACCCTGCAATCCTGAAGATCAAAACCATTATGCTTCCTTCTGTGCACCCCAACTTTTCTTTCATTGGGAATATTAACTTTTTATTGCTTTCATGCATGGAAGCCAGGGGGAACCACTAAGACCACTGGGTTCTTCTCAGGTTGTTTTGCTGTAAACAGCAGCTTCCATCTGGCTATTATTTTTTTTGCTCTCATACCAGGAAAGTTTTGAGGATCAGGCTGTATAAGGAAGAGAGTCTGGCACAGGACTAGATGCTCAATTCAGCCATGTGGTTGAAAAGGTTCAGCGAATTGGTTTTTTGTTGTTTTTTTTTTCCCCTCTGCTGCTGGTTATTAAACTTCTCAAGTAATGGCTGAAAGCCCCAGGAGGCTTCCAGGTGAAAATCAGTGAAGCTTTACCCTAGCAGGCCTGATGTGGGGAGAGCCAGCATGAGTGCGAGCTCAAATTCCCAGAGCTCTGCAATTTGGCTTAACCTTGGCAGGACTGCAGGGGTGTGCGGCAGCAGCACAGGCATCTCTTTCAGCAGGGTGTTCAGCTCGGGTGCACTCTTCTCTGCACTCTGATTAATTGCAGCTGTGTACAAATTAGTTTTCTCAAAAAGCTATTTATCGCCTTCAAATTAACCGCATAAGCATTAAACCTCAAACAAACAAACAAATGGACAAAATAAGAGCAAACGTCCAGCTTGGAGATCTGGTTTCATCTTGGACTTGAGGTAAAGGTGCATGATGAGCAATGGCAGCCTTTCCTGATGACTGAGTAGCTGCTGTTCTCTTCTTTCAGTAGTTAATTAAAGCCCCAGCATGGTGCTCGAGGCACTGGACTGAAAGAGGCGATGACAGGAGCACAGCAGTGGCACCTGTACTATTGGAATCTGAGATAAATGATGCTTTTCTGTAGTGGCAGAAGACATTACGGGCAGTGCTGCACTGTCAGGTGTGGACAGTTGTGCACATTCCCTGAGCTAGCTGCAGTAAAAAGGCCATCTGGCTGCATTAACACAGGAGGATGCCCACAGATGAAGTCCAGCTGTGAGGCAAGGCTTCTTTCAGAGGCACAGTCATCAGGTAATGTGTCTAATTGTCTTTGGGAACAGAGCTGGCTCAAAGCACAGGCTTGACTGCACCCTGTGTGCTCTCAAGTGCTGTCTCAACTGAGGGTTTCACTGATGTCCTCTGTGTTTGCATGTTCATATGATGTTTACACTTGTGAAGTGTGGAATGTTCAGGCCAGTAGTGGAAGAAAGGGTCTTATAAGTGTGCTATAACAAAGACCTGCACTAATTAAAGCAGGTCTATTCATATCAAGCTGCTCAGGGCCGCATCCATCAACTCTTGAATACTTCATGGATGGAAGTCGTGTCCCACACTGTGAGGTAGTGTTCACTGTAAACTCTTGGTTTCATTTAATGTGAAAATACTTCATTCATCTACAAATGTTATTTCATGGTCTAATGTGGTATAAGTGTGTCCTGAGACATATTTTGCAGCTGGGAAGTTTTATTATATTTCATTTTATTTTATTATCTTTTAAAAACAAACAATATTATGCACTTCAATAAGAAAATCTGTCTTAAATTTGATCTTAAAGTGCTTAACAACCAATAATTCATGACGACAATGTTCTCTGCCCCTAAGATGGATTTAGTTTTCTTCACTTTAAAGGGAGTAAAACTGAGGCAGGGAAGAGCCTTATGTTGTGCTCCTGGTCTGACAGCAAATGAAGAAACAAGGAAGTTGGATTCCAAGTGCTTCCAGGCCTATAGTCTTCTTTCAAATCAACAACAAAAAAAAAACCTTGGGATATGCTGAACATGCACACAACCACCACACACAGAATGCATTTCAAGAAACTGTTTTTCTCTGAAGTTTGAAACTTCTAAAGATGCTCAGTATGCTGTCTTTTATCATTCTTTTTTCTACAAAGAATATACACTAGAGATAGTTTGATAATTTCCCATTATTAGTAAAGTTGAATATTCATTCTATACAAAAAGACTGCAGAATTAACAATACATTACAATTACATGTGCCCTCAAATGGGAACACAGACTTATTACTTGTTTCAAGTGAAATAATTACTTAGACAAGTGACACATTGATTACTAATTCTTCAAGAAGTTATTATGCCTTACTATTTGAAAAACATAGAGTTGAAGTCAGAAATATAATTCTTGCTAGGAGTTGCTCAATTTGACAAATGATTTTGACTCAAATAATTACTTCGTTAAAGCTAAAATGTGCTGAAAAAGCTTGAGTTTACTTTTCCAGAGCTACATATTAATAATAATTATAAAGCTAATAGCCTGCTGAGAATGAACTCCTGCTTTTTGTTTGCCATCACAAAAAGGACACAAAGATTTACAACTTTCGATCAGTTTGAAGCACTCTATAAACCGGTCCAATCCAGAAGCACGTGAATGCAACTCAGTAGCTTTTCATTATTTATTAATTTTTAAAAGATGCTGGTAAGTGGATGAAAACTCCATTAATTTGGAGGTTATATGCACAATGTGGAAGCTACAATTGCATCCTTGCAAACTCTGCAGCACACTAAGGCTTGTTTCTCAGCTGGATTCATTCACACCACTATCCCCTTTTGAGTTTTGACCCTAAGACATGAAAGGGAATTTAATGAATTTCCCCCAAAATGGAAATGAGACAGAAATAGATTAGATCTGCCCCACCAGTATGGTGCAGAATCTCATCATGAGCTCCAAGGAAAACCAGTGTGCCTTATGATAGTGCTTCACGAGTCCCAGTTTTGTACTTAGTCCATTACATTAGGTTGTGCTCCATGACACTTCAGTTATAGGAAGCAGTAACTACTAGGAAGACCTTACATTGGGCTGGCTGGACTCATACCAAATCCATCTTTTAGCTTTCCAACTAGCATTATTATTAATATTGTACTTATTGTTGTTCTATCCTTAGGTAGTCTGGTAATAGGATCACTATAACTGAGAGAGAGATACTGATACCAAAGCCAGTACCTGTTTGTTCTCTCTATTAGTTGGTAGGAGATTATTCCTGTTTGTGAAAGTTGTATTCATTTAATTAGAGAGTGTTTGAGGTAAAAAGAAAGAAATTATTATTTGAGTACATTCAGCACAAGCAATTTTCTCATTTTCTTTAAAATAGTTGGCAGTTTATGACATCTATTGCTGTTACATCCATCGTCCAAATAAATGTATATTCTAGTTAATCATTGTTACTTAGAGCAAAAAGCAGGTTCTTTTTTTTTTTTTTTTTCGTCTGGTTTGGTGTGGTTTTGGGGTGTTTTTTTCTTTGCTAAGGCAAGCAGCAAGTTTCTTCCCAGAGAAGCAGCTTCCCTGGGAGGCAGTCAGAGTGATGCTAGAGTAGCAAATACCTTCATGAGGGAGTTCTGACATGCTCTCATATGGACTCTTGATTTGGGTCCCAATGAGAAGCAGCTAGCACCTAAAATAAAAGGTTGGTTTGGCTTGGCTTGCTGGAAGACAAGGCGTCTCTTATGCCTGAGCTACTTTTGAAAATACATTTAGTGAATAGAGGACTAGTGGGGTGGCAGAGTAGAAAAAAAATATCCATCTCTTCTGGTATCTGTTTGAAGGAAAGATGGAATACTTCCATAAAGGAGCGTGCATCATCTTTATACAATATAAATATTAAATTCTGATTTTGAAGTAGATATATATGTATATATATCATTGTATATATGAAATAAAATCATTTAACTTCTTTTTTTTTTTTTTTTTTTTTTTGTCAGATACAGCCTAAGGTATTAAAAAGTATCCAGAGTTCTTTTCTACTCATGTCTACTTTTCAGAAGCTGCTCTGTAGAGCCATCACTTGCAAGCAGAGTAGCAAGGAAAGCTTTATGAAAAGAGAGTGTGTGTTATTACTGGAGACAGGAGAGAGAAGTCATCTTTCAGTAGAACTATGAGCAAGCTGATCTGTGAATGACAGTACTTTTTAGAAAACAGATTCTTCACATAATTTTGCCCTAATGTGCCAAGACAGTTGTTTCATCAGTCAGGTTGACTTTTGCCTGAAACAAGAAGAGTAAGGCAGTGCACCCCCACCCCACCAGTAACATTGCAATTAAGATCTCTAATAAACCTCCCATTGTTGCTCTGTTCCACCACCTCTTGCCCAAGGAGAGGCCACCAGTGGCAGAGCAAAGAGAGACAAGAGATGCCTTGGCATACAGGCAGATAGCTGAGCTGCCACTGGGGATATCTTCTGCAACATTGGCATGGTTTTCACACACATCCTGCCATGTTAATTGAAAGATCTTTAATTTGCATGTGGGAATTATCTGATTGACTCTTTTCCATGAGCCCTCTTTATAATTATGCAAATGGTCCAGCACAAGGGAGAAACAAGTCATTTTATTAACTTCAAAAGCAGTACGTTTAAAATAAAGATGACAATGACAAAACTTCCTGATGATATGTGCAGCACTAACAACAGGTCCAAGAAATGTATGCCTATCTCATCTTGCAACTAAAGACCTTAATTTTATTTCAGATTTTACTTAGAGCGCTACTTTGAAAATACAAGAGCACTGAATGGGCATTCATTATACTATCCAAAAACTGATGCTTTGTCTCACATCTCATCAAGTTTTCTTCTCAGTTCACTTTATAACATCTCTCCAGGGACAATCATCATAGCTTGCTGTCAGGAAGAAACACTTCATATTCTGAAAAAATCCAATCACTTCATCCTGATCTGGCTCTCCTCCATCTTGTTTGTGTGAAATATATTCTTACTTGGGTAGCTGCTTTGGTGGCAATCATTCACTGAGAGTTATGATCAGCATGTCATCTAAAAACTTTTTTTTTTCTTTTTTTTTTTTTCCTTTTTTTTTTTTCTTTCTGGAAACAGCCACTTATGTGTTTGGAGTTTTATGAGGAAAAGAAAATGTCTTCAACATAAGGCATTTTGTGCACTCTTACTGAAGAGTGCTTTGAACTATTAGTTTCCACATTGTCAGCTTCATGTAGGAAAAGGACTATGGACAAAGAATGTTTCATCTATAATGATGCACAACTTATACTTTCCATTCTGCTCAAGCTGATTCCGGGGTTTTAGAGAATGTGAGTGATAAACACATTCCTATGAATGGGCTTTGATTCTCTGAGATTTGCACATATGTTTTCTGTATACCATAGGACCAAAAATCTCAAAGTCTCAATATATGACCTTAATGGGAGAAGTTTTGGAAATAAGAAGTCACGCAGGTATATATTTTGTTTGTCGTATATCCTGTAGAAAATTAATTTTAATTTATTTTTCCTTTTATTATGGAGGATATTGTAGAATCATGGAATGGTAGGGGTTGGAAGGGACCTCTGGAGATTTTCAAGTCCAACCCCTATGGGAAAATCATGAGTTTTAAATAATCATATCTAAGCTTCTATAATTTAGACTTCTTATAATAGCAAAGTATAGAGTCATCCAGCTTCTTCCAACTCCTTTCATCATTATAGAGTGAATTCCTGTTGCTCTAAGACAGGTTAACTTGATCGTGCCAGTCAGACTGTGGGAGAAGATATATTTGTGCTCACTTTGGAGAACTAACCCTGCTGCAATAATTCTGAAAAAAATCTTACATGAACTGTGGTATGGTGAAGATATCAAGGGCTGGTGCAGATGCAGAACCCATTTTAACCTTGGCCAAGCAATGAGCTGTGATCAGTGCCCGTTCACCTCAGTAGAGGTAGACAGTCTGGACTGCAGCACAAGATGCCATAGCCTACACAGTGAGCTCATAATTTTTCACTTCTTCCTCTTTATGAGTTCCTAATGAAATTCCTCAAGTAATAATTTGAAAAAAGATCTCTCTTTTCTTGCTCGCTTTTCCCATTCCCCCTTTTCCTCTCTTTTCACTAGTCCACTTTATTTGCTGGGCCAAAAGGAAAAAAATCTGTTGAGAAATGGGGAGAAATTTTTGCTCCAGGGTTATGCAGACTTCAAAAGAAAAATCAGTCATTTCAAGAGGAGAAAAAAAAGTTTAATCATCACGACCAATAATTGCTTTCTAAATATTAGCATGGCAGATAAGGAGACCAGAATTGAAATGGAAAGTGGGGCTTTCTTAGCTATTCATTATATTTGATTTGTAAGTTTGGAATTTCTAAGGACTTACTCTGTACTGGATTTCTGTAATGTAGTTATCAAAACTGATAATACATCAACACATTTATCAGTTCCAGTTCTTCTGTTTCTTCAGAGATAAATGATGGCAGTTTGAAAAGTAACTGCCTTTTTTCTCAGTTTGATCCCTCTGCTTCCTTCTGTAAGTAGGCAAGAGACATATTTCTGTTTCCAGCCATTTTGTGTATGCTTTTCTTTGGATTCATCTAAGAGTATGTGGGGCTGATCCTTAAATCTCATTGCATTTAAGCCACTACAAATCCCTTCCTTATAGAATTGGTTTCAATTATTTTGTTAGTCTCTTAATACCAACCTAGTTACAACCAGTAGCAAGCCCACTTTTCTATCTGGCAGCACATTTCTCTACTTGTGGAAGTAAAGACCCTTCACACAAATATACACATCATTTTACTACAGAAGGATTGTTCTTTAAAGTATTTTATTAAAAGTAATACTCCCTCAGAGTTTGCTTAGCACTTCTTCATAGTGTCTCTGCTCTTATTACTGAATGACTGGTAGGACTTGGCACAGGTACAGAGAAGGTTTTCAAGGACAAAGATGTGAATGGGGACTCAGTCTTAGGAGGTTTGTTATAATTCAACTTCTCTAGCTTGCATATTGAAGGAATAAGGCAGGTGTGATTGCTCCCTGAAACTATATCATGTTTACTAAGAGGAAGCTGGGGAAAAAAATAAAGATTTAAACTAAAGGGTTTCATCAACCAAAATGGCCAGTACCTAGCTGTGAACAAGCTCTGTCTGGAAGTTAGAAGTAGCTTCCCATCCAGAAGTCCTCTGATTGAAGAGGTCCAGAAGAATAAGTTTATTGATGGCTTTATATGATGTGGAGCTGAAGTAGCTGAGTACCAGCTCTTATGCCTTCAGAGGTTCCTTCTTGTTTTTCAGGAATTCAGACATGATGAGTCTACACCTACTGCCATTCTGCCATTTCAGTCCTGCATTAATGGCAGTAGCAGATAGAGACAAGAGAACTGATGTCTCTCAGCTCTGCTGAGCTTTAGTGTGATGAATTATCAGCTGTTAGGTGGCATATCTGAGCAAGAGGCTCTTGAAGATGCAGAGCTCCCTGTGGTAGACAGTACCAAACAACTCACTGGTAAACATGCAAAACAAGTCCTTTTGTTCATTTGACTTCTCACAGCATATGAGGTCAGATTATCCCACCGAGGAGACAAAGAGCTAGCCATTTTACTTAAAGTGAATTTTGTCTTTCCGAACCAGAGAATTAATCAACTGCAAGGAAGAAAGGAGATTTCTCTTAAATCCAGCACTCAAAAAATCCTATATACTTGGGTTGAAGTGATAGGCGCTCCTATTTTTACTAAGTAAGGAAGTATTTTATATTCAGGTTTCAATAAGTTTATAGCTCAGCTTCTAAGGGCTAGAAAGAGCAGGAGAAAAATCCTGAGCTCTTCAAAGATATCACTCGAGGCAAAATTCTCAATACTGACATTGGCTGTTATAGAAATGCATTAAAAATTATTAGCTGGATTTGATAGTATAGCTGGATGTCTTGTTCAGTGGTATCTGGTGATAAATCCTTGGAGGAGAATTTCTGAGCAATTAGGAACTCAGTCAGCATTGGACTTAACAGCTCCTTCCCAGATGGGGTGGATGGAGGAGGAAGGGGCTTGAAATTTTATCTTTTGGAAAGTAACTATCATATTATAGCTAGTGAGAGCACAAACACAATCTGGGGCTTGGTCAGTCTTATTACCTGAGGACAAATTATTTCAATCTTTATTTCAAGGTTAGGAAATGCACTTAAAGTGACAAAAATGCACTTAAAGTGCAAAAGCCCCCAAAAGGAGAAAAGAATGAGTTATCTTGACAATTCTACTTACATGAGTGGTAAACTCATCGGCCTGGTGCAGTACTCCTCAGCTACAGTGGTTTGAAGCAGAGTGAGAAGTGATAGGCAAGATGCTGGGTGTACAATGGTCCCTTCAATTATTCCCACTCAGACTCAGAAATATGACACAGAAAATAAAATGAAATTAAGCATGGGTCAGGTTTCAACATACGTTACTGATTCATCAGTTTAATCTGATCATTTTAGTCCTTAAAAATATAACAATAATAAGTAGTTCCTGGCCCTAAAATGTATTTTGTTTTGATAATTTTCCGTGCATTTGGGAGCCTTCTACTCAATTCAGCCTGAGGAGGTTCACTGCAGCTCTGAAAGGGATGAGGGAGAAGACAGTGGAGTGGAACCTTAAGGCATTTCCTCCCTCAAAGCTGCGTGCAAGCAGCAAATTCCCAACTCTGTGTGCAGTGCAGATGTGAGAGAAAAACTTATGTTAACATGTTCCCAAATCTAGAACAGGGCTCTGGGTACCCAGGGGGGATAACACTATCCCACTCCACAGCTAATGTATAATTTCTTGTGTTTTCATGTGTGGCATCCAGCTGTGCAAACTTTGGTTTGAATTAGATGAGTGTAGTGTACTGTACAGTGCTTAAGGACATACAAGCAACAGTCACAAACAGAAAAAGAAGGGTGTTGCTCTCTCTGCAGTGTAAAACAGTGAAACAGGCATTATTTTGTACTCAGTCTACCAGTGACATTTTAATTTATGAGCTAAGAATGCACTGATTGCTAGCTGGAAAAATTGATTTGGTGTTCATCTGATTCAACCCATGTCAGAGTTTGAAAGTAATTATGATAGTGGAGCTGATAGGCAGGCAATTACATTTTTGTTCTCTCTTTTTCTCTTTTTTTTTTTTTTTTTCTCTGAAGTTGTTCTTGTCAGAAGGCCCTGCAAGCATAAGAGTATAATCTTTGGCAGTGTTATTTTGTAGATTATTAAGGTATAGTCTCAGTTAATGCTAAATCTGTACCAACTGCTTTCTTAAACTCAGCTTCTGTTAGCTTTTTTGGAATTCTCCCAGGCTAACCAGATTTAGGCAAACAGTCTTATTATGCCCATATTTTCACCATACCATCAGTAATTTGGAATATGGGTGGTATTTCCTAAAGCTGTCTGTCTGCCACCATTCACCTTACCCTCTGCTGGTGGTGTGCTTGCAGCAAGGAATCCACAGGGTGGTGTGTGGGGGATGTAGAGGACTGTGTATAATCTCTGATGTGGAGGAGGGTGGGAGCCACTATCGCCATGGCAGGTTGCAATCAGGACACTGCTCCTGGAAGGAGAGGCTATAGGTTCTTGTGCCTATGCTTCCTTGAGGAGGAAATCCCCTGCTTTTAACTATTCAGATGCATGGATATTAAGCCTGGATCCTTTCCTCAGGCTTAACCCTTTCTGGAGGCTCCAGTCCCCAAGGTGTCCTGTGAGTGCTTTGCTGTTGTGCACATTCAAAATGGTATGTCTGAAATTTAGATACAAATAATTAAAAAAAAAAGAATTATTATCTAAAACCTGATACTTTGATTTAATTCTCTTTCTGAGATGTTTTTTAAAGCATTTAAAAATGCTTGTTTTTTCCAGCATAGAAAAAAGCTAATGCCTTCATAGCATAATATATGATGAAACTGAACTGATACTTTTTTGTTTGCTGTTCTAAATAAGTTGCTTGTTTGCCTCAACAGCCGTACTTGGAATAGGGTCTCTTTCATCCTGTTGATACTGCAATATCTAAACCATGGAATCCTAATCTGATTAGAAGCTCTGGGTAATATCATTATTGTTAAAATTCAGGTCATAGCCATTGCATCTTCCCATATAAACTGTATGTTCTCTGGTAATGTGGAATTTAAAGAATTCTCCTCTGAAAAATTAAAAGCCTGTGTTTGAGTAAAGATATGTATCTTTACTGGAATCAAAGAGTCACTTAGCTTTTTTCAGAGTCCAAAATAAGAAAGGATGGCAGAGAAAAATAGAAGCAATGTTGAAAGTAGGAGACCAAAACTTGTGAGCTTCAGTAATACTTCAAGGGAGGGAGAGCCACCTAGGAGCAGGAAGGATCTGACAGCTCTGGGCTGAAGGTGGGAACACTGAGTGGGAGACGGAGAATAAAGTCTCCCTTTAGCACATTTTCTTTAGATCCTATCTAGAAAGCAAATCTTAGCACAGGGAGAGAGGTAGGTGTAGTCTATGATAGGTATCTGTCTCCCTTCTAAATTTGTCTTGTCTAGTATCCATTTATTTAATTTGTTCAGTCCCGATACATTTTTTTTTCTCTTTTGTCAAAGCAAATGTGAAATTATATTTGCTTTAAATCAGTGGCAAGGCATGGAATTGTATGGAAGTTGTGATTTCATTTATCTTCTTTACATCCATGTGCTATACAGTATTTAAAGAAATTAACGATGTAGAACAATATAGGTTATATCCTTACAGGACAATGACTTCTCTTCCTTTTGCAAATATTTTCCTACTGATATACACTTAATGAAATCACAGATATCCTGGTTAGAGTCAATAGCTTCTCTCCCAGGTTTCTGGACACTGCATTTCACATAGAAAAGCCTGATCCTGTTGTTTGCTTAGGGCTGTGCTTTTTGGATTTATTTGTGTGCCTTCTCCTTGTCCTTTCTAACTTTAAACTAGAGTAGTTTTCTTAAAACTATCATCACTGATCCCTGGTGGACAATAGAGTCCACTCCAGAATGTAATGTCATGTTCATTTTCTAATTATACAAATGGTTTGAGGAAAAGAGACTATTGTGGGCAAACATGACATAGTTTTCCCCTTTTCAACTGTCTGTTGGACTATAAAGTACAGCTGTGGTTTTCTATAAAGTTCAGGGCTATTCTCAGCTTCTAATTAGATTCAGGCAACACTTTGGCATTATATTTAAGCCTGATTCACTTTATAACATCCATGGTATAAAGAACGTCTACCAGCAAAAAAGAGATAAGGCAAAAAAGATAGAAGCAGATTCTACAGTTTGGCCCCACATCTGGAATTTATAAGTATACATTCCACATTTCTAATTTAAATATTGATTCTTCTCCCAGGTACTGATCCTTGTGTGGATCAGTAGTGTTGCTCCAGTCTGTTTTGAATGATGCCCCATCACAGTGCATTGTTTCTGCCTCCTGATGCTGTGAACCTGACAGGAATCCCTTGAGTTTGCTCAGGTGCCTTCAGCAACATGGAAAAAATATTGCCTTGTTGGACTTGGAATGGCTGAAAAATCCAGCATCCTCCCAAATGCTTTATCACTTTTTTATAGATCCCACTGCCATATACCATTCAATGGATGGCATTGTGAAGCATCTCAAGAATCAATAAATTCCTCCTGTTAAAGCACCATCAGTTGGAAAATGTCAAAATTGAGGCCACAACAGAAGAATGCATTATTGGGCACTGATTTATGTATGTCCTTAACCACGCTAAACATTGAAAATTAGTTTCCATGCTGACAAATGGCCAGATTTGGTTACTTTTGGACATGTATTCACATTCAGGAAGGCAAAAACAATTTAGAAATCATTAGGAAAAAAGAAAACAAACTGAAAATATCATTGGGCCACTGTGTGTATCTGTGTTGTGCTTTGCTGTGTGCAGTAAACTCAGTTTTGGCTGTTAGCTTACAAAATCCAGTCTATGGCAACTAAAAAAAGATGCAGAAGATATTAGGAGGTATGATCAAGAATATGCAAGGGTTTCCAAATGAGGAGAGGTTAAATAGCCTGGTATTCTTCAGGCTGAAAAGTCAGTAACCAAACAGTGATAACAGAGATCTCTAAAATCAAAATGATGCAGAGAAATTGTGACTAGGAAATGACTGCTCACTGTTTCTCATGTAACAAGGACTGAGGAGTGAAATAAAGCAAGATCTTGCTTAGATCAAGCAGGAAAAAGTACTTTTACACAAAAAGTGGATCTCACTACCATATGATATTGTAGGGGGAAAAAAAAAAAAAAAAAAAAAAAAAAAAGTCGATATGCCAGTTTGTGATAGAAAAGCTCATTATGAACTATGAAGTACAAAATTTATGCAGTATAAAGACAGAGGTATTGCTACTTCCTAACTGATGCTTAACACTCCAATTAGCATATGTTGAAAAAAGTGTCCCTACGTGTCTCTCTTGTGTTTGTCCTTTCGCAGTGAACAAACACAAATAACTGGCTAGTGCCAGAGTCAGGAATCAAGGCTTAGATGAAGTCTGAGCTAGCATGACTGCACTTATGCTCCATTTTCATATGTTCTTAAAGAGCAGTCATTCTAAGTATATATTTGTATTTGGAGCACTTCTGTCTGTGTGTTCATATGGATGGGTAGCAGCTAGACCTCCAGGCATTTTAAAGATGCTGAAAAGGCAAAAATTCATCTCCAGATAAATCAAGAATGAGGTAGTGAACTTCCAACTCTTTCACAAAATTCACATTTCAGGAATTCCCTTCTAAATGGTAAGGCCTTTTTTTCTGTAAGCTGCATCAATATTTTATTAATTAAATTAATTTTTCTTTCTATTTTCTTTTTGTTTTGTTTAATTTGAATATAGTCATTTACAGCCAAACCTCTGTTCAGCTGCTATAAAATATTCATTAGCAGTTGCAGCTTGATAATGGAACAGTATCCTGCAGCCCATTCAAACTGTTGCAAAGCAAGGCAAATCACCAAAGGGAAAGGAATAAATGCATTTAAAAAAAAAAAAAAAAAATGGACTTAAATGTGCTCAGTGCAAACTAGTTTCAGGCAAAGGGAAAGGCTGCCAGCTAAAAAGCAAAAAAAGCAATTTATGTAATACATTGGCAAGGAGGTGGGAAGGCAGTGAATAGAACTTAATGAGCTGACAGCTGTCGAGAGCTCCATAGTGTCAGATTGTAGCATTTGTTTCTGTCATTTGCACGCTGTGGGTAAGTGGAAGAGTTAGGCACAAGGGATATCCTGGGACCAGCCAGGCAATTTGTTCCACTACCTATGAGGTGCTGAGGTTCAAAGCTGCCTGGTACTGAGGTTACAGAGCATTTCTCTGCACCTGTTGTGAGGGCTGTGCTTTGTCTTGAAAGCAAGGTTTGCATTCTGATGGTATGAGTACTGGTAGTCCACCACAGCAGGCAGTTTTTCTGTGAGTGATTTGCCTTTGGTGGTGAATGGTGTGAAGCTCTGCTGCTGTTTATTTCTCCACCAAAGAGCAGAATTTACAGGAAGTTCCTTCCCTTCTTATGGAGGAGTCCCAGGTTTTAGGACTGTGCAGTGATTTCCAGTACTTCATTTCAGAAACATTAAAGAGAGCTGAGTATTTCTTAGGTCCCTCTTACCCCAACCCCACGTAACACTTTGTTACAGTCCTTATGGGATCTCCATTTGACCATGTGAGTGCTTCTGTCTGCTCACAAAGTAGAAAAAAACCCCAAACCAATCCAAAACCAAAAAAAAAAACCAAACCCCAAACCCAAAAATCGATAGAATCACTGTAATTTCTTTTTGATGCTTTACACAGCACCCTTTCCCAAATATTTTCACAGCAGCTTATAAACATTTGTTTCCAAGATATACTTGTTAACCTTCACTCTCTTAAAAATGAATCCATGGTGTGCTGACAGGTTAGCTTCTCTGTCAAGGGTCATTGCTAATCAGGGGCAGAGGTATCCTGGCACTCACCTCTTCTGTGTAATTCCACAGCTGTGTAAAAAGGGAGATCAGACTAAGTGAAATAATGAACACTTCCAATCTTGAGATCTCTGAATAAAATAAATAAAAAAATTAATAAAGTAACAACTGTGAAGACAATTACAGGATTTAAATAAAATATTTTGCCATCTGAAGCATTTCAGAGTAACACAGAGTAATACTCCAAAGTTCTGTCACTTGCTGTAGTGTGCCAGAGTGCAAAAATGCACGTTTTGATTTTATGTGCTGCTGACAGTCAGAAGACTGATATGGATAAAACCATGTCAGCTTTTTTCAGTTTAGCTTGCAATGCTCAGAAGTGGTGAACTCTGCCAGCAAAAGCCCTTCCTCTCTCCACCATTGCTGGATCTAAAGGGAGCAGCTCTGCTAACCTGGATATGCTGGCATGTTTGTAATGCCAGTAAGCTTTGTAGGGCCTAAGTCTGAAAATTAAGTGGGAAAATGTCAGAAGTCACCACTCTTTAATGTCAGTGGCTTCTGTGACATGTTTCTGTATAGCACAGGGGAAGCTGCAATAATGATCCCACAGAGAAAGGAATTTTAAGTGACCTTGTTTCCTCCCAGGAGAGACTAGAAACATACCATCCTCCCAAAACTGTTGCTGTAGATGTTACAGCAAGAGAATGTCAAATTTTGTTTTTATAGAACAAGGATAGTTAGAAAAGGACAAAACTGAGGTAGTGAGAAACCTATGCACACATTTTTACCCATCCAGCCAGGGCCTAGACTACTTTGGATATGGGGACAAATGCCTTGAAATCAACATCTCATTCAGATTCATTACACAGGAGCTTCTTAGTTTCATCTTGGTTATGAATGTAATACTATTTTACAATTCTTATGAGAGGTTATTCATGTCCAAAATGTTACACTGCAACAAATCTGAGTTTGGAGAGAAGTTTATTGACAGTGAATAAAGTGTTCTTGTGGAATTAGAGCTTCAAGTCCTCTCCTTCTGGTTGTTTTCCTTTGGAGAGTTGTTTCCTAGCACATTCCATCTTTGGCTATGGACATTTGAGGGACACAAGAGGAAAAACTTGTACTATTTAATACCTTGATAGACAGAATTGCAGAGAAACAGAAAGCCTCTTCACTGGGTTTGGGTTGGGTTTGTTTTTTTTCCTTTAAACAGGTAGAAGTATAGATGATCTCAGCATGTTCCTGATGGTGTTTAAAGCTGCCTGAATTCCTTTGTCTCGCTCTCTTGCTCTAAGTGCATTCCAGCTGAGCATCTATGGGGCCATTAAAGCTAACTTTGTTCCTTTTTTTCATTTTACACAAACACAAAAGATTGATTTGCCTTTACTACTGTTAATCAAACTCAATGGAGAGCTAAATAAATAAGAGAGGAAAATGGTCTTCTTATCCATCATGGAGAGCAAATGTTCTGATTAGGCAGGGTCTGCAGAGAAACCCAGCAGGGATAAGTGATCACCATGTTTGTTGTGCATGAGAGTCTGCCTACCAAATGGCAGCATTTTCTTGCATGACAACCGTTTGCAGCTTGGACCACTTGATGTGGCATTTAACTGAAGTTCAGTTCAAATTTAATGGGTCTCCAGGAGGCATTTGTTACGCTCAGCTGCTCAGGAGGCTGAAGTTTACCTGGGTGCATCAATACTTGATAGCCCAAGTATGTTTTAAGCCAATGCATGTGTATTTGATAGGAGTATTTTGTAGATCTCTTTCCTTGCTTAAGAATAGAGAATAATGGGCTAACTTACCTAAGTTTTCCCCCATGATTCCTCTTGGTAGTGGATGGCTTTAGGTTGTTTATTTACCTATTTTTTATGTTTTTTGCTAAGATGTGGTGGGAAGTCAGCTCTCTATCCCCTCAGTAAAGTTGTTAGTCTATTCACATATCAAAAAGAAAAGAAAAAAGGCATTAATAGAAAAACATTTTTAAGCATTTGATATTTGGCTGAGGCATTCCTGTCTGGAATAATGGCTAGAGCTGTCTAACTTAATTTTTATTAGATGTGACCCTATTATGTTCTCATATTAATAAGTTAGTGGTAATATATACCTTCATTTCTATATACAGATGTTTCTGTGCTAGCTACTGACAGTTATATCCTGTATAGGGTATAGCCTCAAAACCAAAGAGGTACTTGTTATAAGGCTGTCACTGTTCCTGGGAAATCTGTGTTCTTCCAAATCTGCCTTTGTGGCTTTTGTTGTGTTTATGAACTTTCTTATTGTTTATAAAATAACACTATTTCTGTTTATATGCTTATATACAGGTATTTAATGGCTATTTTCATCTGTTAACTACTCTGTAAATTTATATTATTCAAGGAGAAGTTCTAGTTGCTGATCTGTACCTAGTGGAGAGAGTTCATTCTCTATCACTTTATTCTGCATTGTATATATTCTGTATGTAAATGTGTATGGCAGCTCTCTGCCTCTTGTGACCTAATGTGTGAATCCTGTGAGTTGCACTATTTAAATGCCATTTTCTAAGTGTACGTTAAGGTGTGGAGAGAAGGAGGAATATTTATCTGGAAAGAGTAGTCTAGTACATTAATGCAAATATTCAGATAGGTGTTTATTTGATTGGACTCAGAGGTACTTAAAATAATTGCAGAAGTTGTTTTAAGGCACATTTATTCAGGGTAATTATATTTATTGTTACTTTATGAATAACATACCTTATTAATAACTTCACATTAGATTTTAAGTGCCATGGTTTGGGCCATAGAATAGGGTATTTTCTCCTTTATGAATTTTACCATTATATACACCAACTTTTTGTGGCCTGTGTAATAATTAGTATGAGAAATTGAGAGAAGCAGGGTGGGAGGCAAAGAACTACCCAGGTTAAGAAAATTACTGTGATTACTGTGTATCCCCTGGGGCTTACCTACTGATCATTTCCCACTTGGTACTCAGAGAGATGCTGTGGGTTGACATGGCATTTTGGTGCCCCTCCACTATTGCTTGCTGGGCTGGGCTTTTGCAGGTTGGATGCAACCTATAAGGATGTACTGTCACTTGCCATGAGTGATAAACAGGTGAACATGCTCAGATTCTCCAGTGAAAGATGTCTGCTTGAAGACGGTCTTCCTTACCTCTTTATTTCTCATTAAACCTCATTTGGTAGAGATTATGAGAGCCCAGCACTCGGTGCTATGACAACAGGAATGCTTTAAAAATAGAATCAGGTCTTGTTGGGTTTCATTAACTTTCTATTTATGTTTCATTAACATAAATAGAAATACAAGTTGAATTGCATGTGAGACTGCCTCTTGCTACACAGTAACCTTACTTTACAGATTTGTTTCTCTTAAATCATGTGTTAGGGGAGAGTACAACATGGTGTGCAGATTTTGGGGCTTAAGAGATTGTCATTAAAGTTACTGTGCTGTACTTAGTTATTTATTTCTTGCTCAGGGTGATGCAATCAATAACAGAACAAAATCAAATGCAACTCCCTCCCCTCCAAGGAAGAAAAGACAAGCTAAATAAAGATGTCCAGGAGAAAATGCCAGTGAACAACATATTGATTTCCAGGAAAGGAGCAAAGTGTAAATGAAAAATATTCTTCTGACACAGTTATTAAGTGTAAGCTAGCACGCAAAAAAACCCCAACCTGTTTACTCTTAGTAGAGGCTGAGTCTTCAAAGGGCAGCTAATTCATTGCAGATCATTTGAGTTTCTAGCTTTCTGAAACATAGGCTTCCCTTTCTTAAATGTAAAATAAATTTCTCCACTGAGGCTTTGCTTTTAGAATCTAAAATGTTTGCTAAAATTGTGATTGTATGTGAAGTAAGCAAAGAAGTTTTCTCCCCTTTTTAAAGAGTACAAACAGAAACATGGGGATAGGAGGCAATTCTCCTTTTGTCAGATGGTGAATTTATGACAATATCAGGAATGTAAAATCAAGTAACATGAGGGCTGTGATTCAGTATCCTTGGCAAGTGGGGCAGTGTAAGAAGTTACTGCTCCTCAGCTGTTTGCCCTGCCCTTCTGCTGGTGAAGTAGCTAATATGTTTGTTCTTCAGCAAGTGAAGTTCATAGCCCAGCAGACTGGTAAAATTATTTCTATGGTAGTGGGAATTGATAGATCAGATTGTGCACATCAGGGACAAGGGTCCAAACCAGCAAGATGCTGAATTCTGGCAGCAGGCTGGCTTTTTCCTTCATACCTCTGGAAATGCTCATTAAGCTTTTGCTTCCTGTGTGCTCCTTTAAGCAGATGCTGACGAGAGGCATAGGCTGAAGCTGATGCTGCCCAGTGCATTTGGCTGGTTGTCAGTTCTCCTGAGAGGGGATCACAACACATAGGAGACCACTTTGAAACTATTTTCAGAACATTTCATAAAAGAAATATCTTCCATTTGAAGACTCCCAGGCAAGCATTGAGAAAAAACACTGTGTAAATGGATGTAGCTTCAGAAAGTTAAACTCCTGAGCAGTACCTGAATTCAGTTTTGTCCTTCCAGCCCCTCTCCACTGATTTCAGGGTGGGAGTTGTTGTGGGTTGACTTGTAATGGTTTAATTTTTAGGATTAATATATTTAATAAATTTAGTTAATGGCAGTAACTAGTTAAGATATTTAGTTAATTTGGTTAATGGAAGTACACGTAGTGTAGCTTTCTTCTAGAGTTATCTCCAGCATCACCACCATCTGCATAACAGAGTTAATTCTCAAAACAGAGGGCAGATGAATTCTGTTTCAACACATGCATCTGTTTCAATAAGAAATAAAAAATAAATTAGGGAACAATATGTATCAAATATTGAAGACAATGCTCAGTGTGAAAATTCTTCCTGTGTGATTACTCTGATAGGCACTGTATTCAAATGATGACTTCAGGGCACAGACACACAACTTTCATCTTCAAGGTGCTACTTTGGAAACAGGCAAATGCATGTGGAAGGTCGTAGTAGGCTGATAAGGATCAAGAAATGAGTCTCCTCTCATGCCAAAGCTGTACCTTTTGCATTTAAGCCAAGGAATTATATTTCACAGTCCATTCCAAAAGTCTTGCAAATCTTGAGGGTTATACTGAATAGACTGGAAAAGACTTGCTGGTTGATCCTTCACCATATCAAGATGAAAGGAGAACGCCCCTATTGGGAAAGGAAAGAAACAGAAAAGAAAGTGACTCCATGTGCATATATAATCAATAAACAACTAATCTAGATTCCTGGAGGTGACATTTTATTTATTTATTTAGTGCCTAAATAGTATGTAATTTCTTCAGGCCAAGGAATAAATTGAAAGGATTTAGAAGGATTTGCTTATCAGCATTACATTCCTTCTGCTTTTTGGAAGGTACCTTGAAGTTGGGTTAAGCTGCTGTGGTTCAGTACTTCTCTTTTCCCTGTCAGGGTCCCTTGAACAACAGCTGCATTAATCCTCCCACTTCCCTTTCTCCTCTCTTTGCCCTCCTTCCTTTTCTCTTGCTGCCCACACCCCTCACAACATGATCACCTTCCCACTGCCAGCAGACTGAGACAAGAGGCAGAAACATGATTTTTCCCCATTGTTTTTGCACAGCATAAGCACAAAGCAAAGTCCCTGAAATCTGGCATCAAACTTGGTCAAGAAGAGTCAGGCTTTACAGTCTTAATGAACTATTGGTTCTATTGAGACAGGCTTTTGATTTTCAAATGTCTAATTCAGCTTTCAAGGCTCTTTTTAAACATGACTGCACATGACTCTGGATTGACACCCAATTGGAGGGATTATATTTTTTGCTTTCTCTCACTTAACTGGCTTGTTACTTAATCTTGTCTGCCATAGTGTAATGGACAGAAGGCTGATTTTTTTTAAGGGGTTGCATGCTCGATATCCCTATTTAATGATATATTTGACAGCAAAGCAACTTCTGTGTCCAGCCCAGAACATGCAGCCAGGAAATACACTTTTGCTAGGCTACTGCTGAAGTGTACATGCCTTCTGGTTGCCTGTCAGCTCCCAGCCAGTCAGGGTCCTGGGAACATAAGGGTGGATTCATTCCCATGATCAGAACAGGTCTATGACAGTGATATCTTCTTGTTCCAAGTACAACTAGCTTAAAGACTGTGCTGAATAACTTTACTGCCTGCTTTGGGATGGCAGAGAGAAATGCAAAATAACATGTTTCTGTTATGTAGTGATAGGATGCAAATACCAAATTGATTTAGAATGAATTAGGTAAGGAGAGTTCTTCCTCACTAGTGTGTATACTAGTGTGCACTAATGGCTTTCATACCTGAATGGCTTGGGCAGATGCTTAATCTCACTACTGGTAGTTTCTGGTATTTCCTTAGCAATTTTTCTCTACAGCTAATAAAAATATCACTATTGAGATTTTTCCTGCAGAAAGTTATCGTAAATTTTGGGGGGTTAATTTTATCCACTACTTTTTTAAGCACTCTAAATAGTGTGACACATCTTCCTCCCTGATGTTTATTACACCCTTGTGAAACCTGAAGACATCATACCTTTAGTCCTTGTTAAATCAAGCTCTGGTGTTTAGCTGTGCTAAGCCTGTCTCATTCACACACCTCTCCAGTTCTTTCTATTTACAGTGACTTCTCTCTGAATTGTGTCCACTTGATTTAGATCTTTTGGCATTGAATTGTCCAAAACTAAACATAATAATCTATGCTCTCTTGCCATAAATTGTTGTAGCCTGGTTGAAATCAATGCCAATTTAAACCAGCAAGACGATTTGGCCTTGGTTTTGTATTCACCTTAAATGAGCTATATGAAGAAAAAAATTTAGTTTCATGTTCCTTGATGCATTGCCACTGCAGAGAAAGACATCAGCACCAGTGGCAGGCAGGGGGTTGTGGAGTGTGGGCAAATGGATTGCACATCTTTGTGATTGCTTCTGTGCTGTGATAAGAAAATACAGTTTCTACTATCCAGTGCTAATGACTCAGAGAGGATTACTACCTTTTAGCAACAGATAGTTGATTCAGGACTCTCTTAAAAGTTTATGGAGTCCCAAATTGCAGCTTCCTTTGTAATACCTCATTATGATTTTTGTAAGTTTTGTAATATTTTCCATTTGTATGCAGATTCTTTCTCTCTGTATGTAGTAGCTTGAATTTGTCCGGGCTGAGTGTCTCAGATCTGCTATACTGCAATGAACTCCAGGGTATTTTGCAAATACAGATTAAATAGAATGTGAGAAACAAATATAATGTGTAGAAAGGGCAGATGAAAGATTCACATTAAATTGGAACAGCATGAACAGAAGTACTTTAAAAATCACAGCTGTCAAAGTACAAAAGGTTGAGGTATTCAAGATAGGAATGACACCTAATGAGAAAGAAACTTCCTCTCCTACCTTCTTTTGGCAAGGCAGAAAATGACTTGAACCTGTCCTTTACCAAGAAACATCTTGGTTTCTGGAAAACAGAATCCCTAACATGTTGCTATTCTTGGGCAGCATTTATGCTGTATGCTTATCTTCACAGAAGACAATATATTGCCCATATTCCATGATAAATTTGAGATAGAAAATACAGCAGCAGGGGAGGGAGTCAAGTGGTCAGACTTAAAAGTTTTCTGAGCTTCAGCTTGGTAAATTTTAGGTGTGAAAGGCAAATGCATTGCTTAGATTAATACAACTGTATTTCTCAACTGTTGGGAAGATATTTGTGCCTGGAATTCTGTGGTGGCCATATTTCAGGACGTATTGTAAATTCTGGTTCCTTGGAGGCAAAGAGATTTACACTTCTCTTGCAACAAAGCACAAACTGTTACTTTTCAAATAATGATGTCAAAATGGAAGTAATATGTACAGTGTGCAGAAGAGTTTCAAGGAGAAGGCAGTTAGGAAAATAGAATCCAACTTCACAGAGTGAAGAAACTGCCATGTAGGTACTTCTGGAGGAATTTTTCTGGTTTGAATTTATGTGTCCTTGTCTTTTCACTCCCACTAGAAATGATAACTCCATCATTCTTGAGCATTATTTATAATTCCATAAAGCTGTTCTGTGACAGTCCTTAATTTACCCAGCATGCTTAATCTTTCTCAAATAAGGGTGCACCCAAAGAGCTAGTTTACAGCTGGGGGAAGGAAGATTCAACACCTGCCATTTTGTGTAGAACAAATGAGGAAAGGTTGTGGTTCTGACACATAAATTAAGACTTTGGGTGCTTGGAAGAATTGGACAGGAATGGAGTCAACTTGAGCAGGTCTTGTAATGCCAAGACCTTTACAGCTTTCCTTGTGCTTTACATCCCATACCAGCACATGAGGTGCAATGAACAAAGATGTAGAACCATCACAGTGGTGAGACTGAAGAGGCCTTTAGAGTGAATAATTAGGAGGAGGTGATTAGAGAACTAATAATTCATGGAAAGGAATGGGGAGCCAATTCAGTGGAATTGAAAGAATTTGAAGGTAAATATGCCCATAAATCCTCCAGGGTAGATTCAGGGTTTAGCACTTTCTCCTACCCTGGTTTTATTCCAAGGCAATTTCATTAAACACTAGAGAGAGGGAGAGAAAAAAATAATATAAATGCTGTAAAAAATCTTTCAGAGGAAGGAATAAAAAAGGTTCCTGCCAGGGAGAGATTTTATTGAAAGTTATTATAATACCTATCTTTAGTTTTATGGCATTTAATACAGGGCCAAGTAATTTCCAAGCTGGGATTCTTTAAAAATGAAATACATATTTTAAGATAGTATAGTATGAATTATTATTTTTAATATAGATCTTAGCTAATATCTGTAATAGAAAAATATTTTCTTTCTCATGTACTTTCCATTGAAAACACAAACATTGTTTCCATCATAGCATACAGAGACATTTCATTAATATCATGTTGCCTGTAAGTAGAAATGTTCAACATTTACTATCTCAAGCTCACTAGGTAGACACTGAAGAATTAATCTGTTTACCTGCCCTGTGGCCAATGGGTGAATATAATCAGCCCCATTTCAAAAATGGGGAAAAGGAAACAAATCACTGCGATGCAGTGAGCCATTTCCTATGTGAAGAAATGATCTTGGTGGAAAGATTTCTGGGGTTCTTACTCAGTAGCATCTCCTGTCTTGTGGAAGCAGTAGGTTTAATAATCATCCAGTGAAAAAACTCCAAGATCCAGGAGAGTTTTGAAAGGTACGATTCCAGTTACAAGAAGTTATGGTCTTCTGGAGGCTTCCTCAACTCTGTTTTTGTGGTTAGAAGTCTGCTGCTGTTTCTCACTGAAATAGCTTTATTCCTCTGAGATGTTTCAAATGTTGGTATCTGAGCGGAAGGTGCATGGAAAACCAATATGTGATGGAGCTAGAAAATCAGTTAGTGATAAATTGTGATGGAAAGTACCGAGATTAAAAATACAAGATAGGAAATGGCAAGACAGATTAGTGTAGTTATCTTTTCTGTGGTTTCTAGAGATCTCGTTAATGACCTTGACTTAAGTTTAACATGACTTCTGGAGGTTTTCTCTGTTTCTAACCATCATTTTTATACATAAAAAACAGTAGCAGCAGACAAATAGCAGTCACAGAGCAAGAAAGACTGGAATATCGGGAAAATAGCATGCAATGGATATGGGGAGGAAAGGAGAGGCATTAATTGATAGAATCAAGTATGGAACCAGTCATGAAAAAGTGCAGACACAGTTCAGAGTTGGCAGGGCTGATGAGTATTGCAGATCCCCCATTTGCATTTTGTCTGAGCCTGGCTGCCTGTGCCCTTCTCTGTTCAGAAGCAACACAAACTGCATTAGGATTTTGTAGAAGGAGATCTAGAAAACATACCTAAGAGTGCAGCATAACTACATTGCCTGTGCTGTCCTTGAGCTGCTTGTTAGATGGGAAATTGACCAAGAAGATAAACAAGGGCCAGGATTCATGACTTTCCATCTCCTGCTCAGAACTAATCTTGGCTTCAAAATTCTTCATCCCCTGACGTCCAGGATGTGTCTGTCACACAAGAGGGTCCAGGAGGCTGCAGAGCCTCACCTCACCCAGTGCCCTCATGCTGGCCCTGCCCATGCCTGACACCTCAGGGTGAGAGTACTGAACATGACAATACAAAGAGTAATAATTCTTTGGTCTTCAGGCACTGGGATTTCCCAAGCTAGGCATGGGATATTTAATAGCTCTGGATGGATTACTTACTTTTACTTTGGCCAAAGGCTTTCAAAATGCATCTGAACTGTTATTGCCTACCAATATCCAGTTGCAAATAAACAAAAAAAAAAAACCACAAAAAGCCAACCAAACAAAAAACCTAACCCCCCCAAAAAAAATAAAACTAAGAAATAGCACTGTGTAAAGAAATATTCCCTGGTTTTTTTTCTGACAATGTTGACTTTCTGGTTTCATTTGATGTCCTTAATAAGGAAAAAAGGGGGGAAAAAAGAGTTCTAAAGTTCATTATTCTTTACAGAATCACATTGTCATTTCAATTGGATCTGATTCCAAATTAATGTTGCACTTAGATATGAGCAAGTGGGTAAGTGAATAGGTATAGCAGGTAATAAGTGAAACATTGTTATAATTTTTATGTTTATTTCCTACTTGAAGTAAATCATCACTATTGTCTGAGGCCCTGTATGTGAATTGTTAGATCTTCAACTAAGGGCAAAATCCATGCTCTAAATTTAACCTGGAAATCCAAACCAATTGCAAGGGTCTTAGCACTGCCTGAGCAAGATCTTTAGTTGTGATGGATAATTTGTTCCTTTTTTCACAATCATATCCTTAAAACTCTCCTATAGGTGCTTTAGACACCTGTAATATAAATCTCTAGTGTCACTGGTGACATTTCACCAGCTTAGAAAAAATTTTTGTACTATAGTTTTGTTGACTTACTGTGCTAAATTATTTTACAGTGGTACAAGTAAAAACTATTATCTTTCTACCCAGGGACAGCTGCATTTCATTGTTGGAGTTTCTGAACTGTAGAAAGTAAATTTATATCTTGTGCATTTCTCCTTTTTTGAACACTCACTGAACAGAAACTTTCAAAACTGCTATGTTTTAAGAGATAAGTCCCCATCATATCAACAGTGTTGTGTTTTTGTGGCTGAAAGATGCTAAAAAATTGACCTGAGCATGTAAGGTGGGAAATTGCTTTGTACAGATTACCTCCAGTTCCTTTTAATCTCCCCACTGAGGCAAGATTATGAAAGCATTTAACAAAAGTTCTTAAGCATGAGACAAGTGCAAGATTGCATCCTACAAAACATTGCCAAATGGCAATGCCAGGATAAGACTCAGTAAATGCATGATAGGGATTCCCTTACTTCAGGTCTGTTTTTTTGCAGATATTCCATTTTTAGAGTTTTTATTTACATCTGACCAGCCCTGGTTTTCTCTCTTGGCTCTTTCTAAGCCACTAAAATCAAGAGTGAAGAAAGGTCAGGTTTAATCTGATCTTTGTGAGTGACTGCTCAGTTCTAGTTTTTTCCTTAGGTAAGATTCAAACAGAGAGGTGGGGAGCAAGGACCTTCTGGCAGAGGGCAGAAAGACCTGCTAGCTCTAGGACCACAGGAGGCTGAAGAAAAGTCTGAGACCTCAGAGCAAATATGCAAAGAAAAGAGAGAAATGCAGCATGTTTGAGACAGACATATAAATGCAAAGGAGATTTTATTTAAAGCTGGAGAGTCTTTTTCAGGAATAAGGATTTGGAAAGTTTGTCTTGATGTAAGATTCCCATCAGTTTTCACCTACAGTATTAAAGTACAGTGTACTGAATTACAGCTGCCCTGCTCCCCAGGCACCTCAGTGTAAGAGAGATATCGAGGTGCTGGAGTGAGAGCAGAGGAGGGCAAGGAAGCTGGTGAAGGGCCTGGAGAAAAAAATCTTATGAATAATGATGAAGAGAGATGGGACTGTTTAGTTTGAGGAAGTGGAGGCTAAGGGGAAACTTCATCGCTCTCTATAACTATCTGAAAGGACATTGTAGAGAGGTTGGTGCTGGTCTCACAGGTAATTAGTGATAGAACAGGATAGAATTAGTTCAAGCTGCAACAGGATATTTTTAGACTGGACATTAGGAAAAAAGTTTTCACAGAAAGAGTGGTCAGACACTGGAATAGGCATGGATGTGTTTGAGGGTCATTTAGATGTGGTGTTGGGGGATATGGTTTAGGGGAGAACTTTGTAGAGTAGGGATGATAGTTGGGCTCGATGATCCCAAGGGGCTTTTCCAACCTGAAAGATTCTATGAGCTGAGGTTTCAGCTTTGCTTCCTTCCTGGTGAGGAACATTTAGTTGGTTTGTTTCAGTAGTCATCCCACTGGTCCTGCTGCTCAGCAGAATAAGCAGCTCACTGCAATGAAAAGTTGTTAAGGGAGACAATTTCAGCAGAACGCATGGTTTGAAACGATGCTGCTGAGATAGAGTAATTTTGTACTGTGTGCATGAACATTACAACCTGTGTCCAGAGGCTGCCACAGACTCTCCCTAATGGTCTGCATTACTAATTCAACTAATTGCAGCAATTACAGGCAGGAGATGCTGCTGGGAAGAGATGCCAGTACGCTGCTTTCTAACATGCTGCAGTACACGTTGCTCATTAATTAGACCGGCAGCAAAAATAATAAAAATAAAAAAGGAAATATCACCAACTGGAAATACAAAGGAATGTGCTGAAACCTGTAAGGGCCATGCACAGTCACATTGTGGTTTAAGCATTTCAGAATCAAGTTTCTCATTAAATTTTTCCATCCTGTCAGCCCAGTCACAGCCACATCCCTGTTCACTTGGGATGCCAGTAGGTGAGGTGACGTACTAGGCGCAGCTGACACATGCAGCATTCCTCCATCATGCAACACATAGGCTGCACAGGTATTTACTCTCCAGATAAACACAAGTGATTCACAGCCCACGAGGTGCATTAACAGGTGCATTAGCAGAGCAGGAATTACTTCTGCCTCAGAATGATGCATCCAGCAACACAGCAGAGAGAACTTCTAGCTGCCTGCTTGATGCACAGTCTGAGTCAGTCTTGTACATCTTTCTTTGCAGAGTGCATGTTCATCCTGAACATGCCTCATGTGGGAAGTCTCTTAGTAGGTGCTTTCTGTGTAATATTGGTGTTTGTCGAAGAGTCCAGCATGTTCCAACTGGACACATCTTTGGCTGTGGGAGGATGGGTTGCCAGCCAAGGAGGTGCTCTATTTGCTGTGTTCATCAGCACCAAGTGATCTGCCTGCCAGTCTAAACAGCCCGGCAGGTTCCTCACACCTGTGCACACCTGAAATATTCAACAGCACAGGATAAGCACTATTCCTCTGACAAGAGACTCCAGCTCCATGAAGGAGAACATTTACACAGGCACATCTAGAATGCTCAGAACAAGTTCAATATTTTAAAAGTTACAATGCAGAATTTTTTTCTTCTTTTCCTAGGATACTTAGCTGTCTCTGTAACAGCTTCTTAACTTGCGAGTATCTTATATTTTTTTCATCTATTCTTTTTCCTATGTTCCTTTCCTTCACATGGCAGACAACAGATGACATCGTCTCATCAGCTGAATGTTCCAGTGATGATGAAGATTTCATTGACTGTGAGCCCAGTACAGGTAAGTCAGGTCAGTCTTGTTTTGCTTGCTTTCTGATTTCATTTGCAAAAACCAATGCATACATATATTTATATGTGTGTGACTGTATACATATATAATTATATATGTATATACGTGTGTGTATATGTGTATATATATACACTTGTGTATGTATACACTCTCTATAAAAAAAAATTGTATAGCCAAGCATCAGATCCCATGGACTTGGCAGCAGCAAAACACATATATGTAGTCACTATTTTGTTAATATAAAGTTGTTTTCATGGAAATCCAAACTTCCTTAAATTGATCCCAGCTCACATTTGTAGCAGTTACTTCACTGATGCAGTGGCAAAACAAAACTATCAATGTAGTATGTGACAAATAATGAAGATTTGTGAAGTGGTGAATATTAGAAAAGCAGATGAGAAACAAATGAAGCAATAATGGGTTCTTAGCATTGTTTAATCTTTGTTAACTGCTCTGAAAATAGAGAGGATATATTTGTCCATGGGATTTTGAATACAGTTAACATGGTAATGTATTTATACTAATTTTGTTTCCTGTGAGCGCAAAGAAATTGGGGAGCACCAAAACGTAGTTCTAATATAACAAAATTAGTAGTAATTCTTGCCCTGTTATCTGCAGTGATGCTTCAAAATGTATCTGGTAAGGAGTCAGAAGGACTGGCCATGTGGAACTGACTCAACTTCTTGCTTTCAGATACATTTTGATAAACTAATGGCTTTTCTTTCTGGTGAGATATATGATGTGATATCCAGCAGGCAACTGCAGTCTATTTTATTTCTTACAGGCTTTTTCAAGTCTTCTTTTTTGAGGCTTGCCATGAGTTAAGCATTTCTATAATAGAGAACAGACATCATCGAATTTCTGTGTACATATAAAAGAAAAAGAGGGAGTATGGTTAGAATTTTTTTGTCCTTGAAAAGGGAAACATATAAATAATTAGAGGGGTTTCTGGTTTACTTTGTTTTGTTTTGTTTTATTTGGGATGTTTGTGTTTTTTTCTTTAAAAAAAAATCCCAAGACAACATTATAAATGTTCTGTTTCTAGTTTCCTGAAGCCATTTTTTAAATACAATAATAACATTAAAATTCATCCAAGGCTAGTGCTTTCATATTTATTTTCAATTTGCCATGCTGCACCTGCATTTTTCAGTAGAACTTGGTCCTGCAACAACCTGAGATTGACACTGTCTTGTAGCTGGGAACTTCCACTTGTCCTCTTGGCTTCCCTATGATGTCAGGGAAGGCAGTGACACAACGAATGATGTCCAGCCTATTCCCATTTTTTTTTTTTTATTTTTTTTTTCCCACAGAACTCTGAGTTTTTTAACTCTCTGCTTGGCAGAAAGTAATCCAAATAATACCAGGTTGTGAAGCATAGTGTGGGTATCATGAAAGTGAGACAAGAGCTTAATAGGACCATGCTAAAAAGACTTATGTACCATAGTTGATATACAAGTGAATGCATAGGAAAAATCTCATTAAAGCTACAATAACATTTCAAGACTTAGTTGTTTTAGTTGTGTTTGCCAAATATTTTAATCAAAGGGGGAAATAAGATCTTTATCAGACTCCTCTTGTACATTTTTGCCATTTATTTTTCAGTGCAGAAATCACTATTACTTCAATGGCTACAAATTGTAATAGCAATGTTTTCAGCTTGTGCTGCCAGTAGAAAAATCAAAGTTTGAGGAGAAATTTGGTAAAACATGATGTTCAGATAAAATTTCAGAGTGCTTTAGATCAAAATTTCCAGACTAAAAATACCTCTTTCCTGACAAAGTCAGAAATCTAATGCTACAAACAGGTACCAAATGGACTTGTAAACATTACTTGCTTTGAAAATCCTGCTAAGCCTAACAGTTGGTGCATGTAAGTACCAACAGACCTTTGAATGTCTGATGTGTAAAATGGTATCGTTTGCTGAAAATCTGCTGAAGGTACTCTGCTAAACTACAAGACATTCTTGAAATTTTTACCCAGTATCTTTTATTGTACCCTACTGCACCTACATAGGATGGGGGTCCACATGAGCCACTGAAATCTGAATCTTTTCTTGGGAATAGTTGCATCATTGAGAGTAAAAGTTAACCTGCTTATATGTGAAGAAGTCTCCCAGATGGTCCTTCTTGATGAAATTTACACCTCCAGAGTTTTAGTTTTTTTCAGGTCCTTTTTGACTCCAAAAACATACATTTAGTTCATTCCATCCATCCATAATAAATAGGAAAAGTAACAGGTTTATGGTACTCCTCGTTTTGGTTTCTTTGCCTATCTTATTGTTTCCATTTGCAGTGTATCCAGGAAAGGCTGAATGGTGTCTGCAATACAGTCAGTATCAAAGCACTCATACAGCCCCATTCTTCTCTGGAGCACAAAAGCAATCTGAGCCAGCTTGTAAAAATCTTGTGGTGGTGGCGTGGCTGGACAGATATATTTGCCTTTACATTTCACCAGCCAAGTCAAGATTCTGGCCTTGTGCCAAGATCTGGTACTTAAATGTATACCTTGTGAAAGATTCCAGATTATCTCGCTTGTATTTTCTAGTGTGTGGGTTTGGATTTTTTAAATTTTAATTACTTTTTTTAAAAAAAAAAAAAAAAATTGGGAAAGCTTGAAGTTGCTTCATCCTGTTTTGTTGATAGATATGTCAACACTGTCTGGTATGACAGTGCATTTTACACTTCCTTCTGCAGACGCTCCTTTTAGTTGTTCTGATAATGTGTAACTTCTAAAGCTCTTGGCCTTCCATCTCCCTCAGTTCCATGGTCCAGTAGTGCAAAGGCCAATGAACTCACTGCTGCAGCTGTGGGATGGGATATATATTTCTGTGAACTTGCTGTGCCTTAGCCAAGACAAAGGCAGCAGAGAAAGATGCTCGGCAAATCAAAAGCTCCAGATTTCATATGGACCAGAATCAAATCCCAAGGCCTAAATCTATTAATTCAGGTTTGGTCCTGGATCAGAGGGAGTACCTTATAGGGTCCTTAGAAGACTTTTGTTTCGGTATACTCAAAGATAGTTCAAAAGAGAGAAACTCATATCTTTTTGGGGTCTTCTTTGCATGAAACACTTGCAAAGTGTATTGCCACTTAACTAATTGTCTGTTAAGTTCAAGGCCTGAATCTCAGCATACAATCTGCATCTGGATACTTGCATCTTTTTAAAAGATGATGTAAAGGTAATTTCCTCCCTTGGATCCCCTCAGGATTTTCCTGGCTAGGTTCAGACACTCACTGTCACAGTCTGGCTACCACTCTGTCACCCTCTTCCAGAAGTGATTTCTTTTAGGATTTTTGCAGATCTCCTTGTGAAGCTGTCACAGGACTTGTCCTGACTGAGGTAGCCTGTAAGCATCCCTGTAGACATGTATGTATGCATAAGGAATTACTCTAACAAGTGGTCTCAACTACATCTGTGAATACAAAACCCATCTGTATTTTACACAATGAAAAAGAAGCTGTTGCAGATTCAGGGATAAAAAATACTTGCTATTCATCTTATTGGAGACAATCTTAGATACCCTTAAATCTCTACATCTAACAGAATAGCTTACTGTAAATGATACATGGGGCTTAAAACTGTGCATCTGGTCTGCAGATATATTTACTTAGTCAAGAGTAGTCCCCCTCTTCTCACTGTAGAGATGTCACCTGTCCTGGGACACATTTGAAAATCTCTGTTTTCTGTGCCAGAAGCTTGATGTTTTTCTCTGGTATAAATACATGGCTCAAGCATTCAAATTCCTCAAAGGTGAAGCCACATTCCTTAGTCTGTGCTTTTGAACACAGCTCTGTGGATATGTTTTGGTCACTCAGCTTTTCTTAGAGAATGATAGATTTGTAGGGGAAATAGTGTTAGTCCTAGGAAGCACTGTACCACCATGAAGAAAATAAGCATTTATCTTTCCAGTTAAATGAGGAACACCCCTACAATCTGATCTTCAAAGCCTTGAGGATTATAGTTATATTTTCTTGACAGTAGCTGCTGCTGTATCCTCATACATACATCCTTGTTCCCTTTAAGCACAGCCTTCATGAACTCCATCAACCTTCTTGAAATACCCAGGGAATTTTCACTGCTCTCCTCAGAGAAACAGCCCCCACAAATCCAGAGCCCAGTTATTCCCAGTCTCTCCCTTTGTCAAACAGGAGTTTTTCATTCTGTGAACAGGAAAATACCTTTAAAATTTGGTGGACTCCTCAAATTAAACAGAGAAGTGGGCTTCCCATCTCACAGACTGAATACTGCACAGAGCTGAAGGAGGGGGATTCATCTGTAGGACTTCCCAGAGTCATCAATTTGATGGAATTTCCTAGCTACAGTCTTACAGCCAAAACAAAACCAAATGAACAAGTTTTACTAATCAGTCATGCAGGTGACAGAGGAATATTGTTTTGTTTTGTTTTGTTTTTTATATTAGGAATTTATACCTAGTTTGGTTTTCAGCATATTGGTCTTTTTTCCTGTGTAAGCCGCAAAGGCATCACCCATGAGGATATTCTATCTATATATGTGCTATATATACAGTGTGCATATATATCTATATCTATATATGTATATGCTAAAGTAATAAATGACCAATATCAGCAATAGCCCCTGTCATCCAGTCACATGTTTACACAGAAATTCATGCCTTCACCTAGCCCTGGCATCCGCTGGCGTGGACAGATGCATGATATTGTTATTTCTTGGTCAAAAAAGCATGTGAATTTTTTTTTTTTGAGTTTTTTCTTTTCTTCCTTTTATTTTTTTTTTCTTTTAATTGATGGTTTCATCTACCAATTAGCCTTGGGGTAGGGTGGGCAAGGAGAATAAAAAAATTATACAGGTATATCCATCAATATATACACACATACTCCGTGTATATATAGATAGATATATGCATTGTATATATTTGAAGAACATTTTCTGTCGTTTCACCTCATCTTGTGCCGCATGAATTTTTGGTGATTGATATTTTAGTTTCTTTTATATTTCTTTCCCCTTTTTTTTTGGCTCTTCCTGGTGCCATATTGCTATTTTTTAATTTTTAAAATCATTGCTGTACTTTTCAATTCATATTTTTGGAGTTCTTCCAACAAAAAAATGGTTGAATCATCTCAAAGAAGAGATATAGATCTGCAAACCAATCAAGGCAACAAAATCTTTTCTTGCCATCCTTATGAAATCCACATTTTCAAATATCCCAAGAAAGTTGTGTGCAAAAGAATGAAGTTTACTATCCCTCCTTTCTTTTTATTTTATTTTCTTCCTACCTTCTTTAAACTTCTGCAAAGTCACTATCCTGCCTTTTCCCTCTTTTTATAATTGAGTTCAGAACAAAAACACCCAGAAGGAAAAAATACCCCTTTACCCCTGCATTAACCCAGGAACAATAATTCTAACAAAGCAAGCCCTACAAACCACAGATGGCATAAAAAGAATTTTATTGCAATGCAGAGTATCTGTCATATCTTTTATTTCTGGGTCAGTGCAAGATCATTTTTGTGGCATGCTGTAGTTTAGCTGGTTTAACTAACCATGGCCTTCATTAACCAGTGCATGGGCTGTGATGATGCCATCCTGTGTTTCATCAGAGCTACGCATTCAGGCTAACCGAGCAAGTCTGTAGTGTATGATTTGGGGGGACATCATTTCAATTTTAATTTTTAGTTGTATTATAATTTCTTCTTTTTGGAGGAGTTCTGCCAGTACCATCGGCTGCTTCTGGCAGCCTCAGCGTTATATATTTACTTTATTTTATGGGGGTTTTTTTTGCTCTTTTTTATTTCTCAGAAGCAATCTTATGTCTTGTTTGTGTCCATCTGTCTTGTCAGTGTGTCTTAGAGTCCATTGGTCCAGTGTTGTTATGTGATTCTGTTCTCTGTTCGTAAGCTGGTGTTCAGCTCCCTGCCTCTCTGTTGTCCTCTCCCCCTTTCCTTCCTTCCCCCCCCACCTACTTAAAGGGGGTCCACAAAGGGGCACCAAGCTTTGAATAACATTCTGAGTGTCATCTCGAGGCTTCCAGCTGGAAGTCACAAGGTATCTGTGCAGCTTCACAAAGTTGGCAGCTGGAAAGTTTTCAACCTCTGTTATCGTTTTACTCCTAGAAATGGTTTACTGGCATAATACCACACTGGCGTCTTATACAGCTTTTTTGGGGTTGTTTTTTTTTGTGTGTGTGCTGACACCTTAGAGGAAGAGCTCCTGTTCTCTGAGCTGTAGGTGAAAGAAGCACTTCTCAGGGTGCAGGCTGTGTGTTAAATGGAAAGCACACAGGCCCTTTTATAAAAGGCAGTCTTGGGAACTGTGCATGTGCAACTGAAATGGTATCTATGTGAACGTATTTCTGAAACTGACAGTTCATAGCTCATTTGTAGTTAGAAGACAAGAATGTAGGTTATGCTAACAATTTTATTAATGATGCATCTTCCCTCTATGGGTCGGTCTTCTGTTTGTCATTACCTGATGTCCATTCTTTACTGATACTGGTAAATGTGCAATGTATATACAATAATGTGTAAGGCAGAACAAGCAGAATTTTCAGGTGTCTGCTTAGACCTGACATCCTATTAAGAAAAACCATCCTTGTACAATGGTGCATTCCCCAGTATCCTTAATTCTGTTCCCACTGAATGAAGTAGCCATGACAGTGGCATTGGAGGCAGCAGTGCATTAGGATACATCAGAGGACATCTGTGAATCAGCTCAAGGTAGTGGAAGAAGAGGCAGCCATTTTCCTTACAGATAATGTTCAGAATATCATAGTTATTTTGCAGGAATTAATTTGTTCTGCAGGGAAGATGAGGTGATGGGAACTGAACTTTTCTCACAAGAGAGCAGTATAAGGCTTACCTGATTAAGCAAAGAGTTGCCAGAAGAGGGAAGTGATGGGATATGTTCAGATATCCAACATGGAATTATTTCATTTAATTATTTAATTTAACTTATTCAAAATATGGTTCTTGTGCTTGCAGAGGGATAAAAAGTAGATAGTGTTTTTTTCACCATTAAGAACCAATGATTTTATGTTTTGTTCTGTTTTCTTATTTCATGTGTGATCTGAGAAACATTACTGAGTGCTATCAATTATAATAAAACCAAATCAATATTTATCAAGCATTCTCAGTTTAGAGTTTAGAACTTGATGTGTTTTCCACAACTATTAAATCCTATCAGATGTAAAACTTTTTTATTGTTGTTGTTGAGAATTGCCTAAATAAAGCAGATGCTTATAAAATGCTGCTTATAAAATTATAATGCAATCAACAAATTCATGGCTTTGTGTAATACTGCCCTCTGCCAGACAGATCATAACAGTCCTGCTAGGAGGCTATCAGCAAAAGGAAAAAAATTTTTAGTTCAAGTGACAAATGTTATGGAGCAGAACAATCAGAGTTTTAGCCCCCTGCATTGTGAAGTTCAGGGTAACCTTTGTGTTGGTAGACTGTGATGAGTAAATCAAGTGTCCAGTCATCAGGACTGTAACCTCCAGGCTGTGCCAGAGCTTCTGTGTCCTGCTGAGTGGTTGCTTTTGTTCACACTATGTAGCCTCTGCAATGCCTGTGACTTGCCCGCTGCTGCAGGGAGCAAGAGGCTCTCTCAAGCCTGGGAGATGCCTTGGAAGGTCCTGTTTTACACCACTAGATGTATATATGGATTTCTGGCATTTGAAATAGCTAGTCTGCACTTGTATTTTTGTCTCAGGGCAGGTTGCTAGCTTCAGCTCTTGTGACACTCATAATTAAGCAAGGGGGAGAACTGCAGGTTGAGTTGTTCAAGTCAAATATGAAAGGACTGGACTCCAGTGTGTTGCTCCCAGTTCTGGTGTTGTTTCTGTGACTGTGCATCTACCTTGCTTATTTGCCTACCGGTAAGACAGGCTACATTAAATACTTCTTAGATAAATGAGGTGTAGATAAAGCGAAAAAGGAGATTTACTTAATATTTCAATAGACTTTTATATTCAGGTGCAGTACACCAAAATGGTACTGATGGCTAACTACCAAAGATGGACAAACAAGCTATGTCACTATGAGTGTTTTAGTGCTATGTCACTATGAGTGTTTTAGTACTAAGTACAATCTTCACTTGCTGTGGGAAGTAATAGTATTGTTTATTTTTATGAAGTAGATCCAACTCCTAATCAGTTAATGCAGAGGGAAGCAAGAGAAACAAAAGCAAAACAATTTTATGTCAGGAAACATTGGCATGGCATCATTTTCATTAAGTATCACGTTTTCCTCTAAAGTTAACACATGCAATGGAATGGACCATGCTCAGGATACATAAATAAATTACATGAGTGGACTACAATATGCTGATCTTTTATGTCAGCACTTCCAGAACTTGAACTTGCATCCTGATCAGAATTTTGCTTCAAAATCTTCAGTTTCCCCAGCCTGATTTACTGGTCTAAGTTTCCCTGGTTTTGCATTTAAGATCAGGATCAGACCCACAGTCTGGCTACCTTGCCCTTGCTCCCTTCCAGTCTTTTTCTAAAGCGTGTTCACTAAACTTGAAGCCATGTGCGCTGTCACATTCTGGCAATCCCTCTAGTGCTGTGCCTATGTTATCAAGTTGACACATGTCTAAAATACTAAGATACTATATTTTCAACCTGCTGGGACTTGCTTTTTGTCCCTGTTAGCTTTGATTTTCAGCTTCATAAAATATATGGGAAAGAAAGAAAAATAGCCAGTGACACATTGAGTGGAAAAGCTAGCACATGACTCAGAAACATATTTTGCATCAAAGGCAAATGTGTGTATATCAATCCCTTAAATGTCTATAGCAGCTGATGAGTTGGTTTAAAAAAGAAGAAACCATCTAATTTCTGGAATATATATAATATCTGTTAGAGAAAAAAAACCCAAAACCAAAACAAAACCTAAAACCAAAACCAAAAAAACAAAAGAAAATGAAAAAAAACCAAACCAAACCAAAAAAACATATCGAGCATTTACAGATACTAGGGACAGGTTTTCTTCTAAAGAATTTTATAATATATTTATATCAGTCATCATGCCTAGACCTGAAGATGTCTTATGTATTAGAAGCCCGAAGATACTGATCTCCACATGAAATACAACACCTGGAATGATATCTTGGTAGAGCAGTATTCTGCTTCATTTCTAACCCAAGCAGATCATAATATACCTAAGTTTATAATGATGTCATTGGGGTATTACCTTGCTTTCATTCTGCTTTATTATTTTAGTTCCATTTTATTCATTACAAAAGCTATAAATTGGTGCTTTATTGCAGCTGTTAACTGCTGGAAATCTTGGTTCACTCAACTTTCCTTAAATGTTTTGTGAGAAGATGGAGAAAAAGATCGTACAAGTTTTGAAATCAGGGGTAGAGGTAAAAAATAATTAGACTTACTTCATTTGAAATCTCAAATATCCAGTAATTCAACAGTGTTTTTTATTTTGCATTTTCACTGCACTTGTAAATATATTATTAAAGCACTACAAAAGAGCCACACTCAAGGATTCATTTTTCTGCTGCTGAGTCTCATAAAAACTAAAGTTGTTTGGTCCCATGGGGTGATCTTATAAGGATCATTGACTCTGCTTCTGCCATTCAAGGGGAACTACAACTATTTTACAGACAAACATAGAAAGTCTCAAAATCAGCTTCTTTTGGAGAAGCAAGAAACTTCCACCACTTTTGTCTCTTCACTGGTTTCATTCCATCTCATAACAATAAATGACAGAGGCATGAAAAAGGAGAAAAAAGTTGTTCTGTCTGCAGGAGGGCAGAAAGGCAAAGCAATTTTGATTTTTATTTTTTTAATTTTTTTTTAAGATTTTTTTTTTTTTTTTTTTTTTTTACCTGGCACTGAAATTATTATGACTGATTTCAGATACTCATTTTAGCAACTACTCATTTTCACTGCTGAAATCTTGAGGGCCTCATAAATTTTACATCTGACAGACAGAAAGAATAAAAATAGCACTGTAATTAGTTCAGGGTATTTTATAGGGTTTTAAATTATACTTTTACTTTCTTTTGCTAACTCTTCTCCATGAAGCAACAAGTCTCCTGTGGAGTACCTGGAGATCTGTATTTCTTGTAGAATTTGTGGTTCTTCTGTGTGCTAATTATTTCAGTGTTGAAACATGGATCACTGGTATATTGCAAAGCACATGCACACACACTGTCTCTCTGTTTACATGTGTGTATATTTATACACCTGCTAATCCTATGTTTATGTGCTGGCTAAAAGGAACATTCTGGGGAACTGAAACAGAGCAGTAGAATAAGCTTGTTTAGGAGCTTTGCAAGCAAACATAGAGCAAATAGGTTGAACCTTGCCTTATCCTCTTTCTCATATTACTATTAAGTTCTGTTAATTCAAGTCTTTGGCTTTTGTATAACTCTGAAAGCTGCTAGTACATCTCAGCATGTTGAGGAAGGTGTTTTGTGAGTGAGGCTGGAGTGACTCTCAGGTCTGAGATCCAGGGATACTCTGAAACAGAGGACCCTCTGCTCAGAGCTGAACTCACAGCAGGGAGGTGCCTTTGACAAGGTTCTGAATTACTTATCACTGCCAGGGAATTAGAGAATCTCAGAGAGCTGTGGGGAGGACTAAGGAGGGTTCAACAGCAGAAGAGAAAGTCAAGGGATTTGGCAGTGTAGCAGGAGTATGTATGTGGCTGAAGAAGCAGCAGAATGAGTGAGCACTGTGATCAAAATTATGAACTAATTTTTAGTTTTATTTTCTGATAACAGAGAGATTTTCAGGTTTGCCTGAAACCCTTTGCTTCACGTGCTTAAACATGCCATATAAGCCCAAAGGGAATACAGAGACCAGAACAGCAATTGAAAATACTCACACCCTAGTTCTTTTTTTATGAAAAGTAAAGATTTTGTTCACAGAGTGCTGTGGGGATTCTGCCTAGTTTCCTCTGAACTGTCTGTATCAAATTAAAAGGAAGAAAATATTTTATGACAACAAAAATGTGAATTCCAACATTTGTGTTAAAATGCCTTTTCATTTTGAAACTGATGGTTTTTAAAAAGAAATTTAAAAAATTAACATTCTAACATAGTATCTTGTTATAAAACTAAAATTTTGTAGTCATAAATACTATGTAGGGCTTTCACTACGCTCATTTCTTTTTTTAGTTTCTGAAAGTATGACTAGTAGCCATCACCTTTAACTAGGGAGTTTTTACTACTCTTTTTTCAGTTTTTGAACTTCCTTTCTCTGCCATTAGGCTCTCTAGAACATTATACCATACTTTTACTTATAGGAAACATCTGTAACTAGCTCTGTAACAGTTGTGTTAGAAGAATAAAACTTTTTATTACATTTATCAAAGGAGCTGGGCAAGTATATTTCAGTATCTTCAGTTGTTTCATTCATAGCTTTCAATTATATTTTGAATAGCAGTGGTAAAAGTCCATCCCTGATGCTGTGTGATCTTTCCCACATATGCTGTTTTCCATATCTATCACATTTCCCTTGGAAAGGAAATGCAAACAGAAATTATTTTGGAGAGAGATGGGAAAGAAGACTCCTTCATTATGGCAATATTTTTAGAAACAGCTGGTAAAACAAACTGCAAATGTTGTGCCTGGAGCACCTCTATTCTAATAACTGGATTGATTAAAGATGAAAGCAGTCATTTGTGTGCCTAGCTCACTCTAATAGTAGTAATTCTTCCTCCCTATGAGAAGAGAAAGGAAACCTGGTGCTGTAGATTTTTCTTTATCTTACCTTCTCTGAAAAGATATTTACACAGTTCTCTGCAGAAGAATGAGCATTCCGATGGTGCTTTCTACAGCAAACACAAAGTGATAGTGCAGGGAAACTTAATATCAGTTATCTATACTTCATTTACTGTTGAACTAGTAGATTCATTATTCTTCTGGTGATTTCTGCTTGCTTTGTTTTTTTGTTTTTCCATTTCCCAGATGACCTTTCCTTCTTCGTGACAAGCTACCAGTTTGCTGCTGGACTGTCGCTTAGGTGTCAAGGGTCCAAACACAAACTGACAATTCAGATAGTTTGAAAAACTTTATAAATCTTCCAGGCTTGGTGATCCTCATCTAAAAACACTATGAAGCCACAAGGGAACCTTTGAAGTATCCTGAGGAACCTGAACTTCTTTTTTCCATACCAAATTTGCTCAGTTACCAATAAAAAAAAATTAATTAGGGATCTGAGCATCAAATGAGGTAGCAGTCATTTGCAGTACTTTAAAAAAACAGATCTTTTGAAAAGACCTAGCTCATGATGATATTTGGAATATCAACTGGTACTGATACACACTTCTTTTTCCTTAAAATCCCCATAAAAGAATACTGGGGCTTTTGTGTTTTATTACAATTTAATCTCTGATGTTAGCTACAGATTCAACATGCTTATTTAATATGCATTTTAGCATTTGGGTCCCAGAGATGACAGCCTGTGTGAATTTCCAGTATCTCCAACAGCACTTTATAGAGTGGACTTTATAATTTTTCTAGCAGCTGAGAGGAGCTTCATGGATATTAGTGCAGGTGAGCACTTGCTTCAGAGATCCAAATTTTAGATTTATATTCTGACAAGAGATAGTTAGTCCTTTGTGGACTGGGCCCTTGAGGACTGTCTGAATGGCAGGACTTGAAATAAAACCTCAGAGTCTTAATTTTTCTTTAACTTTCAAAACTCAGTTCATCTTTCCCTCCCTTTTAAACAAAGATTGCGGTTTGATCCTAGAGATTTATTAAGCCTTCTGTCAGATACAGACTCCAGAAGGTCATTTTTCTGGTGATCCAGTCATCTTAGGGCAATGGCAGCTTTTACTGCAGTGTGTCATCTTACATTAATTTTTTTTTTATTCAAGGGAGATTTCAGCAAATGCAGAACAAGACAAATGAGCATCGATGGTGCAGTTCAAGATTTCAGACATCAGCCTAGAGTGATGATCATTATTCCTTGTTGAACAGCAGTTCTTTATCAGTTTTCTCTTTTGTTTTGTCTTGTGCTGTTCTTTTCTGGTGATGAAATGCATAGAACTGTACACATCATTTCAGGGGTAGCAGTGACAAAGATATGTAGAGAGTCATTGTTATCTCTCTGCTCTGTTACAGTGAAGCCTCTGCTTATTCACAGCCTGAGTTCTGGAAGTAGTTGAAAAGCTTAATAAGCATAGGGAACTGGTGCAGAAAAAGAGATTCTCTGCCATAGAGGATTAAGGGATGACAAATGAGGTTTCCTTTTACAAAATCCAGGAAATTTGAGCTCTGAGTCTCTGACTGGAGTCCTGGGAAAGGTGCTGGAAATAGGAATTAAGGAAAATATATATTAAGGAAATATATTTGTATAGCTGTGTATAAGCATATCTATGTATATGTAATAATAGTGCAAATATATATGTGTAAGTGTGTATATAGACAAACATAGGAATTATTCAGCTACATAAAGATGACAGATTTCAGATAGCTCTAGCAAATAAGAATGAAAACAGAGTGCTGGTAACATCCTGTACTGGTGTCCAGGAGATGGCCTGCATGTCACATTTCAGGTCTCTGAAATCTACTGTAAGAAAAGATGCACATGCTCTATGTCTCAGTGCTAATGTAAATTAGCAATTATGCATATAAGAATTATTATCAGTGTAAAATGCTGAAAGAGAGTAGCAAATCCTGCTTTTGAGTTTCTGATATAAGATAGTTTACCAGAACTGAATATCATATCAGAAAGAGTAAATTAGGAAATTCATTGTATGCATGGAAAAAAAAAATAAAATTGCATGCACAAGGAATTCCTGGGACACTACATTTGATAACATGCTTAAAAGACCAGAGCAGAACTTTTTCACTGCATTCCTCACTTGTTTATAACTCTCTTCCAAATATTTTGTCAAGAGCAGTTATGAACAGGATGTTAATTTTTCTTTTGGAAAAGGAAGCAGTCAGCACTTGGATCTCCACAGAAGTTTGGAATTTGGATACAAATTACATACTTTCATGGTCAAAAAATTCAAAAAATTATGTGTAGATTCCTGTATATAAGTATGTGCATGCATAATTGCTAATTACATTACCCACATGGCTGGAAAAACTGATGGGATGTTGAGTGTCTTCAGTATTCACTGGAATTAATGAAAATAGAAAGTATGTAGCAGTTTCTAGGATTAGGGCTGCTTTTGTGTAGTTATATGTGAAAAAAAAATACTGCATAGGATTATCTCAACCTTAAATCACAATATAGAAATAAAAATCTATATGTTTATCATAGAGGCGTGGCTTTAGGCAGATCATTTACAAGCTCAGCTGTAGACTACAACAGTTTGCATTTATAAGGTCTACAATTTTACTGTATTTCATTACTTTATTCTACATGTTTTGAGTACATGAGAACTGTCTGTTGCTTTTCTGAAATCAGGCAGCTTCTCACTTTTACTTACTTTTTTGAGCCCAGTTGGTATTCTTGAAGAGAGCAGAGATGAAACCTTTATTTTATTTGAAAATATACTCTCTCTTTAAAGTCAGTCATTGCAACTTCCCTAGTTATTTCTGCACTTCATAGTGTTCTGGATCTTCTTGGTCTTATTTGACAGAATACCCAGCTTGATATGTCAGGTGACATGTTGGACCATGGAATGTACTGTTAGTACATTGTTTATCTCAGACTTAAAAAATGTTTGTCAGGTACTAGAAATAAGGTTGTCAGATCTTTAGTAAGAGGAACAAATACTGTTGTCTCCAGCTTATAAATATCGTAATCAGGGAAGTTAGAAGAATGCTTCCTTAGGTGACTAACAAGCTTTACTTGAGAGAAACGTGGAGGAGATTTGAGATGCATGGAGAAAAGGATTTGTGGGGCACACAACAGTTCCTGAGGTGAGAGGAGGAAAATTACTGCTGAAGTTAAAAGATGAATTTCACTAACAGAGGGGAGGAAATCTGCCTGAATAAATGTATTTTTTTTGTATGAAAATCCATATCTGTTGAAGCAAAAGGAACAATTTTGCCTAGGGTTACACCTGAATGTTGTAGACAAGTAAACAGTCCTTCCTTAACCTCACTGGTACATATGTTTGCTTTTAGAGTCCAGTGCAGTCTTTAAATGGTTTTGTATCTTGGTACAATAAAAAAAGCCAAGACAAACTTTTGAAAATATGAGACATTCATAAGTAAGGCACCTGAAAGGATTAGAAGTTGAGAAAGAGGGTTTCCTTTGTATGCACACATGTAACATGTAGTAGAAATCAAGCAGTTGTTTATTTGGGTTCTGGCAGGCTTCCATTTTGATGGGTAACTCAATGCCATGGACAATTGTGAAAAGAAGCTGCTTTGCATTAAACACTTAAGTTTGCCACAAAAGACAATCATGTATTGTTTAGGCACTGAGAATAATGGGGAAATCTGTCAGTTCCTCTACAGCATAGTGTTGGTTTAGGAGCCTCTCCATGCCTAGTGTTCTTTTGCAAAAGGCAAAGAAGGACCCAAACAGGCTGAAGTGTTAATAATGAGTCTTTCAAAAGTGATTTTTTCTTCTAACATGAAAACATTGCTGTTCATTAATATTCTAATAAGCCAGTAAATCTCAGGGCACTAAGGTTTGAATTGAACACCTTTTTAGTTAATTCAAGAAGTTCAGAGCTGCAAGTTTTGCCAGTAGCAGAATTACCCAAATAAAGCATTTGAACATAATATTTCCAGTTCCATCTCTGTTTCGATTGTCCTTAAGACCAACAATTAGAATAAGAATATGAATAGGAAGAATGAATTCTGCAGGAAAAAAAATCTGCATGGAGAATTTTGTGTCTCATGCAGATAAAGGAAATTAGAGTCTATGAGAAAGTAATAGACTTTCATATTAAAATCTATCCATATAATGTTTTACTTCATAACAGAGGAAAACCTAACATGATAAGATTATTTCAGCTGCTTTTAATTAACTTTCCATCCTATTAGAGTTGATCTGCAGTTAACTTTCATTTCACAGGTATTCATGATTGTTATGCTCCTGTGAATTATTAAACCATGAACCTCACACGTGATGGCTAATAGCTATGCAATGTCATCTTGTAGTTTGGTTATTCAAATATAAATCTTTCAGGTAATACAGTAAGCAATCATATAGAAAATACATTTAAAAGTATGGCTATATATTTCTTTAAACACTGAACCCACAGAAATTTGACCTGTCTCAGTCTAAAAACATTAGCAGTTGTTTTGTTAATTGAAAAACCCCACATTTGGAAAGTTAGTGCTCTGACAACTCCAGCAAAGAAAAAAAACAAACAAACATTTGTGATATTGGGATATATCTTATCTTGTCATGTTGTTAACATAAGAAGGAATGGGTTTCAATAACACCTAGCATACCAGTGATGTAAGCAGAATTAATCAGTAGCAGAAGCCGCTCATCCTGAATGTTTGTTCAAAACTTCCTTAAAATCTGAATGGACCCGAAGAATTCTGGTAGTGTGCTCCTCAGCTTTATTTATGGACATACTATCTTTACCAGTTTTCTGAAACTCACCAAAAATCCTCATCATAGCTATTAGTTTGACTTTTGGAATGAGATCTGTTTCTCTTTTAATCCAATCTGTTATGAAAACACAGCAAATACTCTTCCCAGCCACTTTCTTGCTATAATGCAACCTCTGATAAACAGCTTAAAGCTTTGGTTCTGAACAACAATAGAGTTTATTCCAGCCATTCATTATGCTGAAAAAGAGGATTCAAACTTGCCTGCAGCAGCCTTTCCCCACTGTAATCCTGAACTTTCCAAAAGAAATCTGCAAAAAGAGCCCCATCTCTTTTTGCTTCTTCACTTCCCAGCTAATATTAAATTTGCCCATAAAAACAAACAAATAAGAAGTCCTGCCAAAAATCCATCCCAAAATGCTTGAATGCATTTTGTCTCTTGTCTTCCAAATGATAGACAAGCTATCTGGTGAAAGCTCCTATACAAAGAGCTCCCCTGCCGTGCTTCAGAGCTAGATAGTTCTTACATTAGTTGACTCTGTTGTATTTCTGATGCAGTTACAAGTGCTGCCTACTAGGAGAATTGACTTCAAAGCACATTTTAATCGTCACTGACATTCTTCTGCTTGAGGTCTCAAGAGGATTCTGGTGCATTTAAATATTAGTACAATCAAAAGGAAAGAGCATCTCACATCCTCTGAACTGATGTGAGAGAACAACACTTAACAAAAGGTTGGCGTTCTCTTTTCTCTTTTCAGAGGAAGGATTGTGGATGTATTTGTTTATGTTTTCTCAATAGCAGGATTTCTTCACAGGATTTTCTACCTCTTCCCAATGGTAATTTGGTAGAACCTATCAGCAGTCTACTTGGTAGTGATCTCATCAGTAACAGTGTCTAGCATAACACTTTTCCTCTACAAGTAACCAGGTATTAAACAAAGCCATAGTGCACCCAACATCAGCTCATTTTGCTAATGGGGAACTTGGTCTGGCCTGTCAGCATGGCTGTGAGGCAACTACTATATTAAATCTGAGGAGTATTTCAACTTGTTCTTGCCTGAGGAGGAGCCTGAAGGTCTTGTCCTCAGTTCTGGAATCCCCAAAACTTCTTGTAGCATAAGGAAAATTGCAGATCAAAAAATTCTATTAACTCTTGTCTAATTAATTTTAACTGCAGCAGCGGGCACTAAGGTATTTTTCTGCATATTCCTCAGGGGTTTGTCCAGGCTAGTTAATTCCCCAGTAGAATTTTACTCTGTTAAAATTTAAGTTCCTGTGGAACTATTTTTTTTTTATTGTTTATCCCAGTTTTGATATGTAAATAATGTTATTTCAGGTTAATCCACAGCAGAAAGAACATACTTTGACTTCCAAAACCCAAAGAAGAGCAACATTATGAACAGGGTTGTACTGCTGGATAGATGTGCTTATGAGTCTCTGATTTATCGCAATTTTTCTACTTGAGTTTGAATAGGTCACTTCAGTTCCTAACTTGTACACCACAATTACCCCAGAAGCGGATGTAAAATTGCTCAAACTCAATAGAAGAGAACATGCAGATAGTTATCGTGCCCTTTTCAGTAGTGCTGATTAAAGACAGAAATAAGTTTTGATGTGAAGTCACAGGTAAATGAATCTTGCTCAAAGCCTTCTAGAGTAAAATTCTTCACAACCAAAATTCTTCATAATCTTGCACAGGTAAGATTCATTTACCTGTGTCTAAATTCCTTTCACTCTACACTATACCAGGGACTGATGGTAGCAGTGCTGAATGGACATGCTTTATTTGTTTCTTTTCAGTAACTGCAATAATTGGTTTGATATAACTTCCAAGAAAATAGTATATTTTTTTAAGGTGTAATTTATCATCATGTTGATATAGCCCAATTTACCATTATTCCTTAACACCTGTTTTTTCCTACAGTTTTTCAAACAAATTTCCCTAGTTCAGTGTGTATGTACATTTCCATAGTTCAGTGTGTATGTACATTTCCTTAGTTCAGTGTGTATGTACACTGTTAAGGTCCTTGTTAAAGGCCTGTAGTAGTAGTAGGGGGATTCTCATGTATCCTCTAGAGTAATCTTCAGCTTCTTCACCAAATAAACTTATAAAGTGAAATAGTTTAGATCTTGAATGGCATCCAGAGAGATAAGTAATGCCTGGGATGATCCTGGATTATTCAGACATCCAAGAAGTGGACATTTTTCTTTGTCTGGTTTTTCTTTTCTTTGTTTTATTTAGAGCTCCAAGATAAAAAGCACAGCAGCTATCTCTGGGTACAAGCTGCAAACTCAGGTTCTTCCCAGCATTGATTTATGTCTGTAAAGAAGAGCAGGAAATACTAAAAGTAGTTATCAAGGGCAGAACTAGTATCACTACTTTGATATCAGAAGAGAAGTCTAAGTTATTTGCAAGAGAAACCTTTTGATAGTGAATCTACTATGCTTTGGATTCTCCTCTAACAAAGCAGAGTAGGAATCTCCATTCACTGAGTCACTTGCAGCTGGACTAGCTACAGACTTTGAGAATGTAATTTGCTTATGCTAGCTGAGAAATTTATTAAATTACTTTGTAAGATCTTTCAACAGAAATGGCAAGTGAAGCCTAGCACCCAAGGGATTAAATTACTGCACCTAAAATGGGTCTTGTCTGCACTGGAATTGAATTCTTAAGGAATTCAATAGAAAAATTTACTTATGAGTAATTACATATGAATGGGGATCATAGGAATAATTTTTATGCATCAGTTAAATTTAGTGTGTGACTCCCACAGAGGATAGCGTGGAGTTAACAATAAGGTTAGGTACAAAACAGCATTCATGAAGTATTCAGATCTTCATGTGGTTATGATTCATCTACACTTAAGAGAGTATTTTGTGTGCTAGCCAAGTAGGTACTATTCCCATCAAGTATCTCAGGATGGCATACCCTCCTTATATGAAGATGTTTCAGGTGTAATTTAGGATTTGGACATTCAAATCTATCCTGAGTCTCAGCACTTCCTAAAATCTTCACTTTCCCCATGTAGTTATCCCCAGTAAGTTTTCTAAGACATAAGTTTCATACTCAGTAGTGCCTCATGATCATATTTGAGAGCTGCCTTTTAAATGTTTCCTGAGTACATTCTATGACAGTATAAAACTCTTTGGCATACTACTGCCAAGAAGGAATTTGATTGTCTTGAAGTATTCACTAGCATTTGGGCAAACTGATGACATGTATTTGTACCTGGCTGCCTCATAGCTATGTACACTGGAGAAAGGAGGAGACACTAAGATATGGCTGCTGCTCTATATTTGTAGATAAGCAAAAACTTAGGCTTTAGTATAGCATAAATACACTGGAAATATTTGCTGCATGGGTTTAGACCAACAACGATAACCCACTCAAATCACTGGATGCAGTTCTACTGCTGAGTTTATCAGTATGAGGATCACATTTGTGGTTGCAAAATATCCCAGGATTCAGAAAAACTTCTTCCCATGTGACTGCTTTTTAGGATTAAATAAGTTTAGTTTTACATTAAAAAAAGCCTTAGCTGAGCTGACTACAAATGTTAATCTTTAGTTTTTTAAAAAAACACATCTCCCAGGAGATGGAGACATTTGAGTAGAGATGTATGATAAGAATGCTTTCAGGTCAGTGATATTGGATGGGCTGTTTAGCACGGGAAGCATCAAAATACTCTTTGGTTTGTAGGAATATGAAAAGATAACAAGATTATGGCGAACACCTCAAAAATTCTTTGCTTCAGAGAATTGTCAGTTTAGCCCAATGATAGATTACTTTGATACCTTACTGTGATAGCTGTAAATATACTTTCATATTTGATAGTTCTCTAGCTCATTGCTATAAAGAAGTACCATTAATTAACCCTTAAACACAAAAACAAACCAGACTGCACGTGAGACTTTGTTAGTGCTGTTCACATGGTCATTCTTAGTATAGCTTGACTTTTTTATTTCTGACCTTAAGATGTACCCGTAGGCTTAGAATGAGAGAGTTTTTTGCCAGTACCAACAGCTGGTGCTAGGGAAGTGATATAGCTAATTTATCTTAGGCTATTCCTGTGTCTCTGTGTTTTCAAGTGGAACAACTAACCAAATGCTCTTACAGTTTAAATTAGGGTGGATAACCAAAGGGAATCACATAAACAGAGTTTTTATTCTGAGCTGGGAGTAGGAATGAGGGGTGCCTTGAAAATTAATATTTTACTCCTATTAATCTATAATCTATTTATTATTTGTGGTCTCCTAAGCACTCATTTTTCTGGATATCTGAAAAATACTGCTCTGAGAAAGGTTTAAAGCATGCAGGAATGAGGAGGGTTTTTTGAGGAGCTACTACAAGCAGGAAGGGCCATCTAGAAATACCAAGTTTCTCAGATTCATGCCAGAATCCCCTACCTGCCTTTCAGTTTCATCCTATAATCTCTCCCCTCTTCTGCTCTTTTTCTTCCATTTCCCCATACATATGCCAGATAATGACTGCATCTATAACTTAGGAAGGCTTCTTGATGGATCTAGAGTTTCTAGTGTTTGTATTTGGAAGACATAAGTTCACTAACATTTAAATAGCTATAGAGTTTACTTAACCAGTTTTAGAGAGAGGGAGAGAACCAGTCTCTTAGTCTGTGTTGGTCTATGTATTTATTTTACAGTGAAGATTTTTGCAGGGCTTTCTTCCCCCTTATCTATTTAACATGTATTTCTGCTACCTAAATATTCTAGCTAGAGGAAAAAATTCTGCTGACACATCTTGAAGCTAAAAGTAGATGCAAAGCTAACAGAATGCCTTTTTCTCTATTTCGTAGGTAGACGTTACAGAAAAATGAACACTTTCCAGTTCACTGGAAGGTCTCTGTTTATTTTCACTGATATTTTGATAGTATCAACTGCTTAGAAGCATATGTCACTAGTATCCTAGCCTAACACATATGGCTTTAAATGATCCTAAAATGTTGCTGCCTGACATATGAAGTAAACTTACTAAGTTAATTGCAGCTGGGGAGCCCTGATTATGCACTGGTGAAATGCATGCTCCCTTTTAGCTCTGAAAGTCTTGAGGGATGCATGATTAGGCCAGATGGGAATCCTGGGCAATTAAAATGTATCAACAATATATCTGGACTGCTAGGTCAGAAGCAGTAGCTGGTACAGCTGTTTAATAATGAGATAGAATGATAGGGTTGTGTTGCATCAGAGAGAACTCAAATAACATGGGGTTCAGTATGATAGGAAAGAGAGAAACTGTCAGGCTGATGGAGCCTGAGCACTAGAATGGCAGAAAACATGGCAGAAAACATGGAAGTTCCAGAGCCTGGCATGAGCCCTGGGACAGTAATGCAGCCCTAGATCCCAAGTTACCATCTATCATCTTGTTCTTTAACACACAGAGAAATACACATTTCCTTGACAGCATAATTTTAAAGAGCAACTGGAAAACAAAAGATGGAAAAATAGAGCTTTATAATTTAAGCTGCACAAGGGGCTTTTGTAAAAATAGCTCCTTTTTAAAAAGTTGATTTTTTTCGTTTGAAAAAGTTGACTACCTTGGTTCAGTCCTCCAAACAAGAAGCTTGTAAGCCTTGATATTACAGAGGCCTCTATTCCCAGTCTTTCAATCTACTTTCAGTTTCTGAAAACAAAAAAGGCTGAAATTATACTGCTTAATCTTAACTTTTAGCAAATTATTCCTCATAAAAACAAAGTAATAATATATTGTCTGTGTAGCTTCATGTGGAAACAATTAGAATCCAATTTTCATATTACGACATTTAGTTTTGACTATTAACAGTTAGATTTTATAAAAGACTGAAGAAGATTTTCCTAGCTTCAGCAGAAGTTGCTGGACCCAGATTTTCCAAAGAACTCTGCTTCTGTTCAAGGACCTCTGTACTGACCAAGGAAAAACACGCTTAGCACCCTTCAAATCCTCTTGTAATTCTACCATGAAGATTTCTTTACAAAATCTTGTCATCTCTAAGTGTCTCTGGCTCCAGTTGTGGTTCTTTAGCTCTTTTGATCTTTCAGGCAGCAAAATGCTTTTCCAGACCCTCATGCAACAAGTTAGGCGTTTATCATCAAATAGGGCATAAGTATTTGCTGGAGTGGCCTGACACAGACCGCATAGCTGGCAACCAGACCCATGCCTTACAGTCTGCTTTGCATCAAAGAGAAGGCATTCAGTTCTAATGTGCTGAAGGGGGATACTTCACTACTCTGAAAAAACAGCTGCAAGTCATGACAAATACTGATTAAAATTCAAAGCTTAAATGCCTCTTTGTGAAACTCCCTAAGTACAATTAAACCAGAAACTCATAATCCTGGTAGGGAGTGGTGTCCAGGGACACTAGTCTTGAAACCTTACCAAATAAAAATATCCACTGAGGTCTGCAGAGGCTTCGCTTCTGTAATTGTTTTCTTTTCTATTCAATCTTTTCTGATCCACAAATGAACCCCTAAAATTTCCTATGTAGACCAAATTTTTGTTCCCTATAACCTGCATGTTCTGTCCCTGACATCACCCTAACCAGGTTTCCTCTTTGGTTGGACCTCTTCCCTTCTTAACACTTTTTCCAAAAGGATGTAGGAGATAGGTCCAGTGCAGTCTTCTAGCAAAGGCACGGTACATTCCAGTTACAGATGCACTGTGCTGGTTGTGCACTGAGCAAAGCCTTATCACTTCTGAAGTGTTAGAGGTTCCTCTTCTCAGAACTGGATGCTTTTCAGTAATGCATCTAAAACCTTTTAGTACTATTTAATATTTGTTGGGTTTACACTTATTTAACATTCCCCAGAACTAATACTGATCTCTCAGTGTTTTTTAGAGGTGGTACTGTTCCTCATGTTAGTAAGTATGAAAAAAATCCTTCCTGTTTTTTATCAAGTTAATACAAAACTACCCCTGGCCACATCTGCAGGGCAAATAGCCGCATTTTTTTCCAGAAATTTGAGCTCAAGATAACCACCCACTTCCACTGATTTGACCTTTATTAGGGGTCATATTTCATGCGATTCCTAATGGAAATTAACCTAGTGGCATTCCTGATGGAAAAGTGAGGCACATGCAGTGCTTATAGCCTGCTTTTCCCATCTGGAGAGGTTCATCATGGACAAGCTCCAGTATTTTATAACATTCGCCCTGTCCTAAAATAACAGCCAGAACAATTTTTTTTTTTTTTTTTTTTTTTTTTCTGGGTTCATGAGTTCCTTAGAAGGACTCTGATGTCAGGATGATGGTCTTTATACAATGTGTTGCCTAGGGAATTCAGAGGAAGCCAAGCCTCTAGGACAAATAGTATTTGGGATCCAATTTTAGTAAAGACTCAGCAGATAGAACTGATTCTAATATCTTCTAGAACTGCAAATCCTTTTGTAGCATAGAAACTAATCTCAGTCTTAATGCTAACAGTGGCAAGTTTGCCTGTGAAAAATCATATGGCCTCAGTACCAAATACTGCTGACTGATGGGAAGCAGTAATCAGGGACAGAACATCTGACTTCATCATTTCAAATAAATATTCACCACAGCCATAGCTTTCTCCAGCAGAGCAGACCATGTTTGTAAGAACTACTTTTTCACCTTTTTTGCTCAAGCTGATCAGCACTTTCAGGAACAAGCTCAGCCTGACTAAGCAGAAAGATAAATGCCACTCATTTTGGGAATGACCAGGAGAGCTAAGGCCAGATTAAGTGCTGGAGTAGGGAATTTTGAGTGTTTGACTGAAATATGAGGTCATAGGTGGGGTGAAAAGTGCATCGTAGCATAGCTTATGATTTCTCCTTACCCTTTTCCCCTCCTGACGTCCCCCAGAAATACAGAGAACCCACTGGAATGTGCTTTGTCCTTTCTGGAGAGGCATGGATGGTACACCCCTGCCCACCCCACCCCCTCCTCTGCCTGCCCTCCTCCCTAAATCCTTGCTTGCTGTTCTGTTTTTCTACTTTCCCTAAATGCAACTTACTTTAAGCATGCATTATTATTAACATCCTACAGTAAAATTAAGCTATTATATAACCCATTTGTCGATCTCAGCCAATTTCTTCTTTTTCTATGTCTATTTATGACGTACATCCAGACTGCACGTCCTTTTTTTTTTTTTTTTCCCATGTTTATTTTTTTTTTTTAAAGTGATATATAAAAAAAAGATCTATTAAAAAAAAAAGCAACACTGGAGGGTGGTGGGGATTTTGGCCAATGTCAGAAAAAATAAATTAAATGGGAGGGGGATGGAAGGAAAGAACATACAATTCTTAAAAAAAAAATATCCAAATAATGAAAGTGTCCCTGGACTGCTTTGTCTGTTCCTTTCAATGTGTGCATCTGGTTTGTTCATCTTTGAAAGTGTGTGGAATATTTTTTTCTTTAAAAATAAAATTTTAAACCCCCACAATTACTCTTATCTCCCTTCTTCTTGGGAACAAAGTGCTCTTTTTCATTTTTGCTTTTTTTTTTAGTATATCTCCACATAGTTATATTTTGATGTATTTATTTTCAATGGTTGAATTTCTATCTTAGATTTGGTTTGTTCCAATCTAATAATGAAAAGCAAACAAACAAAACAAAAGAGTTATGAATTGTTTTCTGCAATTTCCCCCTCTGTTTCCCTCTTTGAATAAGAAACTACTTCACTGGCAGAATCCCACAGCTGTATTTTTGAGATTCTCCAAAGAATCTGAATATAAAAGCAATCTAATTTGAGAGCAGGGGAGGGGTGTGTCCACATGGTCATTACATTTGAAACAGTGATTTCATGTGCTCAAGGAAAGATTGTCTCAAATTATTGAGAACATTGATATCAGTTTGATAGACTTCATAAAAGATGGTTCTGAGAAAATGGAAGCTGTGGGTAGCTACAGATGAAGTTGTTCTATTTCCAATGCATAAAACTAGCTTCCTTGTTTTTTGTTTTACTCTCTGGTTGTTGTTGTTATTATTATTATTATTATTATTAGTTTGTATATTTTACTGCTATTTTTAGTAGGGAAAAGTTTTAAATGTTTCTATAATTTGAGAACCTTTAATGGAAATGTAAATATTAATACTATAATAATTAAATTTTTGTAACTTGCATGTTGAAGAAGTTGCAGCTTAGGGTTTGTGAGATTGTCAATGTTAGAGTTCTGTTCTTTCTTTTCGTTGATGGGCATGAATATGCTCATTTGTTTTTGTATATTGCCCATCCCTTCCTTACAGCCAGAAGCTCTAATGCTGCTAGATCACTCCGTACCGCCCTTACATGGACATGGCAACTGACTTACACATTCACTCCCATCATCTTCATCTCCTGTCTAGTACACTCATAGATTTTTACACTCCCACTCCATCCACCCTAGGCATTTTTTCTTCCCATGACTTCCCCTTCACCACCCCTTTCTTTAGCATTGTGAAAATTTTATGTGCAGTCATCCATTCCTTAAAACACACACACAAAAATTATAGAAAAAAAGAAAATGTTTAAAAAAATATATATCAAATTGACCAAAAAGGCAAAAAAGCAACAAACTTTGCTATTCAGAAAACATTGTGTATGTAGATATGCAAACAAGCAAAAGCAAATTCTATCAAATGTACAGGATTTTTCAACTGTAATATGCTAACAACTTTACGTAAGATAAAAAATACAACCAAAAAAACAGCAGAAAAAAATAAGTTCGAATTTGTTAAGGTGCAAGATTTTTTTCTTTTCATGTTATGTGGTGTGGATGTATGTGTTGTTGCCTCCCTGTATCGCCCTTTGTTGTAAAACAATTATATTAAAAAAAGAAATAATAAACATTTTGCTAAAAAGTTTTTAAGAAACAACGAAAAAAAGCAAGTTACAAGAATGTGGCAATGCTACTTGTCCAAGAGCATTCTTACACAACTTTCTTTTGTAAATTTTTCCTTTCATGCCAAAAAACATGCGGGCAATTTGTTGATGTAAGTTGACTGTTATGAAATCAATGTGGTATGCTTTTCTAAATATTTTTATGTATTTTGATTATTTTTTTATTTTAAGAAAATTGTTTTTTGATTTTCATTTTTTTTTCAGTTCTCGTAGGTTTTAATCTTTCTTTTGCTGATAAAGTGAATGACTTGTTATGCTTTTTCTTTTTCTGACCTTGATGCTGTTGCATTTTTATGTTCTAGTATATGGTTTTGTTTTATGAAAAATGTATAAATTCATTTGTTTCTTTTGCTTCGGTTTGTATTTGCCTTTATGTGATATGCTCTTTGTATATTGTCAATTACCAGATTGTTTTGTGCCTAAGAGGGGGTGAAGGATCCCGTGGCATTTTGGTCCTGTTCTTTATTGGTCCCTCTCTATAGCTGTCTTTCCCCTTTCCCAAAATGAGTCACCAGTAATGCCACTTTCTTTCATGCTACTTAAATTGTATGTAGCCTGGTGGTGTAGTCTTCATGTCAGGTAAAAAAAACGGTGAGACTTCTTTAGCATTTTGGTAATTCTCAGGATCTTCTTACTGCAGCTCTACGTCATTCCTAATTTATTCTCATAAAGGGTTTTATTTCCATAAATTTTCTACATTTCTCATTATCTGCCTGATGTCCGGTCTAAATGATACTCTCAAGTGTACTCTTACCAGGTAAATGCACCCATCATATTATGACTAACTAGTATCAGACTTCCTAATATCCTCCAGAAATGGTACATTTGGCAGACACTTTCCTACTAAAAGCCAGATCCTGAACTTCTAAAGTTTCCTTGCTTCAAAAGAGGTTTGGATTAATTTATTTAAAAAAAAAAAAACCAAAAAAAACCAAACCAAAAACAAAAAAATGTGAGCCTTCAGTAAATGTAATAAAATGCTGTATTTCCTTATAAGAACATGTGTTTTTAGCCTTCCTGCATAATAATGCTTTTTAGATATCTTAATTTCAACTGTTACTTCCTTTAAAATACTGAAATACTGATGCTGAAAATGGAAGAAATAATTATGCTGAGTAGGAATCTGTCACCAGTTTATCACCAATTAAAACACCAGTTAATCACCAGTTAAAACACCAGTTAAGTGTTTGAAATAGACTTTTTTTTTCAGTTGGAAAGGACCTACAGAGATCATCTAATTGAACTGCCTGATCACTTCAGGGCTGACCAGAAGTTATGGAATGCTTATAAGGGCATTGTGCAAATGGCACAGCCTTGGGGCATTGACCATCCCCTAGTTAAAGAAGTGCTTCCTAGTGTCCATACTGAACCTGCCCCGGTGCAGCTTTGAACCACTCCCATGGATTCCCTCACAGGGTAACAGATAGAAGAGATCCACACCTCCAGATATTGATAGGAGATGGAAGAGAGTATGTTTCAGTTGTCTGGGCACTAAAAGGTTTGAGGTTTTTTTGAGTGGAGACAAATCACGTACTCTCTGGAAGGTCTAAATAACTGTGTCACTGAAACTGTTTGCAGAAAAATGACAAAAAATGTGCAGCAATATATATAACATAGCCCTGCATTAACTCTATACCCATCCCAGAAATTCTATACCTTCTTGTTGCTCAAGAGCCATGTATTAGGAAGCACTGCAATAATGCTGTATTTTAATATAATTTGAGGGGCTTAGGGAGGTTGTTCAACCAATTCCACCAGAAGAAGTACAGTTCTATCTCATCACTTTGAGACTATATATTCTCCAAAAGGAAAAAAGAGATATTTGAGATGAAAAGTTGCAGTATTCCAATGTGGAAATTATGTTTTTCTCTGTACTACTGACTATCAATCGCTATTAAATCAGATGTCAATGAGTAGAAAATATTAAGAATGTTCATCTACAAGGTTTTTTTGTTAGCACCATCTTCCTTGTGAATTAGGAACTATATTCTGAAAAATTTCCCTGGAGGATTCAAAGCAGAATTAACTGAAACACCAATAGCTGTAAATTTATTAACTCCATCATTTAATAAGGAATTATTGTGTTGATACAGAGAGGAAAAAAAGTAAGGAATTCTTTTCTGTGGCAAGTATTTCATACTGAAAGTGAAGTCAAACTTCAGAGGAACAACGTGAGAATAAAATGCAAAATACACGCTTTGGATGCAGTTTCATGCACCTGAAGAAATGGATGAGTTGTGCAGCATTTTTGGGTAGCCTTTAAAAGCTCTTTAGCCACAGCTAGAAAAGAAACAATGAGGTTATATCCATTATCTCCTTTATCATCACTGGGAGAAGATGAATCTTTCAGGCTTCATTTTTGTGTGCCTTTTGTCCTGATCAGCTTGGTGCCTGGGACTCCAATGAAATAGTTGTGGCTCTAAAGATTAAAGCTGGCAGCTGCTACAATTTTTCAGTTCTTTCTTTTTTTTTTTTCCTCTTTTTTTTTTTTTTTTTTTTTTTTTGGGTGCTCTCTGCATTCATGGCTCACACACAACATCCTCACGTTTCTTAAGGCTTCTATTAAATTTTTAACACTCTGTCTTTTCCAGTGGCAGAGAACTCTTACTGGAGATCAGCCCAGAGGTATGAATTATATATCTATAAATATGCTCATAAAGCAAAAAGCAGGGCAGCTCCAAGGCTAAAGTAAACCTTTTACATCCAAATGATCATGGCAGTATAATGAAAAGCAAAACTCAGTGAAAATAGACTATGTGCTAGATTTAAAGACCAACTTTTAAGAAATAAATGCACACTGTTTGCTTCGTGGAATGTGAAGGCCAAGCAGAGCACTGGGCTGTTCAGTATAAGGTTTCCCACCTCACAGACCTCAGTTCTCTCAGTGCTGCTTCCAGTTTGCTGTTCAGTGATTTTTTTGCATCTATACTGTGGATGGACACATTAATTTTGCATCTCTATCACTGCAGAGGAAACCATTCTATCTGTTTCCCTTTTGTTTCATGTATTATTTGGTATTGTTTGTCAACAGAAGCTTTTTAAAAATTGTATTTCTCTTTGGGAAACATTCACGCCTTGCCTAGGAGAGAACACACATAGCAGGTGAAGATAAATCTGGAAAATCCTTGTGAAATCTTTGGACTGCTAAAGCAATCCTGAAGTCACAGCAGGACTGGTGCTTAATAGCCAAGAGTAAAAAGAGGGAAAGAAACCTTTAACTACCAGGAAATAGTCCATGTTATCTACAAACATAATCTAAGACTCATATGAACATTTGTTCTGAAGCTATGGTCCAAACTGTGTGGCAGCTTCGCCATTTTGTTTTAAGCGCAGAACTTAATTTTTTAAATTAAATTTGGAAATTTAAACTGTAAGTTTTATTCAAGGCTGCACAGCATTATTTTTACTATTGAAAAAAATTGTAAGCACTATGAGAGAAAGCTCTAGCTAGGAATATAAAAAAATATTCCTAGCTAGGATTATAAAAACAGAAGAACTGTAACAAATATATTTCTTTTCCACAGTGTCATGTAAGGTTTTTCATGGGATTCTCTTTAGTTTTTTCTAGAGATCCAAATCTTTATAGCATTTGCCTACCACAGCAAACCTTTCAGGATCCAAATCCTACTTAAACAACTGAGTGGCAGTTTTGTCTTTTAACTCTTTCAGAGTTTACCTTTAAACTAACCTGGGGTCATGGGCAAAAAAGGCATCACTTTTCCATCAAAGGACCACTGGCTCTGGTTAGCTTATGGCTACCTCAGGGTAGTTCTGTAAAAGATGGTTCTGCCTATACACACACTTATCTGCCTGTCATCAGACTCCCCCTTGTGTCTCTTCCAAGTAGAAGTGTAGAACCAGTAACAAGAGTTGTTTGTACGTATGATATGAAAGTTTGTATATGCTTGCCTCCATAGGTGCCGGTGATCATGTTTCTCACCGTTTCCTTGGAGCTTTTCAGAATTTACAGGCTCTGTTATCCTAAATAGCACATTTCTTTTAGACTGAGTGGTATACTTAGCATGCTGTTTAAAAGGGTGTTTTGACTCCTCTATAAATCACATACCCCCAAAAGTACTTGTGCTTGCTTTCTATTAGACCTACAACTTCTAGCTTGCTGTGTTTCACATAGATGCCTATCGTTCCGATAAAAAAGAAGCCAGCTTTGATACTTAGAGTGCTTTTTATGAGTTACTTTCTCCCACACAGCTTTTCTTTTCAGTCTCACAGCTTCTTCCATTGCAGACAGAACAATCAAAAATGCTAATCACCCTTGTAGCCATCTCCCTGATATTTGTCTTAACTAAATGTAACAAATTAACTCCTTGATGAAGAAGTGATTCCTCATGACAGGCCTACAGCAGTCTTTATTTCTTTAGTATACAGGCAGGCATAGTATGGATCATTGGTCATTTTGGAATAAAGGTAGAGATGAGATTAAGTAACTGTGTTAATCAAGCCTTCCTGCTAAGAAAGCTATTTCTCTTCTTACATATATTGTGAGATTTAGACTTTGTAAAACTTGTCCCGGATTCTGTCCTGTTGTTCTATCCAACAGACCTTCTAGAATCAAATAGCTCCAATCTTCTCTCTATCACTTATGTGAAACATCACTTAGAGCAACTCTATCAACTTTTCTTAACATTTCAGGGAGACCATGATTATTTTATAGCTGCAGCAGTTTTGACCATTGGATTAAGTCCTTGACAGTGACAAAATGGTAGAATTAGTTTTAAGACAAGGGTTACTGAGGAAAAAAAAATCTTCAGATTAAATATATGGTATTATGGATTCCGTCAATAAAATAACAATTAATAGGAACAAAAAAATTTCTTTGGAATAAAGCTGCTCAAAACATTGCCCCAGTGGGTGTCAGATCAGCTGTATATTGATATTGTGTGCCATTGTAATATATTTTAAGAACAAAACCACTGCAAAGCTCTGGATAAGCAATTAAAAGCTTCAAAACTAAATTTTTCTAATTGTGTATCACAGATGCTATATGAAAATCACAGGTGAATACCATTTTTTAACAACACTACAATGGTTTTTAAAAAATAATTTAAAGGAACACTACCTATACTTTCTGGAACCAAAACTCCTGAATTATGCAATTGATGTAATGTGTACTTAAATGCTATTATTTCTGTTCATTTTTTACCAGACTCAGAGATGATCTTTCCCTCTGATGAATACTGCAAGTCTATCTTGGGACCACCTGTTTGCATAGATTATAGATGCCCTGCTGCAATCATGGATAGGGCTCCTGGACACACATAAATCATATTACACGCTCCAGTTTCTACATTGCACAGAAAACAGTTCAGAAGTACAAGCACAAATGTCTGTGCAGACATTTGGCAGGAGACACTTTCTCATTTTTCTGGGGTTTTTTTTGTTGTTGTTGTTGTTTGGTCGGTTTGGGGGTTTGCTCTTTTTTTTAATACATGTGGTTTGAAGAGATTGGCATTATTTTACACATGTGATCACCTGTGATACTTCTTTCTTCTTCCTCTGTCCTGTAACAGAAGCAACATGAGCATGCTGAGGAAGCTCAGAAAACTAAACATATTTCAATCATTCCTTTGCATCTTAGTTTAAAACTAACTTTGCATTAAAGTATGTTAACAGAGTATTTAAAGTACCACCTTAAATTTTTTGGCCTAATTTCTACCCTAGTACCTCTGAAATAAATTTGACTCTTTCAACAGATTAAACTGTGTCCCCACTTAGTTTCTCATTAAGGATAAGAATAAGCCTTATTGCTAGTTCAGCTATCCAGATCTAATCAAACTGTTAAGTACATTTTCACTATATTGCTATCTTCAGTATGTAATGTCTTCAAATATATTGCTCTACAAATGATATTTAGAAGGGATTATGATTTTAGACCATATTCTTTATAGAATACCCATGGAAATTACTGGTGTTATTCAGTGGGACAGTGTAGATAGGAGAGAGTAGAATTTTGTCCCTGGTGCTGTTCAGCATTTTAACATAGCCAAACTGTTCCTTAACAGGTTTTATTACATAAGCAAGAGCCAGAATCATTTATTTAGAAGAGAATTTTCATTTTGCATATCTTTCCTTATGCAAAATAGTGAGCATAAGTGAAAATTTCCCATTCATTAGAACTATTCCCTGCTGGGCTGTACCTCTTCCAACAGATAGAGAGAACTACTGATGGTGATAGGTGAAATCTTCTATTTGAAGCAGCTACCTTGAGTGGCTAGCCAAATTAAAATTACCTGTTAGAATTTATACATAAACTTTCAACAGCAATATATCTCATCCCAAAAATGTGAAGTTGACCTAATTTCAGCAGAAAACTATACCATCTGAATTAAGTGAATTTTGTTTTAAGTTCATTTTGCCTCCAGATCAGACTAAACAATGCTAGTGGTCTGCAGGCTCAGAAACAGAAGTACAATCATATTGGAATATTTAGACAATAAACACTACTACCCAAGTCATAATATTGCTGCTCAGAAACCAAATCTCAGAAACAATGCTAGTGGTCTGCAGGCTCAGAAACAGAAGTACAATGATATTGGAATATTTAGACAAAAAACACTACTACCCAAGTCATAATATTGCTGCTCAGAAACCAAATCTCAGAAATGATGCACAGATTCTTCTTGTTTCAGTGGCAGCTTTTACTGTGTAAAGTACAAATGGTAGAAGCATAGCTTCATTGTCCTACTACAAGAGTGAACCATAAGCCCACCTCACTTTTAGTCTTCTATATGCAGGCAGCCATCACACTAGGAAAAAGTAGCACAGCTATCTGCATATCAAGAAATAACAGTAGGTGTGAATCATAAAATCACAGATCATTTTGGTTGGAAAATAACTTTAAGATCATCAAGTCCAACTATTAGCCTAGCATTGCCAAGTCCACCTCTACGCCATGTCCCTAAACACCTCTACACATCTTTTAAATACCTCCAGGAATGGTGGCTCCACCACTTCCCTCGGCAGCCTTTCACAAAGGACAACCCTTTGTGACAACCCTTTCAGTGAATACATTTTTGTTAAAATGCAATCTAAACCTCTTGAGATACTGAGATAATTTCCTCTTGTTCTGCCACTTGTTACTTTGGAGAGGAGACCAACATCCACCTCACTACATCCTCCACTTCTGCAGCGCACTGCTGGCCTCAAGAGCTAATTTGAGTCATATGAGTCCTAGTTCAGCTATACCATCACAATAAAGTCTAATCTAATTTTTAATCAAATTATAGTAAAAGAATATAAAGAAGAACTGAAGATCAAGATGACATGGCATTAGTAGCCCCAAAAACGCAAGGAAAGGGACATTCCTAGTGTCCAACAGAATGGTAAAGAAAGATTAAAAAGATATGAACAAGCATTGAGTAGAGCTCTGTACCTTCATGGACCCCTGTAAGTACTTGGTTCTTATTCCACTCCTCATTTTCATGAACCTTCCCACAATATAAGAAACAATAATCAAGAAGTGGATGAATGGGAAAGGCCAAGGAAAAGACTTTAGGAATTGCTACAGACAGCAAACAGACTGGAATAGTAGAGAAGAAATACTAATATTTAAATGAAAAGTTTCAGAGGAGTAAAAACTGACAACATGAGTGGTAAAATCCACCTAGGAGAATATTGTTCTTTGTAAGTCTAAATTCATATAAACAAACTTGTAACCAATTGCTTAAGAGAGATCATTACCAAAAAATGATGTCCACAGAGTCACTTGAGAGTATCTTCCAAAATAAGAAACTTTGGATCCCAAAATTCAGTGTTCCACTGTAAGTGCCTAGAATAGGCTGAAAGAGGATAGAAACGAAACATGAAGTTTACCAATGTCAAAGGCGGGTGGGAGGGAAGAATAAAAGGCACCCCAGCACAGTGTGCTGGTAGTGTAGTTAGAGTGAGGAATCTGATCCCTGACACTTTTTCATAATGCCCAATAATCCTCTACTGCCCTTGAGTTAAGTAAGTTAATTGAAAATATGTCATTAAAATGTACTAATTATCTTTTTTTTCTCTTTTCCATCCCAGGAGGTGAATTAGTTATCCCTCTACTTGTAGAAGACCCTTTAGATATCCCTCCTATTGCTACTCGTGCACCTTTCATTACACTTCCCCCTACCTTTCGCCCCCTCCTCACCATTATTGAGACCACCAAAGATTCCCTGTCCATGACCTCTGAGGCGGGGTTACCTTGCTTGTCGGACCAAGGCAGCGATGGTTGTGATGATGATGGCTTGGTGATATCTGGGTATGGCTCAGGGGAAACCTTTGACTCTAACCTACCCCCTACTGATGATGAAGATTTTTACACCACCTTCTCCTTGGTAACAGATAAGAGTCTTTCCACTTCAATCTTCGAAGGTGGCTACAAAGCACACGCACCCAAGTGGGAATCCAAGGACTTTAGACCTAACAAAGTCTCCGAAACTGGTAGGACTACTACCACGTCTTTGTCCCCTGAGCTGATCCGCTCCACAGCTTCGTCCTCGACTGGGATGGTGCCCAAATTGCCAGCCGGCAAAATGAATAACCGTGAGCTCAAACCCCAGCCTGACATAGTCTTGCTTCCGTTGCCCACTGCCTATGAGCTAGACAGCACAAAGCTGAAGAGCCCGCTAATCACTTCCCCCATGTTCCGTAATGTGCCCACAGCAAACCCCACAGAGCCGGGAATCAGACGGGTTCCGGGGGCCTCAGAGGTGGTCCGCGAGTCGAGCAGCACAACGGGGATGGTCGTCGGCATTGTGGCTGCTGCCGCCCTCTGCATCCTCATCCTCCTGTATGCCATGTACAAGTACAGGAACAGGGACGAGGGGTCCTATCAGGTGGACGAGACACGGAACTACATCAGCAACTCAGCCCAGAGCAACGGCACGCTCGTGAAGGAGAAACAGCAGAGCTCAAAGAGCGGCCACAAGAAACAGAAAAACAAGGACAAAGAGTATTATGTGTAAAAAAAAAAGAATATTTATATATAAATATATAAATACTTAATGAGATTTAACTGAAATATCAGAAACATTGCAGCAAACAAGAATGGGAGATCTATCGTTTGTGGGAAAAAGTATTGGGAAAAAAAAATTCAGCAGTGACTGTTAATGTCTCAGTCATCGCTTGGAGTCAGCAAACTGCCCTAATGTATTATAAAGCACACTTAGCGTTCTGGAGATGGCGCGCACAGCTCTGCCCTGATAGTGAACTTGGACATCTCCAAATCTCCTCCTCCGCTGAACTTTCTCTGCAAAGGTAGAAGACTTCATGGCTTACTTGTTTCATACCTCCAAGTGAGTCTTTAACAATGTTCGTGATCCCTGACTGTATCAATAATTTTTCGGTTTACTTATTTAAAAAAAAAAAAAAAAAAAGGAAAAAAAAAAAAAAAAGAAAAAGAAAAAAAAGGAAGGAAAAAGAAAAAATGCAAACATTATTAAACAACAAATAATACTGAACAAACTGATCTGGCCGTGTCCAGCATACATATAATTTTTCGAGATTGGAGGAGGGGAATAAATGATTCTGGAGATTGTTGGCTTTTTGGTTTGGTTTGATTTCTTACGTTGATTTTTGTTCGTTTTGGTTTTTGTTTCTTTGTTACTTTTGGGTGTGGGAGGGAAGGGTGGAGAGAAACACAGTGGGGGTATGAACCAGGAAATGAGTTTAGAAGAAATCTCGGAAAAAAAATAAATCCATAAATAAAGAGAGACTATTGCCATATATGAACTCAAAAGCTACCCATGGTGTTTACTCTGCATATCTGATTGTGTTGTCTCTAGAATCCGTTGTCTTGCAGTTAGTTGTTTGCTAACAACACAGTAGAAGTGTCTGATGGGTGGTGTTGAAAGAATTTATCATGGAAAGCTGGTTCCCTTGGATCTGGCTCCAGTATTTGCAATTCAATTGAGGAATAGATAGGTTTGGGTCTGTTCTGATCAGTCATTGGCTTTCTTTGAGAATATCACTTGGTATGCAATAGCACAGAAAAACTATGTTTAAAGGGATTTGAAAATTCAGAAAATAATTCTTGCAAAAATTGTAGATATTCGGAGCTAACTATACCATGCAAAAAAATAAAGGAGCCGTCCTCTGGGTTCTGGTTCTGTCACTGACTACAATGCATGCAAAAAACCAAAAAAACAAACAAAAAAAAACCTAAATAAGTTTAATAAAGAGATCAGAAAGACAGCACTGGAGTTCAACTTGTGACAAGATGTCAAAAAAGCTGAAAACTTGTAAAAGAATGCAAAATACATAGCGTTTTACTGACATAAAACTGTTATTCATATGAAATATTTTAATTTTGTAGCTTGACATTTCAGATCATCTGTGTCTTTCCATTTGCTCTATTCTCTCTTTTTCTTCTCTTTTATATGAAAGAAAATAAATAAAGCTGCTGTGACACACAAAAATAATAAAGAAAAAGGAATTTAATAATATAATATATATATATATACACACAGATCTATTTATCATGATATGTTTGATGGGATGACTGGAACAGAAGTTCTGTTATGGTCTTAACACAGAATGAGGATGTTCTTGAGGAACAAAGTAAAATGAAATAGACAACAAAAGGGAAACTTAAAATGTGAAGAGAGTATATGTTTTAGATTTGTCACAGTTACCTGTGTCAAAAAAAAAAATCTGAAATTTTGTTTACATATTTTACTACTATTTTTTTTTGCTAGTATAATTTCTATATGGATACCCCGATGGTGTATATACAGATTCATGGTTAAATTGGGAATGTCTTCTGTTTTTATTTTACTTATTTAATTTGATTGTTTGCTTTCTATATTCTCCCAGTTCTTACGAAAGGGATTATTTTACTGTACAGAACAATAGCCTGATGGATTGACGGCCATGCCTAAATGTGCAAAAAAGCAAATGAGGGAGAGAGGTACAGAGAGACAGAGAGGAAAAGCAACCAATACCAAGATGGATAGAGAATTCTGGAATATCAGAAATGTACACTTTTTCTGTATACAGATGAAAACTAATCAGCTGTTTAGGTTTAGAAATCTACTCTTGCTGGTGTTTATAAGTCGCATGAATATTTGACTTTGAAGAAGTGTCATCAAATACACACACGCACATGGAAACTTAAACTGAAAAACCCCAGCCTTCTCAAACATTTAGAGAAGATGCTTTCATGTTAACAAATATTTTCAGTGCGTGTATGTGTGCGTGTGTGGTGCGTGTGCGTGCGAGGTTGAGTTTTTTTCCTTTTTTATTTTTTATACTAAAAAGAAAAAAAAAAGACAGGTTTTAAAAAGGTATGAAAGCACGATTTTAGATGACTTAACTGGCCGAAACTATATAAAGTTGATTATATCTTGATGTCTGTAAAAGATTGCTGTTCTTGGAGTCTTGGAGTCTTGTGAAATGATTTCCTGCTTTATTTCTTCCTTTCCTTTTTGCTTTCCTTTTTTAAGTTAAGGAAAAATGATTTACTCTTTCCTTTTTTGTGTAAGTTTCTATTGGACAGTTTTTGGGAACATGTGCATTTCTGTATGTGGGCTTCTACCATATCCCTGTTGCTTTATGGACAACCTTAAGAATTTTTATTTGAGTTATTGTGATGTTACTGCTTTTTTTCCCCACTTTCTTTTTCTTCTTCCTTTTTGATTATTTTTCTTTTCTTATTTGCATTTTGTTTAAAGATATGCTTAGCAATAAAATGTTCTTCCCAAAGCTCTGGATGTTGCTGGGTTTTTATTTCTGAAACAGTAAAGGGAAAAGCCAGGTCTTTAAAGGTGAAAAGTGGTCTGTGAAGCAGGTATCCACCACCCTCTGGGAGTGTCTAACTACCAGATTACAGAATCATATTTGCATTTGTCCTTTAGTCAAATGAATCCTAATTCTTTCTTTTGCAGGGACATAAATGCAGTATAGCATGGGATCTACCTTGCACCACTCACAAACCCTTGTCCCCCCCCACCACCTCAATGGGTAAGAGCTGTTCTCTGGAGCAGGGTTTCAGTGACCTCAGATAAAAGAATGAACTATGTGTGACAATACTTTTACCACTAGCCTTTTGTATAAAAGAGGTTACTGATTTGTTTATTAGTATGACTTAAGCTTAACTGAGCATTTGAAACAAAAACACACCTATTTTACCTCTAAGAGGAGACAGTAGGTCTAGATCCTTAGGGCAAAAAGGTCAGCAGAGTAGTTCAAGGTATTTGAGAGATAAGATTTAGGGTCTGACCCAGTTCCAGCAGTTCCTTCTGGACTAGCTATTTGCAGCTACACTCCTAGGATATTGACTTAGTATGCCCTCTCTAAAGTGTTGTCTGTTTTCATTCTTGCCCTAAAGCATTTACATTTATGGGATTCTGGATTCCAGGATCACAGAATCATCCAGGTTGGAAAGGACCTGAAATCATTAAGTCCAACCCTTAATCCACTACCTCTGTGGTTACCAGACCATGGCACTGAGTGCCACATCAGTCTCTTTTTAAAAACCTCCAGGGACGGAGAATCCACCACCTCCGTGGGGAGCCCATACCAATGCCTGATCACCCTCTGCCAAAGCCTTTGGAACACTATGAAAAAAATCACTTACTAAGCATTTGGATTTCAAGAGCAGTTACATAAAGTATTAATACATTTGAACACAAAACAGGACAGTATCATACCATGTAAAAAAAAGTGGAAATGGGAAATGTGAAGGGCCTGAAAATCATCAGTAATGGTACCTGAATTACTTCCTTGTTTCCAATAGTTCTTCAGGTCCTATAGCTTGGCTCAATAGTTTATTGTTACCATTACCAAGTGGTGGTAACAGTGACCCTTTAGAGGGGGGAAAGAGGTAAATGGAAGGATCATTCACAGGGTGATAAGGAATCCCCTTCTCAAGAAAAGTTTCCAAGGGCTATTTGTAAGAGCAAATGAAGAAGAAAAGACACAGACTGCATGCAGTATGCAGCCATGCACCTAGGAATGCAGCAGGTGATGAAAAGGATTTTGATTTCCAAATCCAAGAATGCACAAGCCAAGCTATGCCTGTTCTAAGAGTATTTATGTAAATTGAATCAAACCCTATTCTCCACATGTATTATGATCTAGAGTTTGTTTGCACTACTGTTCTCTCTCCAAGAATTCACACTTTACCCGGGGATGAGGAACAGGACACTCTTGCAGCAAGTCTATTTGAACTCTAAGTATTTGATCCCTGTCACTTCTGCATTGTATGTTTGATTATTTTTCATTTCTGCCTTTTCCCTGAGTCACAAATATTAATTAACATCCAGAGTTCCTTGTGAGCAGATACTGGTACCTCTCCTGTGCAAGGATGGAAACTAAGACAAAGCAGCTTGGGGCTATACAGAAAATCCATGGTTATACAAGATTAGGTCTCAAAGCATATGGACTCCCTCACTGTACTCGTGCCTCTAAAGTACACTGTTGTGCTGCCATAGGTAGAGTCCTCTGGCTAACTTTAGCTCCTTCAAATCAAGGGCTGGCTATCAGAGTTCAAAGACTTAGAGAAAATGGTGGAAACACAGGAGCTGCTAAAAAGTGAATAAAACCCTTCTAAACTAAGAAAGAAGTCGTTTAGAGTGGAAAATATTGGGTTATCAATTGTGCATTAAAAATGTCCCTTATTTTTATACCAATAAAGCCATAATTGCATGCATCCATTTGAACACGCAAAGCAAATTTGAGTAGGTTAGAATCTAGCTTCACTGTCTGCAAATTCCTGTAGAAAATCACTTCCTGCATCTGTACTGTTTTGCTATAAACATTTTTTAATACCAATTATTATAATACCAAGAACAGCACTTTTTTTTTTTTTACGTCTAGTTATAGGAAGACTAAATGCCCTTTCACTCCTGGGTCAGTGGGAGTTGAAGCTGATTGTTACCTTTCACAATCTGCACTGAAGTGCAAGGTGTTCCCAGGATTTTAGCTAACAAATATCTTGTCATTTGCAGAAGTTGAGTTATAATTATTACAAATATTCAGAACCTACTGTTACTTCCTTTGAATCTTCCCTTATAGTAAACAGAGTGATCCCATTCCATAATTCTCTGAAAGTTTTGCAGTTTGGACTTTTTGGTTTTTTCCTTTACCTCATGTTCACTGATTTTTTAATATATTAGCCACTACAGATCATAAAGAAAAATAATTATGGTAAGCATAGTAAAAGTTTACTTGGTAACAAAGGAAGTTTTGGGAGGGCTGTTTCTACTCCCTGAAAGCCTTTCTAACACAAGGATTGACCGTACAGTAAACTCTGAAAAATCTAGCCTTCACGGGTTGTCTGAGATTTCTGGTCTCTGAAAACCAGGGCCTGTTTTCATTAACCATAATGTGAAGACTTTTTACAGAAAGGAACCTGTAAATTTGAAGTTCCTATGTTTCATAGCTGATGTCATTTTCTCACTGACCCATTTTCCTGGAAAAATGGCACAAAATAAACTGCATATCCAGCACATCTGGATAAATTCAAGCCCACCCCTCTAAATGTGCTGTTGCATTTAACATACTTATACTGGGTTGCACTTAACACACACATACAATGTGAATACAGCAGGCATAATAGTTCATTGTTTAGCACTATGGCTTATTGCAACTTGAGCACTTGCCACTGATTTCAGAGAGCATTAGAGAAGCACCTTAATGAGTCTCTGCGATGGCTGCAGAACAAACTCATCACCAATAGATGTAAAGGAAAAGTACAAGCAACTCTGAAGTCAGCTACAGTTCCATGCCTGGTTTTGTTACATAAGTTAAAGGATCCATACTTTCTTCTACAACTTCACAACCAATTTTTTCCCCATCCATATGGGCCATTTAATACAGTGCCACCTGTGCCATTATGTCTCATAACTTTGTCTGGGCTAAAGTTCTTACAAGTCCTTGTCAAACCATATGAAGCAGAAGTAGAGATGTTTCTTTCAAAAATCATTTTAGAGTTATGTCTAAATGTGAAACACAGATGCAAGATAGTTGCTTCGCCCCACTTAGAGAAGTTCTCAGCTAGGTTAAAGCATTATTGTCATGTTCAGCACAGTCATACCCCCCACAACTGTGGGGCAAAATCAAGTACCAGTTCCAGAACTTGTAATGCTCAAAACATAAATACAGAACTAGATTCTATAACACAAGTTCATTTGTATTATTTTAATACCATTATATGACAACATTTGTGGTAAGGAGACTTAAACCAAGCAATATTGTCATTTGTGTGGGGAAAAAAGATTAGCTTCAAATTACGAGGCAAGCAACCTTGAGCTGAGTCAAAGCTTGGTACTAATGGCTGTTCACTCACCTAACCAAAAAAGATTTTACAAACTAATTATCAGTGAAAAAGCATGAAAATTTTTCATTTTTATTCAGGAGATTTGTGAGCTGTAGCCCAGTTTCATTTCTGCCTCGCAGTTTAAGCCAGAAAAGTACTTGCACTAGACCAGCAGCAGCAGGTACTGCATTTTTGCACTGACAAGATTCATACCCTCAAGAGATACCAGACAGGGCTGAAGTGTACCTTGAACAGCAGGTGGGCTGCAGTGCACCAGTGGTCTGCTTTGGCTGAAATCTTTTGCTAAGAAGTGTGAATGTGATGTGGTGACACAACCTGCAGAGGCAAAACCCATTTTTGGAGATAGGATGTGTTATTGCTCTCCCCCATTCATGATAAGCTTCATTCAGTCTTTAATCATGACAAGAAATCAGGTAACTTTTAGGACTTCACTGTGTACACATGCACTACCTCTGCATTTCTAAACCACAGCCCTTTGTCTGCAGTGCAGACAACAATGAAGAAAGTGCAACAACCAGGAGGAAACAGCAACAAAAGCGTTCATCTCAGAGGCTTTTTAACTATAGAGATATGGAAATGCATCCTCTCACAAAACACAGGACAACATACATGGCTACTGAAAAAAACCAGCCCTGTGTGTAGTGAAACATTATTGAAAGAGAGGGCATGCCACTAGGAAAGTGTCAGTCCCAAACATTTTTCTAAGATTTGATTTTCTTTTTGTCTTGACCCTTGCTGGCAGCAATAAAAATCCAAATTAAAAGGCTTTTATTAGTGAAGTAGAGAGCTGGCAAACTGCACAGATGAAGTGCTCATCGGCGTTGGGGAGGAGGGAAGAAGAATCTGAAACTCTATAACATACACAGTAAACACAGATATGTGAGTTTTATGCTAAGAACATTTCTGCTTCCATGCTGTTATCTCTTACTGCCAGAATAGCCCTAAGGATTAAGATGGTTTATTGGGATCAAATGCCTTAGAGATTATTATAGTGCTGACTGTTTACTCATTCGCTTTAAAATACAGCACTGCATTTATATCCCTGCATGTGCATCTCACAGTCACAAATTCTTTTCCACTCCCTAAGTGGGTCAGCCCAGATTCCAAGCCTATCCTATTTTCCATATCCAATATAAATCTCCAAAGACATCTTGCTATGGCTGTGTAGCTGGTCTATCCCTTAAAAGCATTGTCAGCATTCAGATCTCAGCACTTGCTGCCAGCGATTAACACAAAACTTTTGTTATAGGATTGTTTAGGCAGGAATAGATCATGATGAATGAGTTAGAGGCTGAATCATCTCATGGTTAAAGTAGCTGAGGTCTGGGAGGGAAAGAAATCTAGGGTCTTAGTCTAGAATATACTTTTCCGCAGGAATGTCAACTGTGCCCTTAGAGGTATAAGGCTTTTGAGGTCATTTAGCACAGATTTTCTTAAAGTTATCTGTTGTATAAAATTAGTGTCTCTAACCAAAAGAATGTAAAGAAAAAAAATCAAAGCCAGCCTCTTGCTGTCAACAGTTTAATTTCTCTTTGCAACAGAGCTGACGTTCTTCAATCTTTTCTGACTTCTATATGCTCTTATTGAGCCTGATGTGCATAGCCTAGGATCTTGCACAGCTGAACACGTAAGAAAACCCAGCCTGGCAAGTATGGTTTGAATTCAAACTGCCCATGTTTATTCCTGTGTTGTGCTGTTATTGCAAAGTCCCTGGCTCCATCTTCTTCTACATCCTGACAAAAGAAGAAGATGTCTGCCCACTGCACTCCTGAACCCTTATAAATAGCGTATGAAGGCCCTAGGCCATATGCAGACCCTTATCACTGTCTTCTTCATCTTCAGCAATCCCTTTTTAAATGCTAATGAGATTTTGTTCAAGGTTTTGCAAAGGTGGTTTGGCAGCTCCCTATGGACCAGTCCAAAAAGTGTCCAGTGGAGGGACTGTAATGGTTCCTCCATTCTATCCTTTACAGTTTGTTTCTCCCCAGGTGTATTTACTTCTCTGTGGTGACCTTCATGAGGTTCCTATTGGTCCTATTTCTCCAGCCTGTTGAGGTTCCTCTGAATAGCAACACCACCCTCTGTATGGAAGCAAGAACCTCTAGTAGTGTTTCCAGTTTTGTGTCATTAGCAGAGTGTACACTGCCCCAACATCCACATCATGAATGAAGATGTTGAACAGGACTGGACCCACTATTGACCCCTAGGGTTCACTGCTAGGCACAGGCTTCCGACTGGACTTCATGCCACTGATCACCACCCTCTGCTGACCAGCCACTTTTTAATCCACCTGACTAACTGCTTATCCAGTCCATACTCCAAAGCCAATGGTTTAAACGCCTTTTTTTTTAAAAAAAAAAAAAAGTCACTTATGATGGCTGACTTTTGCACAGGTGTCTGATGATTCCCATGTTTAAGAAGCTGTTAATGTGATTTTGTTGCTGTTGTTCTGTTACCTGCTCCTTGGATTGCTCTACATTTTATCCAGCAAATATGTGACATCTCTAGGCCAGGAATTGAAGATTACATCCTGACATCACTATTTAGTGGCATCAAAGAAACTGGCCTTGTAACCCTATGATTTTTTTTTATTGTTCACTTCACAATACTTCTACTTTAAAATAAAGGATAGAAAACATCTCCTCCAGTGTAGTCTACAGTTCAGTGATTCAAATACTAGGAGACTGGGTTTATAGGTCCCTCAAGCAACAGACTGCAGTATTCTGCTGAACCTAAGCTATTCACTCAATCTGCCTTTGCTTAATATCTCAAGAACCTAAGTTAAATTTGCATAAATCAACAAACACAAGCAGAACACCTCATCCAGACCTGAAGGCAAGAGGCCCAAAAAAGAGGGGAAAATGCATACTGCAAGCTTTATAGATCCATCTCATCACCCTCCCCCCTCCAGCACCTCAGCACTTGTTTAAAAAGACAATCCCTGGAATGTTAGGGGGGTCCATCTGTCCTACTGCACCTACATCCCTAGGTAAATCTGGGTTTCAGGTTAATCATTCAATCCTGTCTGAATGTGCTTCATGTGCTAGAAAAACACAAGCTATTCTCACAAGTTTTCCATCATATCAAATACGATCTAAGACAGAAACACGAGTCCTGACACCACAGGTGGGCTCACAGGAGTCGTTTTAAATAGAGGCCTTTTACTCTGAAGATCTTCCCAAGCAAAGCAAGTTTCCTGTGAAGATTTTCTGAAGCAATACCTGACAGTTTGATGCAGAAAAGTAGGACATCTTCTAAGTGAAGTCATTAGGGAAACAGTGTAATTTGTATAAACAGGATTTAGTTGAAATATTGAGTTAAATGTTTTGCAGTTAAAAAATGTTCCTTCAGAATTTTAATACATTCCTGTGTCTGGATCTCAAGTCTCAAAGCTCAGCCAATGACATTGTGCTCTAGCAACATAATAAACAGGTGTTTAGAAGTTGGGTTTGGTTTTTGGTTGTTTCCAAGTATAGGTACTGCAGCTACAATGGGTGCAACACATCTAACACTAGATTTCTCCAGACTGGCAAAAGGATGATGGGCATCAAATCAAAATGTTTGTGATTGAGTGCAGCCAGTGGTCCCTGTTTCAGGGTTTCTCAGCCTTCCAGGTTATTGTCATTCACCTAACTTGAATAATGTGTTTCTCTTGTACAGAGACTTGGTCCCAAAATTTAGATATGCAGCTGAGCTGTGGACATGTGCAGAGACCAGCAGGTGCATGTCATAAGCCATAGTGATATCCCAAGTGCATGGCCACGAGTGCCCAGTTATGCACCCACACACATGTGAACGCGCACACACACACACACACACACACACACATACACACACACAGAGCCATCTCAGCCTGAGAGCATCACCTCTGGCTGTGTAATGCTTAGCAACAACACTGCTTAGCAACAGGAATCTCTACAGCCCAATTTAATGCTGGGCTGGAGTGACTTGCACTGAGACATTCAGAAGTACTAAATTACAACAGAAGATATTAATGTCCAGTCCAATTAAGAACAATATTCTTTACACTGATTTATTTGTTAAAACATGATAGCAGGAGAAGCCAGGAGAGAAGAGCTGCTTGTTTTGCAGGGTGGATGTGTTATGGAGAAGAGGTGAAAAGGGCCAACTGTGAGATCATTACTAAACTGTGACTATGCAATGAAAAAGCAGAAAAGTGTAGCAAAATTATATTAAAATACATAACAATGGTCAAGAGATATTGCACTAAAGTGGTGACAGATTAATATAAGTTTGGGGTTTTTAAATCTTATTTAAGGGGATTTAATGTCAGTGAATGGTATTAGATTAATAACCCTGGAGACCCAAATCTTCTGTTTACTCTTAATACAAGCACAGCAGCACAGTCTGCACTAGTTCCAGGCTCTCTCTCCTCTCTTCCCTAATCCAGTCCCTGGGAGCAGTAGAGAGGGAAACATAACCCCCAGTTTTTGCAGTCCAGAGGGTCCTCATCAACTCATCAACTGCAAACGAGCTGTTTCACCAAGTCATATATGTTAGATAGCTAAAGGCTTATGAAGACTTTCTCAGTCCTCTTGATTTAGCTTTGATTTTGTCAGACTTTTCCTACAGAATATTTTTTGAATAAATATATTTGTTGAATAAGCAAAAGTTTGCATCAGTTCCGTAAAAGTATTCCCAAGCAACCACACATCAGATTGTCTGATCTGACTATGCTTAAGAAACCCACAGAAGCAGCAGTCTTTTCTAATGTCGTTTGAGGAAACTGGACCCAAGCTCTCAAGTTTTGTTTTCCATTTTCAAGGTAAACATCTCATATCCCAGCCAAAAGCCCATTTTGCCAAACAATAACTTTGTCAGAAGTGTAACTTTGCTGTACTCTTGGAATACTTGTAAAAAGAAGATTGTAAGACCTTTCAAAAACCTATAACTGCTGATGTTGGTATACACCAAGTATACTTTTCTATCCAAGTTGCTCCTTCACATTTCCATGAGACTCACAACATAGAAATCTGGTTGGACATATAAGCTTGGTATAAGGATCCAAATTTCAGTTTACACACTTGGGTTTAGCCACACCAAGAAATTATAACAGACAGCAGAAATAAAGATCTGCCATAAAAAAATAGAATCGATACAGTTCTTATATTTACTTGCAGTGATTATAACGTGGAGCATCAGCTATGGGGACAAATCACAAAGGATGAAATCCCTCTAAAAATGTCCATGTGTTTGAGAAAAGAGGCTGGTATCATCACTGTTCTCATCTGACATACAAGAAAGCAGCAGCATTAAAAATAAAACAAAACAAAACAAGCCAAAAGGGGTTTATGCTTTCTAGCAGCTAGATAATATCAGAAGCAGGTTTAACACCCAAATCTTTGATCCACAGATTTTGCTCATGTCCTTTACTCCTAGGTAAATATGCCATATTAATTATTTATTAACTTTTATTGAGAAGACGCAGTTATTCTAAAATCAACATGAAGTACATTAATATAATTCAGAAGGGGGCAGAGATTTAACAGGTGTTCATCACTAAAGTTATGCTTTAATATACATATTGTTTTATTACTCTTGAACTGAACATCAAAGGATCTACAATCTCATCTTTGCCTGCTCCATGATAGATCAAGAAGTACTGATAAAAAGGATTCAGGAAACAATTGGTAATAAAAGGCAAGTCTAAAAGGTTCCCAAGCTTTCCTTAAACCTATCTATGAACTGAAAGACGGTTAAAATATATCTCAGAATTGTTCACTGTTAATTATTCAGCCTGATTCAGAATTGTTTTGCTAGGATTAAGGTGTACTGCAAATTCTAAGGTAGCCACTGGATTTTCCTGCCACTTATGTTCCTGTGATAAATTAGATGTCTATTGTTTTTTGGAGCTAGAATGCAGCTGCAAGGCAATGATTCAATGCAAATCATTGCATTGTGTGTGCATCACATGTCACATTCATCAAATTAGCACCGTTCAACACAACATTAGCTGCTGGCAGCCATTGTTTTAGCTGGTTTTAACATAGACACGAACCCTCTGCAGCTTCACACATCGATTTCATGCTCAGGACCCTGAGAAGTCATAATAGGCTCTTCATTTTTGGAAATCCCAGCCCTTTCCTGGAAGTGCTGCTCGGCCAGGGAAGTTATGGCTCCCACAGGAGCAGAGCATGGAGCAACACCTCCTGTGCCACTGTCATGGCTGCAGCCAGCATCATGAGAAAGCATAATAAGCCTGGCAAGAGACCTAAAGTGGGCCATTAATTAGGTCGCTTCCTCTAACTGGTAACATAAAAAATATTAAATTATTTTAACAGATGCTACATGCTTTCACATTAAAGCTTTTTATACTGGTTAGCATTGCTTTTACATAATAATACCACCAGACCCTAGGAATTATTCAAGATTAACACTGCTAAAGCCTTGGAAATCATAGAAATTATTAAATTATCATAGGAAAAAGTGTAGTTCTGTAGAATAAAATATGTTCAACATTTTTATTTCACTTCAGTTGATAAACTTATACCTGGCCATGCCAGAGAAATAATTCTGCAGAAATGAATTTTAACACTTTTTAAAATGTGGTTTAATTATTTATAACAAATAATAAATTAAAAAACCTTCTCAAACCCAACTATTGCCTAATTCTTACACTTTTAACTACAGGTATTAACAACAAAAATTCCTTCCTCTGTCACTTTTTGCCCATCATTTTATGCAAGACCACAATAGGTTCTCTAGAAAAATGTGTCCGTCCTCATCTGATGATTTAACTCTCTCTGTGTCTGATTTGTCAGTTTTCAGGCCTAATAATCTGTTTTATTTCTAATTTGAATGTTCCTGTTCTTAAGTCCTCTCTCTGATAAATAAAAAATCCTTTTGGCATCTGGTATTTTCTCCTTAGGAAGTTATTTATTCACTCTTTACAAGCTTTCTCTAAAGCTTTTTTAATAATATGAATGTGCTGACTTTGTAGCTTTTTCACTGCAGGATGTTTTCTCCTACTTTCAAGCCAATTTTGCAGCTCTTTTCTGTCTCTTTCCACAGTTCTGTGATAGGAAAAAATATTTGCTATCAGACAGAGTGTGGACATGCACTGTCAAACCCTTCAGTGTCTTGTCAGAGGATGAAAATACCTCCACATTCTAAATTTTATTTCACTCTTCATAAGCAAAAAGAACAAAAACAGTTGCCTTTATATTGAAAAGTTTAGAAATACACTCTATTGTGATTCTATATGCTTACTCTGTACTCTGTAGAGTAGGATAATCATGGAAACAAGGAATACAAGCAATATCCCTATCTCTTGCTGTCTTCCTAATACCACTCTGTGCATGAGGTTTTAAACTTTATTAGAGCATTTTGAAGCACGTTCTGAATGTTTTTCTAAAACATTATATTATCCAGATGCTCCATGCACTCTGGGATGAATGTTTATTGTACAGTCACCTGTAATGGTAAGGCACTGAAATTAAGGGTACAGACAGACATTTCCAGTCCTATGTGCCCATTTACCCATGGTTTCAGCTCAACACAGGTGTTTACCTCAAGCAATTAACAGTGCTGCAGCCTAAAATGTGGAGTGCAAAAAACTAAATGATCACCCTCAAAATGAGCTGAAGTTCATATTTCATTAACATTTAATTTTATCTCACTAGCATAACTATTGCATTAATGTTCACTATATACTTTTGAGTATACAGTGAATAACCATGCAACAAGGATGGGCCTCACTATTGCTATAGCAAAAGAAAAGAGCAGTAAAAAAGGTGAAAGTATCTCAGTCTCAATAGATAACATGAGACAGAAGTGATAAGCCAAAAGATTCACTATCACCCCACACAAGAGAAAGCAGGGATGACTTGAGAAGAAAACAAGAAGAGGTTAAGTTAGGACATAGATCTAGATTGAGCTGCACTTACTTCATTCCTTACAGTTATAAGCTCCAAAAAACACTGCCTCAGAAAGCCTAAAAGAGAACCCCCATGGATAGCACCAGGCTGAGGGCTGCCTCAAACAAGCAGGTTTACACGCTGCATGTCTCATGCTTCACCTCTACAAACACCTGATTGCTCCTGTTATGCAAACGTACTCTCTGTGTTATTGAGAGTTTGGGTTAGCACAGTCCCTGTTATGCATTACATAACTTTCAAGACAGTGTACCTGTTTAATTCCCTGCCAGTCATTTTTGTCCATGCTGTCTGTTCTTGGTCTACTTCTCCAGCCAAAATCTAAGGTCAAAATTACAGTAAGCCTCTGTAAAGAACTGAGGCTTTTGTTTTCTCAGCTTCTTGGGATTTGTTCTTTTAAAGTACAAATATTGAGAAAACTTTACATAGGGTGAGTCAGAAAACTATGAACCAAACAGGAAGGTGCAGATTTTATATGCAGTGTTTTAACATTTCTCAGTTTTGAAGAGACACTGGCAGCTGCCCCCAATTAGAAGAGGAGCTGAAGTTAGCTGTGCTGTATCATACCCAATGGGGCTACCACAGTGCAGCTAAAGAAACTGTCATGAGGAGCAAGAAATCCAATTTCATTCCTTCCTCCCCCATACCGAGATAAGCGAGTTTGGCTTTTGCAAGCTAAAGATTACAGATTATTTCCACATGCAAACCCATGTCATACCCTTTTAACATTCTCATGTGAGCACTGGAGATAAACCCCATTTGAGGTTTCAAAACAGACTCAGCCCACTATAAAATATAACCATGAAGGAAAAGAAAAACAATAGCTACCAAAAGAATGGTAGAAATAGATAAATTATTTAAATGTGCTTGGGGCTTGGGACTTGCTTTATGCAGTAATCAAATGCAAAATAGGCACTACTGATTCCAGTTATTTTCTTTTTGTTTCACTTCTACAAGGCCACTTTTCCCCCATGTTGTCATGGGGAAAAGGTGGAGGTTAGCACCCTGTCACCAGCTGAAGGCTCAGCACAGTTGACATTGATGTCAAAGGCAAATCAGACTTTCCACCACCACCCCATGTGGCTCCTCCATCTAACCTAGCACTCAAGCACTGATGATGACCATATTCGTTGCAAGCCAAGCACTTGTCCATTAGGACCTGAAAGGAGGCCAATGCTTAATATCACATGGATGATTGCAGATAAATTACAACACCAAATATTTTAAATTCCTGTATGTCTCAGAAGAAGCTTGGCTGTGTTATTCCTTCTCTGACCTTCCAGTGCTGGGTTCTGCAAAGTACATCAATTGTATTAAAGGCATCCTAGGGACAGACATTTTAGTTCATTGCTGCCAAGAGTTACAGTGCAATGGCTTTAAAGTAGAAGAGGGTAGAATTAGGCTAGACATTAGGAAGAAATTCTGCAGAGTGAGGGTGGTGCGAGAAGAGTATGTTGTCCAGAGAAGCTGTGGATGCCCCATGCCTGAAAGTCTTCAAGGCCAGGTTGGATGGGATTTAAAAAAACCCGGTCTAGTGGAAGGTGTCCCTGCCCATACAAGGAGGTTGAAACTAGATGATCCTTAAGGTGCCTTCCAACCCAAACCGTACGATTTTGTAATCTTGTAGCTGTATCTTGTAGATACTCGGGTATCTTGCAGATATTCTTCTGAGACAGATGCTCCACTACTTGACTGAGGCAGCAATTAAAATCAGAATACTAAAAGTCAGGATCACCTTAACTACCACAGTATTGCAGAAGAGCATATCATTCAGTCTCTGATATTCAGTACTCTAAGACTGCCTGGAAGGGAGCCTTCAATGAAAATTGAGTAGGTGGCTTGGTGTTCCGGTGATCATTGCAAGTTTGAGAGTTGGTGTCCACTACTTCTCCAATGGAATTTCAGATAATTTTGTTTAAGACTAGACTACCAGTCATTGTGATATGCTACCCCAACAGCAAAGTATGCTTCTTCATCTGTACAAAACGTATGTTCTAGTAACTAATACTAAAGCTGGGACACTAGAGGCACACATTATTTAGGTCAGCTGGAATTAATCCTATAACTTGCAAAAATTGTATTTGGAGATTTCACAGATCTGTGAGAAAGAACAATCCACATTCATCAAACTTATAAACTCTTGTCACCATTTTAGAAGTCTAAGTAGGTTGAAAAACAAAAGGGAAAACGATGGTTCACAAATAATTTGCTGGCAAAGGCAAAAGTAATGAATAATTTACTTGACAAACATGATCACATAATAGAAAACATATTCATAAATCTTCTTAATTGATGGGGAAAATAATTGAATAAACTCTGCAAAAAAGAATGTGACAAATTGGAATTAAATCCCTGGTCTGGTTTAAAGCATTGATGGGGCAAGAGTATTATATCTGCAAATTCAACACTCTGGGGTAGGGACCACAAAGATATAGAATCACATTCCCTTGTTTCTCCTGTTATCACAAGGATCATGACGTGTTCAGTGTTTCGCTGACTGATGACACAGATTTTACAGTCACAAGACATTAACAGGTCTTACCCTCACAAAATGCTGTGAAATAAAACCCTTCAGTCACCCTTCCAGCTGTCTAGTAGGAGCAAGTTCTCACCTCCCAGCTCTGCAGTGGAAGAAAGTGGCACCCCAGAGGGCTCCTGCTCTTCTGCCAGATTGAAATTGGTAGTGTTAGGGTCTGGTCATCTCAATAATTTCAGTATTCTTGGCAAAGTGGCCAAGATTCTGGCTTAGCTGGACCACAGAGAGTAGTTCCTAGGGAGCAGCTAATCTGAGCTCTGCTTCACCAGTTTCCAGATGGGTGAGAATGGAATACATTTTGTTAGCCCTGTCTTCAGTTGCATGTCAGTTCACCTAAGTATTGATGAATTCTTGCCTTGTTTGGCTGGGAATATGTGAAGAATGCAAAAGTCCCGAGGTAGTGCCAGCAGAAATTGTATTTCACTAGAAAACAGTGTCCAGAATTGCAGACTGAGTGTACTAGTGCGTACACTTTTTTTATACACTCACAGACACAGACACGCACACACACAACCTACCACATGCTTCCATATTCCTTATTCCTTATTACTGCTGCAGGTAAATAAAAGTAAAGTTTTAAATTGTTGAAGTATGTGTTTATCTGCAATGGATTGCTGTGGTCCCAAAGGAACTGTTCATTTCTAATGGATAAAACACAGCATCAGAACATATGTGCTCTATTAAACCATTCTTTTCTCTCTTCTTTTATCTCTCTAATTTACATAATAATCTCATTTCTCAGTTTGCTGCCACTATTTTTCAGTGACCTCTATTCAAAATCATATCCAATATCTATTTTGTCCTATTTTGTACACACTAAAAGAATCCTTTACCCTTAAGTATGTCTACATCTCTTCTGATTGCTGTTTCCCAGTCTAAAATTTTGAAGGAGGTGAAAGAGGAAAGGAAAAGGGGTCTAATGCATGTAGAAGAAAATGTGTTATCTATATGCTTTGGAATGCATTTGACGTTGGATCACCCAAGGGAATGCATGCTCTGAGAGACAGAACACGCACAGGTCAAGCAGAGGACACAAACAATGCTTCATGGTGCTCTGCACCTACCAAGTGCATTTAAGCCAATACACAGAGATTTCAAAAGTATTTTTAACAAACATTTACTGACAAAATGTATATATTTACTGACAACTTCAGCAGTAAATTTCTCAGACATGTCATAAGGACAAAAGTTGGGTGAGCTCTCATCACTTAGAAAATTTTCATCTCTTAGTGTTTCAGTTATCAACTGATAGACCAGGATCCCTCCACTTGATAATCAATTCATAATGCTAACAAATGTTTTAGTACTACTTTACAAGAGAGGAGGATTAGAGTCGTGTTGGACAAAATAAATCTCATTTTAGTTACATCATTAGAGATACCAGGCTTCAGGATCTTTTACTGATCTTTGGAATATCTAATTAGGCCCCAGACCAGAAAAAACAATTTTTACATGTTGTAAATGTAACTGTACTGCATTCCATAACTTAATTAAAGTCACATATTGAAATTTTGTCACATGCTAAAATTCCAGTCTTAGGATTTTTTTCGCTAAAGATTTTGCACCTAGTAGTCTGCTAAAATAACAGTAAAAATCATCTTTCTGTACAACGCTTGAATGTTTCAGCCACATCAGAAAATATCTAAGGCATACAAGCCTGTGTTTAGATACTTTTCCCTTTCCAAATTCAAGTGAAGCTTAGACAGGAGCAAGAAGTCTTTTTGTCCTGTCTGGAAACTTTCATCAGTTTCTTGTAAACCTGATGCAAAAAGAACATTTTGAACATTGAGTACCTAGAGGATATTGTGCCTAAAATGGAGACACTGCAAGATGTTAGGGACTCAATGGCTGAAGAATACTAAACACTTCTCTCTCTCTATCTCTTAGAAGCCAATGCAGGTGGCTGAAATATTGCACAGAGAAGCATCAGGGACCTCTAGAGGTAAGCAGCAAGTCTGAGGAGAAGACGACCTGGAAACTAAAAGATAATTGTTGAAGTTTTAAATGTAACTTTTAGCCTCTGTTCTTTCCCCTACCTGTAAACAATCCAATATGGCTTTGTGGCTCTCCATTTTCTAGGATATGGGAAAAAAAAAAACAAAACAGTTCTAGGGGCATGTCCTGCAGCACAATACAGAAATACCAGCTTCCTCACCAAGGAAGCATGCATCAAGGAAGACATGATAGTGACCATAAACACAGTGCTTTCCAAAGCACAAGCTGGCTTTTGAGCTCAGGCATAACACCTGTCCAGATATCTATGGATGGTTCTTGAGATGGTTAAGTGTTCCCAGACTCTATGCAGAAGAAGAAAGCTATGGAGACATCTCAGAAACATCACACTAAGGCAACTGAACCCAGAAAAACCAGCATTGGAAGGAACTATTGTTGGAAGCAAGCCCTTCCCACTAAGAGTCATTTTGATGTCATGTTTTCCCTGGTTTAACAGGGAAATGATGTGTCCAGAAAACTGAAACACTCTGGCCCAGTAACTCATGGTAGCCACAAGCCAAGGAGCACCTCCTGGAGTTGTTACTCCACCACCTAAATAAAACAAAACATTTCACCAAGAGCTAGCTGTGTCCTAATCATGACAATCCTGACAACAGGGTTTTGCATCAGAGTAAGACTCTGTATCCCACTGGCTCTTTGATTTTCTTATAAAAATTTATTATAAAAATAAAAATACAGGATTGTACTGGTTTTGATTTTGTAGATGGAAATGTTAGCCTAATTAATGTTACTGCAAAGAACATCAGGGTTATTAGTATTCAAGCTTCCTGGCATAAAATGAGCATAAATTTCGATAAAGAAGAAATCTTCTGGTATAAAGAGATAGAATTATTTATACTAGGGAAATTTTACACCTTCTGATGAAGCATTCAGTTCTGGCTGCTGCCAGAGTCTAAATGGTCTGCGGTTATGTTACAGCATGGCTGTTTTTACTTCTTTTGCTAACAGTTTATCCTCTCATCAGAAATCCACTTAAACAAGGTCATTTTTTTCACTCTTAGCAAACAGTCGCAATTAAACATGTAAAAGAACCCATCCAGGTATTACAGTTGTTTATATAAATGTTTCATGCCTAAAGCTCAAGAGAAGAAGTGATTAGTAAACTAAAAGCTGTTAATGGAAAGCCTTGAGTAGAGATCTTAACAGAGATTAAAATCCATTTAGAAAAAACCAAAAAGCTGTGATGATTTCTTCCTACACACTCAAGATGAAACAAAGAAATAAAGATAATGTTACAGGGGTACATTCAAATTGCACTGGCTTTTGAATGTGCACAGAATACCAAGGCAGTGGTGGCATTGGATGAAAGAGCTACACTACTGGGAACAAACACATACATAAGAGAGTGCTTACAAAATTACATCATACACTTGTCATGACAGATATGCTGTTTTCCTGTGCTTTTCACAAAGAGCAGAAGCTCAGCCTGGCTGAGCTGGAAAGAGAAACCATGGAAAAATTTGTGGCAGAGCTCTCCCCTTTCGTTCCACCCTAGCCCAGTTTCTCAGTGTAATGCTACAGATCACAAACTCCCCTTCCTAGTCTGGTTTGGATAGACCCTTACTTGTCAATTACCTGATTTAACTGCCACTAATTTTCCAAGAAGAATACACTGAGAAAGTGTCTCTCTTGTTTTTAAAAGGGTTATATCCTTTATGGCTTAATCACTAGGTGATCTGGGATGCTTTTCATAAAATAAATGTCATTTCTAGTGCCACACTTCCAATGTGTGCAGTTATAACACCTAAATTCTTATTTCTGCTCAGATGCAGACATTCTTTCCAAGCACTTACCTGCTCCCTGTTGCAGGCCGTCACCATACATCACCCTGGAAGAAAATAAAGAAGTTTGGAAAAAAATTAGGAAATATTTTGTTTATGTATTATAAAATGTAGACCTGTTTTTAACATTACAAAATAACATTACAGGACTGCTACCAACATGTGATTAATTTCTATTTGTTCTTTGTTTCAGAACCCCAGTGAGCAGAGACACATATCTCAGGTGATTGAATTTGTGAATGCTACAATAAACCCAAATAGTCTGAAGAATTAGAAATCTGGGTGTGCTGTGGTTTTTTAAGTTTTGCCCATTGTCATCATACTTGCCAGTCATCTGCAGACTTCTTCAGTTTGAAATGGCATGCTTTTTGCATCTCTTCTACCCAAGGTGAAGGTAAATGTGGTCCTCAGATTGCTGCCTTTTCTTAACTCTTAGCTGTTACCTTTCACTGGTGTCACCTGTGTCCTATCAGTCTCCAAGTTAATCTTTAATCCATTTCACAAGCCCTAACCCTTTTGTCAAGCTCACCAACTTACCTGATCAATCATTTTTATCCCTTTTTTTTTTTTCTTTGTTATACCCTTACTAAGCTAGATAAATATCTTTCACATTTCATTTTTGTCTCATCATTCAGAAAGGTATTTAGAGGACCTGGGATCTCAAGTGCACATGTGATACTTGAACGTTTTTCTTTTTCCCTAGTAAAGCTCTTTTTCCAATCTCTTGTTAAATCATACTTGAGATAAGTATTTTTATTTTGTGTTTTCAACCAGGGACTCAAAATCAGGATTCTGATTCTGACTCTGCTGTTTATTTTGTGTGTGACCTTTGACAAGTCAGCCAGCCACCCTGCTTCAGTTTGTCATTTGGCTTGGTCCTCCATCTACATTTGTGTATATATATTGTATATTTATTGCATATCTACAGCAAATTTGATCTACTGTGCATTTACAACTTGTGCTAACCATTTAGTATTGTCTTTATTTTTCTTTCAGTTTAGATCACAGTTAGGCATTATTTTAGCCATTTTACGTATTTGCTCTTGGAAGTTTCTCATGCAGAGAGAGAATTTCAAAGAAGTCATATTCCTTTCAAATGAACTTTGTCTAGTAGTGTATTTTGAGCTGCCTTGGATTTTAGTGCCTGCCCCATGAGGCAAGGTCACTATTGTATTTGAATAACATTTTTGCAGCCAGGCTCCTTCTCCATATCCAGAGGGGATCATGCACTGCACAGAGCCCATTTGTTGCATTGTATAAACAGACACCTGCATGAGGCCACTTCTCAAACTCTGTCAGAGCAGCAGGAAGACTCAAGAGTTCCTCCAGAGAAATATCTGCTTGCCTCTCTGCATTGTCTCTCTTCTATATTTCAAGGTCTGACCCTAGGGGCAGCTTCAGATACAGATGAATTATTGCTATGAGTCTGAACCATAGAATTTGTTTTCAGATGTAGTAGGAAGGGTCCAGCAAAATAAACATGCACTCATAAGCAGCTTGTTCTGTGGGAGAGAAAAATCCTGATACTTTTCCTCTCAATTCTTTTTTTTTTTTTTTTTTTTTTTTTTTTTCCCTAACTGACCTCCAAAGCTTCAGGGCTTTCATCTCTCCCCTTCTGTCATGACATGTTATCACTGAGAGTCCCCTGGCGAGCAGAGCAGGCAGCGCTGTCCATCAATGCCACTCACAGAGCTGACAACAAGGATATGTGCAAGGAAATAGCAGTCTCTGGTCAGAAAACATCTAAATACTTTTCAGGCATGCAAGAGAAGAGAGATAAAGCAGAATGCATAAAAAAATAAAAAAGCAGAGGGACTCCAAAGCATCTGTCAGTCAGGACCAGCCAAGCCCAGTTGGTGTTTCAGGATCCAGATGTTTGTCTATTTCAGAGGATCTTGGTGCTCAAAGAGAAGCCTGGGCTCCAGCACCATCAGGAGTTCTTAGTTCAAACAATTTGGTTTCTCCCTCCAGGAGAGCATCAGCTCCACAGAAGAATGACTTTACCATGAAAGAAGGAAAGAGAGACAGACACTGAGAAATATCCTTTATGTGATTTACTGCAGAGGCAATGCTCTTGGGAGCTGTCATGAAAAAATACAGAAGAGAGGGAGAGATGAGAGAACTGGGTGTTTGAAACAGGGGGATTTACCACATTGAAATGCTCACTGAAGTGCTTTATTCTTTTAAAATGAAGTCAGCAGTGGCAGAGGGTTTTCTTTATCTTCCCTTATTTTTCCCAAATAACCTTCTACTCATGTTAATTATTTTCTACCATCACCAGCTTTCTAGGCTGAGTCTTGATGATCTCAAGGACAGTGGCTTTGGTAATGCATCCTGGGAAAGCTATGTAATATCTCTTAGATGTATATATTTTAAATAAAAACAAAATTGAAAGTCAAATAATTAGTCTGTTTTCCCTGCAGGAGTTCATGCCAGATCAGAAAACCTGCCATCTTTCTGCTTTGTTTTAGCTTTTTTAATGTGATACCTCATTAACTCCGGTGTTTTTTTCCACCCCACTCACTCCGTTTCTTATTCCTAGCCATAACTCCAAAGGCAATGCCTCAATAAGCAGCAAAATGTGTGTGTGTGTGTATTCATACACAAAGTTCCATAGCTCCCAGATTTCCTGGACTGAAGAGTTGCCCTTTCTTGGAACAAAGACAAGCACATAACTGTCCCTCTTTCCTGTCCTTAGTAAACCCCAGTATTTCAGGCAGCACTTTTCTTTTAGGTAACTGATTCATATCTATGTCTATATCAAACTTTCCCTTCTGAAGGGAAAAAAAACACTGCTTCAGTTGCTGCCCATGCACCCATGCTCAGTTCATGCTTTTTTGCATCTGGGGATCTGGACCATGCTCACTGCCCAGAAACTTATTTCTAGAAGGCTCCTTTGAGACTGTGTGTAGTCAGCTTGTCCAAAAATAGTGCAGTAGCTTGCAGATATGGGCTCTATTGAACAATCTGTAAATGGAGGATGCAAAATCAACTGTAGGAGTTAGACTAGACCCTTGCAGTGTCTGACAGAAAGCTGCTTTAATCGTAAGAAAAGGTGTCTAAATCATCTGTAAACATCGAGACATTTCTTTATTCACATTTTGCACTTTTCGCCTGCTGCATCTAAGCAATTTCAGAGTGTATTGAATAGGTAATTACCCTGGAACTGCAGATGCAGTTACAAAATGTGAAACTGGCCGTATTTTCACTCTTCCTTTTTATGAATAGCCACAAAACATCTACTGTCCAATCAACAGCCCTTAAACCTGAGTGATGATATGTGACCAGCTCCATTGAAGATGTTATCCATTCATGCGAGAAATAAGAAGGCCCAATTGTTGGAGATAATTAGTTTGCACTCCACAGCCCCATCACGATTTTTGGCAGTGGTAGTCACTTAACAAGAGTGCCACAGGCTGTTATTCTGAGAGCAGGGAGCTTCTGCATGCACCAGGCCATACAACAGCCACTCAGCTTTTGCATTTATTTGCTGTCTCATGAGAGTCCCTTTGCACAAGGTATAGCCAAAGCCTGGACTTTAAAGTACCTCTCTTCAAGAGAAGCATTCACATATGGAAATGCAGGTGTGAATTTGAAGTAAATCCAGAAAAATCAGTCTGGCTATTCCGGTTATTAATAAGCATGACAAAGTAAAAATGGCTTCAGTTATTTAAAGATAAAAATCTCTGATAGAATTGCAATATTTCTCATCTTACATACTACTGATATAGCACCTGAGTGTCACGGTACATGACAGTGAAGAAACATAAAAGGCAAAGGGCAGATTTCTAAATATAATTTACATTTCTTCTCTTATCCCGTCTCATTTTTTTATTTCTCAGAGTGACAATCAATGTTGTTCAGTCAACATCCAAAATTTCTAGTCATCTCTATTTTCCAGTTCCCATGTATGAGCAGGTATGCTTATAGTTCTTAAACTTCTCATGACATTTTCATCAAGGCTTTATTTAAAATTTATATCTTATTGAATAGAATGTCAAGCTTTGTTTAAAATTGATAAATTTTTTTCCAGAAAATTATGGAGTGCCGTACAGCCTATTTGGGTTGCCATGATATTGTGTAAAATTTATAACCACAATCCCCACCCAGTCAGTATGGGAAGAATGACTTGCAAATCCCAGTACCTGGTACTGTTTAATATGGTTATATTTTCTTCCTCCTGGCACAGTTTGCAGGAAAAAAACCTATCCAAAATACTGAAAAAAGATTCCTAACTACGTTGCACCAACTCAGTTCATTATAGGGAGTTATGCATGGGAAAATTTTACTTTTTTTTCTACAGTTGTTTATAGAGACAGTAGGAGTTCTTTTGAACTCAAAACCAGAGCTTTCTCAGCACAGGTGAGTTGCATATACAGCAGAAGCACTAGACTTAACCTCTCCAGGCCCTCAGAAAGCATAGTACTTCAGCATTGGGTAAACCACTCTGGGAAAATACTACAAGGGAACAACAAAGGAAAAATTTATAAATCGCAATGTTGTTTTAAAGAGTCTAGTACATGCTGATGGTCTTGAGCTTAAAATTATCTCCATTGCATTGAAGAGATTTTTTTCCAACCTCTTCCTGCCAGGAAGCTGTTATGATGATATAGCAGGTCCTGACTCCTGTTCTTCCTAAGATATGTCCAGACTGTGAAAAGATGAAACATTCCATGAATCATTTTAATGGAGGTCATCACAGAAATGATCCTTGTGAACCAGAAATTCTCTGACCAAGCTCAGTGATCTGCAGTCTGTGATACAACTGCACAGCTACATTAGAAGCCATTGGCCACAAACAGTATTTCACTCTCTAGCATTCATTTTGGGGTTTGCAGCTTTGGTTATTACAGCTCCATGAAGCACAACTCTACAAAGTTTCAAGTACATAACGTCAAGTTAAATTAGCAGCAGTGAGATGCCTTAATAAAAATAAGGCACCTACCTACCTTAGTGCTGTTTGTGTTTTACCATCTGCTGCAACAACATCTGTCTGTGTGATGTGCCTGTGGCAGGTGCACCACAGAGAAAAAAAATTTAAAATCACAGTCCTTAAACATCTCTTGATGTCAGTGAGCTCAGAGCCATCATGTCAAAATGAAGAATGAGGTAATTCTTCATGAAGTTCATGGGGTAATTCTGCTAAGATCTGGATGTGTACATGTATAATTTTGATTGAATTTAGGCTTCAAAATACTAGCTGCAAGCAGTTAGAGGACAGTCTCTTTCAGATCAAGCATTTCACTACTACTTTGAGATTATAGAGTTTTCAGTTTAACTTCCAGAAGTGAAATTTGCCTTCATTTATATAGAGACACAGGGAACCTCTATCAATGTGACTGAAACTCCGTTTTGAACATAGAGAGATCTGTCACAGTACCCATAGTAACAAACCTTCCTTTCTCTGGACATGCTGCACAGGTGAACAAAATCTGCAAAGCTATTAAGTTACATCTAATTTGCAAATGTAATTTCAATAAATATTTGTCTTTTCAAAAATCCTAGAAAACTTGTTTGGTTTAAAGAGAAGAACAGAACCAGCCGCTGGATTCCCTCCGAGCAGCTACTGTTCAAATGTTAAAAGGTCCAAGTATGGCCTGGGCATTAAGACTTACTCAGAAGCTGATGTTCTCCAAGCTGAAACTAAACTCTGAAACCTGACTCATAAGCAGAGGAAAGTAATAGCTCATGAGCAATTAGTAATTTATGACACCACAGCAGGAATATAATCCTATTATTCATATTTCCTTTTGTAACTGCTTACTGTGAGTCCTTTTTCCTCCTCCTAATAAACTTTTATGTTGCAACCATCAGTTGAATTTCAGGGAAAAAAGAACTTCAAAGGAACAGTATTTTTTATATTTTTTGTGTAACAGATGACTGTCCTTTGTAAGCAAGTCTACTTAAACCAGAAGTGAACAACTGCCAGTCCATCATGGAGAAGCTAGAAGAGCTACTGCTGGAGGGATTGGTTAAGAAAGGGAGATTTTCCTCTCAAAGGGGAAAAGATATACAAGACTTCCAGAGAAGACTAATTATGTGAAGCATAAATTTGTGTGAGTGTATTTAGGTCCTTTACTTTTTTTTTTTTTTAGCTGGACTGACAAATTTAAAAAGCAAATTCTTATACATCTTCTGAAACAAGTTTCCCAATTTGTTTGTTTTGAAGGAGTTTTTCCCCCTTCAAAAGGGAACAGATTTAGGAAAAGCTACACTCATATTGTTTTGTTTTGGTTTTTTTATAAAGGTGACATCAGATTAGGTCTAGCAATAACATCCTCATGCAAGGTTTAAAAATGAACTTTTTCAACCATAAAATTACTAATTGTCTTCCTTGTAAAAAGATAAATAAAATTAATGTTTCATTACTGTCAAGCTCTTGATTTCTTGTTTTATATGGAGCAAAATTAACCAGCTTCAGCTACACAAGTATGAAAATTTGATATGTTTTTATCTTTCCGGCAAGAAATCATGAAGAGTTGATTGCATTTATATTTTAACAAACCTCCTTTCAGTCTGGCAGACAGCTCCTTCTCCTAAAAACACTTGAGAATGTGTGGCACTGGAGCTGTTTCTGAAAGGAATGCTATCAAAAAGTTATTGCAAAGGGGTGCAAGGGTCTGTATAGTCAGCCCTTTCTTTTCAGCTTTGACACCATTTCCTTTTGTGCCTCTGAGCAAATTGTTTACCTTCACTGATCTTTAAGAGCTGAGGATTTTTTGCTTAGTGCATGCAAAAGAAAGAAAAGTTCATACAGTGAAGCATACAGTGGCAAATCTGTGGGCAATAAAGACTACGTGCAAGATGTGTGCACAACCCTGAGCAGCTGAGACTCCAACAATCTGCTCATGTGCTTTTAACTCCACTGAATAGAAAAGGTACTATGGGATACTAAGGGGTGCCTGAAGGAATCTGTATGGAATTTGACCCTCGTAATTTTCAACCTTGTGCCTCCCACATAATGTCTCATTCCAGTTGCCACATTTCATTCATGCAGGCTCTGACTTCCACAGAGCACCCAGGTTGTTCCAAACCTTTTGCTTTATATTTTAAATTACAACCATCTCTATGTGCACTTTCAACAACTGCATCAATGTAAGTTATGTTAACCTCTTGGAAATATTACAGTCAGTACCCTCAGACATACAGCATTAGTAATAGCTTTAGCCATAATATGTGCCTTTAGAGTTCTTTGAAATCTTCTGATGAATACAAGCAGTAACCTTCAAGGAAATTTTGAAGGAACTATGCAACACTGGATTTTTATGATCTGACATATGCAACATACATGTGCTAAGAACATGTGTTCAGGTCAGCTGAACACATATTAGTATCTCTAAATTTGCTATCTGCAACCACTATGTAATCACTGGAATATGTATTCAATGGACTTTTCACCATGATTGCTCTGATCAAAGTTTGCCAACAGACCTCAGTTTAATACTAAATTCAAAGCGCCACACAAAGACCAGATCTCCATATTTATAAAAGTTTATATAACTGGCTCAGGTATGGAAGCTTAGGCTCTAGATACTTGAATCTATGAATACCATCACTTCTCCATGACCTGGGATGTTTAGGGTTGAGTACATTGTCCAGCAATCATAAGAACCAAGACATTTAAGAGGTCTCCCTTTTTCAGAGTCTAAATATCCTCACTTTTGTACAGCAAAACACACACTTCTGCAAAACAGCATTTGGTTTTGACTAGCTCATATCAAGGCCTTTTTCATACACAGCTGTCTGCATTTTACTTACCCATCCAAACATATTGATAGCAACCAACAGCATTTACATAATACACCATTTTAAGTAGCTAGACTGTAAACAAATTTGCAATGAACAAGTGGTTGCCAAGACACCAGTGCTGCAGCATGGAGCTTTGGCATATTTTATACACTTACATCCAAAAACATGATTCAGAAAACCTTTCTCCGGAGGCTTGTTACATAGTCCTAGCTTGACCAGCATTGTCTTAGACAGTTATATTTATCTCCCCAAACCAGAGCAGCAGGGTGTGAGGTGCAGTTTAGTGCCAATTACTTGGCTGCAACCACGTGTATGAAAATAAACATATCAGGTTCATTCAGAGTGTCCATTTATACAGAATGTATTATTTCCAGCAATAAAGGGTCTGACACATGACACAACATTCAAAAGGCAATAAAATGTGCAGCTGAAAGTACTACTGAAATGAGTCAGCTTAGGACCACTAACTAAAATGAAAATATACTTCATGCATATAATATACATTAAACATTATAATAATTACATCATTTACTTATGCATTACAGTAATTAATATGTTTGGAGATGAGCAAAGCCAGAACAAAATGGTTTAATCAGCTTTTTCTTTAAAACATTGTATTATGCAGAAACTGAATTTTCTATCAGAAAATCATTCCCTGCAGAGGATTCTTGGTCATGGAGCTTACAGGCTTAATAACATGGCTAAAAAATTTAAACCCTGTAGTATACAGGCTTTTGTAGACACTAGACAAACTTAATAAGTGATTGAAAAGGAAGTAAAGAGTCTTTCTGAGGGGTGGGTGCTGAAGACTTTGGAAACAAGATTGTCACAGCCATGACATTACATGACATATAGAAAAGAAACTAAGTCAGACTGATGTGGAGAAACGGAGTTTTAAGGGAAGAAGTCATGTCTTGATGCAAGGTCTGAACAAGCCTGTATGAACTAGCACTTTGCCAGCTCCTGACAACAATGGGTGGCTTTCAGATGGGTTGACTATCACTGTCAGAATCTGCTGCACAAGTATTTAACTTAGTTAACTGCATTAAAAGAGATTCATCTAAATGGCTTTATATACATTAAAGTAATGCCTGGTGAAAAAGAACACCCAGTCTTGCAGACAAAGACCACCTCATGACTGAAAGAGCAAATTGAGCACGATGCCCATGAACTATTTTCCCTGCATGTCACCCACTTATAATATGATAACTATGCTGGCAGTCTTGTCCTTGGAAGATGAACACAGCAAACAGGATAATGAACCTTCAACAAAAAATACATGATACACAAAATTCTAGTCTAAATTCCAGCCCATTGTAAAATCAAGAGGTGACCATTATTTTGAGAATTATTTTGATATAAGCCTGATTTTCACTTTTCTGAAGTTAAAGCTTTTCTCTGGACCTTTCTGCCTCACTGAAAGTCTTCCTAGTTTTTCAGTATGGTGGTGTGAATACCAAACTTCATTTCAGGGAACTACAGGCTAGCACATAGGAAAAAAAATCCTACTAAAGAAAAGTGATTAAATGCCATTTTTATTTCCCAAGGAATAAATATAGCAGCCTCATCAGCCAGGGTCATTTCAGACTTGACTGGAGCTACACCAGCTATCATAAGTTTTTTATATCAAGATATTTTTTTTGCTTCGTCCTCTGTGAATCTTAGACAAATTTCCTATTGGAGTATCTGGTAGAGAGAAATAACACAGAGTATGCCATAGCTTGTTGCCTTTCTCTTGCTATCAGAGCACAAGCTTTCTGCTGAGAAGTCATCTGTTCTGTGGCTTCCTCAGAAAAGCAGGCTTCCAGTCTTCATTTAAATAATATATTCCTTATGCTTTACAGATTTTATTTTCTTTTATTTAAAAACTGTTGTTATTTTGGTTAACAATTTATGCCATTCTTTTAATCCTACTATTTCCTCAGGTATTTTTACACATGCACATTTTCATTCAGTCATCATGCATAAGAACCTTAGTATTTCTATTGTGAAACTTTCTAATAGCAAAGTAAAAACAAACAGATACAGCATTGAAAAATATAGGGAAAAGTAGATTAATGTTATATTACTTAACCTGGAAAAAATCAATATTACTTGTTTTCTTTCACCACCAACTGATAGAGAAGAAAACATCTTTCATTACTGGTGGAAAGTCTCTTAGCAGCATAGCAATGGACTGAAATCCTATTCTTGATGTGTTAGAGCAATCGATGACAGCAAAACCAAATTGTCTACATGCTTGTTTGATTCAGATATCAATTACGTTTGAATACCTAAAAGCTACATGTCTATTTGCTTGAATGTGATCTCTCATTTATCATAGAGGTTAAGCTCTACATGATTTTTCAGGGACTTGTTATAATATCAGGATATGGTTGTTGATAGCTGAACATGATTTAAGAAGAAAACATCCTAGGTGACTGGCAGAATGTTATTACTCTGAAACTAATGCAGGCTCCAAAAATTTAACATAACTACAGAAACAGCTGCTACTAAACACATTTTTGCAGTTGCTGAAAGTATTTTGAAAGTTTGGAAGCTTGCTTCTGAGCTCAGTCTAAACAATACTAGCTCCAGTGTGAGGGAGACAGCAAAATTAGAGGACTCTCATGCTGCCTGAGGGGCAGTCTAAGGAGTCTACAGAAACAGAGATTTCTTTTCTACACTGTATGTCTAACAAGACATAAGATAAAGTTTGTTTCTGTATCCTCTCTGCTTGCCTAGCTTGAAACTCAGATCAGTGTTCATGGATACAGTATTGCTGAAAAATGATTAATATATTAAAAATTGGAGAGATCCCAGACACACAAGTCCATTTTTAAGGGAGCTATCCCATGCCACAGAACACTTGGAGACAGTTTGAACCTTGCCTCGGAGAGGAACTTCCTCAGTTCTTGTACCAGAGCAATGTCACACAGTAGTTGTCTCTCCACATACCGCAATATAAACATTTTACTTACCCACATCTCACCCACCTTGTGAGATCTCAAATAACATGGATGGCATTTACGTTCAATTTCTTCCATTTTACAAGATCCACAGGAATCTTCACTTATCTTTAGCTGATGAAAAAAAACAAAAACAAAAACACACAAACCCAAACAAAAAGCAGTGAAAAACTTATACTTTAATTGTCTTAATTTTACTGGTGAGAAAGCTGAAAATTGAAGAGGTGTATGCCTAAAAGTGCACACTAATTAGGTGGCTGAATCAGGAAAAGGATTTCTAGCCCCTTTAAGACAGCAGTATCAATAGGATGTATTAAAATTTCAACCATCTGTTAGGAGGAATGTGTTGTCACATTTTATTTTGTTTACTTTTATTATCAGGAAAGAGCATTGACTAACTCAAGGCTATGAGAACAAAAGTGGTTTCTGCTGAGGCTTTGGCTTCATCTTCAGCTTCTTCAATTCTCTTTTCAATTGCCTTTTAATTCAGTCTCCTTTGTGCTAGGATCTTGTTTAACCTAGGCCTGATTTTACAGGATTAGAGATCTCCTGAAATTATTTTATTGTGGGTGTCTATTACAAGCAGAAAAGAAACTAGAATGTGTTCATTCTTATATCCTGGGATACATTCCTTAGAGTTACCATTTTCCTCAGGCTTTCCTAGGCTCTACATGTGCAATTGTCTTTATTGTGCAGCTTCTCAGGCTCTAGCTGTGTCACAGTCTTGTGTAAGACCACATTGGCTACTTTTCAAAGTCAGAGACTGTGGGAAGAGTTGCTTTCTTCAGCTTTTGAATGCAAATGTCTTGGGTTTTGAGAATCTGGAGTTCTGCATTCTTGACGGATTTTTTTTCCCCACATCAGCTCTAACTTAGAAAGCAGGATTTTCAGAACTAGGAGTCATGACCTGTTTGTTGCGTTACATACTGCAAAAACCTTCTAGCACATGTGATCTTTCCAGACAATACTGGAAATGGAATAAAATTAGAATGACTTATCCTAGAAAAGGTAATTTTGTTTTGGCTGTGTCCATAAGTGGTCTTGCTTAAAAACTTTTTTCATCAGAACATACTTCAACTTGAATTCTAAAAACTGAAAAGTGAAATGGAGGAGAAGCATGGGAGATTATGTTGTTCAGTTTCTTAACTTTCCCATACTGTAGTTTTGCCTCATGCAAAGCAATTTAAGTAATATGACTGATGCTAGTCATAGAAGATTCTGTTTCTTGCTTTACTAGTCAAAGATGAGTTACATGTTGTTTTATTTTTCAGTTCCTTGAATGTTTTCTGTATTATTTCATGTCTCACCAAAGACAGTCAAACAGCAATACCATTATGAATTGCACTAATGTTTGAACTGTTTTTGATGTCCATCATGACCACAGTCTAACTCAGAAACAGTTCTACTTCCAACATACACAAGTTTCACTTCTGCTGTGGAATATTTATCTGCCTTAATTCTGAAGTTTTAGGCATAGAGCCTCAGATCAGTGAGCATTTTGAAGTCAAAGACTGGGACTGTGAAGGTGCCTAGTATTTTATGAGAATTTAACACAGAATGGAAAATCACCTGTGTTCATAGCAGTCTACTGCTCTCTTCAGCTTGGGTTGCTGAAGAGACAGGTTGTTGCATCAGTATTAGCAGTGTGATAACCCATATTATTATTGTTCGTCAAATTTAACATCTCACAGAGGCAGAGGGATGGAGAAAGATCCCAATGCAACACCCCAAGAACTTTTTCATTCCTTCCACTCCTTGCCCTAATACACCTAAGCAGGTGTATTATAGCTTGGACTCAGACACTAACTTAAATTACCAGTGGCCCCACACCCAGTGTAATGCAGCTCCAAGTTCTCCCAAGTTTTGAAGTTTTTAAGTATTATATGCAATAAACACAGAAGGCTGGAATCTGAACCTCAGGCTCACCATGGTAATTCAGGGTAAATCCATCAGCCCAGAGCTAATGACTGGAGGCTGGTGATGTGAAATTCATTACAGAGGAACCCACTTTCCAAACTGATTTTGAGAAGAAAATAATGTTTTTCACAAATGTGCTGCTTGACTGATTAACCCCATTGATTTTAAACATCTACTACAACCTTCCACCTAACTGGCATTGTATGCTCTGCACTTACAGGGAGTGCCATAATCCAGGAAACACTGCTTACAAAAAAAGCTTCCTGTGTGTATTCTGGATTAGCAAATTAATATAAAGCGAAGTAGATAATATGACTATTGCTGCTGTCTTTTTCTGTGCCATGCTTCAAGAGCTGCACACATTTCTCAACAATTGCAACCAGTTCTTGTTTATCTTCAGATCTCAAGATTGTTACTTTCATCATTGTAACATAGTGCCAGACGCAGCTTATTCTATTGACATCCAGCAAGAACCAACAACAGAACAAAATTTAATATATTCTGAAGGCCTGGAAATACTTGATTGTTTTGAGTGGGAGATATCTCTATTCAAAATATTTTTTTTAAAAAAAAAGGTTTCATAAACTGTGCATCAGTCAGTACTATTAAGCCAAGCACAGGAGAAATAAACAGGAGAGATGAAAATTCTGGCTATGTAGCACTGCCATGTTCATAAGAAAATGAAGGAGACAAGAAGCTCATTGACACAGCCTATCAACAGTAAATTTTTCATCTCTCCTTTTTGGACCACAGATTCATCCTGGCTGCAAGTTCAAAATTTCTGTTTTGCATTGTTGACAATTTCTCCTTTGTCTACTCACTATGCATTCAGAATAGGTTTATAAAACCAAGGATCTCAAGAAGGTAGATATATTGTTTAAAATTATTAGGCATAGGGAAAACAGCAAGCAGAAAAAGCTAAGAAGTCTTACAGAGTGGTATAACAAACTGAAACAACCTCAGGGCAAAATAACCACTGACAGAGAGGACAGAAACCTTAGGAATGGAAAGGTATAGAAGACAAATACATTCCATTCATACTGCAACTGTGGTAAACACAGCAGATGAGAGACAGGTGTAGCAGAACCAACTAAAATTAGAGGCAGAAAGACTATGCATTTGTGATAATTAAATCCTGAGCTATCATTATTCACCTAAGAGAATGAAGTGTATCAAAATGCAAATTATAAGAGATAATTTCCATAATTGCTAACTATAACACATCCAGCTATTGCAAAAAGTCAGTGCTAGATTCTCAAAGGGAGTCAGTCATTGCAACCAGAATCAAGCAAAGTATAACACCAACATTTTAGAGTCTTTACTGTTTTAGGAAATCCACAGAAACACAGATGGTGGTGCAACCCATCTGGCAAAGGGGACACTTGAGTTCCAGTGCCTGTATAATTTCAGTGACTATGCACATAAGGTCAACCAAAGCAAAATATTTCTCTCATTTCCTCTATAGCTTTGTAATTGTTAATATCCTTTTCTACTTCCTGTCCAGATTTTCACAGTCAATAATTTCTCTATACGAATTGGTATCGTTTTATTGGGAAAAAGAGATTATTCATCCCATGACATATGATTGACTGATGTTAAGACCACTAGAAGATTCAGCTTCAAATCTTCTTGGGCAGAGAGAAAATTAATTTCAGTCTCTTATCTCCAAAGTGACAGCTCTTATGAAAAAGTCACTGGATAAAAGGATGTCGGGTAAAACATCTGCCTTGGGGCAGGGATCCATGTGCTTGCTGTAATCCAGGGATGCCTCACATCAGGCATTACAAAGCAGACAGGTGAAGGAATAGGTGTACTTCATATCCCAGCACTAGTGAAGCCCTGTTCAATGCACTGTTAGGCATAACTAACAAGACATGTTTCCTAGAAAACTTCATTAAGGAAAATTGAAGCACCTAAAGCAAGTGAACAGGAGTTGTGAGGATCCAAGTGGGCTTTTTTTTTTTTTTTTTGGAGTGTAAGACCTTTCTTTATGCTCTTTACAGGGAGGAGAAGACCATATAACATCTGTTTCCTACATATCTCACAGTGATGAACACATTTTTATTTCCTGTTAGGTCTCTTGAAATAAACCAAGCCATCTTTCAAGCTATGTCTTCTAAGGTGAAGAAATAATTAAATAATATTTTGTATCATAAAACCCCAATGGGTTCATCTCTGTGTGTGCAATTCTCTGCTACTATGGTAGATCGAAGATTAGAAAATACTCCACCACAAAAGAAAAAAAAAAAAAACAACATGTCCTTTTATCCTGTAGCATAATAGGCTACAGTGTCCCCAGGTCATTCTCAGAAAGCAATCTCCAAGAGGCCAGCTAACTGGAGAAAAAAGATAGGTTTCTATAAAACTAAAGTTAGGGAGAAAGTTAGAGTCTTTTGAATTCAATCACTTTTCAAGGCGCTCATCCCAATGGCATCCAAATGTGAAGGTGAGAGGTGTGAAATAAAAAATTGAATAGAGTAGAATAGTTAGACATTATAAGGTCACAAAGGGAGACAGCTTTTTCTGGAACACATTAGCTTCAGTGACAAGTAAACCTCTAAAGTTCAAAAAATCTACTCCAGATGGACAACCCAAAGTTAGTAATTTCTCTAAACTTTTGGACTATATTCTTGTGTGGAATGAGAAAACAGAGCATGTTCCACTGTCATTTACATGGTATAAGTGAGGGGAACAGAAATGAGGTAATGGCCTTTTCATCTCAATAGTGTTACACAGGTGATTTATCTATCTTTTTAGACAGCAAATCTGAGAATAGACTTTCAACCAAAACATCATTTTGTTTTAAAAATATGATAGAAATATCTACCTCTGGAAAGCACTAGTTATTTTATTTCAAGTTCCAGTTGGAACCAGCAAATCCACAGATGGCAATAAAAAAGGACTTTATCAGAGATACATTTAGACAGTTTTTTTCAAAACATCATGGCTCAGGAGAGTACTAAGGCAGAACCACACTTCAAACTATTTTAGTTTCTCATTAAGCTGCAGTTTCCACCAAACTCATATAGATCCTGTCTCCCTCTTTTATTACTGTGCCAGGAATATCAGGTTAGAAATGCAACCAAACTGGAAGGAAAGAATATTACTAACACATGAAGCTGAGAGAGGGTCAGCTGAACAGGGTCTGATTAAATAACCTCTACCTTCAGGAAAGCACTAAATGTAATCTTTGCTGCATCTTTAGACTGTAATGTCTGACATTGTAGAATTTGCAGGAGTAGCCTCAAGACTGTGGCTGAGGATAAATTCACTGGCTGGTCACACTGAAGCATCCCACTTAGTTTCAAGCAAAGCTGCAGGGGGTTCATGCAGGGGAATAGGATGGGCTCTGGACCATTGTTTTGGGGCTCCAGTGCACTGCCATAAATGCATGTGGGTTTCATGGTATCTGACTACCATAGGGACAAAACATGCTTGAAGTTGAGCATATGTTTAACTGCTTTCTTGAGTCAAGAAGCAATTGGTCCTTCCAACATTGGTTATGGCCTTGATGTTGTAGCGCATGCTGATTCATGTCTTAGCTTCATGGAACTTATTAAAGAATATGTGCTAATTTCTCACACATTAGAAATTTTTAAGTAGATGAGTGTGGGAATCAATCAATGTGCTCCCTTTGCCATTATAAATCTTAGCAGGAATCAATATCTCATGCCAAAAGATGTGAAATAAAATATTTCACTCCCCAAAACAAATGTGAATGACTTTGAGAGGAGAGGTCAAGTGTGGTGGGGTGTATATTGTACATAGGAGTACATAAATCATTGATAGCCAGATTACTTCCTTATATTGATCACATCACACTTTCTTAGCAGGTAGATTATCTAAGAAAATAATCACTAAATTAACTCGAGGACACCAGCCTCACAGCAAGATTAATGATACATAATTTACTTTATGAAAGAATCAAGCATCCAATAAATTAGAAAATTCATACCACCATCAAAGCAAATTGTTACTTATCTACAGCACTCCCCTTACTGAGTAGTTGACAAATGGATTTCACATCTTTCTATCACATTAGAAAAATTTTCTTTCCACCTCACTTTAAAAGCAAATATCTGCTAGTTTCCCATAAGCATGTTATTTACACCAAATTCATTTCAGGGACAACATTTACATTCACAAAGGTACATGTGCATACACAGTAAAAGAAGTTTAAAGGAAGTGAGATTCCTTTTGTGGAACCTTAAATTAAGAGTTATTTGCCACAGATTTGGATGGTTCTTACCACAGAAAAAATAAATCATCAGTCATGTGCAAGATTTATCTTGAAGTTAAAAATATGGAATCAGACCTTGACTGACAGTGTGATGTTTTCACCTCCAGAAGCTGTCCTGGTCCCAGGAGTAGCAGTCTCCTCATCATCTTCTTCCTACATCATGTTCTCATGCTATCATCTTTTTAGGATTACTGGAGATAGATATTTGTGAACTTTTTTCCTGAATTATTTTTCCTAGATCTATATTTACCATTTATGTTCATATAGTACATGATTTTTCCACTAGCATCAACAAATAAAACCCACCAAAAGTATTAGCTTACTACCATCTCTTCTTAGTGTTTTTTAGTCTCTAGCATCCATTATAGTTACATTTTCTGTGTTAAGACTTGCTTATTTAGTTCTAGGTGATTGATTGTCACTGACTGCACTCCATGGTGCCATCACAAGAGGGAACGGGTGAATGGAGGTTATAATTAGCACTGTTTCTGAAAGCATTAATCAAATATTAACCAGCCTTCACTAATTTCTCTAAAAGGAAAAGTCTTTATATGTGTAAAACCGAGGCATGGATATTGGGTATGACTTGGCTGAAGTCAAAAAGCAAGTAATTTACCAAAGTGCAGAGTATCATGGTGATGATCTCATAGTGTCAGGCAACAATTGACATTGTGGACTCATGGTGAAGAGATGAGGCTGAGCAATTGCTGTTTGGATTGCAAGAGAGGCAGCAGAAACAGGGACCTCGGGACAGAGTACTGGGGCTGAGCACTGTTGAAGGGATACACTTTCTGTTCCTGTCAAGTAGTAAGGTCAGGAAAGGTATTTTTGGTTCCCTGGGAGTCTGTCATCCTACAGGAACTCATAGCTTTTATACCACTGATCTCAGCCATTCCCTAGTGGCATCAGCAACAGTAGGTATGGCTTTACAGAGCTCTGGCACAGGAATCATAGAAAACTCAAATTAGAAGGGAACCAAGAAGGATCATTGAGTCCAAACCTCTGCTCCTTTAGTTTTTACCTAAAACTAAACCCTATGACTAAAGACATCATCCAGATGCTCCTTGAACTCTGACAGGTTATGACCACTTCATTGAAGAGCCTGTTCTAGTGACTGACCACCCTCTCAGTGAAGAGCCTTTTCATAATGTCCAGTCTGAACTTCTCCTGACATAGCTCCATTGCATTCCTCATGTCCTATTTCTGGTCACCAGAGAGAGGATATCAGCACCTTGCCCTCCACTTCCCCCTTGAGGAATCTGTGGGCTGCCGTGAGGTCACCCCTCAGCCTTCTCTTTTCAAGCTGAATAAACCAGTCACCTCAGCTGCTCCTGAAGACTTTCCCTCAAGGCCTTTTACCCCCTCCTCTAACACACTCTAATAGTCTGATTTCCTTATACCGGAGCACCCAAAACTGCACACAGTACTTGAGGTGGAGCAGCACCAGTAAAGTGCAGGGTGGGAAAATCACCTCCCTTGACTGGCAAGAGATGTTGTACTGGATGCACTCCAGAACATGGTTGGAATTTTTGGCTGCCAGGGCACACTGTTGCCATCAACCCAACTCCCCAGTTCTCTTTCCACCAGGCTTCTCTTCCCCTAGTTTGTACATATAACCAGGATTACTCCATCCCAGGTGCAGAATATGGCACTTGCTCTTGTTGAATTTCATATGCGAAAGGAGGCAACAGGTTTATGCTTATTCCTCAGTCCAAGGCAGTAACTTGCTTTACTTCAGCCTTGAGCCAACCCTGAAAATTATCAAAGATCACAAGGATTAATAAAGGACTTGAATGATCTTCTGGAATTTTAGGAAGTGACTGAAAACTCCCATGAGAGCAAATAACACTGAACAGCATGAGCATGAGGAAGAATGGCTCATGCACTTAGTGACATCAGTGGGAAAGGATCCCAGAGACAAAGCTCATATGAACTGTACTTACAAGAGTTCAATTTGGATGATATTTCCATTGTGAGGCATAGTTTGCAAAATGTGACACAGTTCAGGCTAATTAATTTTTTGCTACAGATAGTTATACGGATGAGCTTTCTGAGCAAAGAAGATATGAGCAATATCTCTGACGGCTTCTGTTGGAGTTTTTTTCTGACCAGAAAGCTATTTAAACAAGTAAGTCTTGATGATACAGCTATAAAATTCAGAGATAAATAAAGTCAGTGAGGGAGCACTGACAAGAACTTAAAGCCTAGAAGCAGAGTAAAAGGCAGAAAAACAAACTCATCCACTAAAACAGAAACACCTTGGGCACTCATTCTACAGATCTGGATACCCTGGATTGACACAAATAGGAAGAAGCAGAATTTAAAAAAAAAATATATCAGAAGAGCACTATGAAAGTTATATAGTGAGTCTGGTATGCAGTGGTAACATATTGCTGCATCACCACTGTGGAGATAATATAGAAGCAGAGTTTTACATTAGAGGAGGAAAAGAGTTTTGACATATTACCCATCCTTGTACAGAATACACATTTTCAAAGCAGTAGCTTACTTCTGCATAGAATGCTATTACAGCCTGCAACAATATTTCTGAATATAACCATTATAGGCAGCATTTTCATTTGGTAAAGAGCACTGGCAAAGAACTTGCAAAGAGGAAGGTACAGGAAAAGTCACATTGTAAAGAGAGAGAGAGAGAGAGGAAGGGAGAAGGGGGGAAAAAATAGACCACTTTTCACCATTATGTCGAATGAGCAGAGGTTGTTATTGCACACATCCAGGAAGACTGAATCAGCATGCTTCATAATGTGTTGCACTACCTTCTTGCTTGGCTTTGTGAGCTATTTCTCAAGATGTGAGCTATTTCCCCATTTTTGTGGATAGCAGTTCCAGGCCCCTGCTTATGCTAAGTCAGAGTGCCAGGGCCTATAATTACCCTTCTTGGATAGTGGTCCCCACAGCCCAGTGGATTTCACTGCTGACTTAAAACATGCCCTAATCTGAGAATCATCAAACATCAGAAAAACAAAAAAATGGAAAGAGATTGTGAAGATGTGAAAAAAAGTGCACTCTCTCCCATTTAGGATGTAACCTCGTGTGAGGCACAGTGTTCTGACAGCTTCTGAACAAGAATATCACATTACAAGCAGAGTCTTCTTTCATTGCACATACTTTTCTGCAAAACAACTGATGAAGCGGTAACATTGGGCAGTCCAGAAATATAAACCAGAGGCAGAGTGGCATGCTCATCACATAATCTCATGCCCTGTATACCTTCTAAAGTGCAATAGGCAATGACAGAATGAAATAAGGGCAGTCAGAGTCATTTCTTACTAACACTTCCAAAGGAGAGCCATCTACTGATACAGAAATTGCACAAGAGGTCAGCAGACACTGGAGCATGGCTGGTACTTTATGAAGGGGTTGGCAATGTCACAGTCTGGGACTGCAAAGCTCAAGGGGTATTTGACAAGACCAGAGTCAGCAAGGGCTACTTTGAGACAAAATAACTGAATATACAGCTATGAAGTATGCATTTAAATGGTTGTGTACTGGCAATCCGTCCTGGAGTATAAAGCCAGCGGCTGGGCAGAGGAATGAAAACAAAAGGCTCACTGCTGAGCCCTATGACACATGTACTGCATCAATCACTTTTTACTTGTAATAAAATTGGTCTCTTCATGATCCTGAATGGCATAGCTCTGGATAATGGATCAAATCAGAGAGCAACATGTAGCCTGGGATCAGCATCATTTCAGCTTCCCAGTGAACTCTTATTCATCTATTGCTGAGGAGATGTCAGGGTGTTAAACACTAATTCTGCCCTCTTGGAAGAGGACAGAAATGTTGAGTCACTTATATCTCACAGCAGTGGAAGGCCCTGCATGAGAAACAAGAGAAATAATCCAGAAAGGCACATGATTACCCAAATGTGGTTCTTCTGAAAGCCTATACAATTCTATTGCCCTCTGTAGGTGCTTCTGCTGAAACACTGTTTAACACCATGTCACTTCCTTGAGACTGCATACACAGATATAGTGGCTAAGCAAAACACCACTCCATCAAAATACTAGTAAGGCTCTATGTCTAAGGGCCTATAAGTATGCACAGGGCCATGAGAACAGTTACATGCTCACAGTTCTCCAAATCCAACAGATTCAGATTGTGGAATTTACTGCTGCCTGCCAGCTTTGTCTCATTACCTATCATGTATAATCTCTGCTGTGAACTAGCAATAAGCGGTCTTCTTTATTACCATTTCAATGTTCACATAATTAAGTTGTTCTCAAATTGCAGGCTATAACAGTTTCCAGATTTTGATGAAATTGTTGTGAGAATTCAGAAATGCTTATTCTCTCTAACTAGTTTATAGGAAGAGACATGTTTCATTTGTATGTAAAAAAATGCTCTAATTCATTAGAAGTCATGTTATAACTGAGTATCTTAATTGAACTGCTCATCAAAGTTAGAAGTCTTAGGAAATCTTTGGGAGTATTTCTGTTTCCACTGAGAAAAGTGTTACCCAAAGAAGCATGGACCTCTAGACACGTTCAGTTTTGGAAAGAAATTTCTCCTTATTCTCAGAAGTTGTGATAACTACACTTTTCTCTCTGTCAAATTGTCTTAACAGAGAAGACCTAAAGCTCAGTTTAAGTCTTGGGTAAGTAGGAGATTTTTCTCTAAATTTTTTTCTTACATTTCATTGGAATGAAATATATCCAGTATTGTATCTAGTATTCAGCAGAAATTCCAGTTAGTGGGACAAATATGAGTATCACATTTCCCAAGGGGACAGAAAACATATCACTCTGTAATGTTACATACATTATTCATGGAAGAACTTTACCCAGCTAGGGACAGACTGGAAAAGGTCCTTCACTAAGTGTATGAATTTGGAGGTAGACCACTTGCCCACTGAAGCAGCAAAAATGTCTCCTGTGGCAAGTAGCTTTTCATTAGCAGCAAGACAAGACATGCTGCTAGACTCAAGACAAGATTTGAGATTTGCTGTGCAAACCTGTGACACAAAACACTTCCTTTTCCTTTTCTCACCTTTTCTCTTCTCCATTTATACAGTAAAAGGTTGGACAGGGCAGAAATATCTTTCTATAATAGCATTAGAAATAAGAGACTGGAGAAAGAATTAGGAGAAGCTATGCCTCTGGGTGTTACACATTAGAAATATAACATTAAATATAGCAAGGATGGAAAATAAAGATTTTTGCGTCTTCTATTTTTTGCAGACAAATAAGCTATAACACGGTATTTTTTTATGATTAATGAAGAGGGTAAGATTGCCTTTCCAAAACTTCTCTGAGTACTAAATCACAAAAGACCTGTAACACTTCCAACTGAGTGTGATATATCTCATTTCATCATTAGTGTCTATCATGGCTTTTTATAAAAATTTGGTCTATCTACTTCCACTAATACATGCTGTTCCCCTAGGGATGGCTCAGGACTCTCACATTCTGCATCAAAACCTCCCTTCTAAAGCAACAACAATCAGGCTGAGAGCAACAACTGCAACTGCTCTGCACACTGCAGCCCTTGCTGTCCTCTGCAAACCCCAGGAGAGAAGCAGGAGTGAGGTCAAGTTTGCCAACCTTTACATCTATCCTCAGCTTTAAAGCTGCAGATTCTTGGGGGAGATGTGTTTGAGGTTTTATGGTATATTAAAATACTACTTTATATATATATATATACATATATATATACCAAAGGCACAGAAGTGTAATAGAAAAGGGTAAGTAACTAATTCAATGTATAATACAAAACTAAAGGGACCAGACTTTTTAAAAGAAGCTTTCTCAATCAGCTTTCCCTCATATAAGCCCCTTTCTCTGTAATCTTTCCAATGCAATTCCTTCTATGCAAATCAAAGTGCCTTTTTTGATGAGGGAGTCAAGCCAAGCAAATAAAAGATCCTGCTCTGGCTTTAGCAGGGGATTTAATCAAGAAAAGTTGGGATATAATACCGAAAAAAGATAACAGGATTCTACACTTTTCCATCCTTTTCCATCCCCTTTCACCAGGCAACATTCCCAATACTTTCTTTGAAAAGGGTAGTCATAGAGACAGACATTAAACAACACTGTAGATATGCATATGTTAATTTTATAAAAAAAGAGACAGCAAACTTTAAAGGAGTAGATTCACAAATAGGATTTTTGCCACTGTTACAATATCTTTTTTTTAAGCACTCATATTTTGTATTTTGAAAACAAAATCGTTACATAATGTGGTGAAGATGGGAACGGGCATTCAGAGGGAAAGAATGAGGTTTGCAATTTGGACTCTTGTCAACATAATGGAGCTCACATCACTTTGTGTACTCTAAAATCTCTTATACTCACAGAACTGAAGGAAATGAAAGATGTGAAATACCTGTGATGATCTATGCTAGCAGTTATTATATAATACAAGTGCTTAGCTTGTACTTGAGACTACTCCTACCAACTTCAAAACCAAGGCACTTTCTTTCAGCTTCCCCGACTCATTTGGCTCTTGAACTGCACAGACAGCACACGAGCTACCATGTTGGAGTGTTTCCTTTTAGGAAGAACATGAGGATGTCATGAGAACTGGTGGGTAGAAGTATCTTTCAGTATTCTTTCCACAAAAACACAAAAAACCTTTCATGAGGGATAATGAAAATCAAAATGGCATCAGCTAAGAAGAGTAACATGATTATCTATTTCCTAATTGTAAAACTTAAGCTGCATTAAAGTGAAAAAGTTTTATTTTAGAGCTGAAACAAAATGAACCCAAAGCAAAGGTCAGCTATACTTTGGGGTTCTCATCTGCAGTGTTGTTTTTTTTTTCAGTGGTTCTGCTTCTTTGATGAACGAATTTGTGTTTGTGCAAATCTCATCTTCCTACATTGTCCTGGTATATATTATATCTGCCACAGCTGCCTCTTTCCCCAATTTCATACTGAAGATATAATTTATAGCCTCAGTTAGCTATGTATTATCAAATGTACTTATTTTCAGAGCAGGATTGACTTTTGCATACTCATTACTACACTTCTTTATTGTATTACTAATCTTTGTGCTTATTTAGTATCTTATATTAAGAACATAAACTACATCTTACAGATATAAAATGAGGCATACAGGAGAAGAAGCAGCACTTAATCCACAGAGTAGTGCCTCACTTTGTGCAAAGTACCTTAAGTACATTACTAATCAACAAAAGTAAATTCAGCAATTGTTCAGAATGAAGGAAATGCTGTAGCAAAGCTATGAATAAAACTCTTATTTCTTACCTTTCAGGTAGGTTGTTAACATGGTTGCAACAACTTACATTTAGTGTAATTAAATCTTGTTACCTCTTACAACTTCAACTCAACAAGGTATCCAGCTATTCACAGCTTATTTGCACCTTTTCATGAAAAGAAAATAGCATCTCACATATATATATAATTAGCCACAATGACCTACATAGACATCACCTGCAAGGCTGTGTCTGAATCCCAGACTGGAGTGTTGGCTTCCCACAGTGGGGATAGCTGCCTCACAGAAACTCATGAAGTACACATGCAACTGGCTTCTGCTTTTGCTCAGCTGTCCCATTGTTGTTACTCCATATGCTATGGAATTGCTGAGCATTAAAGGAATGAATAAAGTTGTCACAGTTTAATGCTGGGCTGGCAATTAACCAAATGACAGATGCTCTCTATTAATCCCTCTCACCTCCCTGATAAAGAAAGGAGAGAGAATAAGGAAGAGAGACTCATGAGTTGGAAACTAAACTACACAGCTTTAATGAAACAGTAATGACAAAAAGGGAAAAAAAAATATTAATATATAAAAATATACAGAAAAATTATACCACATTCCTACCCCCTTCCCCCAGTAACACTCCCGTCACCACCGAGGCTGCAGGGCAGCCCTGGGAAAGTCCAGGCTGGACTCCTGGAGTCAGCAGCAGTCAGGAGCTGGAGGCAGGGACACACAGATTCAGGCTGGCATGGACTGGGACCACAGGCAGAGGAACGGATGAAATCCTCCCAGGATGCCAAAGCAAACAGGGACAGACCAAGGTGATAGATTAAAGAAAGGAAGAAGGAAGAGGGCAGAAAAAGTTTGACCCTCATGATCACTCAAATTTATAGCAAGTATGATGTGTATGGGATGGCATACTCTGTTTGGTAAATTTTGTTCATTTATCTTGTCTGCTCCTCCCTAAAGGAGGGTTGCTGGTGTGACCCCTCTACTGCCTTTCTCTTTCCTGAGCATAAGATGTTCCTCAGAACCGAGCAGTGGCCTTGGTTCTGCACACCATTCTCTAGCTCTAATTATAAACAGCAAGCATGATGAGTCCTAGAAGCAGACACCGATTGAGAAACTTGCTGTTAATTTCAGCAATACAGCTACTTTCAAAAGACTTAGCTGAAAGCAAAATTACAAGACAGAAAATTATCCCTATCCTGACTGAAACCAGGACAAAGGTGGTTCTGAAGGGAAATCTGGGCACCAATATGCAACCTCTGTGTTTGGTAATCAGTTCACTTAAAACATTTAATTGAGGTGCCATCACTTTGTACCACCTGGGGATTAATGATTCACCTGCTTAATGTAGTATCTTTCATTGAGGGTTCATATTAATAGAAAGAGATGCAGTAAGGAATCTTTGTTTTAAGAAAACAGTACACATTCTGAATATAGAGAACACACCAGGTTAAGGTTCTATAAAGAATGATGTCTCCATATGAAGATGAGATGTAATGAAGTTAACAAAGTTAACGTGTTAATGAAGTGTAAAAATGAAAGGGATGGTTAGGATAGATTTTTCAGACTCCCACAGAAAGAACAGAATCTTACCTGCTAACCCCTGTATGGTGTGCAACATGTCTTCTTAGGATTGACCTAGGGTGTATCATTTGATGACACATTTTTATCTACTCTAAACAACTTTAAACCACAGAGCATGAATGACTTCTAAAAGGACCTGCCTTTGGGAGAGTCTCACTTGGCAAGCACAGAGGAAGATGTGCTCACCTTGTGTTCATTAACAAGCAGTTGATATCAGTTGGTTTGCACACTCAGTAAGACTAATTCTGGATACTTAACAGACTTTTGTTTTAAGACATAAACCACAAATGCCTTGGTAACTATCTGACTCCAGCAAACAAACAAATTGTTCTCCACACCCTCTCTGATTTCTAGTCCTGCTGGCAATCCTTTCTTTTCTCTTCATTGCTATTAGGACATGTCTTGTGCCTCAAGCAGTAATTTTCATGTGTTTCTTCATCTGGTGTTTTCTCTTTTTTTTCCTTTTCCAGGCTTTGTTCACCTATCTGCTTCCTAATACACACAACCTTTAAAGCATTTGTTTTCTTCACACTACTTTACCATCTTGTTCCTAAGGTCTTGAAAGTCTACTCTCTTCAACTCCATATTGATGTTTCCTTTCTTTCATACCTTATCTTCTGCTCCAACTCCAAGCTCTTTCCCAGTAAGTACTCAAGAAAGAAGTCTCCTTTTAAAAATTCAGATCATGTTCTTCTTATCCCCCTCTGGGTTTCAATCTAGCTGGATATGAAAACATTTCTTCTCCAAGTCTTTAATAATCTTTCTTTCTACTTAGATTAGCTTTCAACATGATGGGAATTTCCATTCTGTTAAATTGCTCTTCAACAGTGCCATCATCTTTCCTTCCTTTCACCACAATTTCTCCTTCCCTTATTCTTTCCCAGTCTCTCCTCCATCTGCTTTCCTCTATTCACACAAATTCTTGCAGCGATTCAAGTCCTCCCACTTTAACAGTGCTTCTTAATATTTATTATCAAATCCTTTACCTGTTCTCTGTCTTGCTTCTTTCCATTTTTACCACTGAATGTCTGAATCCTTAGAAGGTCTGTAATGGTACTTGTGACCAGTTTTGGAACAGAAGTCATTTTTCACCTGCATCTTTTCATCTGTATGACTTGGCGAGTCCTATTGGTCAGGGCAGCAAGAACTTTGGATATCTACCAAAGCAGTTCAATTACACCCATCTTTGTACCCTAACCCAAAATTCAGGGTCACCAGTTTTTAGCACTTTTATGGTCCGGGGCTATCAGTGTGAAACTTTTAATGCATTTTTGGCACCAATCCACAAGGCTTTGCATTAAGCAGTAGGAAAACATCCTTCTCCAAAGCATCCTGCAACATTTCCAGCTACTCTTACTATTTTAATTGACAGATTTGCATAGCTTATAAGCACCATCATTAAACTTTTCTGGTCCACTACTGTCTATATAAAGCAGTCATTATCCATGGCGTTACTATTCTTTCACTGCCTATTCTCCATTCTCTGGGCATCTCTAATTATTTTCCTGTCTATTCCATCCATCTAACTTAGTGGTATTAGCTTTGTTCCATCTAAACAGTTGTCTGGAAGACATATAGGTGCACCAGGACAAGATCATCACAATCTCTGCTGCTCTCCATGACATATATTCTACAGGCTTCTTCTCCTTGCTTCTATCATAGCCTTGATGTCAGGGTTAATTCTGAAGTCTGCTGCTGCTGTTGCAAATCTACCACTGTGCTATTCTCTGAATATTGCTCAATTGGTTTCTGATCACATTCTTTTTCATAACTTTGTGCCCTCTGATCTGAACTACCGAGAATTATTTTCATGGCTTCATCAAATACCAGCTCCCCCCTGCTTTCTATGGATTTTCCTTTACACAAATTCCAATTCAGAAGTTTAAATTCCTTTCTTTATCATTAAATCCAGTCCAGAGTTAGAGGGGAATCATCTTAGAAAATGTTTTAGCAAATTTTTTTCTACCAGAAAAGGATAATAAATACCAAGTTCTCACTGCAATAAATTAATGCCATAATGAAACTTCCATCAAGAAAAAGATTTTTAGATCTAAAATGGAATTTCTATTCAAAAGTAGCAGCACAGAAGACTCCAGTGTGTCCTGTTACTCAGAGGAAAAACCTATTCAAGCCTGCACTTTCTGATTTTTTGTATACTTTAGGCTATGGTGCACACATAAGATACAATCAATACACATCCAACCAAATTTGGGGTTTTGTTTTTTTCGTTTTGGGTTTTTGTTTGTTTGTTTGTTTTGTTTTTTTTTTAAATATCCATTTAAATATGCTTTACCCAGTTTAGCAGGTCAGTGAACTACCTTTTCCTCTGGTATCAACCCTCAGCAGTGGTGCAAGTGTATTTAGCTATGCAGTTGCTTTCTGAATTTCTCTGGCCTCATTTTCCTCCTCATCTCAGATCTTTCTGAAAAGACTTTCACTGCCTTGTTTATAGTTCTGTCTTTCCCAGTACCTTGTTACTTATTTCTTAACTCAGTGAAGTGTTTTGCTGTTCTATTTGTGTGAAAGATGCAGTCTTAAACACATGTTGATTGTATTCCTTTTCAGCAGGGTAATATTCCTATTAGAACAGCAGCCAGCACACTGAGACAAATTTGAATTTTTTTCTCTACCCCACAGTAAATAGATTTTCACTATAGTAAATACAAATTCCACTGCATGAAGACTGTAGGACAACACACAACACAAATGAGCACTTCTAACTTTCAGGGAGATTCCAGCAGGGCTCTGGCAAGTGAAAGATTTCAGGCAGTACATGTTATTACATGGGTGGTCGAGTTATTGAACTTTATTGACAAAGGGCTGGATTTTCCAGCAAGATGGAGCTTCATTAAAATTCTGCAGAGACTGAAAATTCAATAATCTCTCTCACAAAGCACTGCGTGAGTAGGGCTGATTAGGCAATTTCTCTCTCATTCTATTTCTTTTGCTAAAAGCGTTGTTACTTCTTGTTGGTACAAAAAGACAATCATTAAATGAGCATCCGCTATAGTTGATTAAGCAGAAAGTTTTAAAGGTGCATTGGCTCCCTTTCTCAAGGCTTAATTGAGGCCTCAAAAAAAGTTGCAATAACAACAGCAACAACAACACTCTACCATTCTAGGTTGAACTATTTAAAATGTAGATCTCATTAATCCATTTGTATCTCTTGTTTTTTCTTAAGCTCCTTGTTTTCTTAGCTACTTGCACATTTGCATCCAGGCTTGCCTGGTCCTGGAAAGAGTGTGTAAATACTTTCTATTTAATTTCTTTCCCTATAGATCAAAACTTACTTGCTCTCACTGGGTTTCAGATTAAGAGAACCCATAAGAACAGAACTGCAAGATCAGATTGAAGATCCATATAGCTGATTATCTATCTTTTCTCAGTGGCTGTAAGTAGCTAGAGGATCAGCACAGCAAGCTTACTGTTATAAATTCCCTAGGAAAACTACAGGCTTCAGCAATCCATAGCGTAGGGACTTCTTGACATATAGGTTCCATCTTTGTAGTTAACCACTGTTAGTGGATTTTTTTTCTGTGACTGTTTACTCAACTGCCCCCAACATTTTACAATGTGATGGTGCCCTGCTGCTTGCAGGAAGGTTTTCCAATAAGCAAAGCCACCCTAGAGACCCTCCAAATCTGCTCGTAAGCATCTGTTCACAGTAACCCCAGCAGCAATATCATCCCATTTTTTTGAAAAGAGACATCAGAAGTTCTTAGGACTTCTATGCAAAGCAAGATGAAAAAGGCCCAGATCCAAGAGAATGGACTCCTAGAAAAAAAAATCTAAGATTTGCATTTCTGACTAGTCCTCTTATCCTCTCTTTCAGCTCTTGATCTGTCCTGCATTACTGATTGGTTTTGTTTTGCACCCAAAATATAAGGATACATAAAACCATTGCAAAAGTTGGTATGTGTTTGCTCAGTAGCATTAGTTATGCAACCTGGTCTGCATCCTAGAACTGTTTGGTCCTCAAAAATGTGGTGAGGAAACTGCTACTGCTACTTACTATCTTTTGCTATGATGTTGTTGGAACACAAATGAATACACCATGACATCATTAGGGGGGAAAAAAGGACCAAATACTACGGTCCTGATTCCAGCTATAATTGTTCTCTGTTCAGCTGAATTCACGTTAACCATAGTAGAATTTTGCCTAAATTAGCACTGAGAAAAACAAAACAAAAGGTCTTCTTAACATGTTCCAGTATTGGTCCAGATACATAAAACTGTGCATTGAAATATGAGCACAAAACCCAAGCAATAGCAGTGTCTCTCACTCTTTGACCATGCTGTTTCTGAGGAACTGCTCAATATTTGTCCTGACAATTTTTTTTCAACTAAAGGCACTGAAAAAAACAATTTGAAAGCTCGGTGTAGTAAAAGACATAGGCCAGGATGTCTAGCCTGAAACATCTGGGTACAAGATGACTGCATAAGGAGCACCAGGCATCAGTGGGACCCAGCAATGTGCTGTCAGAGGGTGAGCAGTGCTGGGAGACCTGTCCTGCAGAGAGCAGTACAGCAGGCAGGCTCTTTCCACAGATTAGCAGTACAGCTAATCTTTCCACACTTAGCTCCTGAAGACACAGTCCTTCAAGTAAAACTTTTGGCCATATAAACTGACACAAACTATTTTCACCTACCATCTTCAGAAACTTCTTCATTCTACAGCCTGGAGAACCAGGATTTCAAGAAGTCACTTGTCTTCTCCTATGGCTTGTCAGATTCTGCAGTGCAAGACCAGATAGCTGTCTTCATATGGCTACCAAAGACATTCCCTTACAAAGCATTGTTCAACTATATCTCGAAGTTCTTTTGCTTCTTTATTCTATTTTGCTGTTTCTCTGGGCAGATTTTAGGAAGAGAAAATTGCTGGCAGTGCTCAGCTGCCTGCACGAGGGGGCAGAAGAAGCTAAGAGTTTCAGCAGGAAAAGCTGCCTGTGGGAGCAAAAATAACCAACAAAACTTTTGCACTGGTGGTCCCTCTGGTTTTTCACCCTTCTCATCTCCCTGAAAACAGCCCTTACTGCAAAGCTGTTTAGTAAGAGAGACTAGAAAATAAATCTGACTTGCAATAAAACTTGTGTCAACAAAGGACTGCAGATTTGACTCAAACATACACAAGCAGCAAAGACTGTTAGTAGGAAAAGGCCATTTTTGCATAGTCACTTCCATTCCTGTAATTACACTTCGAAATAAATACCAGTAAGAACAGCAGTTAAAACACAAACCAGGACATTCCCTTTCCTGGTGTCTTTTCTCTGACCATAATGAAGACATTGTGCTTTAAAATCAGGAAACACAAACACCATGGCCTGGGAGATGGGAGGAATAGAGTTGCAGAAGAAATCAGTAGGATGCTACTCTGCAGTTGCAAAATAGTCCAGGAAAGTGGAGCAGAGCTTGAGTGAGCCAAGCCATGATCCCATGAAAATCAACATCATTCTCTTGATGCAGTAATACACAATTTACACCTAATAAAGAATGGCTCACATTCTTCTGTGGGTAAAAAGAAAAAAAGTGCTGAGAAGAAAAATGTCTTGTGCATATATTTACCAAACCCAACTATTTGCTACAGGAATAACTACTGAAATTTATTTTGAAACACTATCTTTCAGTTTTCTCATCTCCCATACTTTTTTTGCAATAAGTGTATGCACAACAACCATGAGAATGGCTGATAGGTCTGAAGCTGAAAACTATTTTTTCTGGAAAATAAAAAATTTAGTTTTACAGCTCTTTTAGAAAGCAGAAAGCTATTTTTTTTCCTGTAAAGGGAGAAAACAGGGTCTCATGAAGGCAAAGTGACTTGACATGGGCCCTGTAAGAAGACAGTTTTTTGTTTCTCAAAATCTCAGGTTCCATCAGAAGTGTTGTGCTAACCACCCTCTTTCATCTGTACAATAATCCTCAGTGTCTTGGTCCTTCCGCTGCAGTAACCCACATCAGGAGGGATGACATGATCCAGGGTAGATTACTGAGCTCTGAAAACACAGGTAGTGCTATTGCATCCATAGCCATAACTCAGGCAGAGATTTGTGTTCTAGTATTTAATCCTGGGACTGCTTGTTCTCTAGCTACTTCCTCTCTATTAATGGGCTTATTTCTGTCAGTAACTATCTCAGCATCAATCCTATTACCTATTCCCTACTTCAAGGCCATCTTTTTCTTCTTTGTTTCAGCTTCTTCAACAGAACGACTCAGAGAGAAAAGTGTCCTTTTTTCATTCCTCAATAACACAGTATTGGTTAGTAGTTGTAGTAACCAAGAGAATCGCTAGATGTGGGTATAACAATTATGACTCTCGGAATTTTTTCGGTCTCATGTGAGAACCTGCCTGATTTTAAGCAACCATGTGGTCCCTCTGGTTTACTTATGCCCATAAGCTGGCTTAAAATTAAGAGTGTGTTTTAAATACCTTGCTAAAGTAAACTTCACTGAGTGACACCGCCTGTAAGGGATGCAACAATAAAAAAAAAAATCCAACTGTTGGCACTGAGGATGTCTTCATTCTGGGTGGCCAAGGCCACATTTTCAAAGCAGGGAGATGAGGACTATAATTGAGGCTTTCCTTGTGTGTTCAAATCAGAGCCTTACACAAAACCTGTTAGAAGCAATGAGAAGTTTTGCATTGACTTGACATTTTGGATAAGACTATTACATAGCAAAAGTGGATAAGGCCACCATATATTTGCACCTAGACACTGGGTGCATATTGCAGACAAAATGAAACAATTTGGTCCAAAAAAACCATCAGTGAGATGGTTCTACCCCTTTTTCCTATTTGATCCTTAAAATAGACCACAGCAGTCTCTCAGGTTTTTGTGCTGCATCTTAGCTGCATTATTAGTACTTGACTTGGTGGTCTCTTCACATTCCACCAGTTCAACCAAGCAGAAGACTGGGGGTATGCATAGCTCAGAGATTAGTCACTGGATTGCCCACTGCTGAGGCAGAGGTGAAACAGTAATAGTTAAATGCTTCCCTCCTGTGATGGTATTAGCATGACTGCTTGGAAATATGTGCTTGAAAATTCCAGAGAAAGTGATTTGTCTGTGACAGAAGCTGTTTTAAGAAGAGAGAAAATGAAAACCACAACCACACTAGAATAAAGCCTTTTCTAATGAGCTTCGGATGCCTGCTGGAAAACTGAGAAGAGCTTTTAATGCATAAATGGTTCTTCTGGTATATCATTATAATTTTTGGTGGAGGGTTTTCTTGGTTGTTTTGGGGTTTTTTTGTGCTTTTTTCTTTTTTTTTCTTAATTACCAAGTATATTAGTATATTCTTTTTTTTTTTTTTTTTTCAACTGAGAACAGGGCCTTTGTTGTTAGAAACAGAAAGCAGGAAGGACCAAATTGCTCCAGTCATCAGAAGAGCCAGTGTGAGAGATGTTTACCTGAACCTAACCTAAATTCCTGAGGATACCCACCAGTATTTCCTGGAGGATGGTATGGTAATCAATTTAACTTTGTGTTGCTGAGCATGAGTCATTGGGAATCATAATGATCAAGTGTCTGTATCACCCCTCAAGTGAAAGCAAGAAGAGAGGAGGGCATGGAAAAGAAATCTAATATGCCTTTGCAGACCCTGCTTCTGGACACAGAAAAAGGCCTGTGACACATTTTGAACAAAATTACATCTCTTGAAGGTGTGATGGTTTTCAGTCAGTTCAACTGTTGCAAACCACTGTATGCCAATCCTAATATGTCCTGTTGAATTCTTTGTCATATTGCCCCCTTGGAAGAACAGATATAACTAAACCATTTTGTCTTGCATTTAGTCTTTCTTAATCTGTCTTCTTTTAGTGCACTGGAGTCCTAATAATGATATCTAAGTTGACAAATCAGCACTCTTATCCTTCACTCTAACACCCAAAGCAGGACCTCATCATTGAGGATGTAACCTTGAACTTGTTAGCTATTGGTCTGCCAGCATCTGATCACTTCCCATCCATATTTTTCCATGAAGTTGTACAAATTATAGCCTCTGCCTTCAAAATGAGTGGAACGAGTAAATCATCAAAAACTATGAACAATTTAGTGTTTTAAGGTGCAATCACTGTGCTGTTCAATCATATGGTATTCCTACTTGCTTTCCAGTGAACCAGTCCACAAGAAATGCTGAAATTTTTCCAGTATTATGGCTTTATTGCAGACAGAAGGTCTGTATCCAACGTCAGCATTTGAGCAATCTAGCCGTGAAACAAAGGTGAGTGCTCCACCTTAAAACAAGTTTCATGAAAAAATAGTGGTGCTGACCCAAAAAACAGAGATCAAGTACTTATCTGCCAGAAGCAGTTTCAGAAGCTGAATCTCCATTTCAGAAATGCCACCTCTGAGATCACTCTCTAAATGGAGGCACTATAGAGAATGTAAGATTCACTGGTCTCATCAGCATTTCCAGTTGGCTACATCAGACTTTCTCTCATCCCCTCCATTTGGTATGACTGCTATTCTTAGACACCTAAATTCATTACATAATGGTCGGAAGTCAGCCCTCTGCTGCAACCAAGCTTTTGAACTGGAGGGGGGGTAGAAATTGCTGTACTGAATGTCAAGATGCCCAAACCCTGGTCTGCATCTGGTCCTGAGAAATTAAGACTTTAAATTGTGTTCTTAAATAGGAGTTTGTCAAGCTTGATCATTCTGTTGAGCTTGATATTTTCTGACCTTTGGCTGGTCAATAACATCCAGGCTCTATGAAAAACATTTATTCTTTATTTTCCTCAAGTCCAACTGCCCACTTATACCTCAAGTTTCCCTTTGCTCATTCCCTCTGCTAATTGCACACAGTGGGTTTCCAGGCAGCTCTGATGATGTCTGCTGCACAAACACCAGAGAGGATGGGGAGTCATAAAATCCAAGTGAAGAGGAACATCTTATTCAGCTATGCAAAGGGTATGTCACCAGCTTTTTTGCTTGCTTTTTTTTTTTTTTTTTTTTTTTTTTTTTTAAGGCACTCCAGTTTTCAACTGCCTCAGCAGAGACACCTGAGAGCATTTTGTCTGGCAGAAGAGAGGCATTCACAGGCTGTAGGGTTGGGGTTTAGTTTATTTTATTACTTCAGCTTGTGGCTGTCACAGGTCAAACTAATTTGTGGTGGACGTCTCAGAAAGCAGAGTTGGTGCTCCCTTTGCCCATTTACAAACCTCAGCTTCCTCTTAGCAAGATGTGCATCTTCACCAAACACAGTTTTGATTCATGTCTCATCTGTCCTTAATACCTTGTCTTGAAAGTATGCTCAGCCACCTGCAGGACTTACTCCATGCAGGATTTTGACTACACATTGCTAGCAACCCATGTAATTGAAATCCTCTGTAATTAAACATTCCATCTTTCTCTGAGCTGTGTCACTGACAGAAGTGTCACAGAGATTCAGATTCGTCATTATCTGTTACCTTCTGCACATGCTTTGTGAGGCCAATACCATATCCATCCTCCTGACAGAAGTCCTGTGACAAGGCCTCACTGCAGGAGAGAGAAGTGTCTCAAAGTTTCAAGCAGAACACTTTCAAGCTGAACACTCAGGCTTCAGACTCCATTTCTATTTTGATTACCACCAATATTCTATCTAAAAGGGATGAAAAGAAAGAGCAGCCACACAGATGATCCTGTAAGACCTGGTTATACAATGGCTGCCCCCATCTTTGCTGGATAGTCACACTCAAAAAGTTGTGGCCAACAGCTTGATGTTCAAGTGGAGGTCAGTGATGAGTGGTGTTCCTCAGGAGTCAGTATTGGGACCAGAACTATGTGACATCTTTGTCAGTGTCATGGACAGAGGGACTGAGTGCACCCTCAGCAAGTTTGCCACCAACACCAAGCTGTGTGGTTCAGTCAACATTCTGGAAGGAAGGGATGCCATCCAGAGGGACTTTGACATGTTTGAGAGATGGGCTCACATAAAGTTCAGTAAGACCAAGTGCAAAGTCCTGCAGATAGATCAGAACAATCTCAAGAACAAAAACATGCTAGACAGAGAATGGATTGAGAACAGACCTGTGGAGAAGCACTTGAGTGTGTTGGCTGATCAGCCTCTCAACAAGTGTACTTGCACTCCAGAAAGCCTATGGTATCCTGGGCTTCATCCAAAGAAGTGAGGTCAAGAGAAGTGATTCACCCCCTGTACTCTGCACTCATGAGACCCTCCCTGGTCTGTGATTCAACTGTGTTCAGCAGACTACAAGAATGACATGGAACTGTTGGAGCAAGTCCAGAGAAGGGCTATGAAGATGATCAGAGGGCTGGAGCACCTCTCCTATGAAGAGAGAGTGAGGAAGTTGGGGTTGTTCAACCTGGAGAAGCAAAGGCTTCAGGGACACCTTCTTGTGGCCTTCCAGTACCTGAAGGGGGACTTGGAAGCAAGATGGTTGAAGGACTTTTTAAAGAGCACTCAGTGATAGAATGAGGGGTGATGGTTTTAAAATGAAAGACTGTAGATTTAGATTAGATAAAAGGAAAAAAAAATATTATGAGCATGGTGAGACATTGGATTGGCCAGAGAAGTTGTGGATGTCCCATTGCTGGAGGTGTTCAAGGCCAGGTTGGATGGGTCTTCGAGCAACCTCATCTAGTGGAAGGTGTCCCTGTTCATGGAAGAGGGGTTGGAAATAGTTGATCCCCTCCAACCCAAAACATTCTATGATTCTATGATCCTATTGCTATATCCCTCTTTACCTCCATCACTTTCTGCCTTACTTCTCTCTTTTGTCGCACAGAGTTTGCCCAGCAAGAAGGACAGAATTTGACAGATGGAGGCCTAACTTGTTCTCTTGTCTTCTCCTCTAGGTGCTATCACACTCTGACGGTTAATACATAACAGTAAAACAAGTCTGCAGTTTCACAAGCTCATCTCATGAAGGACTGAAGAAGAAAGCAAGCTAGTAGCTAAGTAATTAAGTCCCTTTGGCTGTTACAAAACTCTTTCTGGCATCAGTGAGAAAGACCCAAGAAAAATCCTTGGGAAAAGAAAATGTCTGTTCATAATACAGTGCAGGTGCATAATCTGTCACATGGGAGTCTGGATCAAAGTCTAAATGATTGAACTCACTTCTGGAAAAATGAGACCTGGGCTTGCAAATTAGCTACAAAATCTCTACAACAAATTTAACCATAGAATCAATGGGCCATGATAAGAAACAGCAGCTGAAAAATAAATTCAAAGAAAAACACATATATCACTCCCATATGAGTTGTTTTTCCTTTTTCTTTAGAGCTTCTAAGAGTCAACTGTCTGCCTGCATCAGTTAATGACCATTTAACATCTTACGCCTCCAGCTGCAAAGATCTCTCAAACCTAGAATCCCTTTTTGCCTACAGCTGGCCAGCTGATTCCCAGAAGGGTGGAAATCATTGGATTTCAATCACGTGCAACTTCAAATTGTCTTGGCAGGGTACCACCAATTGTTCAGTCTCCTGGCAGTGTTTTTCTCATCCATACTGAATGCTAGGAATTGGAGAGGGCCAACAGACCACAATGCCATGAACCACACAGGTAAAGTAATGAAAGCTGCTGCCTTCATCCAGAAGGCAGACTTATGTCCATGGTGAGTTTAGTGATCCTTATGTACATAACAACAAATACAAGAGGTGACTTCTAAAGAGGGCTTATACCTTATAAAGGTAAAACATGAAAAAAAATCCCTTCCATGCAAGGCTGTTGTGCACCATCACGAGCTGTGAAGAACACAGACTGGTTTGCACTGGGAGGGATCATAAAGATCAACAAGTTCCAACCCCCTGCCATGGGCAGGGACACCTCCCACTACACCAGATTTCTCCAAGCCCCATCCAGCCTGGCCTTTAACGCATAGCAACAGCTAAATCCATGCAGGGCCTGATGCACCAGCCACATCTGTACTCTGATCTTGGCCCAGTCCCCAGCATCTGTAGGGTGTGGGCATTAACACTGCACCCACAATGCTCACTTTACTTAGCCTCATCCTCACTAGCAGGAGAGTCACAAGAATTTTATACTACAGGTGTGCCAATGTCCTCCTTATTTTAAGAAAGCCACAGGGCTTTGGGCATAGACCATTTGTGTATTTACACTGTTTCATCAACCTCAGTACTTAATTGCTTTTCCCAAATGGAAGCAGAGGAGAGAGACAAGTTCAGCTAATGAATAGCTTGTTCCCATTTTTAATTAGTCAGCGTCAGAACAATGATTCAGAATCAGAGCTGCTCTGTTCTAGCCCTGCTCAAAAGGAGATCAGTTCACCTCCTCCTTCCAAACACTTGAGAAAGCCTGCATTCAGAGGTTGCCTAGCAAGTCAGCCAACACAGGCTGCAATACAGAGTGTGCTGCCACAGACGTCGTCCTGACGCATTCTTACTCCAGCTCCCTTGTCGTCATTGCTGGGTATGTGACACTGCAAACAAGGAGCATCTCCCAGGTAATCAAGGCCTTAAACACTTAGGACTAAGTTTTGGCTCCAAGTCCTGGCAAGCCATCAAGATCTTAGAAAGCTGGTGCACAGTGCTCCTGGTGTGACATACTTAATAAGCAAGCTACCACTACCACCACCTACACTTGTTCCACTCTCTGAATGGTCTCAAGGTCTGGCTTCATTTGCTAGAGCCATTATTGTAGCCTCAGTAGTCAGTGCTGGACACATTCAGGCTTTCTCTTTTAAGCTGTCACACTGTGATTATTTTCTAGCAAGAATTAGCTGGAAATTTTCCAAATCTCATTATATTTCGATATAATTTTGAATTTCAGTTCTAATTCAGATTTGAATCAGAATTAGAGAAGGCCCCAGGGAGACGTTATTGCAACTTTTCAGTACATAAAGGAGTTTTGTAAGAAAGGTGGGGACAAACTTTTTAAACTAAAAGAGGGTAAAATTAGACAAGGAAGAAATTTTTTACAGTGAGGGTGATGAGATACTGTCACAGGTTGCTCAGATAGGGCGTAGATGGCCCGTCCCTGGGAACATTCAAGGTCAGCTTGGACATCCAGTTGAAGGTGTCCCTGCTTAATGCAAGGGGTTTAGACTAGGTAACCTTTAAAGTCTCTTCCAACCCAAACTGTTCTATGATTCTGTGATCCTGTTCTATGATATCAGACCTGAGACTATCCAGATAACACTAAGCAGTGCAGAGCAGCCAGTCAGATTGTCAAGCAGGAGAGGAAAGCACATCACCAGGGAGGAGGAACAGCTCACCTTCACCACAGACCAATGAAGATGGCATTTGCTGGGTATGTAGGTATGCCAGCTGCTCACATTTCCCTGCCATGAGTTCACCTGTGGCTGCACAGGCAGGAGGGTTGGCTTTACACGTGGTCAGAACATTTTGCTCTGTTTGAGTACTCGGCAGTCCATTGACCTGGAGCTTTATGACGAATGCTAAGCACATTTATCCAGAACACTGGGAGACAGAGGACTGGAGGGCTATTCCAGGAGCTGAAGTGACTGAAATGGATGTCCTCATCATTTATGGCTTAATCAGTTTAATCGTTGTGTCACCAGGACAGTACAAAAATATCACTGGCTTCCAGGATGATCAGTACTTTTATAACATTTTTGTACACTGACCTTTTTATACACAGCTGACTTTGTCATCTGCCCTTATTGAAGAATATGGCATTTTATCACATTTAAAAACCCAAACAAACAAACCCCCCACCAAAAAAAAAACAAACCACAAAAAACCAACAACCCACAAGTTTTGGCATGGTATTACCACCCTCCATAGGAAATAAGTAGACTAAAGAAAGGAAGGTCACAACAAAGTGTGCTTATGTGAGAATGAAAGCAGTGAATATCAAATTAAAGAAAAACAAGAACTCAGATTTTTCCAGGGAGATTTGCAAGGCTGTGAGTGTTTTCTGTGTGTAGTGAGACAGTGCTAAGGCATCTGCAAAAGGAAGGAGCTCCTTCCCATGAGCTACAAACAAAGATGGTGACAGTCCAAGTTTGTGCATTATGAAGAATGGCATGTGAGAAAAGGGAAATTTGAGGGATAGAGGGAAACAAAATGGTTACTAAAGGCTAAAATAAGTGAGGGTAAACTTGACAGGTGTCCCAGACAGAGAATACCACGGAAATTAGGGACAGGGGGGGATATGGAAAGGCAAAATAAATTTGAAAGCCCATGTTTTGGGGACCAGGTGCAGAGTGATAAAGTCCTGGCTCACAAGCAGATTGGAGATTAGTTTCTGAAGTAGCAACAACAGGAAGTTTATGTGGGAAATAAGTAGCAGACAACATCTTCAGAGATAAATATCCTGTTTTTCCACAAACTTTCCTAGTTAAGAAAAAGAAATAACTCAAATAAATCCCATATAATGAAGCCATCAGATTTTTTTATTATTTTTTAAGTAAACAAAGTGTTCTTTGAAGTTCTGAGAGGCATTAGTGGATTTTAAAATCAGAAAAATTAACACCACATTTCCCACAACTGAGCTCGCAGACCACAAGGATTTTACTGCCCACTCTAGTTTCCGTTGTTTGGTTAGTTGTGCTCCACATCAGAAACAATGAAAATGTTTTTTTTTTCTTTTTAAGAAAAATCTTTCAAATTAAGCTGCAAATCACTTCTGATGTATGCAAGTGTGGATATGTGGGGGTGTGTGAGCAAGCTTGTTTTTGACAGAGGAAGAGTGGATACATGTGTCCTAGGGAAAAATGAGAGCTAAGAAGAATGAAAATCCAGTCTAGGGTGGATTTGAGCAGTGAAAAATGAGTTATGAAATAGGATTATAACAAGATGAGGTTATTTTTGTGATTTTAGGCCAACTGGGGAAGTGGGAAACCTAGAAATTCTCTCACTTAATAGCAAGGCAATTAAGAGTTCATGAAATACTCTTGGTTGTTTGGCTGTTTGTTTTAAATCTCCCAGCAACAAGAGGAAGAAGATTTACAAAAGCTATAGGAGGGAAAAGTTCCACAGGTTTCAAAAAAAGAAAGAAAAAGGAAAACTTTTATACATATGAATAAAAGCTCCCTCTGTACTGGGCTTCTCTTTGCAAGCTTTGCTCATGTTGTAAATTTCTATATTGTAACAGCTGGGCTGCATTTTTTCACCATTCCTTCTTAAGCAAAAAACCAGGCACATTAGTGGGCCCTGGTGCAGATTACAAACGCTCAGGGTAACTAACCAACTGCTGCTGGGTCAGAAAGAAAGATCCACTGCTGTGAAATGTCAGGAATTGTTCCCCTCTCTCAACTAAAATAAGGCCATGTACCAATTCCTTCTGGCAGTTTCTGTATTACAAAGTTTTCTTTAAAAATCACATTTACTTTTCCATCAGTGATTCAGGCAGTCACTTAAAATCCTGCAGCTAAATCAAATATTTAATTTTCACCTAGTGTCAGTGAAAGATAATAGAGCTCAGCATGAACAAATTGAGATTTGGATTACTACAAGTACTTCTGTGTTCCTCAGATAGCCTCAGATACAGTCCACCCAGTTAATGATACAAGTCAGAGGAACATTCTTGCTCAGCCTCATACTGTCCTTGCTCCTTTCCCCAGACTGCTGCCAGAGCTAGTGGTTACTTGGGATGCACACATCTGACTCCACTGGCCTGCATCTCACTACATGGCATGCAGCAGATGCTTGAGAATGATCTGCACTCACTGCTGGGGTAGCACAGAGCTGAAATACTAACCTACAGGTCAAGCAGTCAGTATCCCATTTCCAGACCCATAAGCCATCCAATTACTCACCATGTAATTACTTGGTAGTCAGTAAACAAAATTCACATGATCAGAAAAATACTGCTTTGTGAGGGAAAACAGGAATGGGATAAATAGAAAATTAGGGGGTTCTATTCCAGTAGAGAAAAATATTAGTTTCAAAGCTTGTATCCATATTTCCTCTCAAGTTCAGGGATGTCTGGACCCATTTCTCATTTTAAGCTGCAGGATGACTTACTATCTAAAAAAAGCTTCACATTTGGGCAATGTGTCTCAAGTACTTTTCAACTAATTCAGCCTCCAGCTTCCAGAAGCTGGGCCACCGAGGATTTGCTCCATGTGCTTCTGGTAACTGGCAGTGCGTAAGGAAATAGAAGTATTATACAAAATCCTTGTAATGGCGGAATCCTGCCTGCCAGCTTTAATAACTTTTTTTCAAAAAAAGAAGGTATTATTCAAGTATAGTAAATCTGCTGGCAATCCTAAACTGGGAAGGTCCCAGGTTTACCTTCTGTCCTATGTTTAAAGCCACTATTCAATGACAAGAGAAAGAATAAAATATATAAACAATTAGACAGCACTCTGGTATTGGGAAAACTTAAGTTCTATTGCTCCCACTGACTACAGCACAGAAAAAACAAATCCCCACCACTATTTAAGTTACATCTGTTTTAGTAGACACACAGGAAAACCGTGTGAGGTTTTTAGCTTTGTGATACAATTACCTAGGAGTTCCTCCCACATGGCAGAGGGAGAAGCAATGCCACTTTTATTCAGGTTCAGCAAGGTTTGGGGATCTGAAAGTCTAATTTAGGGTCAGATAGCTGTATGGGTATGCAGAGACATTATTTTAGCTGGGGAGTTATTATTCAGTTTAATGTGATAGGAGCTGTTCCCAGGAAACCCTACTTATTTACATGGAAATATGCTCACAGTGGTTGCCTGAAGAAAGGGGACTGGCCTCCTGATCTCCGTCTCAGCAGGTTTTCCGCACAGCCCTTTTTCTGCTATTGCAGTGAGAAATGCTTTAAAAGGCAATTGAGGAAGAGGGAACAAACACAGGAAGTGTAGGTAGATTCTCGGGATAGATTTTACAGACAGAATGGTACAAAGTTACATTCTGGTGTATTTCTAATTGATGCATTTCTAATCTAGTGATGAGTGTCCTAAAGATCTTAGATTATGCAACTTTACTCGCAATTCAGCTGAACACCTTTTAATTCTGTGATTTTTCTTAAGATGTTCCACCTCAATTTTCCTATCCTTATATTTATCCTGCCTAACATTCTAAATATTTCCTTTCCCTGGCCCCCTTTCTCTTTCATATTTATCTCACACAGTTTTTCAGACTGGTACTTCTATTTCAGCATCCCTAAACCAAGACGGATTTTGAATCTTCTCTTGTAAATCAAAACCAACGTGACAAAACTAACACATCTCTTAAAGGTGGGTTCTCTAACAGAGCTGGATTTGAGAAACTGTAAAACCCACAGCCTAGCTCTTCCCAAGTAGAACAAATGTAATGAATAATGAATGTGCATTTCTTGCCTTTTTCCTCAATAAAACATACATTAATAAACTGATGGTGAGAATCTCTAGAAAAGCAGATGACAGAGCTGGCTAAAGGAAAGCCAGAGCCACATTTGGAAACAAAAATCTGAAAATGTGTTTAGCCTCTGATTCCTTTGACTTTTTTTGGAGAACAGAGGAAAAAAAATATAATCTCCTCTCTATTACAGATATGTGACACTACAAAAATTTGATGATCTGCAAAGGTGAAAACACTATCCTGTAAGGGGTATTCAGAGATTTCTTTGCACGTTCTAACCTACTATACAATATTTATAATGTAGATTCTTAGAGTTAAGAAGCCTGTGTGTCTTAAACGTGTCCTACTAGTTTGAGTATCACAGTATTGGAAAGAGATATCTAGTGTTCCAGGCTTCTTCTCCACAACAATTAGTTGCAAATCATTCATGGAGACTGATTACTATGCTCCAGAGCTATCTGGCTCTCCAGGCTAAACAGCCACTAACTGCCTGAGAGCTACTACAGAAATCAAATACACAGCTGGCTCTTAAAGATCTTTACTCCAGGTTAGAAAGCAGCATATTTGCCTTTGAGCTTTCAAGGTCTGTGGGAAAACAGTGTGGAGGGATAAAGAGGTGGTCTTGGAATTATTTTGCGAGGCAGTATGATTCTCTAATTGCTCAGGAATTAAGAGGTGAGATGTAATTAATCTCTACAAACCTTTCACTGTCTAACCTTGATGAAGTCCCCAGTGATTGATTTAGTGCTTGGGTCCTTCTGTGCACATATTGGGACTATTAGCCAATGCAAAGCCAGAGCCACCCAGATATTTTTAAGACCTTTCAGGACCAGACTGTCTCTCAGAGTATCCCATTCACAACTCAGTATGTAAGAGGTAAAGCAGCCATTTAACTGCAGCCACATTACTGAGTCTCCTCGCATGACACGATTTCCAAACTTAAATACTAGTTGCAAAGAAGTCATACCCCAGATCTGAGAGCCCTTTCCCACTATCCCATTGTCCCCACACAGCACAGCACCACTGTTGCAATAGCCCTGAGGACAAAGCCAGGAAGTCTGTGATATATCCCAGTCCCTGACCATCACAGCTTTAAACTGAAGAATTTTGAGGGCAGCCAGTCTGGAACACAGGGATGATAAGTGACTATCATCTATGTTGTTGGGTATTTGAGTCTCTTCATGCTTGAATACCAAATGTTGTTTTAAAGATTGTTATTTTAGCTTCTTTTACAGTGCAGAAGGGATCATCAACATTCAAAGTATCAACTTACTTGAGGCAGAAGCTAAAAAAATTTTTCTACTACAGAACGCAGTAGAAATATGCTAAGGAATATGCACATGAAGAAAGGTAAAAGCTCCTACCTTCTTCAAATCTTTTGGTCCCAGCCAGCATGTTGGCACATCTGGAACTTATCTGGAATAAGCCTAAGGAAGTTTTTTAATGCCTACCACCTGAAATCCAGGTTCTTCTTATATGATTTCCAAATATTATTGATTGCGATTTAGTGTCTGCTTGATGGAGCAATAAGCAAAGATCTCAAATATTGCATATTCAGAAGATCCCCAAAACTCTAAAGACGGAATCTCAGTCCCATTTACTTCCAATTCACAAAACAGCTGGTCAGGGTCTCCCAAGAATCTGGTAATTTATGAAGTTACCTGTATGGGAGAACTCTTTAGAAAATCAGCCCCTTGACATATGAAGGCAATGAGATCTCTTTTCACGTATGCGTTTGAGGGTAAGGAGTAAAGCAATGAAAAGCTTGAGTATGTTGTGCCCATAATCTAAAAGAAAATAAATAAAAAAATAAAGAAAGAAGCACCATCAGGCAGTTTCACAAGAGTCAGGTATAATAAAAAATACAAATAAAAACAACTACAGTCCTTACGAATAGAGGCCTGACAAGACAATCAGGAGTACATCAGTCAATATATTTAATTACAGGTCCTGTAGTACTGTTTGTTTATATACCATGGACTGCACATTTGGCAGGTCTTGTCTAGGTTGGCAACATTTTTTGATGCAGTTTACCCAGATTTGGGTCAGGGTTATGACAATTCCATTTGCTCTGACCTTTCCTCCACATCCAGCTCAGCAGCAACCGTGGCACCCAGGCAGCACTCAACACAGCACTTTCAAACCAGCTTTGAGAAGCAACTTACCATCAGTTGTCTTCTATCCCTCTGCTACAGAAATACAGCAAGAGCTGGCCCATGCCCAAACTTCACCCAAAAACCCAGAGTACCAGGACTAAGCTTGTAATAAGCCGGACTGAATCCCCTCCCTGGTGAGAGCTTCCACATGGAAGGAAAGAAAAGACACCTGTTCAAACTAATACTTTGAAAGACATTGAGGAAACACCACAATTCTTGTGCAAACTTACTAGAAATTCAGTGGTGCCCAGGTCCATGAAAGCCTCCCTGGCAAGAGCATCCAGACTTGTGTTAAAGAATTTCCCACACCCCACCAATTCAGCATTGTTTTAACTGTTGGGCCACTGATTACACAACTTCCTGCAGCTGCCCATGTTTGGGGGGGAAAAAAACCTCCAAGAAAAATGCCCACAGATTCAAATTCTGCTTAAATGAGGCATACAGGTGCCATTTGCATGAAGGGCAGAAATCCCTAATGACATAATGAATTATCCAGGAATAATGGCAGACCTCTGAACATTACAGAGGACTGCTTTCCTGTGAAAGTGATGAGACTGGAACACCCCAGGAAGGGGTGGATGCCCCCTCCATGGAAGTGTTCAAGGCCAGGTTGGATAGGTCTTTGAGCAACCTCATTAGTGTGAGGTGTCCCTGTCCATCCAGGGGGGTTGGAACTAGATGATTTTTAAGGTCTATTCCAACCCAAACCATTCTGTGAAATAGAGATTTATTGTTAAATAACAGCCTTCCAAAGGGGCAGATATGTTTTTCTTGCTTCCCTGAGTAACATAAAAGTGGTCTGGAAGGAAAAAATTCTTCTTTGTCATGGAAATAAGGCAGAAAGATTGAATTCTTATTCTAAATGTTACTAATATCCACCAGCACCCTACAAGTATTTTCCATGACAAGACATTGAGCTAGTATTTACTATACAATATTCTGTCTACATTACCAGTTTCCTCCAAAAACCTAGTGGCAACTTTACCAAATTTTGTTTTTTCTTTAAAAAGAGAATAGGCTTAAACAAAGTGCCTGCTTATATGTCCCAAGCAAAATTTGGATAAGCAAAACCTGTATTATATTTGGAAATGGCTCCTGGATTAACAAAGGACAGAGAATGTTGGCTATTGATTTTCATACCTGGGATTTTCAAAATCCTACAACTACTCTAAAACATTTTCATACATGAGTGATTTTAAAAATAGATTTTGGACTAGGCAGTGTGGTGTAACGTTTAAAGCAAAGGTCTGAGAAACAGGAAACTTAGGAGAATTGGGTTGGATGACAGCCTGGATAAATGCATGTGGTTTGTTTGCATGATTTTGAGTTAATAACAAGGGAGATTGGGTGTCTCAGAAAATTCAGAAAAGGGAAATAAAGCTTTATCCTGCCAGTTAGGAAAAACAAGAAAAAGAACACCTTCATATGAAGGTAACTGAACTTGTAAATAGTAGTAGAAAATAATACCACTCTCTTACCACTTAGAACTGGAATGGAGAAAGCTCCATTTAATGTAGTGCAAGGAAAAATCCTGTGCCAGTTTGCAGCAGGGTATCTAGAAGGATTGGGCCTCTGTGACTGCAGAAGCAATGGGACATCATGGACTGGAATCACCCAGTGATCACCTGAGTGTTGTCCTCTCACTGATACCAACCAACGATTCAGAAAAAGCTGAACAAAATCCCTTGAACACATAGATACAGCCAAAAATGTTCCCAATTGGTTTTTTCCCCCAAACATGCTCTTCCATGTGAGACAAGACCTAAAGGCACATGAGATCTAATGCCTTTCAAGTGTTATCCTAGCTAGGGCAAGTTTGAATACTTCTTTCCATGTGTGTGTGCGTGCACAAAGATCTGATCTTTTAAAGAAAGCCTGGAGAGCTGCCCAAGAGGTTAATTAAAGGTTTTTTAAAATTTATTTGTTTGTTTAAGGAGATGCTCCAAAGGCTCAGTATGGGAATCATAAATAGGTCTTCAGGAATAAGACTTCCAATTACTTGGATTGAAGACAGGCTAATTTGGTAGCTATTATATTGTTCCACTGCTGATTCCAAAGCTGACTCTCTTCTTTAATCTTCTCTAATGCTCATTCCCCTCCCAAGCTACAAATTAGCACAAGCTCCAAGGGGCTGTAAGCAAGAACAAGGCAAGTGATCTTGGAATAAGTGTTGCAGATACAGCACATCTGTTTTCTGCTTTTTTCTTTCCTTTTTTTTAAAAATTTTTTTCTGAATATTAGTCCTGTGCTTACATATTCATACTAAGTTCCCTGTTTAAAAATAAACAAACAAACAAAACACATAGCCAAACAAACAAACCTGAAGGTCTGTCAGTTTGCATAATTTAGGATGTAAAAGTGGGCAAGTTGAAGATGGTTATGCTGCTTATTTTATTTATGGCTGATTACCAGGTATTTATGTTGCTTCAGTTACAACCTTAGAAATAAGCACATCAAGAATCATGGAATAATTTAGGTCAGAAAAGACCTTTAATATCACTGAGTCCAACTGTTAACCTAGCACTGCCAAGTCCACCGCTAAACCATGTCCCTTAGCATCACTAAACTAAGCCCAAGGGGGGTTGGTTAATCATAATTTTATATGACAACTACCTCTTTTTACCTGAGATCTCTGAAGGTCAGTCACACAGCTTCACTTTACAGAAAATACTACCAGTTCTGTTTGATATCTGTAGAAACTATGCTACCACTACAGCACTGAGAAATTCATTTGGCAAACAGCCTTTAATTTTGGATACCTCATGGTTCAAGCTATAAAGGCAGGGCTTGATCTTAGAGGTGGGATTTGTAGCTGTGGAGTCATACTGGTACCAGGTGCTTAATTTAAAATTGATTCACCTAATGCTAAAGTTCTAAGTATTTTCACCTGGTGAATTCAAGGCTTTAAATTAAATTTAAAAATTGTGTAAAAATTCAGCCAATTTTTTTCTCTTAACAAACTTTTTCCTTAACAACAAAAATAATCAACTTGTTTACACCAGACTGAAAGTCAGTCATTTAATGCCAGTTTACTAATCAGATTTGTGAGTACTGCTGACTATCATTAAAACATCTTTGCTTAAATATTCTTGCTTAAACTCATGACTTTCTTTTGAGATATCATTATCACTATGAGAAGGGAATGTGAAATGAATTTTTCTGAAAATTTTACCTTTTACATTTTACCTGTCTTAGCTATCTATCATAATTATCTGAAATTTTTCTTGATTAAAATGTCTAGTGCCCTCCTTACACTGTCAGAAATTAAAATGTTGACAGAATATGAAGGAACAAGCAAAAAAGAAGAAATAAAATCCCATCACTGAGGATATCCTTCAAGGTACTGAGAAAGATTCAAGGCCTTGTTGGGCAATAGGGCCACTGTAAACCACTGCAAATATTGCTTGTGGATTCCCACCTTGAATCCTTCTCAAGGTACACTAAATGGCACATATTTTCCAGTAGTATTCCGTTAACATGGCCTGGCCTCTGGTCTAAATAAGTCATGCTCCATGTTCATCCAGGCTTTCATCTTCATAACTAAAACTGATAAAGTCCTAGCCTGTAGCAAACACTGTCAGTTTGTATTATGTAGTTGTTTTCCTCAGAAAAATGCTCATCTGCAAGTTTTCAACAGCTCGCATGAGTATTACTTTCCCTGAGCTTTAACATGAAACACATTAGGTGAAAAATTCCAGTCATGCTTAGTGGTATGGCCATCTTTTGTTTAAGTGTGATCATGTTTTTTGTTTGGTTGGGGTTTTTTTTTGGTTTTTTTTGTTGTTGTTTTTTTTCCATGGGAAAAATATGCCTGTCTGTGTGTCTCTGTGTGGATGTATCTCTTTACCACGTTCTGAAATAGCAGTGTTTGTTGAATTCATCATTCTGAAATAGTAATAGAGTGATGAATAATGGAAAGTATGAACTGTGAAGTTCTATTATATCAGTTGTATTTAGGTTAACCACATTTAATTTTTTTAAGCTTATAAATCTTTAAGAAATGTTAATCATATGATGGACTTATTTGTTAATTTACATAATGCCCTGAAAGATTCACTGATTGTTGCATTCTGTGGTGACTCATAAACATCTCTGGTTCAGGCTGCCAAGATTTAGAAAGCAAAATGAACAGCATGATCTTGTATGAACTGTGATTGAATTTCCAGTAGAGTTATCCTCAGGACACTCAATAGCATTTTTTAACATACTAAGATAAGAAAACAAAAATAAGGGTGATATAAAGCAGACTTTAAGTTTGAAACTTAGCATTGTTTTCTTTCACTCTGTTAAGACTGAAAATTATGCAGTCTAAATATACATATTTGACAAGGAATATCCCATATTTTAGTGGCCCATTGTATTCAATAGTAAGTCCAACAAAGGCACACAAAACCCTTTCAAACAGTATGTGAAAGTCCTTTTATGAAAAGGACTAAAAAAAACCCAAAACTAATTAATTAGTTCTTAATTGCACTTCCAAATTCAAGTATCACCAGCTTTACATAATTGCTCTTGTTTTCTAGATCTCAGAAGTAAACCTGCCTGCATGCTACATTTTAATAACATGTATATATTCCAAAATGAGCTTATTTATTGCATGTCAATTAAAAAAACCTTCCAGTAAACTCAAAGCCCTATTAAATGATGCCAAGACAAACAGATTTAAGATATATTTCAATAAATATTACTAATGATTAAATATATTATGAGTGACAACATACGGTAGTAGACACAAGTTAAAAATAGTTACTATTTTTCTGTCAAGAGAACTGATTTATCTGCTGTTCATAAATAAATATCAGATGAAATCTAATGGCTTTTTAAAAGAGGGAAGCTTGTAAAGATACTGGCAGATGGTAATGATCCAGCCTGCAGTACCTGGATCTAGATACAGACTTACTGTATCTATTTACCTGACCTCAAACAAATTGGAGGGGGAAAGTTAAAATGATTCAACTAGCCTAGGCTTCTCCGGCACTGTAAATGTGTAAATCACTGAAGCAGCCCTTTTGCTTCTGTAGCAGAAGAAAACATGAAATTGATTAAAACAGCATAAATGCAACTGGAAAATCTTCCTCCCACACAGCTAGTTTGGGAATGGAAACTTACCTAGTTCTCATGTGTTTTTTTTTCTTTCTGTTCTGTTGTTGCTCTGAAGTGGTCAGTTCAGGGGAAATTCTGTCCTTTAAAGCAAAAAGACCTCACAGCACCACTGGGCTACTCCAGCGTGCTTCTTCTCAGAACAGAGAGCATCTATCACCCAGTTGTTTAAAACCATGACACCGGGCAACAGAGAAGCAATGTTACACTGAGGTACACAGGTGCTGGTGACAGACAGGCAAGAGAAATATCCTGAGAGAATAGCTATGATATTTATCTGCACTTTCAGTCAATGCATCCAGCCTCACTGTTTTCAAATTAGTCTACAGGAGAGATGAACTTCCAGTTTTCAAGTACTTTGAGGTGCCCTGGAAACACAAGTGGCAACATTGTGCTATTTTCCGCTAGGTTTATTCAGTACTTCGGTGAACTGCCATGGACAGTTTTTAGCACTGCAAAATCCTGGAGTCCTTGCACTGCCATTTCGTCCACCTGTGAATATTTACAAGGGTCACTCAGAGGGAACTTCTGCAGCTAGTAAAAATCTGCTGCTCCTTCCACAACACCATCAGCTACAAGACTTCTTTTCTTCACAAGTTAAGTGCTTTTCAATTGCAAGCATTGTCCAACTACTTCTGGTTTGGAAGGACTGGTCTAATTTCCTGTGATTCTCTGAGCAAACCTCAGAAAGATTTGTCTTGTGGACAGGTCTAGTGTATGACCATCTGAGTGCTCAAATCTTCACCCTAGAGAAGCAGAAGTGTTGGCTTTGTGAGTTTTTACAAACTGCTGGCAGATATGGGGAGATATGAACTCTGGTTTACAAGGCTGTAATCTGTATGTCTGCTCCCACTCTACTGGAAGATAAATACTTCTTTATGCACTGAGAAAACAAATAAAGAGAACAAAATGATGAATTCTCTCATGTCTTACTTGACCTGACAACTGACATCCTTTTAAACATACTCATGCTTGACATGAAGCCATGACCTAAGCTGTAACCTTAAGCAGACTCCACAAAACCAAAGCTGAGATGAGGGAATCATCACCAAGGGCATTACAGGTTGGAATGAAAAATAAATGGGAAATCAGTTGCAGGAAGCGTGTAAGGGAAAAAGAACAGAGTTAAAGAATTATAGAATAGTTTGTGTTGGAAGGAACCTTAAAGTTTATCTACTTCCAAACCCCCTACCATAGGCAGGATCACCTTCCACTAGAGCAGGTTGCTCAAAGCCCCATCCAACCTGGCCTCCAATACTGCCAGGGAGGGACCATCCACAGCTTCTCTGAGAAACCTGCTTCAGTCTCTCACCATTTTCACAGTGAAAAATTTCTTCATCATATCTAATCTAAATCTACCCTCTTCCATTTTAAAGATGTTATCAATTGCGCTATCACTACATGTTCTTATAAAAATGTCCTCCCCAGCTTTCCTGTAGGCTCCCGTCAGGTACTGCAAGGCTGCTCTAAGGTCTTTCTGGAGTCTTTTCTTCTCCAGGCTGAACCCCAACTTTGTCAGCCCGACTTCATAGGAGAGGTTTCCAGCCCTCTGATCATCTCCATGGCCCTCCTCTGGACTGACTCCAACAGCTCCATGCCTTTCTTGTGTTGGGGCCTCCAGATTATTTCCTAAAGAAGATAAAGCTTTGGAGAAAACTTTCCCTCCTATTACCTGCTCACTTCAACAATAGCTAACTCACAGTACCTTTTATATGGGTAACACAAATATGAATATAACAATATAGGAAATATTCATTTACAAAGAGTATTTCAACTAAATGACTTAAAATGGATACTCCTTGTCAAGTAACATAGTGAGGCTCATAAATCTTTGAGGTCTTAAGGATTTGAATAGTATGCTCACTCAAAGTGTTACAACTTTATATTCACTCTGTCAAGGGCATTTAAACTGGTGGATACATTAACATGTGCATTGAAAGGACATACATATATAAAGTGAGTCAAGTAATGGAGCAAACCATGGAAGTAATATTTACTTTAGGAGAGATTGATTTGTCTGTGATCAAAGACTTTAACCAATATTTAGGTGTTTAGTTTGAAGTTTATGTTTAAGAAAGCTTTATCATGCCTCAGGAACTCTCTTCTTTTATCAAAAAATGAGATCTCAAGCAGTATTCAATCCTCCTGAGTTACTGCTCTATAAATAATCCATTTTCCAAATTTTTTTCCCTTCTATCATGGACATCATCCATGACAGAAAAAAAACACCCTTACAAATAAATATTTGGGAGTAGCTAGTCTCCTTTTTGGTAACAAGTTATTTATTTATTATCCTGTTTTTTAATGAAACTGTTATTTCATCACACCTGCCTTCACCTGATTTATACAGCTGTGAAAAAAGCAGCAAGTCCTGAAAGGTGTTTTTATTTCTTCCAGAATACTGAGTAGCTCCTTATAGCAATAAATGATATAAAGGTCATAATCACTAACAGCCCTGTTACAAGATTATTCACACAACTCAAAAGTCTCCTTTCAGTACTTCTAACGATTATTTTTGTAACATGTACTGGATAATCTACAGAGAGTTACTTCTCTGGTTGTTCCAAAGGTCTGTCCAGCATAAGGTAATGAACATTTTTGCTTGGGACACTTAGAATCATAAAATCATTTTGGTTGGAAAAGGTCTTTAGGATCATCAAGTCCCACCATTAACACAGCACGCTGCCAGGTCCAACACTAAATCATGTGGGAAGTGTTCCTGACCAAGGAAGGAGGGTTGGAACTAGGTGATTTTTAAGGTCCCTTCAAACGCAAACTGTTCTATGATTCTATGCCCTAAGTACCACATCCACATGTGTTTTAAGTACCTCCAGGGATGGTGACTCCACCACTTCCCTGGACAGCCTGTTCCAGTGCCCAATAACCCTTTCAGAAGAAACCGTTCCTAATACCCAATATAAACCTTCCTTGACACAGCTTGAGGCCATTTCCTCTTCTCCTATTGCTTGTTACTAGGGAGAAGAGGCGACAGCCAACTCACTACAACCTTTTAGGTAGTTGTAGAGAGTGATAAGGTCTCCTCTCAGCCTCTTTTTCTCCAGGCTCAATAATCTCAGTTCCCCCAGCTGCTCCACGTTAAGATATGTGCTCTAGACCCTGCACCAGCTTTGCCGCTTTTCTTTGGACATTCTCCAGAACCTCAATGTAATGAGGGGCCCAAAACTGAGTAGAGTATTTGAGCTGTGGTCACATGAGTGCAAAGTACAGGGGGAAAGATCATTTTCCTAGTCCTGCTGGCCACACTATTTCTGATACCAGCCATGATGCTGTTGGCTTTCTTGGCCACCTGGGCACACTGCTGACTGAAATTCAGATACTGATGCACACCTTCAGCTCCTTTTCCCTCAGAGCAGCTTTCCAGCCATTCTTCCCTAAGCCTGTAGTGTGTCATAGAGTGTTGTGACACACTTGAAGGACCTGACACTTGGCTTTCTTGAATCTCATACCAATGGCCTTGGCCATCGATCCAGCCTGTTCAGATCCATTTGCAGAGCCTTTGTACCCTGATGCAGATCAACACTCCTGCTCAACTTGGTATCACCTTCAAATTTACTGAGGGTGCAGTTGATCCCTTCATCCAGATCCTGGAGAACACCACTTCTGTAACAAAAGAGGACAAAGAGGATATTTCTAAAATACAACTAAACCACAAAGAGAGTTTGTTGAGGAACTTGCCAGACATTTTCCCATTTTATTTTCTTTTTCCTATAACAGCTATTCAGCCATAACTTTGATTTTATTTTTCACCTTTTGCTTTTTGTGTGTTAATTGAAACAGGAGCTAGATGTTTAACTGACATATTCACAGCCAATTTGTCCAGGTTTCATGTGCTACATACAGCTGAACATGCTTTCTTATTTTTTAAAATTTTCATTCATTCAAACACATTCATATTTTTTAAAACAATGGAATTATGTGGTGGTTCAACTCCTATCCTTGAACCTCCCACTTTCCCTCTCCTTTATCTTTCTCAAAGTTGAGGAGTAGTGAGATACTACACTAGTCCCACCATTTATAAAGGGGTCTTACTCAGATTGAGTAAGATCTAGTCAGGGTGGAGTAGGCTAGTGTATTAAAAACAGTTTTAAGTTTCCTTGGTCTAATGTCAAGATTCCACTATGAATAAAAAACCATTTTAGAAGAAGAAGACACAGAAGAGGTATATTTTCCTTTATTTTTATTACAATACAAGAAAAACAAATCTAGAAAGCACATTCATGGAGCACCATATTGTAAGAAAATTTTGCTGGCTCTCCTACAAAGTGTATTTTTGACATTTAAACAATGACACACACATAGTCAGTACACAAAGGCATCTACACCCCAACAATCTTATAAACATTCCCAAAGAGACCCCGTTTTCAAAATCAGAAACACTAAGGTGCACGGAGGAATGCCAGTGTGAGGGCATCTGAACGCCAACTGAGTTAATTACTCTTTTGTTAGCGATCTTCATAAACACACAAGCCTTCGTTGTTTCACCCCAGTCTCTCTTCTCTGAAACCTCCAAATTGGGCTCAAAGGTCACTGAATACGGATCTGTCACAGACATGGTGTAGAGTTGAACAAAACTGGCCAATATTCCCTACCTGATACCTCTTATTGCTTTGGTTATAGTACTGAATGAGAGTTTTAAAAAACTCTTAAACCTACACTCCACATCACAGAAAAGCCACTTGCACACATACAGAAACATAACCTCCCTCCCCCCACATACATAGCACTGATACCTTTTTGAGAAGTTTTGTGGGTTTCCCCTTCAAGATCACCTTCATAAAAATGAATTCCTTTTCGCCAAAATGTTCAGACACTTGTTCAACAATATATTTTGTAACATATTTCTTCCTTTCTTTTTAATAGACAGGACATGTTTTCCTGCTGCCTTAAATTTATGTCATTGTCTACAAAACTAAGAGCAAAATGCTATTATTTTCACCTGTACAAAATGTTTTACATTAGTTTTGTACAGAGCTAAATAATTATGCTAAGCACAGAACAATGTAGAATTATAGCTCAGATTAGCTTTTTACCTTGTTGAAAATGAAAAAGTACTGGAAGTTTCCCATACTAATGTTGAGACACAGCACTGGGGTCTCTATTATATACAGTAGCCTTCCAGAATACTTTCAGGCACCTATTTTGTGACCTATTCCAAAATATGTATGTCACACTGAAGCACCTCAAGTAACACGGTGTAGAGCCTTCAAACAGTAATATGTGACAAAAGCAAATCCAGCCTCACAGCAGAACAGACTAATTGCAAAGTACGATGCTAGCAGAGTAGCAAAATTTCTTCCTGGACTCAAAACAACCCATTGTGACAATAATTTTAGGCATCTGACGTATGTCGACTTCTACATATGTGTCTGAAGTTTAATTTGTAACTTTTTCTATAAAATGTTTTAATTTTGTCAACAAAATAATAAAAATAGAAATTAAGAGCTTGCATTTTTATAACTCACGTAAGACATTCTTTTCTCTAAGTCCATTTCTCTGCCCAATACTTGCCCTTCTTGCTGACCACAAATTTTCAGAGGAAATTTAAGGATTTGCAAAATGCATTTCTGTCTTGATGATCACTGAGACTGAACTATCTTTAATTTTTAGGCAGGGTAATGCGTTCATGTTGCCAAGAAAGAAATTAAGCTATTGTGTTTTTCTTCTTGTGGAAAATCCTTGTGGATTTCCCATTTACAGGAGCCAGCTTTATAATTCCTTTACACTATGTGATGAACAAGCATCTATGAATAACAAGACAAAATAATGGACATTCAAAAAGAGAAAATGGACTTTAAAAATAACTGTAACTTTAGATATACAAAGGGGTATTAACTAACTGAATTACTAACTCAGACTCCTCTGAGCTAAAGGTATGTTTCAACAGCTGTGCTAAACATTTGGCTAGCATTTCCTGGATAAACAGTTCAGACTTCAACTGTATGATGGGGAGAAGAAGAAAGAAATAAAAGACTTAGTATTTTAAGTTTTTAAAAGGCTATGGAGTTACTATGGATTAATAGAGTTTTAGATGACCCAACAATAGGCTATAATAAAGAAAAGATGTTGTGCTGTGTATATCAATGCATATTTTCACTCAGAGTAACATCTACAGCTTTACTCAGATGAGTAAAAGGACAGTGTAGCAAAACCAGAAGTGATTCAGAGACAGGCAAAGAATACAGAGCTATATAAGAATGGGAATTATTGTTTGGCTTAAGAAACAAACAAAAGGTATGTAAATTTCTGTATGAAATATATAATCATTGCCATACAAAAGAAAAATCGGGATCGCTCCTGTTTATACAGTCTTAATGTACAAGAGCAAGAGAGGAGAATGGTACTGAAAACCAGCCAATTTAAACCTGGGGAAAGAAATCTGGGTTTATTTGTTTTCCTTTGCTCTTAAACATGATGGGTTTGTTTTTTTTTTTTTTTATTTATTTTAGGATTTCTTACTTAAGGAAAGTTAGATCTCAAAACTCAAGATCAGCTTCTCATAGGTATGATGAGACATCAACAATCACATTAGACAAGACAAAAAAATAATAAGGGCTGAAGCTGATGCAAATTCCAGAAGAAATTATTGCACCTTTCCCTGAAGCATCTGATACAGTCATATGTAGGACACCGGATTAAATAAAACATGTAGTTTGGCTGCATTGCTGTTTCTGTTATTAGGTTTAAAAATTCAATATTATGTCCCAGTTAGTCATGAATGTGTATAACAATCTTCCACATTGAGCAATGAGATACAGTAACATTAATGAATGGGAGGAAAGAATAATTATTAGTATTGGTCTAGACACTGCTTCTGTGTGAATGCATATGTATATACATACATTTAAAATATGTGATATACATATATAAATATACATAAAGGCATACATAGATACACATGCACACAGACACATGAATTCTGAGAAGCAGGGCTCATCACAAGGTATGATGACCATTTTTCACACTCTTCTCTGATATACATTACCAAATGGTGTAAGTGTGTGTGTGTCTACTTCCACATACAACTGTATGGAGGAAGATGTGAGAAGGGAAGGGAAGCATGAACCAGATATGAAATAAAACATTCACATTACTGTCATTATTTCAAATATGTGCTTGAAAACACATTTCCAAATGCCTTGTACATTGGCTAAGTTGACCAATGGCCAAGGAATAAGAAATACACAATATGAAAGGGACACTGTGAAAACCAAAGTATTTATGTATGTTTTTCCCATTCTTTCCTGTGTTTTTATTAAAACATCACCTTCCTGACAATTAGCAAGATAAGAAATTAAAAGTACTAATTTGTTCTTTGCCACATCCTGTTTATCTATTTCTTGTTTCTGACAATATTGAGAGAAAACTTGGATGGTCAGTCTCTTTATGGGTTTTCATCTATCAGCTCTGATGGGTTAGCTCATTGTAAACTTGCCTTTTTACCATGCTTGATTAAATAATTTTAATTTAAGATATACCTAAAATTTATATATACTCTAAGTTGACAGCCTCTCTTTAAACATAATAAATGATTCCTCAGACCCATTCATATGAAATTTCTGCCATCTTTTAAATTTATTCACATTAATTCACACTTTGTCCTCCCTGTTTCTCTGGGAAGGCTTTTGAGAACATGAGTGAAACAAACAGACTATTACCTCTTCTGAGAGCAGAACTGCAGCTAATTAATTATGAGGCTTCCAACAACCTAACATCCCAACAAACGAAGCTATAAATTAGTTGAAGGTATCTGAGTGTCAAGGTTTAACACCCAAACCAGGACACTGAGATAGCAAAAATAAGTATGACTACATTTAACAGGGTAAATAACAAGGACAGGCTTCCATTTCAATGAGGTAAAGTTGTGTATAAGTTGCCCCATCCCTCAAACACATCTGTAAGGTCATTATCTCAAATAAAAATAAGAGAGAATAAGTTATTTTTTTAAGAAGCTAAAAGTGAAATTACCTTTAAGCTTGTTGCTAGACAAAAAGAGACCAAGGCAGGTAAAGAAACAGAGGAGAGAACCAGAGAATATTGATGGATGTGTGTTGTCAGCTCTAAGAACAAAGGGATGGCTGGCATCAGCTGAGTTTTATCTCATGATGCAAAATGGTTCTTGCTGTTTTTTTACAAATAGTCCAGGTTTTATAGTTTTCAGATTGTAATGGGCTTATTTGATCACCTTTGTCTGTTCAGTCCAACTCCATAGATTTTAACATCTTCCTCAGCAGGCACAGGCCTGCATAGTGGATACAAACACACAGATGGAATTACATAGTTAACATGCTGTGTGGAGACATCTCTAGAGAATAGAAATACCAGCATGCAATGTTTCATATTGATCTGAGCTGCCAGTCTGCCTGCATGATGCATTGCATGGTGGTCCCGATAGTCTCTGAATTATAAAATCTCTTGTGAGACAGGGCAATTGCAGCACTCTCCTGCATTTCTACGAGAAGTAATTGCAAGCCCTTGGCTCCTCCCAGGTCTCTTGCATTGGCCACAGCAGGGTAAAGCAGCTTTTCTGTTCAAAGGCAAGGCATTGACTTTCTATGGATTGCCTTCCAAGCAGCAATGCTTCTGGCTTACCCCAGGGCCAACACTTCATGACAGGGTTCCCTGGGTGACAGGTCTTGTCATTCTTCCTGCTCCCCAACAGCACCTTTTCATAGATGCCACTTCACCTCTTCTCTCGCATAGCAAGTGCAGGAGTGGGATTTTTTATTTTTTTGTACAATAATATTTATGTGGCATTAGTTTTTTGGTTTATTTTCATTTTATAGTTAATGTTCATTTGACCTTGTTATCAAATGTGTTCTCCTGCAACCATCTGAAAAGCCTTATTCAAACCAACACGTGTTCTTTTTTTTTCCCTTTTACATCACCTTAAAGAGACACAACTGTTAACATAGCTTTTGTAGAGAATGGATTTCATCTTTTGCTGAAGTTTTGTTCCAGCCAAAGCCGAACCTCCTGCAGATTGTAGAAAAAGGGGCCTTTGCCTCCAAGGTAGGCAATTTTTTGTCTCTGCACAATGCATACTCGCTCAAATGAAACCCCATAGGCCACGTTGGCATTGTTGTCCATGCAGTCAGCCACCACCTGGCACTGGGGTGGCAAGGAAAAGCGCTCTAGGAGCTGGTAAGCAGCTGCACATCGGTCTTCCTGGTTCCTGTGTTTCTTAACTTCAAACGAAGAAGGAGAGATTCCAGGGGCAGCCCAGCCATCTGACGGATGAGCCTCATCAATGTAGACCAACAGAAAGTCAGCCACACCAGAGAACTCCTCCACCATCTTGCTGAAGGCTGACAGCTGGCTTGTGAATGGTGGTCAGGTAGCCGAACCAAAGTTGACCACCAGTGGCCGCTCTGAGTTGGCAAAATCCAGAAGGTGGCATTTGGTTCCACACTTGCCACCAACATTCTTCCAGCTGCTACTGCTCCCATCACTGCCCTTGGCTATGTGGATTACACTGGAGTTTGGGGCTTCTCCTCCCAGTTTGACCTGACAGCAAAACAAATTAAAACATAGCAAGTTAGTGGGACTTGCCTGTTCAGCATCCTTGTGACTACTCTCTTCAAATAGTCACCTAACTACCCGCATGGACACAAGCACGTGGATATAGCAAATCATCAAAAATGGCAGCTTCAGAAAGTATATCTAGGCCATGTCCACTCATGGGGCAGGGAAATGTGGTGGTTCTGACTATCACTAGTACAGTGAAGTATACTACTTCATTACTGTTAGAAAATGTGATCTGAGATCTATCTTCTTCTACCCACTGCACACAACAGAGTTGTCCATGCTGAATTTGCAGACTGTGATTTGCTTTCAGACAGACTACCTCCAGTTTCTTCTGTGAATTAGATTTTCTATACATTATTTTTTTTCACTGCCATCCTGAGTTGTCTCCACTTGGTTCACATCTTCCTTGAAGAGCAGTGTTCAAAACTTCAAAAGCTTTTACTAATTCTCAGAATAATCAGACAATTAATTCATGCACCTAACAGGCTACATCTGTTTATACATTCCAGATGTTTGCTGTTATTATGAAACATTACTGTTCTGGAAAAACAGCAGACTGTTGACTAAGTGTTAACTAGTGAGAAGATATAATGCCTGGGTCCCTTTTTCTGCCTTTCTAGTTCGTTCTTCTCATGTACTTGGGTACTTCATCAGTCAAGCCTCAATTAAGTGCTTTGCACTTGGCTCCATTGAACTGCATCCTATATTTCAAGCCATTTTTCCAGGTCTCCAAAATCATTCTACATTGTATTTCTGATCTTCACAATACATGCAGTGCCTCTCAATTTGGAGAGGCTTGCAGATTTCGTACAGGTATGTTTTCTTCCATCCTGCAGTTCAAGAATGAAAATACTCAAGAGTAGCAAATACAAGAGAGATCTCTGCAGGTGCCCACATCGTGTATCATTCTGTTTTGACAGTGGACCATCTGAGACTGTGCTCTCTGAAGAATTTTCTAAGCATGTTGCAGTAATTTCATCAGTGATTGAGTGACACAATCCCTTCTACTGAAATGTTTCTCTGGAAGCTGTTTGGGGGAAAAAAGCAGCAGGAAAAGGTGAAAGTTTATATAATGGTTGAAGTAGAATGAAGTTAAAACTAATTGTTTTCAATTCTAACCCCAGATCTACCTCAGACTCAATAGGCAATTGTGGAAAAGTCATTTTGCCTGACCATTTCCCAGTCTATAGAAAAAAGACAGAATATATGTGTCTCACGGAAGCAACTGACAGAATAAGGTGGAGCCTGCAGAGGGCTCCAAGATACTTAGCTGATAAATGCTATAGAACCACAACCACAAAATACTATTATATAAGAAAATTAGCTTTTAATGTATTCAGCCACAGTAATTCCTGTGTATCTGCCTTTAATATCAAGCTATACTACAACAAGGCAATTATCTTATTTCATTCCTTGACTTTCTATTTCTGTCTTCTGTCTAGCTGATTATGTTCAGAAGTCTTGCTTTGAAGGAAAAGTACAGGGCCAAGTGTTATTTATTTATTTCTGAAGCTACACTCCAATTTTAGTCATTAGAATTTAGCACTGAATGACTAAGTAAAAGCTGAATTGAACAAACTGATTTTTGGTGAACTTCTATTCTACATTACAGTATAGTGTATCCTGGTGAGTCAGATACAATAAGACAGTGAGTTAAAAGCTATATACTTACTTAACTGATGCAATTGCTGCTGCACACAATAGATCCAAAGGTAAATATATTGTCATTTAAAACGTGCTTGTGTGATTGGGCTGTGCACTGAAGTCAAGGAAGGAAAAAAGCTGTATCCCAGTTTTTGAGAAGGACCTATCCAGAGAGAGGTAGGCTCAGTGACTCCAGACTGTAGCATCTAAGAAATAGCATTGCACATCTTGCAGCATTTAAGTGCCACCTACATTTTAGCAGGTAGTAGCTACTCTTATGTGCAGCTCTTGAACATCTCATTCCTCTCTGCCGTGGAAAGTAAGATAGGCAAAGCAGAGTACAGCACTCAATCCATAAACCAGAAAAACAACTCAGCATTTTGTGAGAAGTTATCAAAGAAGGGCACATCTCTAGAAACACATCTGCACAAATACTAGATGCCTCTTTATCTAGAAAGCTTAACTGTTCTTGTCATACCAAGCAAATGCTTTTTCAGAGCTAGCTTGACCAAAATGTATCTTTTGGGCAAAGCCTGACATGTAAATATCTGTGCTGCACCCACTCCCTAGATGAATAATGAATCTCAGTATTTAGGAGTGCATACTAATCCAGACACTTAAAAGAAGTAATAGCATGATTTGTCTGATAAATCACAATTGAATTTCTGATATTTTCTGGCACTCTTCTGGGGAGAAGAAAAATTAAGGTAAAAAGGATAGAAAAAAGTGAAACTCAGATATGAACAGAGCAGCTCAGGAGACAAGAAGCATCTGATCAGCTGTTTCCCCTCACACTTTTTTTTTATTTTAACAAAACTGTTATGACTGTAAAATACTCTAACCAACACTCTTGAACTGGGAAACCACAGTCTGCTTCTCGATCATATTTAAGCAGAAAGAAATCTTACATATTGTAAGCTCCTCATTGCCAGCTCTTTACTCAGGTGTACGAAACACTTCTTTTCCTAGGCAAGTTTGCAAACCCAAAATTTCACCAATGTCCAACAATGCAAGTTTACATTCTCTCATAATCCTTATTGACCAAAATATAGATTGCATTAGAAAATCAAGTATAAACATGCCCTGTGTTACCATATTGCAGTTTCTCTTGCATTTCGCACAGCCATGAAGTAAGTCTCATGGCCGCAGGTTACCTACAATTTTACTTTTTGTTTCTAGGGAGTGCTTGGGTTGGTTTTTCCCCCCTTAATGAGACATCCTTGCCAAGCAGGCATTCACCAGGCATTTTCTGCTCTTGTAGAGGAGTAATTAGGTCGGTGCCTTGTTCAATGCCAGTGTCAGGCACTCCAAAAAGCAGCCCTGCCCAGTCGTTAATGCTTAAACATAAGCAGCAGCATCTCCACTAATTGGTCTTGATGAAGCGCTGATGTTCCCAAAGGGACTCTTTATTTCACCAGGCTGGGGAACCGATTGACACAGGATGACAATATCATCCTTGCTGATCATCTGTATTGTAGGCCTTGGCTGTCGTCTTTGTTGTTATTTATTAAAAGAAAAAATAGCTCTTGGAAACGAAAATCAATGCAATGAGAAAACAAACAAAAACTCCCACGTATTCAGCCAAACTGCTTTTGAAATCCTACACAAAGGCAGGCAAAATATAAATTCTGAGAAATAGAACTAGCAGAACTCCCCTCACACGCAATCCAGCATTTCTGTAAGCACGTACTTACGTGCATGAATACTCAGGCATTTGAGCCAACCTTCTGAATAAGGTGGAAAGAGGCACTGGCACCCCCTCCCACACAGCCTGCGTGGGACACGCAAGGCAGGCAAATGAAATCTGGGAGCAAGACCAACCATCAGCTAGAGCAAGCACCAGCCCCACACCACAGCACTGACACATCATTTGTGTGAATTTTGTGTTTGCTCGACAGTCTCAGTACTGCATCTCCTCTGAGTCTGCACACAGAGCAAAATGAAAAAAGGTTGCTGATGCTTTAGCATGCAGACTCCAAAATGACGGAGACTTCAGAGCACAGGAGAAAAAGCCCTATTCAGAAACTATGGGCTAGAAATAGCACATACTGCTAACATTGTGGTACATTCTCCACGAGGACTAGGGAAAGCCCCATAGACAAAACATCACCTCCTCATTTACCTATGTTTTTTTGTCATTTTGCTTTTATCAGCTTTATCATAACCCTCCTGGATCCTGTGCACTGGAATACAACACTTTTGCAGACTCATCAGGCTGTGTCGACCCCCTAAAGAAAATAACTGCTGCCAAACAATTAGCAGTCAGTGATACTATTCATTTAAATATGGACACATTGTGTTTGGGATTGGAAACCAGCAATGAACTGAACCCCTGGAGATTTTTGCTCCTCTTCAGATTCTCTGCTTTAATTTGATTTGATTGCATTGAACTAAGTATAGTTTCTGAACAATGTAGTATTTCTCAGTGGTTCATTCAAATCATAATCAGGCCCTCCCTGGATTATTATAAAAAATTTTACTTTGTTTTCTGTATTTACATGACCTGGAGTTGTGCAGTAGATAAAAACTACAGGAGGGCCTTGTCCAGAGTAGTTTATGAGAGTGGGAGCTCTTCGTTTGTCATGGAGAAGTGGCAGCTTTCTTTAAAAGACTTGATTACTCAAATTGGAGAGCAGAGACTGGAAGTGACTCAAGTTCTGACACAGTCTTTATTTAGGATCAGGTGTGTGAAGCTGTGGGAGGGAAGCAAGGGACAAATTAAAAGGGCACAGTCCAGATAAAAATAACTAGTCAAATGTTGATCTCTTTATTTAAATACTGCCAGTCCCACAAATAAGCATACATGTCAGAGAGAAAGAATAAAGGAGCCTTTTGCCATGCACTCTTATAAAAAAAAAAAATGGATAATTATAGTTCCTCCAAGCAGGGAGCCTACAGCCCTTGTGGACTCTACCTACAGGTGACAGAGGTCTTCACCAGTCTTTTAGTCAGCACCTACATGAGCATCTGACTTAACTGAGGTTAATTAAGATGTTGTTTTTTCCAATTATTTTTGACTCAGCTCTAATGCTGTGTGGATACACAGTGGTGAATTTATTGGCGGAGCTATTGAACAGGAACCAGGTATAATCTTTTCCTTGGGTGGTGCCTGTTAGCTAATTTGCTGTGTCTACCACAGCCAAAGGGGATTTACACAAGGGTTTGACCAAAAGGCAAGCACTTCTTTCAGTCAGTTTTTTGCACATACAGGTGAAAACAGAAGACTGTAAAGAGTAGTGTGGAAGAAGTGAAGTTCAAAATGAAAAATGTAGGATGAGGCCCCATGTAGAATAGGAGTCATCATATTCCTTTTCCCACCATTTGTCTGTCTTGAATGTTTGACTGATAAGCTCCATGGGGCTGTCTGTTCCTCTTTCAGACACTGTCTAGTACATATTCTGCCTAGTATATTAGTAATAATGACATTTTAATAATAATAACAATGGCAAGCCTAAATCGAGTTGAATTTCTGTTCCAAATTCTGCAGGAAAGGTTTTAATTGTGGTTTTGTTTTTCTCACTTCTTTCAAAACTGTTCTAATTTGAAAATGTCAATGAAAACAATTCTGCTAAGGCTGAACATTGTAAAACCAGTAAAATATTTTTAATATCACACAATGTCTAGTTCTAAACTAGAAACTGAAAATAGACAACACACTCTATTTCAGAAATTCCCTGTATCCCTGTCAAATGCAGAGAGGCTCTTCCCTATCTTGCTGGGATAATAAATACAAAATAACAAGTATAAAATAAAAATAAAAAAATAAACTGTAGATGTAATGTCTTTGTTCCAACCTTTAAAAGATTTCCCTAAAGAATTACTGGGCAACCTAACAGAAGATAAAGGATCATGCCATCATATTATTTTCATATATATTTTTGTTATGATATTGTGCAACAAGCATTTAACATGACCACTTTCAGGCTGTCCTGCTTTGTATACTGATTATGTTTTTAGGAATACATAGTGTAGCAATCAGGTAGGCAGGTGTAGCCAAAGGTATTTTAATTGTGCCACCCTGAAATCTCAGAAAAATCTGACTGGGTGCTTACTGAACCAGTCTACTTGCTGCTGCATCCAAAACTGGGCCTATGCTGTGCCAGCCATTCCCTCTGTGCTGGGTCTGTCAGGCCAGAGATTGCTACTGGCTGGTACTAAAGCTGGTAAAATCCTGCACAAGTACATACACATATCCATCACCAGACATGGCTCAGGATCCAGGCATCCAGAATCTGTTACTGACTGTACCATACATTTACACACATGTGAGTATATGCACACGGGCCACCCATAGGGCCACCACGGTATTCAGCTGCTTCAGGGAAATGCCATTAAGGTCTTCTCCCTAACTACTCTGCAATGAGTTGGAGAAGAGGGAGAATATCCTCTAGGATAACCTTACAGCTCTCTACTGGAGACCAGGAACAGCAGCTCTGCATTACTTCAAGACAAAGTTCCTATCTGGCACTGGAAAAGCTCCCAGTGTAAGGCCTCACAGTGTCACTGCTAATGGATGCAACTTTTTTTTTTTTTTTTTAATCCATTTCAATAGCATTTTAAGATAAAACTTTTTCACCTCTGGAATTCTAGAAAGCTGTACTCAACAGAACAAAATTCCAGTACTAAGTAAACTATGAAACCTAGTATGTCAAAAAAGCTTTTAAAAGTAAATACTTTTTTTTTTTTTTTTTTTAAATTCCCTAGATTTTTCTCTGGATATGTGTAAGGTATGTGACACATTCAGTATACCAGCTGCAGACTAAAACAAATGCCTCATTGGCATTGGTACAGATGGCCTATATAAAGCATGTAGAAGGCACACTAACACCCTCCCAAAAGTCTCATTTTTTTTCTCTCTTACCACTAGGTGTGCTTGCATTTGTATCTATACATATGCACATATATATATATGTGTACACATATACAGAGAAATTAGAGTGGTGTGACTCCTGGAAGAGCAGATTATGTATGCCCCTGTGTGTGTATTTTGCATTTATACACATATACGTATATAAACATACGTATATATATATAGGCAGATACACACACGTATATAGATCTGTATACATACAAACTTATGTAAGACTGTAAATACCTACACACACATACATACATGATTTGCTCTTCAGGATTCAATCCACCCATTTCTGTAGATAAACAAAGCACAACAGTAAGTTAGGAAAATGACATTTAAACAAAAATCTTGCACTTTTTTTACTATATAAGCTTAACGTAACTTGACTATTAGCTTTATTTATTTCTGTTATGACAATTAATCTCATCCCACAGACTCTCTTGTATTTTAAGACATGCTTGCCTCTCAGGAAAGAATAGGAGGAGGATGTTCTATGAACCACAAAGCTGGTGCACTGTAGGCAGTATCAACACTGAACATAACAGATACTGAACTCAGAGCTATGGAAATAAAGAGATATATATTAATCACTGATAAAATTTACATAAGAAAATAAAAATATACAAAAGAACAATCATTTTGATTCCAGTGGGAATCCAAGATGTGGAGTAAAAAAGTCATATAGAAAGATCTAATAATGAAGAATAGTCAATACACCCCATATATATAGTACAACAAAATCTGTGCTGCTTCCCCACTGAGGATGTTAAAATCTTTAGCTGTTGCTAGGTAATCTTGCCTATGAAATAATTGTCCTAGCCAAAAAGATGTGTGCAATAATACTTAACAAAAAGCAGAACAAAAGTAAGTTGAAATTGGGATAAGAAGTTTTTCTAGAGGAAAAATGCATTAGAATACCTATTTTCAAACGCACACTAATTCAGCTAATCCAAGATCATCTCTTTTACACACTGGTCTTGAAGCAAAATCACTTAATTCTGTCACAGAATGTGTTTTTTAAGGCAGAGCTCCTTTCATGTAATAAATTTACTTTAATCCAGAGTCTAAATTCTACCTACAGAGTTTTTCTTAGTTGGGCTACCAGTACATTTTCCTGTGAAAAGACATTTCATTTCAAGTAGTTCTGTGAAAAATGCTATGAAATGTACTCAGGAAGTATTCCCAGCAAGTGACACAAATCAGTAAAATTAAGCATTGTTACTGCTTTAATTCAGACTTCTGCTAACTGGCAATCTAGCTTTGGTTTATCTCAGACATCTGCAGTTCTGCTGTTCTAACTGAAACTTTGTTATTATCTCATAAATACTCCTCAATACTCCTTAAGCACCTGCTTAATTACTTTCCTAATACCTGGCATCAGGTAGCAAATTGCAAAAAGCAATCACTGTTATTGTATCAATTGCATTTTTGCCCTGCTTCTTAATACCCTCACTAATTGGTTAAGATTAAGATATGACAAATGGGCAGTCAGGATTTATAAATTATATAATTATATATTCAGGATTTATAAAAAGATAATTTAAGGAAAAAGATGCTTTGTGGAAGTGTCTTAGATATATTTCCCTGTTTCTCACGCTTTCAAAAAAAATCCATGAAGCAGAGTACATTTCAAATTTTTTTAACTCTACCAGTACAGATTTCCAGATGTAACTTTTTTTTTCTTTCTCTTCCTTACAGAAGCAGAAGATTCTCCTCTATTGTGGAAGTGCTGACTCTTCTAATTTTGCTCTTCAGTATTTTGTGTCCCATCTTATATTTTGAATTCTACTCTTATCTACCTTTCTGAGTCAGTCAAGGCTTTCCATTTATCTGCTGTCCTTATGGACCCCAATGCTATTAAGAAAAACAGTACTTACATTAATTGCTGGACAATTAGTTTTGTCTTAAGAATAGCTGGCATGAATGGACTTTCCCTCTTTTTGGAACAAGGTTACATTTGGTTACATTTATAGGCAGTTTTCTGCCGAGTTAATTGAGACTCAGAATTCATTCTAGGGATCTTACAGCCTGATGGGCCTGAACAACTAGGTCATAGTGATAAGGGAGAGTTTTTAGTTACCAAAGTTCAAGGTATGAGTTTCATTGCCAAGACCAAAAATAGCAGAGTCATTCTTCTATGATTGACAACAGTACTGAGGAAAAGGCAAAGTATGACATTAGAAAATACAGAAAGGCACGTGACATCTTTATTTTAAATAATTTTGTGTTATTTAAGCAAAATGAGATTGAAAAGGTCTCATGGATATAAGTTTTGCTACAGCTCCTCACCTTCAGATCCTGGGCCACATAGAGCTGTGCTACCAACTTCCACTGGTGCCTTAACCAAGTCATGCATTATCTGTCCTGCCTTGCCTTTTCTGCAAAAATGGGCACAATTGTGCTCACTGGCCCATTTAACAAGGGTACTGTAAACTTTACTTACTCAGTCCCTGAAGAGACTAAAAACAGAAACTAGAAGCTCTAGGAGAATAGTCAGCTTCATTCAGCATTACTCTATTTGGGTAGCCAGCTGGCTGATTCCTAGGGTGGCAGTACGAGATTGACCTATTTGGCAAAAGTTAACGTTATTTATATTTGTCTTACACTGCAAATTAATGTCCCCGCGGCTTCGGTTTCAGGCTAAACAGCTTGTATTCCACATCTCAAAGCCAGCAAACACCAGCACCACCAGCTCTTCACATCTCTGGGAAAGAGTGTATACAAAAGCCATTGTGGGGGGAACAAAAGGTGACTGGTGGGAAGGTGATATTAAAAGAAATATTTCAGAAGATACAGAGCTATTGTTTAGATAGGATCATTATGACCTCATGACATCAGATGGGGTATGTTAAATTAGACAGTCTAAATAAGACAACACATTAACAGACCAAGCACTGTTTTGGAAGCCACAGAGCTCTGAATCCAGTTCTTCTATTTACAAACTGGGTGGCCTGTGCAAGAAATTTCTTTCTGGGTCCACTTCTTCAACCTATAAAAGGGAACTATAACTACCTCATGAGACCTGGGCAGTACCACTGGCTAAAAAAAAAAAAAAAAAAACAAAAAAAAACCAAACAAAAAAAACCAAACAACCAAACAGAAAAACCCCACAAAACCTGCTAATGGCTTTATTAGCTTCAATCACCAGGCAGCTGTCCCTCATCTTGTCAAGCTCATTTTTAATTTCTGACATGTACCTCTGATGCTGATTTTTGAAGATAAAAGGCTCAGTTTTACTCTGTGCCAGTTTTACAGTTACCTGTGTGCTTCCTCCAATAAAAAACTTTAATCTAAGTATCAGAACGTGCCCATGTAGTGACAAAGGCTCATTAAAACAACTCTGTTACACAGGTGACATCTATCTGTGTAGAGCTGTGCCTGAAGATTCAGCCTGTATAATCTCCGAGGATCTCAGATAACAACTAAAGAGCAGTTGTGAAAACATCCAGAGCATTTTGCAATTATTCTTATGCAAATAGGAATATTTTATAAATATTAAGAAATACTTCATAAACTAGAATGTTATTATTTGTACTGGTGAGGAAACAGAGGCAGAGCTAAACTAAGTGCCGTGGCCCTGGCTTTGCAGGGAGTGGGTGGCAGAGCAGAGGCGGCAGCAGATCCCATCTCCTGAACCCTCAGCCTCCTCTTCCAAGTACTATTTCTTTCATGTTTTTCCATCTCTCCCGTCAAATTTACCGCCAAATAGGAGAGTCAGCACCGCACAACGCTATTCCCTTCCCTTCTCCCTTGCCAACAGGGCTGTTCACAGCAGCTTCCCCATTCCCACCTGCCTCTCCCCATCCCCCTGTACCCACCTGTTTGTAGGCATCCAGCAGGAAGCTGTTCCAGACGCATCGCAGCCCCTCCGAGGTCAGCATCCTCCGCCACTCACCGCGTCCGGACTTTGAGCGGCTCAGAAACAGCACCATGTGCTTCAGGAGGATCACAGAGTCATACAGCGCAAGGAAGAGGCAATTGGAGAAAAAGACCGGCAAGATCTGAAGCGTGATCAGCAAATCCACACTTAGCAGACCCATCTTCCTTGCCGCTTCTCTTCAGCCGGATGCTTTCAGCTCCCTTTTTTGCCCTGTACCCTCATTTAAAAAAGTAAAGTAAAATGCATTTCAAAAGCCTCGTCGCCCCTCTCTCAGCCTCTCTCTTTAAAATGAGCAGAGATGGTTAAACAGGAGCAGGCTGGTTACAACCATAACTACATGATACTCATTGAACGCGGAGCTGCTTATTTTTTCAGAAACTAAGATGTTAACAAAAATTCTTCCCTTAACCAGGAGACCTGATTTTGTTGAAGAGAGAGGCAGCTGTGGTTCCAGTTCCCTGCAGTTACAAAATTTAAACTGAGATTGTTAATTGTTAACTTTCCTGCGCTATCCCATTGTTTCTCAGCTATTTAAGCACTGAACAGACCTCTCAGTTCTGAGTCAGTAAAGCTAGCTACCAGGTGCAACAATCCTTTTTTGAAAAAAAAGGTTTATATACACAAACTTTCTGTTCCTTCCTCCCTCCCTCTCTTTCCCTCTCTCCCCCCCTTCCCTCCGCCTCTCTCTGTTCCTGCCTTCCTCCTCTCGCCCTCTCTCTAGCGAGCTGCCTATGGTGCAAAGTGCTTTCCCCTCTGGAGTCCCAGCTTGCTTCCCTGAAGCCTTTTATACATTCCCTAGCTAATTGCTGCAATAGAGAAACGAAACCCTAATCTTAGTAAAGATCTTGACGTCAATGTAAAAGAGGGCTTTACTTTGGCCAGGACTGCAGTGAATAGAAAAATGAAATTCTCAAAACTTTTTTTTTTTTTTTTTTTTTTTTCCACGCTAGTGAAAAAAAAAAAAAAAAAAAAAAAAAAAAAAAAAAAAAAAAAAAAAAAGACAGACGGCAAGGGTGGAACTTTGCCTTGCTCTGAAAAGGAAAAAGACCAATACGCTTCTAACTGCTCTTAAGAAATGCTTTAAATTTTTGGAAGAAGTATTTTTATATGACATTGAAGATGACACAGCAGTCCAGGCTTCTTTGTCAGTGTATTTTGGGGCTTTTTTCTCAATTTTTCTTTCTTTTGGTTTTTTGGTTGTTTTTTTTCCTTTGCCCTTTTGTCTTTTTCAGGAAGGTGTGAGCTGATGCATCCCAAGAAAGGGCACATTTCTGTACATTTTCCCCTTATGTTCACAAACTACAACCTATATAGTGTTTAAATAACTTTTGTTGTCTTGGCATTTAATGAAACAGAAGTAAACACCCAGCTGTGATTTATTCCACTGATGAAAAATATAAGAAAGAGAAAAAAAAAAATTTTTTAAGGCTTTAGGTTTTTTAAGTTTAAGTTCCTTTCATAAAAATAACATACAGTATTAGTGCTGTTAACTGACCTTCAAGGAATTTTGTATTTCCCTGTGATAATAAATTATATTCACTAGTCTAATTTGGATAACTAACTTTTGGTTAAAAAATTATACATATATAAAAAAACCTTACACCACCACCACCACAACAACAACAACAATAACAATGAAGCAAACAACAAAAAAAAAAAAAAACAGAAAGAAAGAAGTTTCCTCTGGAAGCTCCATGTTTGCTTTAACAACCACAAGCATATGCTGCAGCCCCACACTGAAGGTTTTCTTTATCCATGTGGACTTTTCTTTGTTTCAACTTTTTAGTTCCCTTTTTATTTTTTTTTTCTTTTATTCATTTTTTTTTCTTTTATTCTTTTTTTTTTTTTTTGAGGGAGCTGTGGGGGCAAGGATACAGCAGACATATTCTGGTTTGTTTTGTGTGTGGGTTTTTTTTTTTTATTTAGGTTTGGTTTGTTTTTTGCATGGTTCTAACTTCCTGAAGTAAATATTTCATGTATTTCATGTTGCAGACATCCATAATTTTATTTTTGAGTGTATGTCTTCCCCCTATATTTATGTAGGCTCTCCTCACCACATACATTTCATTCCCAGACTTGCCATCATGATAGCTCATCTGTCAGCTCACATCCTTGATGAGTAGTACAAGCTTTCTTCATTAATGTATCTTAGTCTTCATCAGTCATCACGATCCTTTCCCTGCTAGATACTACAGAAGGTACACAATATCAATCTTCCCCATTCTGGGGTCTCTCATTTTCAGATACTTTAATATCCCTTAGGCTGTCATACTAGGATGCATACCTCTCAAAAGGCCACTCCAGGTCTTGTCTTGGCCTCACCAAAAAAACACGTTTGTTTAGGTAGCACAATATCAGGCATTTGCAAAAGCTGTCACCCAGGCAGGGTATCTTCTAGCAAATGTTAACTAAAATAAATAACTTTAAAAGGTTATGCACATTAAACAAGGGACCTTCTGCATTACTAGCATAAACGAATGCTTTCTCAATTTTTAAATAAAAAATATTGGCGATGACAGTTTTCTGTTGACATAGAAAGGACTGCCACCTCACAGATCTGGCTTTACTATTAAAACTTGCAAAAACACGTTATAAACAGGCATTTCTGTATCTCCACACTTGGGTGAGTCAGTGTGCTCATATCATGTGAGCACAACAGAGGAACAAGGGTCCCCAGAGCTGCTAAACTGGCTTACTGTCTGACCTCAGGCAAGCATATGTAATCACTTGATTACAAGCACTCTTAAACCTAGATTACTCTTCTGTAGATCCACCACTAAAACATACAGGAATCTGTCTGGGATGGTCCCCTTTCTCTCTTTGAGGGAGGTTTGTTAAAAGGCGGGCCTGGGGATTGCTGATGAGGGTGCCAGGTGAATCAGCAGCCATTGTTTCTGAGAACACTTTGCTCTGAGGACAGTCCAGCTCAGCTCAGGCTCTTCCTGTTCCCCCGAGGTAAAATCAGGCAAGAACCTACACAGTGCTGGGAACACAGTGTATTCTGGGTTTCTGTGAAACAACTGCCCCTACCCACAGTGTGCTTCATGGGTGAAGAGGTTATTTGTGAGACAGCTGGAGACCAGACAGCTCAGGCAGCTTTGAAGTGCATCGGAAGCTGAGCAGGAAGTCCATGGAGCTCCAGTGTGAGATGGTATTTCACACGTAGTACATCACCCTTGCATATAAAGCAAACTGTCTGTACCAAGCAAGCTAATCAGAACTCTCTCAGATGGTGTGTTTGGGACTTCCAGTCAAGAGATGCTGATAACTACCTAATCCCATCACAGAGAAAAAAATCTCTTGACTAACTAAAAATGGAAAAAGACAGTTGTTGCCACTGTTGTCTTCAGAAACAGTCTGTCCCTCCAGGGCACTGGCAACTGCTTCTGACTTCAGTCTGAGTACAGAAGTGCTCAACAGAGAAGGAAAGTGTAATTCCTGCTTCTTGTTGATACAGCTTCTCTCTTTCTTGGCTGAAACAATTCATGCCCATGTTTATTTCTCTCAGATGTCAGAAATACAAGGGACACCGCTATTTGCATCTGTTGCAAAAGATGGGCATCTGCAGTGTTAACTCATTGTTGAAGCCAACAGCCTTCTGTTACTTCCCTGCTGACCTTTGTGATGCAAGGAAGAAAGGCTAGATCTTTTAGACCTCAAGTCATTAAGAGAGCCTTTACTCTCTTGAAAAAAAACTGGATGAATTTGATATGTGAGAAAGGACGAGGCAGGGTTGAAGATGTGTGTGAAAGAACTGAGATGGGGATCAGCTAAAACTTACCTCAGCTACCCACTCCTTAAATATATGAAGGGTATACCTTCCTATATAATTCAGGCACAGCCCTACAATGTACCTCAGTTCTCCATCAGCAAAAGAAAAAAAAAGTCCTCCCCTAATCTAAGGAGCAGTCAGGTTCAGTAATGGGAAATTAAACATTTCATCCATAATTTGTCAAGATGGAATGAGCAAAGCCAACAACATTAAAGCATTCACTGTTACTAGATCTTGTATGTGGCTAAAGTCAACAATATAGGTATAGATGTTCATATTCTGTAATGTTTATAGAAATCAGTGCCACCAAAACCATATCCATGCATAGCTTCATGTTTCTTTTCAGTTTTGACCACAGCAGCATGAGGTTTGGGACATGGGCAGCTTATAAGTTGGTTTACTACAACTCTCTTGATAACTGTGCTGAGGCACAGGAAATCAGAGGTGCAGTTACTGCTGCTAAGGCCGCTTGTTCTGGTGTCCTTTTATACTGGATATATGCTGGCTTTCTGCATGTCAAATACTGTATTTATAGCCTTCACCTGGTTGTGTAGGTCTTTACTTGTTTGTGGCTGAACGACCTGTGAAAACTGCCACAGCACTCAATCCCACTGAATCTAGGTACCTAAATGCATGACCCTAGAGTCCACAACAAGCAGACTGATTGATACCTTAGTTGCTCAACCTTATTTTCACAGACTAAGCAAGAGGATTTTAGGATATTGAATGCAGTTCCTCTTTGCAACACAACTAGGAAAGGGTACCTCACAGTGACAGGCAAGCAAGGCTGCTGCTCTAGTCCTACCCCCAGGAGGTTCATGGGAGAAATCATCCCAAAGGCTTCAGCACAACCTGTGTGCCTGCCTTGCTGCTCCTCACCGCTTTTTACTGCCAAAAACAAAGAATGGGGCTTTTTGTTTCAGAGCTAGTTAGTGTGTCCATGAGCTTATCCCTGGAGAATTGCGCAGCTGCAGAGTGATATGGCTAGAGATGAGGAGGAGAAAGTTTAGCTCAGCTTTGCCTCCCCTGGCCCTGGGCAAAATTTATTTATTACAGCCAAAAAAGAATTTATATTTCTCATAAAACTGCATTTTTTCCTTTTGTCAAAAGAAAAAAAAATTTTCCTTCTCTCATCAGCAATCCCGTCACATAAAATGCCATGGAGTATTGACTGAGTGTCTGTTTCCACTTTTTTATTAGGATCAGCAGTGTATTTTTTTTCTCAAAGAAATAATATCTTCAACTAAAAATAAAATATTTCAGGAAAGTCTCAGTGACACCTGGGTAGATTTCCCATGGTGTGGACTCACCAGGCCCTGCCTTTCTTTGTCACTCCTGGCCACAGCACTGAGTCTGAATGGAGCAACATTCATCCTGCTGGCACCCAGCCCCATTCTGCCTGCTTAAAGCTGCCTCTGTTCTCTACAGGAACTTGCTTACCAGCTCTTCAAAGGTGATTGCACTAAATATACCCATATTTCCTGATTTATTTACTTTTTGTATCAGCCTTGGTTTTGTTTTATTTGGGTTGTTCTATCACTGTACCATTATGGTGCATAATTGAGAGATGATTATTCTGTGAAACTGACAGCTGTGAGAAGTGCTGATTTAATAGCCCGGAAGACCTGATTCCTCAAGTTTATCTGCAGTGGGGCTGAGTGCAGGTAGTGAGAATGCAAACTGCCCACAGGAGCAGCTCTCTATTGCTCTTTGGAGGGGAGCCCATGGAGCAGTAAAAGGAAGCCAGCCTCACTGCCCACTCAGTCCACAAGGCAGCACTACAATTAGAGGTGCTTTCATCCAGCCCATGCCAGACTGTGACAGTATTCAAATGAATTAAGGAAGGAAAAGGCCAATTGGGACATTTCTGGACAGAGGAAGAACAGAGTATCCTAAGAGATTGCAAGTTATACCTAGATTCTGGATATTACTGAAGCTGTCTTACAGTCAACCACAGTGGTTCAGAAAGCTCCATGTGCATGAGGAGAACTGAGACTTATGATTTCTCTGCAAAACCTGTTCTGTAGACTACAAAGCTGTCAGTCTGGCACCTTCTAAGAGCCTTCATTCATTATAAGACAGCAAAGTGAAATAACTGACTTGTGGATGTGGGTGTGCAACAGAGACAAGTTTGAGTCTAGAGGAATTCCCCACATCCCTTGGCTAATGATCCCTAAATTTCTATGGAAAACAAAAATAATCTCTCTGTTTCAGTAAACTACAGTGAACAAACCTGATGCTAAAACACACCTGGCTGAGTCAGACTTAATTTTGGAACACAACAAAACACCATCCCCACCCTAAAAGATAAGGTATTTTCTCTTAAGTAAAACAAGAAAGGTGATCTATGAATAAAGACAACCAGAAGACTTAGTCAGAAGGAAAATCAGCCCAAATTCTCTACAATATTGCACAAGAGGAAGAAGACCTTAAGTATGTCAAACATGGGAAGAGAACAACTTAAACTGCTTGTAGAGTCTGTAAATTACCTCCCAAACTCCCAAGAGAAGCTGTAACTAGCATTCAAACTCTTCAACACATATGGCTATCCAGGTGACGGATATGTATATGGGAGTCTCATTTACAGCTGTCAGTAAGCTAGGATGTTAATGTATTCCTGCCCATCTAAAACACCAGAGAGCTGGTGGGAGTAGAATTTTAGTAATAGCTCTATAGAAGTTTATATGTAAGTTGGCTCAGAGTTCTAGAAAAGCCCTTCATCCCCAGCTTTCCTATCTGGGAAGGGGCCATTTCCTTTTTCCAAGCAAACCACTGAACTTCTTCTTCAGTGTATTCCTCTGGAGAGTCCTAATCCAGTGTGTTTCACTGGAATGAAATAAGGTGTGTGTCCTTGTCATTCTTGTTGCATGTTTGTGCATGTATTTCAGTTGCTGATGATGGCTATACGTGACCCAAGCTTTCAATCTCCTTCCTTCACATCTCGATGCATTTTAAAGTTCCACCTTCTGTGGATAATTTTCTGTGGAAGGGGGGAGGCAGAAATGCTGAAATACTATTATAAAGGTTCCTATATTTGTATTTCTAGTTAAGTCAGAAACAGAACTTACTAGGCAGCCTCTTTCCTTGGGCTTGAATCCTATTCTCTGACCTTTTCTTCCCAAAGCAAGACATTGAGATAGTGGCTATATTATTTGTATTGAGAACTGAGATTTCCGGTCTTTATCAAAAGATATCTAGATAGTTAAAAAAAAAGGCACTCACAGTACCTCATTATAGAAGTTCTAATATAAAAATTGGTGTGCTTTGGAAGGGAATCGAATATTTGGGGCAATCTGTAGCTTTGGAACACAAAAAAAAAATTAAACAGCATACAGTGACTGTAAGTTAAGCAGCAATATGACTACTCAAGAGAAAACTCTTAGATGCATGAGATTAGAAACCATGCTCTCAGTATTAATCAAAGTCTAGGAAGAGGTGGGTGCTGAAGTGAAAGCCATGAAAAATCAATTTTTCTATCATCAGCCTGCTCGCATTTGTTATTAAAGCTATACTGTACACCCCATCTTTTTTCAGCTTAATGTACCAGTAACAATTAACAAAAATAGTGTTTTAAAAACATATAGTTTACCTGTCCTGTTCTCAGACTGATCTGGTATATACTCTAAGTGTAACGAATAAACTTTTGTGTATTTGTTAATGCCATTGCCAAGTCTGAAGTTGATAAAACCAGTCTGTCTCCTGGCTTTCTTAATCTACAAATCAGATCCTTTTATCCTGCTACACATTTAATATCTTACAAACTGCCAGCCAAGTGACCTTACACACCACTCTATTCAGTTCAACCACTCTCCCTCTTGCCAAACAAAAATGTGGTGCACTGGCCAGCCCAGGTGACAGCTATGTGCAGTTTCACCAGGGCTTTGTTCTCAGCTTTAACTCACCCAAATGCCATTCACACTTAGTTCTAGATCAGAAAAGTTTGTTTGTTTGTTTTTCATTTGGATTCAGATTTCCAACCTAACAATGTTTCTCACACTTTTATCAGATACTCTATTCTCATCTTTTTTATGCCATTTATAAAGTATGACTTTGCAAGCAAAATATTAATCTTTTCATCATTGAGAACAAGGAAAGTAACCAGGCCTTCTTGACTGCAGCAGTAAGGAATTCATGGGCACTTTACATTCCTAAGTAAGGACAGGGAACTTCTTTTACCAAAAACTGAAAGCCAAGACTTCTTTTTTTCATTTCATGTTTTCAATATTCATGAGAGAATCTACAGATCTTTGGATGAAACCAGATTGTAATGGTCCAAAACTCCTTGTAAACAACTTGGTTTTATACATTTGCTTTCAGGACATTTCAAGACTGGCATTTCTTTCATGAATTCCTTCAGTTTCAGACATTCTTTTTATTAATAGCTGTTAAACATACATGGGATGCAGTTGCACAGTATTGCTCAAAGTTTGCCATAGCCCAAGGGCTCTAGCTTTTTCCTAAGTGCTCAGAACATGCTCTGTCCTCACATTGGTTTTGGTTTTTTACTATATTTTCTTCAGCTTGAAAAATTGTCCATACAGAATATATTCTTTGCTACATTAGAAAAAAGTTAATTTTATCATCCTAAAGCAATCTAAATGATAATGCAAGTATCCACTGTGCTTCCTATAGTGGGATGTTAATTATGCATGAATGTATGGGCTTTTTTTCCCCCATGAGGGTATTTTCCAAACCACTGGTGACACATGAAACTAGGGCAAATACATGAAGTCAGTCATGTCTTTAAAAAAATATCCCCCTCTTTTCAATAACTTCATTTTTACATGAAAAACAGTACTCCTCACATTTCAGAGATGTATTTCGACAGATAATAGGCACAGTAGACAGGGTACCAACTCAATAATATGAGCAATAGAAAGTACTCAAGAACTGCGTACTGTAGGAAATAAGAATACTTTCTCTTCAGGTTTATTCAGAGTGCAACTTTATTAAAACTTCTGTTTTGCTTCTGGTGAAATTTAACTTCTTTCTATTTTCAACGTATCTCCATTACACTTCTCCATTCCCACTTTGGGGTGTTTTTTAAATTAATTGTAATCCAATTATCCTGTTTAGAAATTATTTAGGCAGAGGAAGCTTTGAAAAATGTGTTCTTTCAGTCTTCACTGAAACACTGGTCCAGGTTGACCAGAGAGGTGGTAGAAAGCCTCATCCCTGGAAACATTCAAAGTCAGGATGGACAGGGATCTGAGCAACTTGATCTGTTTGAAGATGTCCCTGATCACTGAAGGTGCATTGAACTAGATGTCCTTTAAAGGTGCCTTGCAACCCAAACTGCTGTATGATTCTATGATTCAGTTTTGCGGTGGTCAGAATTGTGCAACAATCATACAGTTCCACAGCGTGTTCCATTGGTCTCCTACCACAGTTCCCACATTAAGGTTGTGATTCATGCTCATTTGTTTACGGTCTGTGCATTAAAGTAGCAAATATGATATTTAGGTTTAATAATCAACTAGTCTATGCTTTGTATTAGTATATATTATAGACAATCCCTGCCTGAAGGGCTTCAATTTCAATAGTAAATATTGAAGGAAAGAAGTGGAGAAAGGGGTGAAGTCCCAGAGAAATTCAGCAATTTATGCACAGTCACAAGATACAACTTGACTTCCAGGGTCTTGTAATTCTTTTCTTTCAGTAAATCTCTCTACCCCTTTTCTCAAGGTGAAGAATATTTCCAGAGAGAAATAAAAATAAAAGATCAGCTTGATCTTTTGGGTCTCAAATTTTTATTCATCTGATGCTGTGGCAAGCACTGTTGGTCAATGACAGAAGGTAAAGGTCAATTATTTAATGCTAGAGAGCCCCAGAAAAGCAGATTTGTAAAATGAGACAATTCAGGAAGATAACGAAAAAAACAAAAACCAAACCAAAACAAAACAAAATCCAAAAACAAATTTAAAAAAAAAAAAATGCAAAATTTATCTTGAGAAATTTAACACAGGAACAGAGTTTAGTTTTTTTGCTTTTCATTCCCTCACCTCCTTTACTCTGAGTACATTTCACTGTTTATAGTTGCCTAAATTTATGGTGTGGGGTCTGTTATGCCACATTCCCAACATAAAGACCAAAAACTTTTTACTCATTTACCCTTCACTTGGGAAAGATAAAGTTAGGGATGATGAAAGCTACTTCTTCCGAGGTCCAGCATGACAGACCATTTCAATAACTACGGTGAGCATGTAGCCAAGAACATTAGTCTTCATTTTGTCCTAAAAATATTTGTGCAGGCATTTGAAAGGAAAATGTAGCGATTCAGAAAGAAAAATATAATACCCTTTACATCAGAGGAGTCCTGGCTGGTGTTTTAGACGGAACAGTAGATTAAGGGTCAAAAACTGTCATGTCTCCAGTCAGCACACAACTCACTGTGCACTTGAATAAGCTACTGGAAACCTCTTGTTGATTTCCCTACATGTCTGATTTTACCTATAGATCTATATCACACATATGTTTTTTATGGAACTTCAGTGATTCAGTCATAGAATAATAGAACAGTTTGAATTGAACGGGACCTTAAAAATCATCTAGTTTCAATACTCCTGCTATGGGCAAGGACACCTCACACTAGACCAGGTTGCTTAAAGCCCCATCCAACTTGGCCTTGAACACTTACAGGGAGGGGGCTTCCACCACTTCTCAGTCTGTTCCAGTCTCTCACCAGCCTCATAGGAAAGAATTTCTTCCTAATATCTAATATAAATCTACGTCCTTACAGTTTAAAACCACTATCCCTCATCTATCACTACATACCCTTGTAACTTCCCTGTAGCCCCCTTCAGGCAGTGGAAGACTTCTCTTAAGATCTCCCCAGAACCTTCTCTTCTCCAGGCTGAACAACTCCAGCTCTGTCAGCTTTTCTTCCTAGAAGCGGAGCTCCAGCTCTCTGATCATCTTTGTGGCCCTTTTCTGGACTCCAACAGCTCCATGTCCTTCTTGTGTTGGGGGCTTTGGAACAGGATGCAATACTCCAGGTGAAGTTTCACATGAGCAGAGTAAAGAGAGAGAATCACCTGCCTTGGCCTGCTGGCCCCTCTTCTTTTGATGCAGCCCAGAATATGGTGAGCTTTCTGGGCTGGAAGCACACATTGCCAGCTCATGATGAGCTTTTCATCAAGCAACATCCCCAAGTCCTTTTTCTCAGGGCTGTTCTCAATCCATTCTCCACCCAGCCTGTATTTGTACTTGGGATTCCCCAAACTCAGGTGCAGGACCTTGCACTTGGCCTTGCTGAGCTTCACAATGTTGGCATGGGCCCACCTCTGAAGCCTTTCAAGAATCTTCTGGATGGCATCTTTCTCCTCCAGTGTGTTGACCACACCACACAGCTTGGTGTTGTCAGCAAACTTGGTGAGGGTACACTCAGTTCCCCTGTCCATGAGGCTGACAAAGATGTTAAACAGCACAGGTTCCCAGCACTGACTCCTGGGGAACACCACTCGTCACTGTCTTCCACTTGGTCATTGAGCCACTGACCACAACTCTTTGAGTGTGAAAATCCAGCCAATTCCCTGTGCACCAAGTGGTCCATCCATCAAGTCCATGCCTCTTCAATTTAGAGAAAAGGATGTCACGTGGGACAATGTCAAATGTTCACACAAGTGCAGGTAGATGACATTAGTTGCTCATCCCCCCTTATCCACCCACACAGTAGTGCCATCATAGAAGCCCACTTGATTTTTTAGGCACAAGTTGCCCTTAGTGAAACCATGTTGTCTGTCACCAGTGATGTCCTTATTCTTCATGTGCTGTAGTATAGTTTCCAGAAGTATCTGCTCCATGATCTTACTGGGAACCAAAGTGAGACTGCCTGGCCTGCAGTTCCCTGGGTCTCCCTTTTTTACTTTTTTCAAAAATGAGGACTATATATATTACTAAGAGCAGTAATAAGAATAACAAACCAGGGACACAAATTAATGTCACTCATCTATAAAGTTATAGGAATATCTTGGGCTGTTTCTTGTGAGTTATCTAGGCCATAGCCTCTTGTTTCCTTATAGTCAAAGCAGCAAGAACCTTATCAAGATTTTATGTCATTGTCTTTATAAAGTCTTATTGCAAGAGAATAAAAGGCCCTCTCTTCACTCTGTATAGGTAGGATTAACATTATAGAGTTAAGAACTGAGAATTTAGACTATGTCAAATCTCTTGCCATACGTTTCTCTTAAAAACCCCAAGAGTTCAAGTATTCTTCTGGGCCTGCTGTTACAACCAAACAAAAAGATAACTAAGAACTAGGAAAGCATATACACTCACCAAAGGAAAAAAAAAAGTAGTTTTACTGACATATTTAGAGGTATATTTTATATTTACTGCTATAGCTATTAAGGAGGAAACCTGGCAGAGCACGTCTTTCTGGCTTTAATTTCTCAAGAAAGAAATTAAAAGCTCTTCTTCCCAATGAAATAGATAATTTTCCTCAAAACTCACTCAAAATGTCTTCCAACATACTGAAGCATGCATGCACCTAACTTTAAACAAGGTTTATTCAGGATCACTTAGAAACTTCAAAACCATGGATTTTCATATGCAACTAGCATCTTGCATGTATACATAAACAAGTCTCTCATGAGTGTTAGATCAAGTGTCCCATCCTTGAAACACATGTGCACAGGCATAATACATGTGCCTCACAGGAAGGGTCTTCCACTTTGGCTTTCCTCTGCCCTTTTGTACAGACACCAGTACAAGTTAGGTGTACAGTTTCAATTTTCCAAGGATGCATCAGTTTACATGCATGAAGTGCAACAAAGTTGGTGACTGTAAAAAGAGTAGAGCAAGAACAAATAATTTTTATGTCTCCATGCTTGCAAATAGTAGCATCATGATCAAGTTCAACATGACAACTCAGAAGTGTACGGTCTCTTAAAGAAGCATAGCTACACTTGGTCTCTACATTGGTTCTGTTAGTGCTCATATAATATCATCACTGCTGTAATCAGCAGCTGTAGTAATTTGCAGTGGTTAGAAAAAAAAATAGTCAAAGCATTTTCTAATGCTAATTTTTTTTGAGAACTAAGGAGCTTAACAGCAGCTGTCATAACCAGTTTTATGGGAAACGTAAGAGATAGTAATGAGTTTAATAATAATAATAACAACACTTAGCACTTACGTAGCTCTGTGCACTTTCAATGTGCTGTACAAACTAAATAACTAATTTTAATTAAAAAGGCCTTGAAAAGATTAGAGTACCCTTGAAATAAGTGAGAAGTATAGCTCTTTAACTCAATAAGAAAAGGATCTGGCCCCAAATACCTTTGTGTTTGAAAATTATTAAGCTAACAACTGCAAACTAAGCTTAGGGAAAAATAATGCTTAATCACATGGAATAATCCTTTGGAAATCTGAGAGGCTACTTGCCTAAAAAAGTTGTAAGATCAATCTCTATATTATACGTCACTGGTTTTTTTCTTTTTTCCTTTTTTTCTCTTTTTCTTTCTTCCAGAGAAAGAAAAGAAAATGAAGACAGGCTGAAGAGAGTTGGGTTTGTTCAGCCTGGAGAAGAGAATACTTCAAGGAGTCTTTCAGTACTTGAAGGGGTCCTACAAGAGAGCTGGGGAAGGACCTTTTACAAATGCGTGTAGTGACAGAACAAGGGGTAATGGCTATAAACTCGAAGAAGGAAGGTTTACATTGTATAATTAGGAAGGAATTCTTTAGTGTGAGGGTGGTGAGAAACAGGACCGAGTTGCCTAGGGGAGCTGTGTCTGCTGCCTCCACGGCAGTGTTGAAGGTCAGGTTGGATGGGGCTTTGAGCAACTTTATTTAGTGGTAGGTGTCCATCTGGTCTTTAAGGTCCCTTCCAACCCTAGACATTCTATGATTATATTTGGGTAGTTTATACATTTTGCTAGGAGCCGCTAATCTAGAGTGACAGCTGCCATTGTCTGCAGCTGTCCCTATCATTGTCCCTATCATACTGGCCAAGGTATCAGGGCTGCATGCAATAGGCCAGCATGGAGACACTAGTTTCTCACAATTAATGGCCATACCACCTGATTTACAAGTTTTCAGTTTCTTTCCCCATACAGCTTTAAATCTTTTCCTCTTCTGATTCATGTTTCCCTTTAATAGCAGACCTACATGTACCTGGGATGCATCTTTTCAATCTTGCTTTTTGTTTTTGAGCATACTAAATTTTGACCCATAGAGCATTAAACTCTCAAAGGTAATTTTTCTAGTGAAAAAAAAAAGCTTTTTTTTTACCTAACCGGTCTGTTTAATGCTACAATAAGCCCAGTCATTGCTGTCTCTCTGAGAAGCAGGAAAAGATCCCTCTGGCTGTTGAACTCCATCAGTCTTCATCATATTCAGCAATCTGTTCCAAAGACATTTGAACTACATTTCTGTAAAACATCCTTTCTTTTTTTTCCTGAGTTACATTAGTTTTTTAATATTGTGCTCTTACATGTGATCCATGAACATCTGAGAGCATACCATAAGTACAGCAGGCATTCTGTAAGCGTGAAAGAGCAGTAAAGTTCTGATTTCTTGTTGCCTTCAGCAGATTTTATGAGAAAGAACAAGGAATTGCTGCTTGCAACTAAGACCTGTGAAATTTGTAGATGGAAAAGGTGGAGAAGACACTTAGACATGTCATGTTCTCCTTTTGAGGAGGAGGTACAGGCAAGAAATACACTTTATAAATTAGAGGTAGCAGCACTCATCAAACTACAGGAACCCAAAATAATCAGTAATTCTGGATTACTTTCGGAAGGCAAGATATGCTGTTTGTAAGGATGGGCTAAGCTGGGCGAAAGGGATGGGTGCAATAGCCTGCCTAAATACAGTAAGGAACAGCATTCATGCAATCACAACCTGAATAAAAAATTATTATACAGGATTTCAGTTCTTCCTGCTCTAGTACACATAAAAGGACAGAGCTCTGGGCTTGAGCAATAACCCATTATTTTTAAACAAGCTTAACCAAATATTTTTTTTTAGCATTTAGGTTTTTTTTTTTAATGTTTTTTTTTACCAAAATTTAAGTGCTGGAATACAACTTTTAAAAAAAGCAAAATATTTTTATAAGAGTTTGAGAGTGAGAAGCAAGGAAAATGGCAGATATTATACGCTATCCTCCCAATAGGAACACAAATCCCTTTTTTCCAGCCATGATCTGTAGTGGACTCACTGACTTCTAAGAAGCCTGTATGCCTCACAGTCCTCATCTTACAGTGTGGGAAATGAGTAACTCACATCAGAGCTAAAAGAAAATATAAGTATTGCAATTTATGTTTTTTATCATGAAGCAGAGAAAGAACATCAAATCTGCAGGACAGTTTTGAGAAGAGATGACATCTATTAGGCAGCTATGTTTAATATTTTTCACTATAAAAATTTTACGTTATCTCCATATTCTTCCTCTTTCACAACCTCTGATGAGGTCAGGCATGTTGCAAGTTTAGCACCTCTTTTGCAGGCATCTTGTTAAAAACATCTGCAATCTGGCTTTGGACCTCCTCTGTCATGACCTGTATGACCTTGAGTGAAACCTCAAGGGAATTATTTCTTGTACAGAGATTCAACTCACAGCCTTTAGACTTAAGTTAATTTATGCTTTGTCTCTTGTGATTTTGCCCTTTGGACTTCAATGATATTTAATACATTGATATTTCTGAGACACTTCTGTATTATAGCATTTCAGGCCATAAATTCAGAGTGATCTGGTGGGGTGATAAGCAAATTAGAGCTGTCTCTTCAAGATGTATGAAGTTCAGCCACAGTTCACAGTCACAGTGACTGTATTTTCCAAAGCATCCTGTGCAATGTGATAACATGAGATTCTATCAGGCAGCAACAAGGAATAACAAGATGTCACTGTGTATGGTATTTCTGAGAGGCAATGATAATTCACTAGTATTTGCACAGATTACTGAGAACAGGTGTGCAGCAAGGTTGATTCCATTCATTTGTATTAATAGGTGTATAAGCAAGGGCTATTAGGGTACTGATTCTTATCGTGTTAATTAATTAGAGTAAATTGAGTTAAGGATTTGGTTATCAACTTATTAAAATTTAATGAGGGGCCATGTAAAAAGTAATTCTTTATGCTACAGAAGGTAAACAGAAATACTCCTTTGGTGCCAGAATTGGAGGCCTTTTGCCTTTTCCCCTGCAGTAGCTGAGTTAACTGGCACATTATGCTGGGAAAACATTGCAACACCAGGTTTCTCCAAAAGCCTTAGGTGTATTTCAAGGTAAGAACAGCAACAAAATTAACAAAACCTCCAATTTCAGGTCCTACAAATAGGAAAAAAGTGTAAGGAATAGGTAAGCATTCCAGGCACCTGGAATAACACAGTACATCAGCAAATGTGGCTTCACATATTTTGCTCTCCTGCAGCCCACTTGCATCACCTAGATTAATCCCTCAAATGATCTAGAATATAGGAGGGCCAGCTCAAGCTGTTCTGGGTAACAACAGTACAAAATGAAGTGAGTCACCTTCCCTTGATGATGATGACAACTTTTTTTTTTTGTCTAGTAAATTTAAACTGCAGTTTAGAGACACCATCATGTACATCTACATAACACAAACAATATACTCCTTTATTGTGTTGCAATATCTGAATCACATAAATTTGCCTACACAGGCAGAGACCTGTGCAGTCCACTTCTATGCCAAAATAGGCTTGTTCTCTATAATTATTCTGAAAGGATTGTCTCAACTGGTAGAAGTTTCAAGGCATGTGACTTCTGCCACTTCTCTCAAGCAGAGGATTTGACAAACCAATAATTTCTGGAGTCCAAAAAATTTTTAGCCTCTATATTTTCTTCTCAACAGGCCAATTGACCTTAGATTTGCTGTGGAATGCAAATTATGGCAGCTCTTTTTCCCACTGTTTATACAGTTCAGTTACCTGTAGACAGCTACAAAGACTCATGGAGTGGTGGAGGCGAAAATAGACTCTCAGAGGTCATCTAGTCCAACCCCACTGCTCAAAACAGGGTCAGCTGAAGCAGGTTTCTCTGGGCCTTATCTGATCATCTTTTGAATTATCTCCAAGATAGAGATTCCACAACCTCTCCTGGCAACCTGTTCCAGCATTTGATCACAATAAAAATATTTTATTCTCTGCTATTTTTTGTACTTTCTGGTGTTTTAGTTTGTGTTTATCTTGTCTTGCCACTGGGCAATACTTAGAAGTATTACTTACAGAAGTAAGGGAATACTTACTTCTTTGCTCCCCCCACATCAAGTATTTAACACATGGATATGGGTGACAATATGACACACACTGTCTCACACCCCCAAGCCTTCTCTTCTGTGAACAAGGCAGTTCCATGTCTTTCAGATTCTCTTTGGATGGGTTCTGCTTCAATCCCTTATTGAGCTTTATGGTCATTGCTGGATTTACTCCAGAATGTCCATGTGCCTCTTGTAGCGCGGAGCCCAGTGCTGGACTCCAGACAGATCCTCACCAGTGTTGGCCAGGGGGGAAGATTTCCTTCCTTGGCCTCCTAGCAGTGCTATCACTCCTGCAGAGGCTGTTACCCTTCTGTGCTGCATAAGCATTAGTGGCTCGTGTTCAACTTGGAGTCCACTAGGACCCTCAGGTCCCTTTCTGTCAAGCTGCTTCCCATACAGCCAGCCCCCAGCATTAATGGTCCATGGGGCTGTTCATTCTCAGGTGCAGGATTTGGCATTTCCCATTGTCATGAGATTCCTACAGGCTCATGTCTCCAGCCCTTTCACATCCCTCTGAATGGTAGCACAACCATCTGGTGTATCATCCCCTTTGAGTCATCCTTTGGGCAAACAGTATACATTGGATTATGCAAGTCTAATCCAAATTCAGTTGAATTACCTCTGAGACCAATCTCAGCTTGGTCCAATTTGTATTGCTGCACCAGCACAAAAAGATGATGGCAGTTTTTGACAACTGTGCTAGGCAAAAGCAGGAAACAAAGCTAGTTTGTCTTTCATCTTCACATCTCCCATTTGACACAAGTATGAAAGCTGATGAGAAACAGTAGTCTTAGTAGAAAACAGACAGTGCAGAGCTGATTCCAATTTAGATTTAAAATCTCATTCCATAAACATGCCACCCATCATGATCTATATCTCCACTTCGATGAGTGGTCACAATTTTCTTAATTGTGAATGCTTTTTTTTTTTTTTTTTTTTTTTTTTTTTTTTTGTGGCAGAAACATTTTCTTCTCAACACAGCTGGTTCATATAAAAGAACCCATTTACTTTTGCTACTCAGGTCACCTAGGTAGTGAGTTAGCTATACACATAATATTCTTCTGCATCCACTGTGCCTTGGAGGAAGTGTAATGTGGTGGCATAGTGGCAGCAAGGGCAGTAGTGGTAAGCCAAAGGATTTATGACCAAATATATCCTGCATAATAAATAACCAAGTGACCATCAGTGGATAAAGGCCACTGTGAACTACTTTAAGGACTACTAACAGGCAAGAGCAAAGCAGCACGGCATGATTCATACAAGACAGAGAGGCTTCCCACACATGAAAAAATAAACCAACTATCACATCAAACCCCTCAGGATTTATGCTGAAGAGAATGACTCAAGGTTTTCACCTCTTCAAAATACAAAAGTTTAGATTTGTTATTTCTGAAGTACTTAAAATCAAAGAGTCATAATTTTGTCATGAATCACTTGTGCTAATTCCTGGGCAATACTGAAGTTTTCTTGGAAGGCATTCATTCAGATAACACCCATACTCAACTTCACTTACTTTTTGAGATCAAATAACGTATTATCTAGGATAGCATAATGAAAATATACATTGTTATGATATGATTAAATGGCTCAGAGCCAATACATACCAGATCCTGGTCAGGATTAAATTCATAGGGAACTAAGGAAAAGGTTTCTGTGGTATGGAAAGAACAAGTAATACAAGGCTACAAAGAACCTTTTAATCTGAGGTCCTCATTTACAATGCATTTTATACAAACATACTTCTTTCTTTCAGAGATTATAGCCACAGTATGGGACAGAGCACATGAGGACCCTTCTGTATACCAGGATAATTCCACAATCCAGCCAGATACCCAATATCTAAGAGACTGCTCTCAATATTTTTGAAATCAGACGCCAAGTGCCAAATCCTTCTATGGTAGGCAACATCAGAATTGTGATAGTAGAGACTCTGCAGCTTTCCTTTTGAACCAAAGCTATCAAAGGAGGTAAGACTAGAACTATGGAGTCTGCCTTAGATAAGATATACATCCTCAGTTCACCAGGAATACCTCATCAGCACTCTTGCAAGACCATAACACTGCAAAGCAGTTATCATTCTCAGTTAGAAGTAGAGACCACTCAATAGAGTTTTTGTATCCCTTCTGCTCCTATGGGTTGCAGATAAAACATCCAGTGGCAAGATCATTAAAGGACCTTGTGTGCTGTATACTGTCCAGTGTTCTACTCATTGCCATTATTTCACTATAAATAACAGCAACCAACAGCCACAGATTCATTTCTTAACAGACTAGGACAGCAGCTTCCAGGTTTTTTTTCTTTGTTTTGTTTTGTTTTGTTTTTCTGGAAATGCCTCTTTGGGCTCATGATATGCTTGTAATTTTGAATTTCAGTTTTGCAACTGAATTTCAAGTTGGCTCCTGACTTCTTGCATCTTTGCCATAATTGTATGGTTTGGAACTGGCAAGTTCAGGAGTTCGTCTCCAAATATTCAGGGTCATAAACTAAGAGAGATCTGATAAACACTGGCAGAAGTCTGAAGCCACACTGGAAATATGAGGAAAGTAGAGATCCTGGAGTATGTTGATGATAAGGTAAAGTCATAGCAGCTCAGAAAGATTCCAGATCTTCAGCTGGCTAGTCAACCTTGCCCTCTTATCAGCAACATTTTGCAGTCTCGAGATGCTGCAATTAGTAAAAGCCTTTCTTTATATGCGCTTTGTTTGTGAAGTGGCACGTCATGTTCAGAGCTCAAAATTCTGCCATGATACATAAAAAAAAAAAAAAAATAGATAAATTTGTCCCTGTTGGAAAACAGTGCTTCAAAACCAACCAGGTGTCTTCTTGGCAGAGATGTCTTCTCATGATAAAAATCAAGATGGAATATTTGGGTGGGTTGGGTTTTTTCCATTTTGTTTTGTTTTTAATAAGTCACTATGACTGTAAGCCAAGATTAAACAGTGAGAAAGAGCTCAAGTATTCTACACATTTTCACAGTGCCTGCAGGCTATGCCAGCTACAAAACCTTTCAACACCATTCTATGCCCCATTGTGAGAAATTAAAAACTAAAAAGCCTATTTGGCAAAAGTGGCTGAGACGGTAAGGATAAAAGGAATGAGGGTTAGAGGAAAAAACAAAAAACAAGAAAAGCCATGGTGAAGCAACCTGCAGCTGACACCATCTGTTCTAAGAGAGCAAGGCCACTGAACTCCATAAAAACATTTGCTGGAATTGCTATGAATAGGTAACATCTGTCTTCCTGAACTCAGCAGAAGCATTGTTTTTTCATTTAATACTCAGGCTTTTTCTCAGCACGTTTGCTGATGACACCAAGCCGTGTGGTGCAGTTGATGGGCTGGAGGGGAGGGAGGCCCTCTAAGAAGGAGCTTGACAAGCTTCAGAGGTGGGCCCATGCCAACAGCCTGAAGCTCAACAAGGCCAAGAGCAAGGTCCTGCACCTGGGTTTGGGCAATCCCATGCACAAATGAGAATGGACTGAGAACAGCCCTGAGGAAAAGGACTTGATGAAAAGCTCATTGTCAGCTGACAAGTTGTGCTTGCAGCCCAGAAAGCCCACAGTATCCTGGGCTGCATCAAAAGAAGTGTGTCACGGGAGGTGATTCTCCCATTCTACTCTGCTCTTGTGAGACCTCACCTGGAGTATTGCATCCTGTTCTGAAACCCCCAACACAGGAAGGACATGGACCTGTTGGAGGGAGTCCAGAAGAGGGCCACAAAGATGAGCAGAGAGCTGGAGCTCCTCTCCTAGGAAGAAAGGCTGAGAGAGTTGAAGCTGTTCAGCCTGGAGAAGAAAAGGTCCTGAAGAGACTTTACAGTGGCCTATAGAGGCCTACAGTAAATCTGGAAAGGGACTTTTTTACAAGGGCATGTAGTGATAGATGAGCCGTAGTGGTTTTCAACTGTAAGAAGGTAGATTTATATTAGATATTAGGAAGAAATTCTTTCCTATGAGGTTGGTGAGAGACTGACACAAGTTGCCCAGAGAAGTTGTGGAAGCCCCCTCAAAGCCAAGTTGGAAGGGGCTTTGAGAAACCTGGTCTAGTGTGAACATTCCCTGTCATGACAAGGGGCTTGGAACTAGATGAACTTTGAGGTCTCTTCCAACCCAAACCATTCTCTGATTCTGTGATGATTCAACAAAGGGCAGGAAAGCCAGACATCTGTCATATAGCCTAAGGGATTTAATTCTGCCACCTAAATATGGAAAAGCATTAATGACAATGTGTTCAGGAGGTTTTATAGTTTATTTGGGAATTAGGAACAGCAGACATTTAAGAGAAAGTGAACCCTGTAAACTGAATATATTGTTTCTACTGACTCAAGTTAATCAATTCCATGGTTCATTTTGGGGAAATGAAGCACGTAGAGAATGGACAACTGAAGCATGCAATGACTGGTGGTGATGGATACTCACTGCAAGGAGCTCAGGGGCAAGAGACAAGGTCTAATCCTTGCCTTGACAGGTTTCAGTTTATGTCTCACGGTTTTCTTCTTGTGGTCTCTCTATCCATTTATCTAAGCTTTCCCATGTATAAAAATGGAAGACTGGTTTCCACGAGCTATTGGATTTATTAATTAATTTCTTTAAAAATCATTGCTAAGACTTTTGCAGTAATTCTGTCCCCTGTTCATCCCTCACCTCTGGAGTTCCAGGAAGGAATTCCCATTGCTCTTCACCACTTTCATGGAGACCCTTCTGCCTTTGTTTCACAGTGGAGATGTTAAAACTCAGTTTCTCTTCACAACTGAACCCAGTGTTTGTGCAGCACCTTATGTAAAGGAGCCTCACCAAGTGCAAGACTCACCACCACCACAGCAGCTACCATCAAAACAGCAAGAACAGTGTATCCCCATGTGAGCGAGGGGTTTTATAGTTATGATTCTAATGATTTTCACCAAATTTCTTTCTTCAGATTCAATAGAAAAGGTGCTTAAGCAATGAGTTGACTGAGTCAGGATAATTACATTGAGCTTTAGATATTAGACATAACCTGTCTAATAGTAAAATCTTTTTCATGTCAAAAACAATTGCTTGATGATATATATTGCTTTTCATCAAGCAATATATGTTAATATATATTAGTAATTTCTTGGTTTCAGCTTAACTGAAGCTGTTATAATTAAATCACTTGAATATCCATTGTTTAAGGGCAAGATGGTTAATAGAATATTTGCAAGGGTAGAAAGAAGAACAGAAAAATAGGGGACATGGTGGGGAACAAAATACCCGCAACACATGTAAGAAACAGGATCCAGGGCATTGTCCCCTTCATGCCTATGCTGTTCATCATGATTTCATGAGATTACACAATGAAACAGCATCCCCCAGCCTATGAAGTCCTAATTATTAAACTGTATCATTATTTATTTTTCTCTCCATGTGCTCAAATCTTGACACAAGTGTGAATAAGAGAGACTAAGTATATGTACGCATACACATTGCTATGATGATTATTTATAGGAGTACTGTAACTGAAGATAGAGTCTTTTCACCCACACTGACCAGGCCAAATCCATAACCTACTGAAAACAGGAAATCTAAAGTTATTGGCTGATGGAGGTCTATGGAACTAAGCCTGGATTTTTGGAGACCCACCAGGTGCTCTGAAGGTGACACTATTCAAGAGACATTAGAAAGTGTAAGAGGAGAGAGTATTTGATACTCTGTGAACTCAAACAACTGACTGAAGTTAAGACCACAAGGCTCAGTAGCTGAAGACATTTAAGAGACCGGGGACCAGCCATTAGAACAAGTAAGTATTTTCTAAGAGCTGGTTCATCATTTGTAGTGCTAAGGAGACGGATTTCGTGCAATGACTATAGGCAGATGCAATGTGGCAGATCCACAACTGCTGTCAGTTGTCATAGTTTCATACAACTTCAGTGGATTCAGGCCAATTTGCATCAGCCAAGGATCTGTCCCGCACTGTGCTCATGCATTTGTTACTCATATGTTAAAAGCTGTGGAAGATTGTGCCAGAGCTGAACTTGAATCCAACACCTGTGGACTTAATTTTCATACTGACACAGAGAGACTGTCATGTTTGAAAGTTGCACAAGTTCAATCCCTTAAGTGGGGATAATAATATTTGTCTGTGTCACTGAGGTGCCGGAAATCTATGCATTTTTTAGACATGCCTCCTGTGGCATTTAAAGTTTCAGTAATACTGTGAGGTTGAATAATATTTCAAGGCTCATAAAAACTGATTAAAAATGCATTTCTGTTCCATTACATGAAAGAACAGACTGCTGAGAGAAATAGTAAGAACTGATCCCCTGTATCCACTATAATTTTAAAATATTATTAAACTAATCTGAACTCTTCAGGGTATTAGGCTTAACTGGTATTGCAGATTGCTACCTATTGAGGGAGTCCACTGAGGAAGTTTCTGAAGTAAAGATGAGATACACCCCTTTTTTGCTGAACTTCCAAGTTTTCTGTATATATAACTTTACTCTGGTATCTTATCTCAGGGAAAGAAAAGACAAGCAAACAAAAAAAGATCTACAAGGCAGTTCGTCTTTTCATTTAACTATCAGTTTAAATAAAACGGCCTCTTTTGGAGAGAAAAGAGACAGCAAATTTGATGGAAGAAAAAAACCCCAAAAAACAAAAAAGAAAAACTTGTCTGTGTTTTCTCCTTCCTTCTAAACATCACAGATCGAATACAGTTTGTCTGCTGCCTAGGGGCAGGTCACCTCTATTAAAAATTATTGTGGTCTCTACTTTGACTGCCCAGACTAGTTTTTATTCTAGAATTTGAAACACCTGACTAGTTTTTGTACGAGTTCCTTTCATGAATTCACCCTACCAAGCATTTTCAATAAATTCCTTTGCACTACTTCCCTTCCTACTTCCCTTTTACCGGTAGTCAGACCAAAATAGAAAATCATTCCATTTTCTAAATGGAATAAAAATGTGGTGTAAAACTCTCCCAGCCAAATCTGAGAAAATTGTATTGCTCTTCATTAGCAGTTAGAAACTAATTCCACAATGGCCAATTACTTAATTTCTATACTACTGCTGTGAAGTAGTACTGTTTTGTTACAGAAGGTGCAGACTGGCAGATGGCAGGCCAGGAATCTATTTATTCACTCCTAGTTCCTCCTCACTTCCACCCCCTGCCCTTAAGTTAGTGACTAACTGTTTTCCTCATCCATATCAATTATTTGGTTTTGTCTTTGCTGTTAAGAAGATTGTACCCATAATTTTCAGAGGCAAAAAAGCATCATGCTTCTCCTTTTTTTTTTTTTTTTTTTTTTTTTAAATTTGCATTGTATTATCCAAAAAGTCCACACACACAAAGAAAAGCTCAGGTCTGCCCTGTCATCCAACAGTTAAACATTAAGCAATGCAGTTGCCAGCATAAACTTATATCGTGTTCATAAATCCTTATATATACATTTACCTTTTTCTGTATCCATTGACTCAAGCCTTGTACACAGCAAAAGCAAAATAAAGAAGAGTCAGTTTTGTGGTCTTTTGGCTCATTCAGAAAGCACATCCCACATTTGAATGTGGAAGTAGGTGAAAAAGTGGTGAGACAAATATAGACAGGTCAGGCAGAAGTGATACTATGACAGTAAGATAAGGTGCAAAGAGTAGGTAAGTCCCAGTGACAGTATTTGAGCTCTGTGGCCTTCTTCGTAAATAGCTACAGCTGTCCTACTCTGTAGGAGGGTTAAACCAAGAGACTCCCTGAGGGTGAAGACAGGAATCTTGGTTTATAAGAAGCTGTGAGAAAAGAAGAAAACAAGGTATGTTTATGGTCCAGAAGAAGCAGGAGAGAAAGATATAAATAGCAATATTCTGACCCTTATGCAAGGATATATTTGTGAGAAGAGGGTCAGAGAGAAGAAAATAGCTGGTTAATGTGATTGACCTCATTGTCAAGGTTTGATGGTGAAGCCAAACATTTTAAATCATGTGAGAGCAAACCAAAAAAGGGTATACTAAACTCCGGGTACTCAGAAATTACTTTCATTGTAAAACCAACAATGTTTTGCTGAAGAACTCACTAATTGCAACAATTGCCATCTTTGTTCAGGTAGAATGACTTCAGTCATTTTACAGCAGCTATACATCCAGCAGAGAAGAATGGTTTGCAGTGAAATACAGGCAGGATAAACTGTCAGACCTCAGGGGGCTGATTATACCCCACAGTGTGTTGTTCTGCAGTGTAAGAATTACAGGACAGATGCTTTCAGTCTGCTTTTGTTGTTGTGCACTCTCAAAACTCATGAGGTTCCCTGGCAACATTTGTTCTCAGTATAGGTAGCCCTTACACAAGTATATCCATGCAATATTCCCAGCAGTAATGACTATGTTCCCAAGAAGAGTTTGTGGAATCACGTGTGCTTGACTTCAGCTGTCAAGCTGAATTCATGTGACGGAACTTATGCAGAATCCTATCTGCAAGAACTGAGCCCAAGTATCTCTGTGGAGATAAAAAGGCTCTGCTTGCAGCTTTTCCCATTTCAGTACTATAGAATACAAACTTCATGACAATTGCTAGTATGTCTCCTTTTTATTTGGCCAAAAGCAAAGCTCTTCTATACACTTTATTATGAAAGGACAAAGCTATTTTGCAGGAGGAAGCTATTTTTTCACACTATACCTGTAGGAAACTGGAAATCACTTGAGATTTTTTTTTCTCAAAGATGGGATTTTCACAGAAGGTACTAGAGTTTTTTCTTATCTCTAAAAATTTGTATTTTTTCTTGTTGCTACAACTTTTCACCTCACCCCAAAATTGCTTTTTAAACATGTTTTTTTCAGACCTATGTTTACCCCATAATAAACAAGTGTTGAAATACTTGAACTAAAATTGAAGTTTCTAGATTATAATGGGTCTGTGCTTATAAGAAAAGAAGAAATATAAAATAGACAGTGAAAGAAATAAAGCAAAAATCTTTACATTTTGAGATATCTTAGAACACCTGCAAAAACAGCACATGGGAAAAAAGCCTTTACAGAGCCACTGCTGATCTCATCTGAGTGCCCATCCTTTCATTAATTTATGAGGGAATTCTATTAGCTGGCAATCCAGAGGGTTTTTACATACTTCTTTCTTGGTCTGCTTCCTTTAGAATACAAAGGGTGAGTAACCGTAAAGCTAGAAACTAAAACAAGAACATAAGAATATTTCTGTTCGACTGCATTAGCTTTTCCAGGCTGTCACCACAGATGGAGGTGGAAAATGTGGCAGTACCAGTGAAAAGATGCTCCTTGCTTGGCAATATAAAATAATGCCAAATTCAATGACGCTGCAAAATAGACTCAGGAGATCTATTTCTAGTTTGAAAAGTGAATGAGTCCCAGTCCCACAGCATGTACCCTTGTGACTTACATGTTCATATATCACAGAAGAGACAGAGTAATGTATTCAATGTGTCAATCAAGCTGTTCCCCATGTTATTATCACCTATTTTCCACAGTACAATAGACTTCCAAAATGCACTCTGGTCCTGCCTAAAGCATGATCTGCTTCAGCTGTAGCCTCCACTTCCCTGGAGAGCCACCCCTCACCATCCTTCATCTAATGAGAGGGAGTTCTGTGGACACACCAGGGAGTTTTCTTTCTCTCTCTGAATTATTCACAGGCCTCTTCAGAATACTAAAAAATAGCTGACAAAGTCCAACTATTTCCTATTCTTGCACTTGCTCAGTCCTTTCCCCTTGTGCCAAAATCAACGTTATGGATAGACAAAAATTTTGCTTGTAGTTCTGTTGGCTCTCTCAAAGTCTGTCTGTAGTCACTTTAGATTCTCTGCAGAGTCAATCACTTCTTTCAGAAAGTCATTGGTCAGTACTGGATTTGGTTCTCGCCACAGTAAAATCCTATTAACATCTTGGTGTTTCTATTTTTAGTCTTAATATTAGCACAAATAAAAGCATTTTCATTTAATCTAGGTGAGTAAGAAGAAAAATAAGAAAACTGCTTTCTATTAATTTTGTTGTGCTTGGCACAATGCACATCTGTGACTACCCACATTTATAGGTCAGGTTCTATTGTGTCAAAAAATACTTGAAAAATCATATCTCATTTTTATGCACATTTATTTTAGGCCATAATATATTTAAATATTACCATATTCTATAGAAAATTAAATCTTTAAAGGAAACTCTGATGTTTGGTCATGAAAATGAGAGGGGAGAAGGGAGTGCACTAACAGTTTCTAGGAAGCTGGAGATTTAAATTTAGGTTTCTCATTGGAATTAGGCACATTGCTCTGCACACTGGGCTATCATCTGCTTTGCAACTGCATTTCATCGTCACTAGGAACTCCATTCTAGAACTACAGCACTTTCCTAACAATCCTGTAACTGAAAGTATTATGAATCTGCAAAAGGCTTTGATTAAAACAAAGTAATTTCTCAAGTTATTTCTTAATCAGAGAGCAAAGCATCTCCATTTGTTAACTTCTCAGAAATGTATATGATTTCCAGATAATGTATCAAAATGCAGTACAGTGAATATTCCTCCTTGAGTATTTCGGGTTCCAAAAATTACAAGAGCCAATGGGCTGTGCTGACAGACTTGACTTTAATCCAGCTGATTGAGTCTACCATGCCTGTTGATTCTTATCTAGATCACTATTGACCATGAAACAAAGTTCACCATTTAGCCTTTTAGAAACAACCTTTAAAAGTACAGGTATTTTGAGAAGCAAACAGAGGAAACGAATGAAGTGGCATGTAAGTGCACTAGTGTTTCAGAGGGTGCTCCAGGTGGAGGGGACAAATCCCACAACCATCTTGCTACTGAAGTGTTCCAGGCCCTTCTTAAGATCCAGATATCTGCAAGGTAGATAATCTGCTCTGGATTAACTTTATGAAATTTTTTCTAATTGAATGGGAAAAGCTTGGTCAGCATGAACATACAGCTTTGCATATCTATCTTAATAGCAGCAGCTGTGTCTTGGTGCAGGCACAGAACCAGAAAAATATCAGAAAGATCCATGATATCTTATGCACTATCATTAAATACAAGGCACCGCTCAATAAGTTTCTCTGCTCATCTGGAAGACACTCACAGGTTGATGTCAAAAAGATAATTGTTGAACTGACCCTGGAGCTCTCCTCGTACTCCATTTTCTTTTTAAGTACTGAGGTGAGAAAGGATTAACTGTTCAGGAGACCCATGATACCTCCTAAGGAACTGCTGTCACCTGTTCTCATTGAATAATGGTGCTTCTTAAGGCAAATGTCATTTCAATACATAAAAAGACTTTTGTTCCCCTGCTTATATTTCTTAACAACTCCTACCTATTGTTTTCTGCAAAGCCAGAAACGACAACAACTTCTTCAGATTCTACCTTCAAAACATTCTCAGACATCCCTAAAGGCTATCCCCACTTGAGGGCTGTCAGATCTATGAGATCCCAAAAGCTCTCCACACTGCCTTTTCTTAGAAGATTTTGGAAATTTTCCATTTCCTACCCAACACACAAATCAAAATTCCCATCAGTATTGCCATACCATGCCTCTTTCTGTAGCACATACTTCTATCCTTGATCTCCAGCATGTGGGTTTTGCCTGTTATTTAAACTTTTAGCTTTTCAGTTAGCAAAAGAGCGTTGGTTTGGATTTTGGACAGTTTCAAATTCAGAGTTGCTATTTAGCAAGATAGAACTAACAGCCTGCATTTTTATTGTATTGTTATGAGAAGAATGCACACAAAAGGTCAGTCTATTGCCCTGCTTAGCTCAAGTCTTCAGCTGCCATAGGTCTGCAGAAGCCAGAATCAGTCTCACTTCCATGGTAGAGTGGTTCACACCGAGTTCCAGCCAAGGCACCATCCTGGGGCAGAGAAGAGCCTTTCTCTGAGTATTTCAGCATTTCCTTTTCTGTCTGGAACTTCTAAAGCATCATAAAGAAAGAATGTAGTAGTGGCTGTGAAAGCTAAATGAAGCTTTTTTACCTAAAAATTACTTGGTGTGTCAGTCCTAGCTATATTCAGTACTTTTCTTATGGCTTGATTTATTTGAAAATGTGGCTACATGACACTTCAAGAACTGTAATCTAATTTCTACTTTCATTATTCTGGAGAAAAGATCAAAAAACCATTCTCTAAATGGATGTCCAAGACTCATAAGACAATGAAAATCTCCCTTCCATGTTTTTGTATAATTTTTTATAATGAAATTATGTTTTTTCAAGTGACTGCAGTTTTTGGGGACTGGTGCATGAAGGCTGGATGTTTTAAACTGACAAGGACTTACTCAATAGAAAATAAGTAGAAGTTTTATATATGCATTTATGTATCATAGACTTCCATACTGGCCAAGACTTTCATGGCCCAAGTAGATCAAGAATGCTCTTTGACATTGGAATGAGAAGTATCTACATACACATTGAAACTCCAACAGTAACAAGCTATGTAAGTGTGCACATGCTCACATGGATATATTTATTTTCTATAAAACAAATGCCTACATACTAAGTAATGGGTACTTCATTTAAATTTCTAAAGAATAAATGTTATTGTTGTGTGAGGAAATCCCAGAATGCTAGGAAAGTACAATGTAGAAATATCTGTATGTTGGCCCTATTCTGAAATTCCTTTTGAGTCCAGACTTAGCCATTGTTAGAGGCATGGCTAGCTGGACTTCTGATTTTATCAAATATTTTAATTGCTATGTCTTTAATGAAATTACATTTTCTGTAGAAGAAAAATTCTCAGGAATGAATCCAGTTGTGAAAATGAAGTTATATGATGAGCACTGAAAATAATCCAGCCTTTATAGGAGATGCTCTTAGGGTGCTCAGTGCTTAAGTATCACTGGTTGTATATGGATACACCAGTAGTGCAAAATACCAGACGGAATTTTATATACAGAATTCAGAATTCTTTTTTCAATTAAAAAAAATCTTTCATTGTATACATCGTATGTAAGAGGGTGACTGTATCCCTCTGTGCTTCTCCAGTTGAGTAGCATAGGACAGAGAATTTTGCTCACATTTTGAGTATGATTATGGCAGTGTCAGATTTTTATTTTCTGAAAATGTTAAAATGAAAATAAATGAGGTTATGCATGAGGAGGACTATCAATTATTTCCAGTTCCTTGGGTCATTCCTGATTTATTTCAGAAGACAGACAAATAGCTTCCTGGTTTTTACTTTAGAAAATTATTAATTCACCTAAGCATTTCAGCTGTCCAGCTGTAACTAATTTGTGTTACTAGTTATCATGGTCTTTTCTCTTTGTATAAGAGGAGATTAATGAACCATCTCATATGATGGATTTTGTTCTGCTGGTACTTTATATATATCCTATTTCAGTAACAGCATTAAACTTCTCTCTATAGCTTCCTAAACTTTCTATGAAGAATATATGCATGAATGAATAAATAGCACAAAAATGCTTGTAATAATGGTATTTGTGGCAAATTCTACAGAGTAAGCATCAGGAAATACTCTTGTCTCATCCTCTTGTTGTATGTCCCTCTAGCAGCCAGCTCAAGTGAGGTCATACGATCTGCTGACCAGCTGGCATTCCCACATCAAGTTTCTTTTTAAAAAGTATTATTTAGACTCATGCCAGCTGCTGCTGTCTATACATTTTACAGTCATTGTGATTCTGTTACCAAAGCAGGAATGTTAATTTAAAAATACTTGGTCTGATGAAAGTATAGAGTTGTTCAACAAATACACTCATTAATTTGGAGTATTGAAGAACTTCAAACACCAAGAAATAGGTAACAACTTTTAAATTCCATAACCAACACTTCTGTTTCATATTTATTAAATTACTGGAAGATATTAGCTTCCATTAATTTAAATAAAATATCACAGTCTGTCTTAGTAAAGTTTCAGTTCAAAACTACAGAAACCTCACAAACTTTCTTCATCTATCACACCTGTAACTCATATGAAAGAGCAACACACTGTAAAATTCCAAGTTACATCGATATCCAGTAGTCTGGAATACTGTATCCCTTTAAGTTCTGGATTTAATCAGAACAAACATAGAATCATAGAATACTTTTGGTTGGAAAAGACCTTTTAAGACTATTAAGTCCAACCATTAACCTAACACTGCCAACTTCATCACTAAATCATGTCCCTCAGCACCATGGCTACACATCTTTTAAATACCAATAAGGATGGTGTCTTGACTACTTCCCTGGGCAGCCTGTTCCAGTGTTGGATAACCCTTTCAGTAAAAGAATTTTTCCTAATGTCCATCTGAAACCTATCCTGGTGAAACTTAAGCACCTTCCCTCTTGTCAGAGAATCACAGAATGGTTTGAGTTGGAAGACACCGTAAAGATAGCCTAGTTCCTACCACCCCTGCCATGGGCAGGGACACCTCCCAATAGTCCAGGTTGCTTAAAGTCCCACCCAACCTGATCTTGAACAGTTCCAGGGAGGGGGCAGCCACAGCATCTCTGAGCAAGCTGTTCCAGTAGCTCATCACCCTCACAGTGAAGACTTTCTTCCTAATGTTTAATCTAAATTTACCAGCCTCCAGTTAAAATTATTCCCACTATCACTACATGCCCCTGTAAAAAGTCCCTCCACAGCTTTCCTGTAGGCCCCTTCAGGTAGTAGAGGGCCTCTATAAGGTCTCCCTGGAGCCTTCTCTTCTCCAGGCTGAACAACCCTAACTTTCTCAGCTTGTCTTCATAGGGGAGGAAATTCAACCATTTGATCATCTTCATGGTTCTCCACTGGACTCTCTCCAAGAGCTCTGTTACCTTCATGTGTTGCAAGCTCCAGAGCTGGACAAAGTAATCCAGGTGGGGTCACATGAGAGCAGAGTAGAGGCCATAATCATCTCTCCTAACCTTCTGGCCATGCTTCATTTCATGCTGGGGAGAATAAGGCTGGCTTTCTGGGCTGCAGGTGCACACTGCACATGTTTGGATTGTTACCAACAAACCCCTCTTACACTTTCACTTACTACTTGGGAGACCAACACCCACCTCACTGCAACCTCATTTCAGGTTAGTTGTAGAGGTCTCCACTGAGCCTTCTTTTCTCCAGACTGAACAACCCCAGTTCCCTCAGCTACTCCTTCAGACCCTTCACCAGCCTCATTGCTCTTCTTTGGACATGATACAGCAGGTTGGATCTGAAATGATTAAATAGAACTTATATGGCATTCTGCTCCATTTGCCTGCCTTGGAAATGCTCTCTTCCTAATTCTGCTTGGGCATCTTGCCCTTAACAAAGTCCCTAAAATACAGACACTGAGGTTACAAGAACATCCTCTTTTGCTTTCTAGATCAGCCCTCAGAAGCTGCCATCACTTTTTTCACTTTCAACTGAAAACACTGCTTTTTCCTTTTCTTGCTCTCTCTCTCTCTGGAATATTTTAGCCCAGTGGCTGTTATTTAACCTGGTTGAGTGTTTGGGGCAGTACGTGGAATGAAAGACATTACAGAACTTAACATTCTATACTATTGCCTCATACTTCTCTGAATAGATAAAATCATGAACACAAATGGCTGAACAAAAAACAAAAAAAAAAAAAAAAAAAAAAAAAAAAAAAAAGAAAAGAAAAAGTCATGAGAACTGAATATATGTGGGGACTGAAATATTTCAAGAAATATTTCAAGAATTGAATAATGCTTTCATTCTCTGTTTAGTCTGACAGATGACAATGTGTCTTGAACACTTCAGACTGAATGGTGAAGATGAAAAATCCATTTGAGAAATTACTTTTTTATTCCAAATATTTAACTTTTTGTAATTCAAGAGTGTGCCTAACTTGGGCATAATGTTTCTTTCACTTATGGCAATGCATAATTCACAGAATAAGTCACATTCAGTCACATCCTCCCTCCCCTCACATGATGACTGCAAGTTCAAACTGGTCTTTGGGAACACTGATCTTCAGGAAATGGTTTTTTATTGTAACTTCTTATTGTAAATTTCAATTATATTTGTAATTGGAGAAGCCTGTGGTTTTTCTTAGGATAGGGAAATGTCTAGTGTTTCTAGTAGGCAAAAAATCTTCAGACTTCTAGGAAATGTCCTATGCAAACTAAGACCAGAATATGAGACTTCTTGAGTGAAGCCAGCAAGCAGCGAACAGTTTATCCATGTAAGTTGCTCAGAGCTGTTCTCTTAATATTGTACTACTTCAGTAAATAAGACAATGAACTTTTACTTATATTAGTTTATGTCAGCCACTGTCATCTCTGGTGTCATCATGGTCTTCTTACAGGAAGCTGGGGAACATGTGTGGTTCCCTCTGCCTGGGACTAAGGTGGCTGCCTGCAGCACCCTTTGCACCACCAGCCCTGTGAGGACAGCCTCCAAGGTGGGCGAAGGGTAGGTGTCAGTCTTGTTCTCAGTTATTGCAGATACACAGAACAGCAGCCAGAATGAAACATAAATATAGTAGTTTGCCTTCTGAAACTGCAACAATAACGGCTGGAGAAAAATCACTGGCTCTACTAGATGGTCTCCATCCTTTCTACCCAACTAGGAACCTGTTTTATGGTTATATATAACATTACCACTCTAAAGATAACACATTAGACAATAACAATGACACGAGCAATGGTGTGTACAAATTCACAAAAATCTACCCAGAATGAAGGATTTTATATTAGTGAAAATGTCATATTTTTCAAATATAAGCCTGAATCACACCGAAACCAACATCTTCTTAGGTTTCTCACAGGCTCAGGAGTCCAAACAGATGTGTTTGGAAAACACACTTTCCATACTGTCTCTTAAAGCATCTTCCCAGATCTTGCAGCTGCTGAGTGAAATTGATATTCCAAGCAATGCCATCAGCTGGCATAATCTGATCCAGATGGATAGGTTGCTCTAAGGTCTAATAGTTCAGAAAGCTCTTTCAGGGATGCCCCATGACAGGGAATGTGTAAGTAATGGGAATCCTACTAAAGACAGTAGTTTTGAGGTCTTCTGGCTATCTTAAATCAAGGACTTTCAGACCTACTGTGGTCAATTTTAATGAAAATTTCCTGTAGTACAAGTAACTTTTAAAATTAAGACAAAGGAAATGTATGGAAAATTATGTTTTGCCCTTAATATATCATTAATTATACTCCTAGCAGATCTTCCACATCAAAGATATTACAGAAGCCATAAATGATACAAGTTATTTTAAGAATCCACCTCCAGTTTGACTAGGACTTGAATTTTCTAACATCTTACAGTATATCTGAAGGATGTATCTGTTTCAAGATAACATTTTTTATAAAAGAGGAGGCACTGCATTCACAAGAGTCCCACGGAGAGACAGATCACTTTGCTTGAGATATGTCTGATACAAACAGCTGCTTTTCCTTTGAAGTGAACTGTACAACAGGGACTGGATGAGTCAAGTTACAGAAATTTTCTTTTCTAATAAAATCAAAGCTTGACATGGAAAGTTATGACATGAACAAATGAGAGCTTAGAGCTTAATAGAAAGAATTCAAAGAACTCAGGGAAATTACCTATCTAGTTTCTGAAGACAATCAAATACAAATATATTTTCTTATGACCCAATTTTTAATGACTTAAAATTGCTTAAAAATGCATGGGTAGTTCCTGTTTTTCAAACAAAGACATCTCTAAAAACTTGAGATACTTTAAGTATTTCAGACACTGTTGCTTGTTTCATGTGATCAGTTTTAATGTGTTTAATAGTTTAATACCGTTTTACCATGCACCTTGCTGACACTTATAAAAGCACTAATGGAAAACTTTGTCTGATATTTCAGCAGCATACAAAATGGGGCAACTTGTCCCCCCAAAGGAAAATTTCTGCATTGAGTTAGGGACTTATAAAATAGCAAATTAACAACTTTTTTTCCATCTCCACCCCTGGCTCCACAACAGGAAGCCATGAAGGGACCCTGCCATGGGGCAGGGGAAACCATGCCTATGGTTTGTGCTTGAGTGGTGTCACAGGCCTGTGGTGCAGATCCATAAAGACTTTTCAAAAACCTCCAGCACTCTGAGTTTTGGCTTCACAGTGAGAGCCTGAGACCCCTTCCAGCAGAGAAGCAAAGTCCAGTTGGGCTGCAGACCTGGAGTGTGCAGCACTACCCTGGAAAGGCTCCTGTGGCTACCTAACCCAGAGCTGCAGACACTGCCTGGCATCTAGACACCTGGCCAGGCTCCAAATCCAGGTCAGGTTCAAGTTCTCTGAAAGTTTGTTAAATCTGAGACATTTTGGACAAGACATTCAAGACTCAACAAAAAGGCATTTTAAAATTAAATTCTTTCTCTCTGCTATTCACAACAAATACTAACTGTGACTTAGCTCATTATGTAAACAGCAAAGGGTTGAATTTTGGCTGCTTCCAGTACCTCTGGTCTGTTGCTCTTTCTGAACAGAATTTCAGTCTCTGGTATAGTGTTAACTAAGCTTCTTCCTCCTCTTGATACTCACGTGAATGGATCATGCTATCTGAAGTTTTTTTACAGTTATTAATATATATTACTGCCCACAAAAGCTTCTGACAGGAGAAAAGAATTGTCCCCATTTTGCAGCCAAAGGATAAAACATTATCCATGTTATACAGTTGAGTACAGGAAATCTGTGGATGCACCAGAACATTAACCTGGAGCCTCCATTCCTATCAACTATGCTGACCTTATAAGCTCTTTTTTTCCATCTTTTTTTTCTCTTACTCAAGCAGTGCAGTCTCAACACCACATTTTTGTCATTTAGATGCATGTATTTAATTATGAGTCACCATCCCAGAAGAAGAACAAAGTGATTATACTTCCCTGTGAATTTGCAGAATGTTTATCTGGTTAGAGATACATGAATGAAAATAATGCAAGAGCATATAAATAGAAAAGAAAAGCTTTATTGTGGCTTCTTTGAAAGTCTGGAATGTATCTCAGAAGACAATAAGGAAACCAAGAAAAATCTTTATTCCAGCTGATAAATATTTGTTCTCTCAAGTTTTTAATCCATGGCAGAGAAGGATAATGGTTGAATCTATTAGCTCAATTTTTATTTTAGACATAAGAATATTTTTTTAAGTAATAAAAAAGTTAGTTATAAAGATGTTTAATTAAACAGCATAGAAATTAAATAGGGAGTATTTATAAATGTCTAATGCTGAATTATTTTGAGAATTAACATGATCCTTAATGTTATTATTTAGCCAGAAATAAAACAGCCTTTTAATTTCTGTTAGCTGCATGTGGATTTGAAATAGGATTTCTTCCTACAGAGGTGCTTTTGAGGGTCAGAAAAATATAAAATACCTTCTCAGGAGATCTTTTTTTCTCACACAATGTCTCCCTATCAGATGAAGAGCCCCCAGGGGGACTTTTCAGATCTGTTTTCTGTGATTGTGGCTTCAGTTATGCCATACACCTCATAAGGCACATCTCCAAAATCGGAAAAACTTATTCTTAGTTTGAGAGAAGAAGTCAAAAGGACTTCCAGAAAAGAAAAAGGACCAAAGTGATGAACCGATAGTGGAGCATTTCCTAGGATGATACAGAGATGGAGGGCCTGAGGGTACTTTGTAGATACTTGGACAAGTTTTGGTGCAAGTTTAATTCCTTATTCTATTCACCCAGGGCCCTCTGGGGAGACACGCACATCATCCACGCATGTAGGGCGGGGGCTTTTATGGAGCTTCAGCACCATCCCTCCTCACTGCTCTGATTGTCTGTACTGCAGATAGGACATTCAGAAGCAGAACCTTTTGTTCTAGGAAAGAAAGGGCTACAGCAAGCCCTAATCCTCTGTTTGTGGCATCACAACAGTATCCACAGCAACTGTGATGTGATACAGAATGGAATGTGACTTCAAGCGCCTGCAGCTGATGAATGAGGAACAAAAATCCTGTTGTCATGCAGATACCCTCAGCAATGGCATCTGTATGAGGCAAATGAAATATATATATCTGAAATATGCACAGAAAAAGTTTGCTCTCCGGCTAGTGTCATTTCTGCCTCAGGGTACACTTCAGTCACCATAACAAAAGACTCCAAGGGATGGAGCAAGCCCAAGATGGAAGGAGAGTCCCTAAGGCATCTCTGTTAATCACTAGCTAGTTATTTATTTAAAATGACAGTGAGAAATATAACTACATCAATTTCCTACAATTTTCATTGTGTTTTCAGAGTTCAGTTATCATCTGTGTTGAATAAATAATACAGATGAGAAAACCAAGGAAGGATAAACCCGAAGTCTGAAGTACAGTAAACTGCTTAGGAGTTGGCCCCAGGGACTTTGGATTCATGACAGTTCTTTTCCCAGACCCTCCTCAGATTTGCCTTGAGAATATGACAAAAACCTTTTTGTTGTGTCTCTACAATACCTGGCACAATGGGGCCCTGGTCCATTCCTGAAGCCTCTAGGCATTGCTACAGTACAAACAAATAACAATAGCTAGCAGCCAAAGACATTGCTGGGAATTGCTTAGTAGGCAAGCAAGCTTCTTATAGAAGTGTGTGTTCTAAGCACGTACTCAGTTCACACAGCCCGGGCTTTCAGAATATTCTTTGTTGAGAAAAAGTAACTGTTGGAAACACCCCTTTGACCCTGAGTCAGGGCCAAGAAGGTGGAAGATATTAGAGCCACTTCTCCTTGCATATTACAACACTGAAATGGTCTTCAAGGAATTAAGGGTTGGACATGATGATCTCAGAGGTCCCTTCCAACCCGGACGATTCTGTGATTCTGTGAAGTATTCTGGGTGTGTGTGACCAAGGAATTCTCCAGTAATGTCACAGCAATTACATAAAACACCCATGTTTTGAGCAAACACACAGTATGAAATCTTGACATGACACATCTACCTATTTATGCGATGCATAAATAGATCTGACTGAAAAAAAAAATAAAAATCTACTTATCCAGGCTTTGGGTTAGTACACTGAAAACTTGCACCTGATTCCTGGCTCTGTCACGGATATTTGTATGTCCTTTGACAAGTCACTTTACCTATCTTTCTTTTCAATCTTAAAGCAGGAGAAAAACCAGAATGCTTTTTGTCTCACAGGCATCATGAAGGCTTTCAAGCAGGGTTAAAATTAAGATGCTGCTGAGATGAGGCCAAAAAGATATGCAGAATCCTAGACAAATAGATCCCTGAACTTTAGAATGAGAACTCAAATTGAGGTAATACAGAAAACAATTATCAGATCGCATTTCTTCTACTGCATTTCATATGCTAAGTGTGGATAAGTGTGGATGGGTCTGGTTTTAAAATTATTACATTATTTCAGTAATTCCCCAGATCCATTGATTTTTGCCTTTCTTCAATAGTTAGAAAACAATGACAGTTCTAATGAGTACAGATTATGTGACAGTTGAGAAATAATATTGACTTTTGAGAAATCCAGTTGTCTTTCTGTCTCCAGGTCCATGCCCAAAGGGAGAATATCCAACTTACTCTTTCCCAGATGCTAGATACATTTCACATCTAGTCTAACACAAGTTTTTTAGTTAAATGGCATCAGTAGAGCCCCTTTCTGGAGTGGCTTCAGTGCTGGGTGTAAGCCAGCACAGACAGGGTAGGGCTACACTGTGGTTCTCACACGTCAGTTTTGCCAGTGTTTTTCATATGAAGAAACTTCTGTCTTGACATTAGATTTTACACCATGACTCTTTTTTATTTTCATCTAGAACAAAGTCTGTAGACAAAGCCTTTTCTGGGCCTTCACACTGTAGACTTGATCTTACTCAGTCATTTCTTCCAGGCAAAGAAGTTTCACATAAGTAATTCCTTTTTGCTGCAGCTGCCATCCACTGGGCCAAAGAGATGAAAATGTGGCAAACATAATTTCCCTATGTCAGAACTGGAGAAACAGATGCAAGTAGGAATTGTGCAAGTTGCACAGAGCTGCATGAACTCAGCTGTAGAACAGGGTAGCAGAATTCTTATTCTAAAAACTATTTTTAACTATCTTGAGCAAGAAAGTCCTCACATATAAAATTGGGAGCCTTACTCATCCTGTTTTCTTGTATACCAAGAATTTCTTTAAGGCATAAGGCATAAACAAATAACATTTTTTCCCATCTCACAGAAAGAGACACCAAAGCCACAATTCTTTTCCCAACAGTTAGCTGCTTTCCTATCCAGATATTCTTCCTGTCTCCTGCTTATTTCTTTCAAAACAGTTGTCTGACATGACTGCTTTCCCCCTGGTATCTTGCCTTTCTCTGTAGCTATCTCTGTCATTTAGGTTCTACACAGAACAATTCAAGTATTTACAGGATGTTCAGGCAGCAGATGGAGAACCTGGTTATCAACAGAGTTAGGTACATCTGCAAGGGTGATGGTAGGAGTAGGGAGTTGCAATAGTTCTGTTCTGTCTGAGGGTCTGCCCCACTGTGTACTGGAAATCTTTAACACTTCTGCCTTCTAGCAGTATTGGTCTCTCAGATCAGGAGGAGGAGATTAAAAAGTATGAAAAGGAAGTAAGGATCCAACCTGTCTCTTAGACATGGAATTGAAGAGACCTGAGCCTTCCCCACGGAAGTAAGGGCATAGCAGTAGCAACAGGCACACAGTGCAGACATTTAAGGGGTGAGTTAGGGTGTAAGAGTAACTTTAGCAGTTTAAAACACACAGAGCTCTTGAAGATTTTTTTTTTTCCAAAGTCAGACCCAATTACAACTGTTTACAGAGCCCTTTCTCTCTCCCTCAGAGACTTTGGCTGGATTCCCATCGTTTCCGGGACCGGACCCAATTATGCCACTGACCACAGCATTCTGATGGCTTAATGCAATTCCATGGCTAGGACAGGGAACTCCCAGAAACAAGAAAGGGCTTGATTTGCTCCACACTGTACCTGGAAACAGCTCCCAAAGCAACATGTTATGCCAAATAACTATGCTTCAGAGTAGCCAATTTGTGCAATTCTAGATTAAAACAAAGACTATTCCTTATCTTTCCTTTTTTGAAAAGTATTTTTTTTTCCAGGTAAAAAATGTTGGCAGAGTTTCCACTTGGCTGAGATTTCAGAGCTTTGTAATCTTTGTCCAAGTATTTCCATGAACACAAAGATAGGAGGCAATTAAAAGGTGGGGAGGTGGAGAAAACAGGTCACAAGAGTGGAGGAGGATATAGCAGGTTAAATTTACAAAGTACTTGTAAGTATCTGTGAAACTTTCAGTTCTTAGAAAAATACGACATTATCCCAGGCCTGACCTGTCTCAGCAAGTCTGCTCACTCACGGTGGCAAACAAAATTGTTTGACATGCACTGCAAGATGATTTATTGACTTATTTCATACAATCATTTCAGTTTGCATCAATGCTAGGAGGAGTGTTGTGTTATTCACTTTTTTCCTTGGTTCATCTCCTCTTAATAATCAAGATTGCTATGAGCTTTTCTGCTATTTATAAAGTGCCATAAGTGGATAATATTCAAGTAAAAAAAATAGAGGACAAAATGGAAACTTTTCCTTGAAAATACAGTTGAGAGATATACGCGAGTACAATGCAGTTCAGTAAGTACAGAGCAAACACAGTGGCATGTGACAGCTGCAGAAGGAATGCTCTGTGGAACAGATAGCATTTCAGGAGGGCTTAGTCATAACAAAGTGAGGTGAGATTTGTAAAAAATTGTATTTCTAGTAAAACCTTTGGCAAACTCTGAAAAGAAGACACTTCGAGGGACTAGAAATCCAGTCACTGGCTAAAATTAACCAAAGTATGTGCAAGTCTGCAGGAAAGTAATTTTAGCTTTTATGCAATGTTATAAGAAGAGCAAAAAGGTCTTCAAGGACATGGGGCAACTAGGGGAATTTGAGAGTTTTCAGGTCTTCTGATCAGGTTATATAAATGTCATCCCATGGATGTTTTTCAGGTGGGCATTTGCCAATTAACCATACCAAGGAATCTTCCTCCAAACATTTCTGAAGTTACTTTTGTGTTTTACCTGACATGACACAGCGCTCTTGTGAAGCTGTATCACCACCCCTACTGTGGTCAGAGCTTCATGGTCAACTGCAGCATCTCAAAATCTAATGCTATCACACAGCTTTCATTTTTCTCATCTTGAAAGTTGGTCTCACAAAATCAAATAGAAAGAAAAACAGCATAAGACAAGTATAGAAGACACACAGTATAAGACAAGTAAGAAGCAGACAGTATCTTCTCTGCCATAACTATGTCCCAATAAAGTTTTAAACTGTAATTGTAATATGCTTTCTCCTCTGTTGTTTCTTTTGGTTTCTACATCCTATTTTGCTTACTCAGCACTCACCCCCTCCTGTTTTCACCTTCCACTCTAGCACTCAGAAGCCAATACCCTGCACAGTCTTAGGTCTGGCCATCAGAAAAGGATTCAGTTAGTCCAGTCCAGGATTCAGAGCTGAATATCTTGGAAGGCTAGGCCCTGAAGGCCTAATGCTTAAAGAATGTATCAGGTTTTTTCCAGAAATCAGGAAATCCTCTGAAGGACCCTGATCCAACTAAGCACTTAAGTAGGTGACTTACTTTAAACATATGAGTCTCCTTTGTTGACTGGAACAAAAATATATCTGAAGGTATACTTTAGGCCACACAGGAAAACTGAAAGATGAGGCAGGAATAAAGAAGAATATTCTGATTGGTAATTACATGTTAAGAATATTAATTCACTACTGGTTTCTCAAGTTAATTTACTAACAAGTAGCATTGAAAAGATAATGTATACTTAATAATTTTCTACTGTCTCTTAGATGTAGATGAGCTAAACATTATGGATATCTGAGAAGAACAAAGCCTGTCACTCCTTAATGATTTCTCACCTTTTTTCCCAAGAGAAACTAGCTCATGTAGAGAATATGGATTTCATTTCCTCTAGTCTAATCTTGAGGATTTCCAGTAGGCACAAGAATATTTTTGTCATTATAACAGTGACAGCATGAGCTGCTAGACCCTAGTTTACAGTACTGCTCATCTGGATACCACATGGGCTTGTGCAACTCACCATTACCCACTATGCTGGCCAAATAATTTGTCACATGGAAACTGCTTGAGATGGAAAAATATAGATACACCTTACACTCTAGAGAAACAGGATATTTCTTCACTGTACACTTGCTACTAATAAAGAATCAAGTTCTTCATGTTGTAACATTCCCCTAAGGGGCTGCCTGGGAGTGATAAGCTCTCTCTACATCTTTATTCCTGTCATTTTCTTTTCCATTTCTCTCTCTATGTCCAGCCTTTCCTTCTCTTTCTACCCTTCTTTGCCATCACTCCTTTTGTGCTTCACTTAAAAGCAAGAAATACTCTTGAAGTTGAGCTCTTGCACACTTCTACTGTTAGTAGGACTGTGTCATTACACTTCTGTGTGACTAGAGGCTCCTATGGCTAAGGCAACCTTCATGTGCCTTCACAGCTGCAAGGCCAAGTATTGCAGAAATTTGTCAAGGAATAGTTAACAAAGAGGAGCTTCATCTTTCTCACTCCCAAGCAATGGTAGTTAGCTTAGAGATTGATACTAGCAGTGTCAATTCCTTTAAATACCCTCTAATTTTTAGATAGTATCATAAAATTTTGGATATTTCTAGTATCTACAATTGTGTTTACAGACTGGGGGGGTATGGAGGGGGAGGGTGTTGGTTTGGGTTTTTTTCTTGTTTTGGGATGTTTTTGTTCAGTTTGGCCTAAGTCACTATATTTAGAACATTTTGTGTCCTATTCATTGTTCTAGTGCTATTTTATCAGGTATTCTAACAAGAATAGCCTTCCCAAACCATGCTGCTGCCAGCCTGCCTCCCCGCCCTCCCGCTGTAACATCTGTGGCCTCTTTACTTTTTACAGCCAAAACCAACCACAGATTGCAGCTCTCTGGAACAGCAGATCTCCATCCACTTCTTCAAAACTCAACAACTAAAGAGGTGGAAGACACAAGTTAAAGGCTAGGTGAGGGAATGTTACCCTATGTGCATCACACCCAGTTTGATGTGCCGGGATGGTGCACCAACCCACACATCTAGCTGTCCCGTGTAGGTAGCTAGCCAGCACAACTAGCCAGCCCACACACCTAGCTGACCCTACATGCCTATTGCCAGCACGGTCTCAGGGGATGCTCTCTCTTGCCCAGTTTACAGTGAAGGGAGCAGGTGCTGATCACTTGGCAAACGCACATTGGGAGAGAAGGGGAAAACTGGAGGTACTGTAGAAACTGACTACAGAGTGGGAGTACTGCTAGCTAGAGTCTTCATAGTGTCTGCTATGTAAGAAGCAAAAGCTAAAAAGACCCTGACATGTCTCATTTAGCCACCTAAAATTATGTGGGGTAACCCAGTACAAGTTCTTCCTTGTACTGGCTTTTGTTTTGTAAACATTTAGGGTGTTTTGACTTTCTTCCTGTTGGAAGCTCCTTCCTCTGGCTGTCATGGAGTTCAGCCATGAGTTTGCACTGGGTATATTGCACACATACATACCAGAGAGTATTTGTATCTCTGCTTCAGGTGGTTATATTCCTTTCTGTTTGCATTTTTGTTTTTCAGAAGCTTTCATGAATCTGTCAGGGGCCAATTTATGGGACCAATAAAAGGCAAGCTCCAGACTTTAAATGGTACTTCAGGTCAGAGATATGACAATTCTTTTAAAAGACCACTCTCATATTAATTCACCTTTATAAATGAAACCCTGAGGCAACAACAGTCCACAAAACTCAAATGATGATTCAAGATGAGACAATGGGTCAGTTCAGGTTTAAGCGAATATTAACGTATTCTATTTATTCTTCAAACCCTTACACATACAGTGGAACTTGTTTTTTGTGTGCACTACAGAATTGGTATTGTGCACATTGAAAGACTTTTTTTTTTCTTCTTCCTGGTAACGGGGAATCTATGTTATTTTCACGTTGCAAAACTTGTTCCACAGGTATGTTGTGAAATTTTATTGGGCATCTTACAGTTTGTGATTCATGTCATGTAAATGTTGTTCAAATCAGCTTTGTGCTTTAACTAATTTTTGAGTACTGAATTAATGTGATTTTTTGTTTGATTTTCCTGGGATGCAAGGATAATATTACCATTTAAAAAGTCAACACTAACTTTTTCTTTCTCTGCTGAGCTGGCAAGAGTTTTTACGTCACAAAATGTATCTCTGGGTATTCTTTAGCATCTAATACAATAGCACCCAAGCCTGGTTGTCTTAATTAGGTGCTTATGCAATAGAAGTTACTCAAAAGAGAAATACTACTTGTTTTTACCAGAAATTTGTGTTTATTTTTTATACTATCAATGGAGTCATCCCAGTAATTGTCTGATTACCATGTATTTTGAATGGGTAATGTCCACTACCCATGTGAGTTTGGCACATCACACTGACATGCATCATGTCTGAGTGCATAGCCCAAGAATATGTACAGACCAAAATACTATCAAATGCAATAAGTGCTGTCAAGGATCCTAAGTGAAAGTGAAAGCATCTGTTCCTCTATGAACATTTAAGTCTGTTTTAATTTTCCAAAGTAAATCATGCCAGCTATTTCCAGGCCTCCCTTGCTCTTTTTGTAAGTGAAAAAAGTCACCAGGTTTACTTGCTAAAGAAACTTTAGATAGTTTTGTAGTTGAGGGTGAAATATGTCTAAGTACAGTAGGAGTTGTTGAACTGTCAAGAAGAGATCACTACATGAGTTAAAAGAACCTGTCTAAATTCTTCACTTATCTTTGATTGTCTCTATGTGTATGTGTGAAATGCAACACGACTGGATAAAACATGATGTACCACTCATCCCTCCTTTTTTTTCTGAGTTCCAAGTAAATAAAAACTCTATTTAATTAAAATCTCTTAGCTGTATTTTAAAATTGCCGAACTCATTACTGTGTGCTAAATGATCTCAGTGATTGAATTAACAGCCTTTTCAGTTTCATAAGCAGCTACACCTCTGGTCAAAATATACCATCCCTAATATAATTAACATCTTTATCTCCTTTTCACCACTTCAGCTGAAGCACTGTGCTTGTAATAGAGCCATTTTACCATGCTCACTCCAACCACAGCCCATTATCGTAAGTATCTAGACCACTTTACAAATGCTAACTATTACAACTATTCTTCATGTCTGTAATGGCTTCTACATTTCTTGATTCCAGATGGAGCCAAACAGGAGCACCAAAATGCCACAAGAAATGCTTTCTCAGTAATATATTTGGGCATAGACCTAAACCTTAATTTTAGGAAAATCAAGCTGTTTGGAAAAGCAGGCAAGCTATTGTGTTCTGCTCTTCCGAAAACGAGCTCTTATTTCTTTGAGGTTTATCTACTGCTGTGCTACTAAAAAAAAAGTTAGTTGGGTAAAAGTTAAGGTATGTCTAAACTGGCATCCCTTACAGAAATTAAAATATATTCTATATATTCACAAATCATTTCTTTTATACAAAAAAAAGTTCAAAGTTTGGGAAAGGTCCAAAGGAGATGGGCAGAAGCAGACATGTCTGCTATCTCTATTGCACTGGCAACACAGTAGGGGTGGCTTTTGCCCAGCATTTAGAGAAGCACTAAGACAGGACCTCAATATAGGCAAGTGGTCCCTGCTCACCTGCAGATGGGAGGGAAGAGTGATCACTGTCTGAAAGGATTAATTTGAAGACACAAACCTATCTATTTCATGCTTTCAGAATGCTAAACTCTGGAACCTCGTGTGTTCCTGGGCTATGCCAGGTCACAGCAGGCAGGAGCCACGCCAGGCTGTCTGAACCATGACTGTTTCAGGTCAGTAGGTATTTGACTTGCACATACCTGAACTAATGTGAACAGCATTATAATCACTCTTCTCCAATAAGACTAGAGTGTGTGTTTTTTTCCTCCACATGCACACATTCCCACAGGGACCAAACCTTTTTCTCAGTATGTACATAAGACCTGCTGCCAATATATGAGACATAGTGAGTGAGTTAGTGGCAGAGAATCCTATTTATACATCATGTACTCATATATAGATACACGTACGTATGTCCATATGAGGAGGAGTTTAAGCAGATGAATTGCAACATTTTGTCAAGATTCATTTACCAGATCCCAAAATATTTTCACAGTCAGTACAAAAACATTGTACTTATGTCAGAATGATCCCTTGCACTTCAGTCAGACTTGTAACTTGTGCTGTGCCTCCATTGGATTATGTGGCTTACCTACCCCAGAATGTTAGCCCAAGCTAAGATTAGACTGGTTGAAGAATGCATAGGTTTAATACTCTGCAGGCTTTGGCCCGAGGAACATCACTGGTTTTATTTTTATGTTAAATGAAGGATGATGCAAAGGAAGGGAAAAAATCCTACTCTCTAAAAACAAATCTTTAAACAAGTAAAACTTATTACAAAATTCCCAGTTAAGCAGTATTTTGTCTTTAAAATATCCGTTTGTTGAAAATGAAACTCTTCTTAAAAGTAGAATAGCTTTAGCAAAAGCTGCTCTTCAGGATGGAAAATTTGATCAAAACCAGAGAGAGGATAAGCTCAAAGTGCTTGCCTCCCTGGTGGGCAGTGCTTTCAGGCAGCATAAGAGACATTGTGATTCAGTCAAACACTTGAACCTCATCCTGATGTACCCACCTGTTTTTCCTGCTCACTGGGATACAGTTTGTTTTATTAGTAGTGTCTCCTATTCTTTTTTTCTTTGAAATGGTGCATATTTTTCTGATACTAGTGAGGAATAAATATAGGCACTGGCAATTATTATGCCGTTTCTCTGAAGAGGACAATGTTTTAAGCATAGACTTCAACAGAAGAATCTATTGTTTAGTTTCAACAGAAGAATCTATTGTTTAGTCAGCAAATGGGTAATTATAATCTAATTAATCAAAACTGCTTTTTAATCTGAAGAGGATTTGCTTTAGAATGGAAAAGTATTGGGAAATAAAGTCAACTTCCTCCCTCCCCGAAGTTCTGTTTTGCTCAGACTGAACCAGAAATAATTAATTTTAAAAGTTCAGAAATTGTTGGTGAACTCTTGTTTCTTCCACCTCTTCTGTGTTGTGTCTGCACTTCTGGGTTCCAGATAAATCTGGAAGCAAATGCAAAATAATAGTCTCATGGCATTTTGGCAGGAACCTCTGGAATTCCACACAAAACAGCTTTTTCCAGACTCAAAGCTGACTTTAAAACAGCATAACTTCAGCAGTTCTGAAGGATATTTATTTTTCTGAAAGAAAGAAGTTTTCATGTACCAATAGGCATGGTTAAAAAGCATGCTCATTTAAAAAGCCATGAAGAACTGATACAAGAATCATCAAGATTTTGGGCGGACAGATCTGAGGCCACACTGTTAGTCCTGAATGTAGCTCAATATTGAGGATATTTATATAAAGAACCTTTGTTTTGATCTTATTTCCAGTGTGAATCTAAACAAAAGAATCTTTAAAACTGCCAACCTGCCCCACCCTTACTCTATTGATCGAGCTGTCTGTAACATTTATTGCCAGTACACATGCAAACTTTAGTTGCTGTCACTACAGAATAGTTACCGAGGGAATCTAATCTATACTTTCACATGTAAAATCAGCTTCAAAACCAAAGTCTGTATCAAGATTATATTCTAGGGTGATAAAGAGCATTTTTAGATGAAAATTAAGGTTCTTCAGCCTTCAAAGCTGAAGGTACCATTATGTAGCAATAAAAATCTTATACAACAGTGAGGCAAAAGGGTCTCATGTTCTGCTACCTGCCTACTGCCTGAAGTGGTTGTTCCTATTCCCTGGGATGGGGAACAAAGGCAAATTGATTCTAGCTCAGCTTCCACATTCATTTTCTAGGTGGTGTAGGCAAAACATTTATGGTCTCTGTGCTTCATATTGCCATGTGTATATTCAGCATAATTATACAAATTTATGTATTTTGAAGGATCTGAGACCTTCCATATTGGTATGAATGCTGGGTTTTCATATATTTTTACATGATCATGTGGGTTTTTACAGCACACTGTTAATAATTTTATTAAATTATCTAGATGTGGAAAGCATATTTTGATTTGTAGAATGCCTTGTATTTCCACTGATTTCAATATTTATTGTCTTTCTGTTGCCACTGCTTGAGAACTAAAACAGCTGGTAAAATCATGGCTTCACTGAAGACAAAGGGATTTTGGCCTGGCTCTGTGCTTAATAAACAACATATTCTGGTGAGAGCTGATTGATTTCTCCCAAAATGTTTCCACTGACTTCATTCTGAGTATTTAAACATATGCAAATGGATTTGACCCTGCTTCTTACATGGTCCCTAAAGGTTATGCAACAGTGACACCAGTCATTATAGAACTCATGTTGTGTGCCAGTGACCATTCATTCTTTCACTATGTTAACACAAAAAATTCTACCACAGAAAGCCTGAGCAGGATGAAAGCATAAGTAGAGCCCTTGCCAAGGATGGCACTAAATGGCACCTCTTTGCTGCAGTACCACAACTTATTTCATATGGTCACTTGCAAACACCACCATTCCTGATGAGAATCATTGCAGTGCTGCAAGACCCAACACATTGATCTTTAACAACATGTAATGCTGTGGGGAGAGAACTCATTCTGTCTTCTCACAAGGGTGCCTTCAAAAGTAAGAGCTCTCCTGACCTATAAGTCAGGAAACTAGGAAACTTAAACCAGAATCACACTTCAATGGAAACTAAGTGGATTCAAATTTTTAAAATGTGCAAAGCAAAATTGTAATGCATGTTTTCAGTAACTCAGGTGTCAGCCAAGATTTCTGAATTTCACATACAAATGTTTGATCTGACATCCAATATTCAAGCAACAGTATTAGAAAATTATGTTCATTTGATGAAATGTTCCAAAGAGCAAACCTGCTCTTCTGAAGGTGATATGACACAAAGCCACCAGTGTCTTTATAGCCCTTGGTAGGGCTATATCTACATGAGGGAATGCAGATGAGTGACTTAAAAGCATATTTGCTTACATATATAACATGCCAAGGGTGTATATGCCAATAGACTAACATTGAGGATCATGGAGGATCCTCAGTTCAAAATGCACCAAAGAGAGGTTGCAGAAATGTCTTGAGGACCCTTACAATACATAATCCAAAATACTCCATTAAGCATATTAAGTGGCTCCAGCTTGCTGAAGAAAGCATCTGAAGTTATTTTTTATGCTGAAAGTTCACTTAATGACAATTTAATATACGCACTGTTTGCAGAAAAGGCAGAGGAGCCTGGATAAGAATATGTGCCCTAAAATTCTCTACAGGTATTAAACCTTTCAATCTCTGCAGCAAAATGTCAACCATTCTATATAGACACAGAACCACACATATGTAGACATGTAAGCACAAATTTCCCATCCAAGAACCAGGTACACTAATTCAACTTACTGTTGGGGAAATGAGCCTGCTCATGCTTTAACCTTTTGCTGTGGGGAGGAAAAGAAAACTTCTCACCAGGAAAGCCTATTAGGACGGGAAGAGGACTGCTTGGTCTCTTGAGACAGCCACATTTGCAATTTTTATGCAATTTTATTGGCAAAAGATCACTGTCCCTCCCAGGCCAGAATGGTTTTCTTTGCCTAGTGAGGTGTAATGGCAAAGGACATTTTTCCAGTCCCCACCCTCTCTAGAGTGACAAAAGGGGTGTTCCTATCTTCTCTCTCATGCCAAAATTACTTACTGTAATTTTACCTTTCCTACAAGAGCTCAGGTCAGGCTCTTCCTATTGATAAGACCTTAAGTGATGTAACAAGGTTCTGATATGAAGCAATACACACCTTTCTATTTTACAGTATCTCAGGCCCATATAGACCAGTAGCAACAAACCACTATAATCATCCAGTCTGGTCTCTCCCCTCTCTTTTTACAGTGAATTGCCAACAAGACTCTCTTTTGCAAGCATAAGAGATTAAATGAAGGGGAAATATTCTAAAGTAACAAGTCCCTGAAAAAAAAAATAATTAAGAAGCCTCTTGGATTGAGTTGCTGTGAAACTGCTGGCTCCAATTACTTTCACTCACAGCCCATGCTGAGCCAAGGCTCTAAACCAGGGTGTGGAGGGAGGAGAGCTCACTGCAAGGGATTTCTGCAGGCAGTGTAATTGCCTGGGACAAGCAGTGACAGCTGCCACGTGCCTACCTGAGTTTTAGGTGTACAAAGCGTGATCAGGAGGCACAGTAGGTCAGGAGGAAAATCTTGGCTGCTTCATGTGTCCGTGGAATAGAATGGAGCTTGATTACTTGATTGCTTTGTTCCTGACCTCTGGGACAGTACCCATATGTAGCCTCAGCTGAAGCATCTCAGTTAAATTCTGAAATTTGGAAGGGGGAGGGGCAGGGGATGTGTATATGCCAAACACCTGAAGGCCCTTTTTGCAGTGAGAGGGTCGTTGCATTGACTTAGCTAATGAATCTAGAATTGGTTTGTACTAAATCCAGTTTTTACCTCTCAGGGCTGTTTGTGTTTTCAAATGCTGCTTCCTCAGGTACATGGTAGCTGTGTTTCTAAAGGTTTTTTTTCTTTTCTCTTCTCCCAAACAAAAGACAGAAGCTTGATAATGACAAGACTCCAGCAGCTGAAGCCCTTGGCTGTCTGTGATTTAATCTACCTCTTTGTGGTGATTTTTATGGGAACTGTCTTCATGGCTAACACTCTGTCCTTAATAAAATGGACAGAATATTTTCTCATTAGAGCACATTCTTTCAGAGTAACTGTGGGAGGAAAGACATTAAAAGAAGATTGTGTAACCAGAACCAATTAAAGGCAATATCTTAAATTATTTAAATTGCAGGTCCCTTTGCCACTAACACAAATGGGGTTAGAATAGCAGTCCAACTTTCCATTGCAATTTCCCTCTTCCATCCTCCTGAAGGAAGCATCCACTTCAGTATATCCTTCTAGAGGTGTAAGGAACTTCCTTATGTTGAAAGGGGTCCAAAGAGCTGTGCAGACTGTCTAAGCTGTGGGCACGATACAGCTCTGAGGTTCTTCACATCCCCATTGTAGCTTCTGTCTCTGTCTCATTAATGTGTATATCCTTGGTAAACAACTAACAACGTTGCATTTGTTTAATTGGGCATGTTACATGCTAAGGGTTTCTGATCCATGAGCATATTGCACAGAACTGAAACAGAGCTGAGTCTTTTCAGGGCCACAGAAAGTTCCTATCCCTGCTGGCACCAGCCGGCCCGCTGGTGCCAACACTCCTGCTCACTTCTTTCATGACACAAGAAGTGTCATGAAAACTTTAGTAACCACACGCAGTCAGGATTCTAGTTTTGTATTTCATTCCAAGCCCACCAGAATTTCAGAGCTTCTTAGGTCTCAGAGCTTCCTACAGAGCAACTTTTTTCTGTGGGTGTTGAAAGTAGAAACTGTGGTGTTTGCCCCACCTGCTGATTGTTTATAAGTTTAGAAAAAATTGGCAGATAGAAAAATGTCAGCAGGCGTGTCTACCATTCAGACCTCATCATCTGTTTTGGTCCATTCCTGTTCTGCCTATGCTGGGAATATTTTTGAACTTAGAACCACTCCTAAATTTCCCCATTTGTGTTCTTCACTAGAACTGTGTTGTCTCAGGTAATTTGTACTCTTTCATTCCATCATTACAACAGTGTCTTTCTTGAGTTCCAAACTCTGTAAATAGTTTTGATATTTTTCTTCACAAAAATATTTTCCTACCACTTATGTGCTTTAGCAAGGAATTAGTATTTTTCCCTTCAGGCTCTGTAATGGCATACATCACTTTCTCCACATCTACTTGCCTGTTGTGCTACGCAGCCACGCAGCAGAATTTGTACAAAGGCTCTTATGCTATAATTCTGTTCTGTGTTGGTCATCATTTAATTTTTTTAACATATGCACTGCTTTGTAGTGACACAAATTAGCCCTCCCAAACTGTGTTGGGAAAGATTGTTTTCTGCTGAGTAGCAGAAGAGTCTTTATAATTAGTTTCTTCTGATTTTTCTATTACCTGTTTTATTGGTGTGGTTACCTAATCTCTGGGGATTAACTGATCTGCAGACATGAATGACAGTACTTGAATGTTCCTCAAAAGACACATTGACATTGGCCTAGGTTATAAGAGGGTGGCAACTCAACTTTTCCCAAATAATGTGTCTTTTCAAGATGTCTCAGTAACTCCACAGATGCAATAAATAGTGACAGCATTGTGGAAACTGGTGCTTCATTCAACACCTGAACACATGAAGGAGATCAGGGAAGCTCTGGTAAAGACAGACAGATCTGCCTCTACTACCACAATGCCATAGCTTTTTAGCTGCATAAAACTTCTGTTCAGGAGAATCAAACTAGGGCTGGTCACGTAAAATTCAATGTAAGAAGCACTAATAAAAGGAAACAATTTTCAAGAAAATAAGATTCACCCTAAGGCCTGTTATATTATCTTCATAGTCCAGTTGTTTCTTCCCTTTATATCAATATAATTACATTTCTTCAAGTCTACCCAAGGAACCTGACACATGGGACAAAAAACAGACTCCAGCTGGCAATATGGAGCTACTACTTCTGACATTTCCAGAGTATCTTCTATTTGATTGAGCTTTTTATAGTAAAGCATTGTTTGGAAGTCACAACAGTTTTCAGTATCAAAGCAGTTACAGAAAACCAAAAGAACATTTTTTCTTCTTTCAGGTGAAGGCCTTCAGGGCCAAAAGGATCCATGATGAATGAAATAAAATCTTGGATGTTACATTTTGCCTCTGTTTATATTTTGGTACAGACATAAGAAACAGCAAAACAGAAACAAATCCCATAACTTCCCATGTACAAGCTCAAAATAAACACAAGAATCCCAAAATACTGTCATCTCATAAACAATAAGGTAGTATATAATGGGTCAGCCTTGCTCTCACACAGAGTAGTGGTGGCATTTCCGTTGACTCCAGTGGGAATGGACTAAGGCTAATATACTCCAGGAACTCTGAGAAATTACTTGGAACAAGACTTCCTATGTCAGGAGCTCATTAACTGTTCTTAGTCCTAAATGAGTTAGGCATTTCAGTAACATCTCTCCCTTCCACACTCATTAAATCTGTTAGCAGTATTGATAGTATTTCCTTCAGAGCTGATGAACCCTGTTTAAAATTGCTAACTAAACCATGTGCCACCTTTAAGGATAGCAAGCTAATATTTGTCATTTTCCAGTGGTTGGAAAACTGGCTTTCCATCAAAGGCATGTCCTAAAACATCTGTGTATTTTTAAAACTTGTCCTTGGATTGCCATTATACATTTCATTAGGGGAATGTTTGATTGGCTCCAGATGCATGTGATAAAACTCCATGCGTATACACCATTTTTATTTAACTTCTGTGTGGTTTAAAAGTTTGGCTCCAAGAGCATGTGTTCAACACAGCAGTTACCTAAGATGAGAGGCGCTTAGTCATTCACAGGCCATGAGGTGGCATCGGACTCTCTCACTCCACCAGCAATGTGAATTCTTTCATTTTTAGAAAAACAGTCATATGGATGAAGACACTATATTGAGGGGCTCATTGAAATCTAGTGCAAGGTTAGCCATATATTCCTTATACATGTTCTATGCACCATATTTGCTGCTCTTTTTAATGTTTGTCTGTATGCCAGAAGTATAAAGGATAAGAGAGTGCTGCAATGCCTCGAGTCAAGGAAAAGGCATGGGGGATGCTCAAGATAGGTGCTGAACTATGCACATGTTCCTGTGCTTAGCCTGCTGTTAGAAATCAGGTCCAGGGAAGCCAGAGCTTTCTTTCTCAGGGTCTGAGACACTGTGCCAGGGAGCTTGGGTTCCTTCCAGGGATGGATTTCCCCACCATGTTCAGCCCTTGGAGGTTGCCCAGAAATCATCCAAGAATAGAGCAGTAAAGTGCTGGTGAGCACACAGAACCCAATTAATTTAAAATTGGTGCTAACTGAATTGAAATGGCCACAGATGATTTCACCATGCATAACCAGAGGATGACAGCACAGAGTTATACTGCATGGTCTGTGAGATCTACCAATGTCTGTGCAAGGGCTGGACATTGGAATTCCTCATCAAACAAGGCCTGGCTGCAGAGCCTGGGAAGTGTGATGCAGATAACCACATTCCGGTGGCTTTCACATTTGTTAAACCTGTCTGGACTTAAAGGTGGATTTTAAGAGGCTCAGAGTTGCTCTGTGACAGTTTTCAGCTTCATTTTAGATAGGTGTAACAGGGACCTCTGAAGCTGTCCAAACTTCCAGTGAAACCATTTGTTTGTTTTCAGTTTACTGTACAGATGATATACATGGTTATGATGTTTCTTGTCTTTGTTATTCTCCCCACTTCAAAAATATTTTATCAATTCATGTTCCAAAAGATGCCTGGGTGTTTGCAAGTTGAGAGGAATAATCTTCAAAATATTATATAAGAACTTATACTTTTATTTTGTTGCCTGAGGAAAAAAAAAAGAATATAGCTCTGGCTTATGTTCAAACCATAAATGTTTCTTTTAAGAAAGGATTTATAGGACCTTAACACAATATTTCTTGAAGATGCTGACACCTATAGAAACCTGTTCATAGCTCTTGTAGGGCACATTATTTAACAGTGATTGTGTTTTATGACTTCTGACTTGGCATGCTGTCTTTTGTATGTTTTACTTTTCAAATTCATGAGTAAGCAGCACTAGGGATAGAACCCAGAACCTTCAAGAACTGAGGGACAGAGATTTCTGTGTCCCAGCCTGAGTTGGCAGAGTGTGACAAATGCAGTCCCACCTGCCCAGACACTGTAAGAAGTGATACAGCACTTGGGCAGAATGACAGGAAGCAGAATGTCAAGCTGGTCTTGGAAAATGGAGCAGCAAAAGGCAAAGAAAAGGCTGCACTGGAGAGTGGGTTATTTGAGAGTGGCTTTGGGGATTGGTTGCAATTTAAACAGTCATTTCAAGAGAATCAAAATGAACCGGTACAAGCACAGATTACAGAGCACAAAGCCACAAAGGAACAGTGCTTTGTGCTCTGCAAATAGACACAATTATCTTTCCTTGGAAACCAACGGAAAAATTAAGACAGAAAATATAGTTCAAGCTTATCCAGTAGATGCTGACAATTTCAACTATAAATAAATGAAGAAGAGGTCTTAGAAAAAATGTTTCAGAAAGAAAGTGGAAAAAAATGCTACTGCGGTTGTGTACATTATTTACACGTACGAGGTTTCTGGTCTGGTCTTATCTCAGTTGTAACCCATGTCAAGAGAGCACATGCCTTACATGACTGTTTGCCCTCACATTCCTAGCAAATTCCAAACTCCTGTTGAGATCAAGGGCAATTTGGGCATAGAATAAACACAGGACTGGATCTGTGTTTGCAAAATATGCAGGGCTGTGTTACTACCAAGTGTATTAATTTACTAATGGTTAGAGAGCAAATAATGCAGAACAAGGACATGAATAATTTTTGTTTCCTTCAAAATTGCTTGCTCTAATTTGTATAACTTCTTTCAATATACAGCAATAAAGGAGACCTCTGAGCCATTTCATATCACTGTATTTCTCTTTCTCAATTAAATCAGAAATTTTGAGCATTTGTCTGTAGGATGGGTAATGATGCAGTAAGAGTTAAAAGTAATATTAAAGGAAGGGGGAAAGCTGTCAGCTATAGCATGGCTGGAAAAGTTACGTTCAGGAAATCTCTTCAGAGGTTTAGAAGAGCCAAAGATGTGCTGTCATGCATTTTAATAAATAGCAGAGACCTATTTTATAATAGCAGAGACCTAGTCAAATTTGCTGGAGTTATTCAGGTTAGTTTGGGCCAGGCACAATAGCGTATCTCATGGAAAGCAGCACCTGGATCAATATAATATAACTCCCACCATAACAAATAATTTAATGCCTACAACTCCAAGAGGGGCTTAAATTATATAAGCAGATCCAAGCACATTTAAATCTGTTAGTGTGTCAGTCTCGAAACACTATTACAAACTGGTCAAAATTCTGCAAAAATACAGGTCTCAGATGTCAGACTTCTCATTCTGCTTTTTTTTTTTTTTTTAATTATTTCAGCTTCCCATTTGTTACTTGGAGCACTGGGTGCTTCTAGCAGGGAGAAATAATGCTGAAAGGACTGAGCCAATGAGCAACAATAAGACAGCTAGAGGCAGATGACTTATATGTTGGTTTTCTGCCCATTTATGAAATGGTCTTTATAAAGAATGGGCCAGGTTCTCAGCTGATGCATAGATCAGCACAGATCCGCTGTGAGAACATGGTGCTTCATGTCTTCAGATACTTTTAATGTACTTTGTTCTTCACTCTAGTTCAACAAATCTTGACTGAAATTATCTCCAGCAATTTGTGCCCCATCACTGTAAATTTGAATGAGTTGTTAAAGCAAAAAAACCATAAACCACTACCTCCTTCACAGAAAAGTAGCCTTGGTGGATTGATTTAACAGAAGTCAAGTTCACATCTGAGGACAAAAGGCTCAATGAAACTGTAACTATGCTTTTGTTATACTAGGTTGCTGTCTCTGGCTGGATTTTGACTACATCCCTCATAGGGGCTGTAAGCTATATTCAGCTGAGTTTCCTTTGCCACAACCAGCAGCTGTTGCAGATTTCACTCTTGCCCTAAATGTGATTGGATTTAGGAGCTGATAAATGCTCTCCTAGGCTCCCAGTTTAGACTTCTGTGACCAACTTCCCAATCATTCTTTCTGCCTTGCTGACTTCTGTTGCTTGTTTACATTCCATAAATACCACACTTCTTCCCAGCCCTGACTTTAGCTGTAAAAGTGCTTTACAGCCCACTGAGGCTAATCCTATCTCACATCTGGCCAGATGCTTAAAGGAGATGCCAACAGAGAATGTCTCCTACGAACAGCTTACCTAAATGCATTTAATGAAAAGATTGGAAGAGAGAAACAAAGCAAACTTTCATGCAAAATAAAAAACTCCGGATAGGACAATGTGAAGAAAAGTACAGATGTGACAAAGAAAAACATGAGGAACATGAAGCAGTTTCGTAAAATGTGCTCTTGCCATTTCTTACACTATGAAAGAGGTACCTCAGCTCTTTGATTACCACCTTCTCACTCATTCTGCTTTCTCGTGTTGTACTCTCCTGCAATCAACAGAAAATCAGGAGAGTCACATATTATGCATTGGTTTTTCAGCAGATCACCAAAAATCACAAATGAAATCTAGTTGTGTTCCAAAGCAGCCACAATACCGAACTGTGAACAGAAGGCATGAAGATGTGACATGGGTGCTGCCTTTCTCTGAAGCCTCAGGCATCCAGAAGTAACTTGCTGGATCATTGCTTGAAATTTTGCAATTGTTGGTATTGAGTAAGATGCAAAACTGTATCATGTGAGGTGTGAGAAGAGAGTATTAATTCTTCATTCACACACAGAATCACACAGAAAGTTAGGGGTTGAAAGGGACCTCAAATGATCATCTCGTCCAAACCCCCCTGCCAGAGCAGGGTCACCTACAGGAGGTCACACAGGAATGTATCCAGGTGGGTTTTGAATGTCTCCAGAGAAGGAGACTCCACAACCTTACTGGGCAGCCTGTGCCAGTGCTCTGTCACCCTCATGGTGAAAAAAATCTCATGCCTTTACCACAGACAAGTGGACATATGGGAAGAAAAGATGAAAAGGTGATGCTGACTTAATGAGAGAAGTAAACACATACGATATAAGTCTCTGAATTGCTGGTCATTTCAAGGAGAAAGGAGTAAGTCTGAACAGTTCATTTTTCTAAGTCCGCTATAGTAAAACAGATTAACAGCCACACAATACAGCCATCAGCTGAATTTTGGTGCCTTGAACTCCGGGTATTTCATCACCCTAACAACTCATCATGTAATAGGGAGACTGAAAAGTAAAGATACTTACTTCCTAATACTTCTAGAAACTCAATTTTCAGGCTCTCACCAGAAGCTAATTTAAAAAGATGAGATGAAAACTACTTTTTTTTTCAACTCATCCTTAGACATTAATTTTCTTTTCATTCTGATGAACCTTTGTTTGGTTGCTGGATAGAAATTTTGCTATACCTTCCCCAACACTAGACCAGTTAAGCCTAACTTTTTCTAGCTCCTAAGAAGAGTGAGGATGGGACATTCTGTGAATTCTTTCAAGCATGAAATCTGCAGCATGATTAAAATCTCCTGCTGCTGTTTAAAAAAAAAACAACACCCACATGGGGGTTTAGCTCCCCCAAAAGCACTGCAAGCAGTTTTTAAATGCATTAGAGTCTCCACCAAAAGCAGGTGCACATGTATTTATAAAAGCACAGCTGAGTCTTGCTGGTCCTGCTACTTCAACATTAAGCAGTTTTCCCTTTAGAGCCTTTTGAATAGCAAGACTCAGCATTCCTGCTTTTGTGAGAATAAACCTGTGTCATGCCTAGATGGCTACCTCTTTTCAGATGCTCTACCACAGGTGTGGGTAAGAGTATCTCCTGGGGAAAAAAAAAATTAATTTAAGAAACATTAACACCACTGCTCATCTGGATAGATGCAGTCACAGAAACAGTTGTGAGAAAGGGCAAAATGGATCCTTTCATCTGTGCTTCCTGATGACTGAAATAATCAAACAATCAATCAAAATCCTGATGATTGAAGCAATCCTGATCTTGAAAGAACTGTGTGTTCTATTAGAGCTCTGTGATCAACTCTTCTCAATGGACATGAATGTGTTCCTCAGGTACGAGAAGGATGTCATATGAATACCAGTCTGTGTCACATCTCTGCTCTTCTGTTAACATACTATTGCAGAGAGACAGAGTAAACCCCTTGCACCCATTCATGCTTCCTTCCTTGGAAGTGAGCAAACATTTCTACAGGAAAAGATGCTTTTATAAACCCTCATTTCTAAAATAGTTACAACCAATGCTTTCAACACCAGGAAGATCCAGTCTGAAGGGTACTAAAAGCCACTAGTTAATGGGTTCACCTTGCATTTTAAGTGGACTTGTGGTGGCAGTTCTGCAGAGCTCTAGTTTTTTCCAGTTGGCACTTGCAGTGGGATCCCGTTTCAGATATCACTGTTTCCTTTAAATCTCATCATCACATGTAGCATTGCCTGTACTCTTGGCTGTCAACAAACACATCAAGGGAACCTTACCAGAACCAAATTTCTTAACTCAAGAAATCACAAAAGCTTTTTTTTTCACTGTGACCTTACCTGTAAGTTACAGCTGTCCATATACGTCAGTGCTTCACAGGATTCTTTCTGACGCTTAGGAAATAATTTTTCTAGATACAAACTTCAGTTACACATGGCTTGCTTTTGATTCACAAATCTTTTGATCTGATGACATATTCTTGCTTGGATGTCATGCTGCAGGGTTGAATTCAGCTTAGAATCTGAGGTATATATAAATCGTAGACCAAAGAGACCTGTTTTGTTCCATCTGCTTATCTTACTACTAAGGCTGAGTCATGCTCCATGGCAGATTTACTATTAACTACTCATCTTATATTAGTGCCAAAAAGTCTCAGAATTGGGGCTTTACTGTGCTGTGCACTACACAAGCAGATGGACAGTCCTTATCCAGGAGGCAAAAAAAAGCAAGTCAGTGTGCACAAGTACTGTCCTTGTCTTTCTTCTGTCAATAGTGAAATAATAGTGGTGAAATAATGGCTCCTCTTGCTTCCCAGAAAAAAATTCAGAGTTTCATCATGTCTGAAGGGCAGACTGTAGAACAGCAGCTGTTGTTGCAAAGGCAGAGGCTATACAAGCTTCCATGTAACAAGCAAAAAAGGACCTCATCTGCAAGGAAAAGGTATCAAAATGACAATTACAAAAAAAAATTACCGACAGAGAAGACTGTTTTGTATATAAAGAAGAGCCATAGTGCAGTAAAGGTCCTCATACTCTGAAGAACTCTCTTAGAGATAGAGCTTTTAGAACATCACAACGGGTAAGTGACGATATTGTCCTTAAGCATCGGTTTCAGTATTGTATCTGCCATGATTCATATCTTTAAGACTTGTACGTGCTGTGCTGTTAAACATGGTATGTTTGACTTTGAGGATATTATATCCTACTCAAATACCAGAGAAATAATAGCTGAAATCAGTTCTCTTTACACAAATAGAGTCTTTGCAAGCACAATGTTTTCAAAGGGCAACAGCTACTGGAAAGAAGAATTAAATAAAGAATTAGATTAAAAGAGAGAATGCAGGGAAAAGATCAAATTTCTGACTTGAATTTGGCATTCTGCTTCATACTAAAAGTTTATTCATTCTCAATGGAGAGTTAATGTTTTCTGAGCCAAACTCTCACCAACTGCTTCTAAAAAGCTGTTTTCTCACCCCCTGTTATCAAGAACATATGTAAGGCCATGCCTTCTGCACCAGTGTTTTAACATGGAGTCCATTATAACACTTGCAGCCTGGGAAAGCCATTGCAGAGGTAACAAGTTACACTGCAAAAAACTGTGAAACTAGGGGAAGAGCAAAAGCAAGTGTCTTCATTCCTCTCTCTTACCATCTTCCTTCTCACTGTCACACTAGTGAGAGAGAGAAGGATAGATGAAGTATAATTAAAAAAAAAAAAAAAAAAAAAAAAGAAAAAACAAAACAACTGAATTAAGAAGGAGCTGGCTGAAATGGGAGGGAGAAGGATAAAGAGAGGACAATTTCTTTACTTGGAAAGACACATATGGGAAACGGACACAGCAGAAACAGATGTTGATATATAACATCCTCTCATCATGATGCAACTGGCTAAACCTCACCAGAGGTCATGCAGCGTAGGAAGAGTTTTCATTTTCATTTGGAGAAAGATAAAGGTCACCACTGAAACAAACTAGCTGCAGGAAACTTTCCTGTCTGTGTTCCTTTTGCCAAATCATATTTAAAATGAGGCCTGGCTCTGCCAGTGAGGCCTGGATCTTGTTTAAGGGTGGGACCTGAAACTCTTGTCTTGTTTTTTTGTGGAGACTTAAAAGAAGCAAATGGCTGTTTGGGATATTTTTTTTGTTTGTTTTCATGCAAAGCCTTTCCGCATGCTTGCTGGCATTTTTGAGGAATATAGCATGACCAAGGAAACTGAGTAGACCTTCTGCATGCAGGAAGCCCAAAAAGGCTGAATAGAAGGATAGATCAGAGACAGCAGGTACCACAGCCTTGTCCAGGAATAGTGGGAGCTCTACTGATGGGACAGGGCTCCTGCAGGTAGACATAAAACCAGGGTAGAGCAGTTGCAGTAACAAGTGAGAAATTTACTTAAGAAGTGAGAAGTTTCCCAGCTTTAAATGACTCCAGAGATTTTTACTGACTTTTTTAGGCAAACATTTTCCTGCCACATAAACCTCACTGCTGCAATCTTATCCACCTCCTTAAGGTGTACCCTGAAAAGACAATGAAAACTCAATTATATATAGAATGCCTTTTAGCAGTGGTCCTTACATATTCTCCAGAATGTAAGGGTGGGAGGGACAACTATATTGTAGGTGTTTCGAAATGGAAGACGAACAGTAGAATTTTGCTTGACTGTAAAAAGTTTCAGAAAAAACTCAGTTACGAAAAAGTCGAATTATGCAACAATCCTGAGTGTGACCTTAGGCAAATGTTGAATTTAAAAGTATTAGGCTGTATTAAACAGGCAGTGATTTTAGCTTATGATAGCCTGGAAAAGGCTAAGAATAAAGGGTTACAAAATACCATCTTTTTTGTTTATTTTAATGTTTTGGTGTTCTGCAAATACAAGGACAAGTTTTACTGTCTGTATCAAATTGCAGAAATGTATGAGATGCAAACACAGTGAGCCAGGCCCAGAGCTATAATATAAAGAATGACCATGTTTCCTTATTAAAATAATTTACTCTTTACTGCTATTGTTTTAGAAGCATGGTAGATTAGTGAATTTATAGACTTGCTTTCAGAACATTTTCAGATTGTAACAACCCAACTTTCTCCTAATATCCATTCATGCAAGTATAGCACAATTGTTTTTAGTGTATTTAAAAGAAGCATTTGCTGGAAAATGGAATTTATGTTCATATGTTTAGTGTCACAGCTCAGGTGCAGAACTCTTTCTGAGCAATTGTAGGGAGATGTAAATCAACATATACTTTTCTCTTTCTTATCCTTCATGTATCTAGTACAGAGACATAAATCCCCTAAATAGGTACACCTTTCTAACCTAGAATTGCCAAACGAAACACATCCCTGAGTGGAACTTGAGTTCAGTGACACAGTAACATGGTCCCTGAACACCTCAGATTATCAACAGACTGACCTCTTAGCTATTCTTGTGAGCTTATATTGACATACCCAGTGCAATCCACTTACTGATCTGCAATTGATGGCAACCATGTAGCATTAAGAGAATCCAAAGAGGAGGTCAGAAGACTTTAGAGGATATTCCTTAAAACTTATCTGTTCCTTGTTCAACTTTTTATATCTTTCTAAAACATTTCCAGATAAACTCTTAATATAGATACATAGAATGGTTTGGGTTGGAAGAGACCTTAAAAATCATCTAGCTCCAACCCCCCCTGCCATGGGCAGGGACACCTCCCACTAGACCAGGTTACGCAAAAAGCCATCCAACAAGGCCTTGAACATTCACGGGGATGAGCCATCCATAACTTCTCTCAGCAACTTGCTCCAGTCTGTCACCACCTTCACACTAAAGAATCTCTCCCTTAAATCCAAACATTTCTTCCTAATATCTAACTCTACCCTGTTTCAATTTAAAACCATTCCTTCTTGACCTCTCACTACACGCCCATGTAAAAAGTACATACAGACACACACACACACAGATACACACAACACACACATACACAGAGCTTTTCTGTAGCCCCCTATCCCCCTTCAGGTACTGGAGGGCTGCTGTGGTTTCCCTAGAGCTTCCTCTTCTTCAGGCTGAACAACCCCAACTTTCTCAGCCTGTCTTCATAGGAGAGTATTTCATAGAATTTGCTCCCCTGTACAAGTTACCTTTGTGCCATAGTTGTCCCTACTCAGTAGGGACTGTGTATTACAAAGCATAAAAAGAAATTTTAAAATATACTCAAGACAAGTTCCTGGGAAAATCTCTAGTGTTGAGGGACATGCTGTGTGTTTGCTGAGGGTCTGGAGATGGAAATTACGCAACAATGGACTAAGCAAGAGGTATCAAACAGAAACAAGTTTCTGTTTTTAGTAAGCTGTTAAACTTTCCATTTACTCTCAGTGTAAAAACATATTTAGTTTGGGTTTTTTTAATAATATAATAATAATCACTTGGAATTTCCAAGTGTATTCCGTGAAAAATTGAAGTACCATCATTAGATCAGACAATGTGAAAGGCAGTCCACTAAGATGATAACATGTTCACTGTAATTTTTCTCTAATAGAGGGTCCTTGTCCCAAATTAAAAAGAAAGTTCTCTGACAAAATGAGTGCCATCCATATCTGTCTAAATGACACAAATGGCAACCACTGAGTAAGGTAGAGCTTCCTAGGGATGACTTGGAAAGAGCTGTTTGTTTCTTCTTTGGTAGCTCTATCAATTAGAAGATTTTCTTTAAAAAGAAATTAATTACCTTGCTGGAATTCAAGAAAGTAGTCTGCTTCTCCCCTACAATATTATGTTTGCTTTCTTTCAGGATAAAAATGAATAGTTTACTACAAAGAAGAGAAATCCTAATTGGAATACTCATTCTGCAGTAGCTATTTTTTGTTTAGCTAATGACAATTATAGTATTAATATTAAATATAAAAATAAGGAAGCACTGCACAGGTAAGAAGAAAGACAAATAAAGTTAACAAGTGTTAACAAGAGCCACAAGTCAAAGATCAAAGTCAGATTTCCTACTGAGCTTTCTAGACAAAAAAGTATCTGGGGCTTTAGGACTATAGAGGCTGTTTTTTACTTGTTTCTGAGTTTTGATACTGCATGTAAAAAATATTTTAAATTATTTTGTGACATTACTGGCAAATATGTGTTAATATCTAATATGTCTAGTGACCAAAGTCATGATAATATACCAAATGCATTTTTTAAAAAATTAAATCCATGAGAATCAGAAACAAAAGCATTTCTAAGAGGGTAACTGGAACTGAATTATAACAATAGAATAATACAGCAGAGTGTGTCCAAGAGCAAAGCCCAACCAGAGAAAAAATGAAGAAGAAACCAGATTCAAGTCCATATAACAATAATTTTATATAGTATGATGAGCCAAGTTCATCTCTGGAGTTCCATGAGTGTTGAATTTGGCTTTAAGCAGGATTCTTATTTATGGGGAATTCAGCTGATGAGGAAGAATTATAACAGTACCATTTTTAAATGAAAGCTAACATCACTCAAAAATCCAGGCTTCAGAATGTGATCTGAATCATCAAGCTGTCCGCATCCAAATGTTCATTTTTGTTGGATTCAGGCAGTAAAAGAATCTACTTCATTTCATAATGATGAATATGCACATGTACACGACTGCTAGGCTATTTGTTTATGTAAAGCACCACAGGAGCAACAAATCACCTATAGGAGATATCTACTCTCCAAGTATTCATGTTCTTCTACATACGGTGCTGTATGGAGAACAAGAATGTTTCCTAGATTATTTGATGCTTTTACAGTGTTATACTTAGGTATTTGTCTATCAAGGTACATGGAAGTTTATCCCATCATCAGGATGTATGTGCACACGTGCTTTTGTCTCTTACTCCTCCACCCCTAAAGAAAGAGGCTCATGCTTCTACTATGCTTCTACTTCAATATGAAGCTACTTTTAGATCTGAGACAGAATACAAGAAAAGCTACTATAAACATATAAATAACCATAGGGCTTGTAAAGGTTTAAGCACTGAGACTTGCTCTTTTGTGTCCACAGAGTACCTCAGAGAATGAGGCCTAGCGCTGCCAGGTGATACTGCAACACAAATAGAAGTGGATAGACACGTCAAACACACCAATTTACTTCAAAAACCTACAAGGAAAATTTAAAGCCTTCATATAGTTAAAATTTTCATCTGTAGAGAAAAAACAGTGCTAGAAATACAGACATTACTTTATAATAACTGTTGGTTATGGAGGGCATACAGCGGATAAGGGTGAAGACAAGGGAGAGGAGGGACAGAGCACCCGCACTGTAGGGAGCTTTCAGTGGGGATCCCCAGCATCTAAAGGGATTAGAGCCACTATTGCATGTAAGTGGGTCCACATTTTACTCACTTAATCAAAGAAATGGAACAACAGCAATGAGAAAACAGAATGGTAAAAAGCCTCTCTCTCCCTTAGAGAAGATTCCCCGTTTGGATGTGCAGAAGACGACTGCAGAAAGGCCCTTTCAGCAGCAGCTTGTGTCCTGACTCAGACTTCCAATAAGTCGGCTCCTCCTCTCTTGCCTGGAAGCAATGCCATCCCAGAGACAGACAACCCTGTATCACATGGTCCCTTTTATTCCCACTATTAAGTATGTTTCAGTCTTGGTGGAGTCAGTTTTTCCTCAGAATTTCCACTCAGACAAGACTGAGCAAGCTCCCAGACACTACAATACTCACAGCCATCAGTGCTAGCCAGCTGCAGTAAATCCTGCCCTATTCGGTCAGCTTATTATTGGAATAAAGCATCAGCTTCATACTATCACTCTTTGCTCCTCAAGTGTATAATTACAAGTCAACCATGGGTCACACTGTTACCATAACACCAAAGAACAAAGAGCCTGATAAGAGCCAGCAGAACGACTCACACTGATTTTGATGGGATTTGCCTCAAGCCTTCAATAACTAACATATTCGAAAACTAGATGCAGGCCACAAGGTTAAATCACATGAGGAGAAAACAGGAGAGTGTCTGCATCTCAGACAGTTGTTTAGTAAGCCATTTGCTTTTTGATATTTCAGTCTCCATCAGAAACACAGGGGCAGAGGTATGGTGTACTTCATGGAGCTGTTAAAAGGCTTTATTCATACTGATGATGCATTTTGTGGAGCTCAAAGGAATTGCACTGATGAGTAATAAGAATAGCAAAAGAAAAATAAAGCTTCATGAGGGCCTTCCTCTTTCAGTTTTTCACTCAGTTAAACTTCTAAAGGCAGTCACAGTTGCTCTTTATTAAAGGCCTCAGTGTGGGCATTGGAACACCTTTCTAACACAGTCATAAGCAATGGTGAAATTGTCAGGCAGAGGCTGCCTTCCCTATCACATCATCTAAAAACAAGTACAGAGGGACCCCTCAGCCATCCAAAACCAGTCAGACAACTAGCACATCAGCAACAGAATGAATGACAGCATATATAATTTATTTGTGGTTATGTATTGATATGAGATTAACTTTTACCTTATGGATTTTAAGCCACAGAGGTGATTCAATTTTCCCAGCAACAGCTTTCAGACTAGATAACAGCAAGCTGCAGTAGAAGTAAATTAGGGTCTAAATGAGTTGCTTTAGTGAACTTTACGCTTTGTGCTAGTGTATGTGCACATATTTGCAAATGGACTACCTAATCCTTTTTTTACTGTCTGGTACTCCCTTGTGGCTCTGGAAACCAGTATTTTCTTTATACATTGTATTCTTGGTATCCAGCATAGTTTTCAAGTTCTTGAGAAAAGCTCTCTACTTCAATTCTCCACATTACATCACTTTCCAAACATTTAAAAATAAGAATTTTAAAACAGGAAGTTGAAGGTGCAATCTTTGTGCTGGCTTGACCACAAATAAAAATGAGAAAGTATTGGAAAATCATGCTTTTCATCAAGCCATGGAAAACAGACGAAGGTCAAATCACAGCTATCATAGCTGGAAATTCTTTCAGACATCCTGCAAAGGCAATACATGATTAAATGTTGTGGTTTCTGGCTGTTTTTTCACTCTGGAAAGAGATGTGACCAGTCCTGGGTATACATGGACAGGAAAAGGAATATAGTTCTGCACTGGCATTCAGTCATCTGTGATCCATTCACATGCTCTTCCTTGAGATTTACTGGATATTTTAGCAGATCTGCTGAAGCCTTGAAGGTGGAAAAAGGGACCCTACATTTTAGTCCTTACTGCCACCAGCATGGTCCCACCCACTCCCTTGCAGCTTGTCTGATGCTTTCAAGAGATGTTGCATTCTGTGGACTTCAAATAATCAGTGTGTGGCTCTGTGTGTTGCCCCTTTTCTTGGGGTCTTTTAGTAAAGCCTCACATTTTCTTGTGTCCTTCCTCTGTTCAAATACATCCATTCAGTGATCTACTTTAACACTATCTGCTCCATAACCCTACTGCTAGCTGTAGACAGGCTACATAAAACCCTTGTGTGCCAGTTTGACAGAGGAAAAACTGCTAATATATAAAGCAGAAGGGCCTTGGGGCAAAGCTGAAGAGCCTAACCTATAGATGTTTATGCTTAACCTTCCTATACATTTTATACCCAAATCTCTGTCTTCCTCTTTTCCCTCTCTTGTTTACTAATAACATTTTATTGAACTAGAATAAACTTCATGACTATAAAAGATAGAGTTATGTTTGGCACTATTCACATTTAGCAAATATTCAAAACAACCTATTTGCTCTTTTGTGCATCATCTCTGAAGATAAGTATTTTGTCACTCCTAGGAGAGGGGACATGCAGTTCTACACTATACACACTACAGAAAATACTGCATTTGTGTTGCCAGACCAGCTAGCTAAGTAATTCTAAATAGAGAAAATTAAGGGATTAACACCAAATGAAATTATCAGAAATAAATTCTTGCTAATACTGAAAATATTGCAGCCATGAAAACCTGCTATACTGGAACAAGATGCAATAATTAAGTAATAACATTTGTCATTGTCACTTCAATATTACACAACTGGCTCAGCCAGCTCAGTAAAGCTGTGGGAGACATTGAAGTCTGAGCAGTTACAGTCACTGTGGACAATACTAGGTACACAGCAGGCAGTCTCCTAAAGACAGACTCCTCAAAGTCTGACCTTAGCTCTGGTGGCCAAAGACCTATTGAGCAACAAAAGTAAAATAAATAAACAAATAAAAAATATAAAATTGTCTCACCTTCACCATGTACTTTCATTGCATATAGTCGCCACTTGACTGGAAGAACCATACCTAAATGGTATCAGCATGAGGGTATCTGTTACAAGGCCCAGCAGCAGGACCTTTTGGGTACCATCACTCAGGGAAATCAAATTCATTTCACAGTGGCAGAAGCATTCCAGCTGCAAGACTAGGTTTATTTGTTTATTTTCACAACTCTCACAAAGGAAATCCATGAAATTCTGTATTGGAGGGAAAACTTTGCCAAGATCTAGCTACAAAAAAAAAACCCAAAAAAACAACCAAAACTCTCCGGACTGTGTGTGGCCTCATTCTCAGTGGTGCCATTGTTCATTAGATGTAACTAAGGAGGAGGCTGAGGTCCATAAAAAGCCAATACATTTCTCTTATCCTGGGGCCACTTCTTTGCCAGCCCAGCCCATCCATAGATGAAAGCAATCCAAGAGCTCCTCTAATCTATACCAGCTGCTTCACCAAAGCCCAGTGTCAGTCAGGAACTGCTGCAGCATAATCCAGCCAGGTTCCCTTCTCTATCTCCCCCATCATAATCTCCACACTTAAGGCTGTGAAAGCTCATCATGTAGGAAGATGACATGCATCAGGTAGTTGTGCCTAAAAGGATCACTCTTCCAGGGAAACTTGGCTGCTTCTCATCCTCCTCTTAACACAGCATCAAGGAGAAGGAAATGAAAGAGAGACCAGTCCAAAATCTCTGTGCATACCCAAATATGTTTATTGTTACCCATGGCTCCATCTCACAGTGTTCTTCCTCAGAAGCCTGCAGAAATTGCCTCCTCATGGCTAACAAGAACATGTCCCATCAAAAGTCATCATGAATCTTAGGACACCATTGTCCTCTAGGTATTCTAGTTGCTGAGGACCTCAGGATTTATGAGAGTGATGAACTCACAGTATGACTTAAAATTTAAAAAATCTGTGTGCTAGCTTAGCACAACTTAACAAATATAAATAGTTTACTATATTCCAAAGCTGGTTTTGGACCGCAGCTATGAGGTACTTCAAATCTGCAAAAACCTCTCCTTGGAAGGAGGGGAACGGAGAGAGATGGGCAAAGCCTGTCTTTGGTAGTCAAGTGCCAATATTTTGGAAGCCCAATGCAGTAAACTTGTTGTTTCCTGCTTACAGATCTGGGCATGCAAATCCACATAGCGTTCAGGATTCATATCTCCCTGCCTCTGGAATCTACAACTTCAGCTCAGTAGTATGCTTGTTACAAGGGGAGAAAAAAAAAAACAAACAAAAAAGAAAATAGAAAAAAGAAAAAATAAAATGAGAAGAGAAGGAAAGGGAAGAGAAGACAAGATGCCACCAAGTGTGCTGAAATTTTAGTCAGAAAGAAATATTTCTGTGCAGAAAGTTTCTGAAGATGAAAGGCAAACATGAGGGGTTGCAAAGTACAGTGGACTCTTGCATGTCAGTAAGTGATTTATTATCAAATGGTTGTAACTGTTAGTTTTAAGAAGTGATCAGAAGTTGTGGGCGTTACAAGATATTAGAAAAAGGCTTTTGATTCTTTTGGATGTTTTGTGAGATCCTCTTTAGAGTACTCAACCATATAAAGAAAAAAAGCTGGCATTCATGGTAGGTGGGCAAAGGTTAAAAAATACCCAACACAACACAACAACCAACCAAACAAACAAAAACGCCACAACTCAAGCACAAACAGAAAACACAAACAAACCCACAAAAACCTAAAAATTTCCATAACGACTTTTAGTAAAATGTTGTTCATTATCAAACCTTTAAAAACTTGGCAAAATGCTTTTAAAATTCAAGCTTTCCTTTTTCAATTTCTTCAGTTTGTTTTTTGTCCAAAAATATTTTAACTGAAAAAATTACATTTAAAAAAAATATTCTTTTTATGGAATTGTTCTGTATATAAGCTCCCTCAAGTGTGCATAGTCTTCCCACCCCCCCTTCCTGTACAGAGTAAGAAATGGAAACAAGGAAATTTAACTACATACAGAATTGCCAGGTGTTAAATTTATAGCAATTAGGATGGGAACCCCTATACCCAGTACTGCTTCCCACACGAATGCTTCTCAGTTGGGGTGGTGCATGGAGAAGGAGCTATTCGGTATTAAAATATTAATTTGGCATTTTAACTACATGTAATTATGGATATCTAGCAGTCCAGCCTCTTTAGCTCAATTTTTCTGCTGTGACCCTTAATCTACAGAAGTGGCATTCAAGTGAGATCTTTGTTTTAAGATGGATTCAAAAACTGTTCCACTGTTTTCCTTGCCAAACAGCATGTCAATGGGCTTTGTGTGTTGGGTGTTGTTGGAAAACGTGCTGGCAAACACTGAGAAACAGTACGAGAACCTCCCCACGCCCATTCCTAGGTCAAAAACCTGCACCAGGAGCACGCAGCAGCCACCCAGCTGCCCAGCACCCTGCAGGGCCTGCATTGCCAGATTTCTGGAGGGTTTGATAAGTTAACATTAAGATATTTTTTGCTTCGTTATAAGAGCATCACCACTGTAACCCCACCTAAATACTTGTTGGTGGTACTTTATTCCTAGTGCCTTGCCTACAAGGTGCAGCAGCATTCCTGGAATTACACCAACAGCCTGTCTGCCAGATGGTTTCAAATCACACAGAAGCACTTTAAGTTCAATTACACGCAGGATAAAATGTGAGGCAGTAGTTGAATAACTGCTGCTGGCTTTTCTCTAAACATCCTGAAGAAACTTGCACAGAACTTGAAGACTCTCTGCCTGGGTTTAATCCATGGATTAGGTTTTAGAGATCAGTAATGTAATGCACTGTCACTGAGAAACTATTTTAGGGCATTTTCTGGGTTTGAGCACAAAGAAAATGCATCTGCTACTACTCTGTATGCATTTTTTCCTTAGAGCAGTAACTAATTCTTATCAGATTCCTAGGCTGATATTTAGAAATCCAATGGATGTAAGAGTCTCCAGCACTGTTTGTCTTATGGCCCACTTCAAATGTTAGGCTCCATGGTGACATTTATTCTGAAAGAGGCAAGCCCAGGCTTTCATATGTAAACGTTGTTCATTCTGGCAGAAGATCTACAGCTAAAAGTCCAAAAGTAAGTAAAAAAATAAATCCCAAACCAAGTCAAACACCAGTCTTTAGGGGATGGACTGCAAGCCACATACCTTTGCATCTCCATGAGAAAGCAAAATAGTGCTGGATGGCCAAATACAGGTACTAAGTTCTGATTATCAAAGGTCAGAGAGCGGAATCAATTAGGTAGATATTGAGGGCATACCGAAGTTTGGATGATTTTTTTTTTTTCTTTTTTTAAATAGCTGTGTGCTATCTACCAAGGCAGCTACTGTGAATAAAGGGTAATTCACAACTCTGAAAAAGTAAATGCCCAAGTGAAACCTATATTATCCAAACTATGCTGAAGAGACACAAATACATTTTGACTATAAATGTATGAGGGTGGCTTTATTTCTTGAGTAGCTTTAAAGAAACTTAGCTAAACGAGAAAAATAATTCATTCCTTGTTCCTTATCAGCAATACCCTGAAGCAAACAAACACTGTGACTTCTGGCTGAGGTCCCTAACTGTTAACACAAACTCCATTCATACTTTTAAAAATCACTGTAAGGAAAGAGTGCGATAAAGCCTGAAATGTAAAATGACAAACTTTCTGCTTTAATTATTCAGATCTGGGTCTTGGGCTGTGGCCAAGCAGCATTTTTACTGCTTAAAAATGGGGACTGGGGTGAATGTGTACATATGGCTTTGAAATCCTGGATTGCCCCTGGAGAGCATCAGAGTAGCCAAAAGATTGTTCTAATTAACACCTGCTACTGATAGTTCCAAAGGGTCATTCTGACATCTGGGGATCCCAGAGCAAAGAAAAAGTCTGGTTTTCTTGCTTTAGTAAGAAAATAAAGGAAGAGGACTGGAGTTTCCTACACCATTCTCAGTGTGAGAGATCTTCCAGTATAAAGAAGGGTTTGGTTAATGGAAGTTTTGAGACAAGATAATATCACAAAATACATTTTGCTGTACTGGAAAAGTCAGGCCTACAATATATTTTGCTGCACAGAATGAAAACAATTGTAAAACCTCTCAGTTTTACTCAGCTTTCTCAAATGATTCCATCTTTGCCAGGGGGTTTTCTTTGTGTAGAGAGACTTTCTCAAACCTTATTCTCAGCAAAAAAAGATGAAAGGTTTACTTATTTTTCATTTAAATGAAAATCATAAGCTCATTTGAGAAAAGGTTCTTAAATTTTGTTGTCCTCAGACAGGGAGTGAAGGGTATCCTTTTTGCAAGCAATCCAGTTACAGTAGAAGGAACTTTTCATCTTCCCATACTGTACTTTAAGTCTTCCCATGCTATACAACCACCAAGCTGTGGACAAACACATTTTCATTTAACACTCTCAGTGCCCCAAGTCCTACTCTCCCGCAGCATTCTTTCCATGGGGTCTTAGGCTACCATAGCTCACTACTCAATCTTTGTCAAGAAATCCTGAGCAAGAGGCAAGGGACGCATAGGACAGTCAGGTGCCCTTAGTCCATGGTATTTTGGGGCTCCTAGTAATTAATGAGTCTCAGGAAAGCTCCTGTCTACTGACCTTCATCACTCTTGGCAGTACTACTTGGGGTATTTTTATAAGAAGTTTAGAGCACTTATTTCATCTTAAGGAAAAACAGAATCTAGAAGTTGAAATTTAAAAATGGAGTGAATGTGCTGTTATATCCCTTCAGACATTTATCTAATGACTAATGTTAGCCATGTATATACAAAGTTACAGAGAGGCATAAATATTTCAGAATATGATCCAAGCCTGGTAAACTACTTTCACAATCACGAAATTCCAATGGGAAGGTTAGTTACATTTGCAGTTGTATTATTTTTTGCTCTTGATTCCATTTCTGGTGAAAATCTTAATATAATCCTAGTTTCTTGGTCTATACTATAACCTAAAGGGTTTAAGCTTTCATTGAGTCTAAGGCTAGTTATGCCATTTAAGCAAGTAAGAGACCATGGAGAGGAATTTTGTTTTTTCACGTTTAGAGTCTCTTAAAAAAGCTAAAGGAATATAAAAATGTTTCATTGTAGAAGGAAATCAGACCAAATTGTTGCAGAATGGCTGTGGTAAAGACCTCAAATCTGGGAAATTTCAGACTAAGAGCCAACTTTAGCATAGATGAACTTGAGCACAATAAAGAAAACAAAGGAAAAGCCCTGAGCAAAATCAGAATGTAAGGGAACTATTTTGCAGAAATAACTAGTCCCCATGATACATCCAGAAACCTGTCAGAACTGAACCCCTCTGGCTTACACATTGCACACGGATGCGTTTGCAGTTTACAGACGTAATTCTTCACAGTGAGATATATCAGAGTACTCACCGAACTTTAGATTTGTCTCAAAGACCATCCAACATTTGAAAAGGGTAAAGAAAAAGGGTGAATGAAAAGGAAAAAAATACTGTGAAGCAGTTTGTAGTTCAGTACAACTACTCTACACTTAATGGTTCAGAGCCATTTCCTTGCTAGAGATGCATGTGCACACCTGTATGCAAGAGAGACTTTTCAGGTACACCTGGGTGCACCAGGCTGATCCCTCCAGCTGCTGCACATGTACCAACAGCCAAACCATAAATGAGATTTAGCTGGATCAAAATTTTACCACATTCAATATTCCTAAATCACCAATAACTTGAGTCAGTCCCTAAAATTTTTAAAGGGTTACTAAGGAAGAAAAAAATATTCCTTCCACTAGTAATGCACTTCATTTTTTAAATGAAACATATGCAAATCTAAAGAATTAGACTTACAAAATTAAGAATTAGACTTACAAAGGAAAGTTGAAAGGGTACCAGCACTGAGCCATAATTCCTGAGGGCAGATTACATGTTAAGTGCTACACCCCAGATGTGCTAATTGACGTGAGGATAAGGTGGGAAAGACCAACCCTCACAAGTTGAGTTCAAGTTCCGAAACTAAACACACACACACGTGTTTTTGAGGAGCAGTCTCTAATAAATTAACTCAGCAAAAGTTGTCAGCCTAAAGGAGTGAAGTCTTGTTTATTCACAGAACACGTACAGCATGGGAAGCTGAACTGAAAGCTTCCTCCACAGTCTCTTGCCAGAAGGTCTGCTCCCTGCCCTGGAAGAATGTTGCATACTTTGGGAAATATGAACAACCACAATTAGAAATGTAGGAGATAAACAGACTTAAAGCCCACCACCAACTCTCCAAACTGAGCAAGAATCAACATATGGCCTGGACTGGTCTTTGCACCTTCTATTCAGAGTGAAATGATGGCTGAACTTGTGACCACTCACAACCAACAGAAGACAATTGCCATTAACAATTTCATAGGCACTTATGTATGTATGTAGTTCCAAGCTGCTCTTTCATTTGGAATTACTTTTGTGGTAGCTTACACACATAGCAAGCTGATACAGTTTACCAGAATCTGATCACAAAACTATCTTTCCTTGGTGATCTTTTTTCTAATTATTGCATTCATTTTGCCTTCTTCCAAATTGTACTGTAAAGTCTTTAGAGAAAGGACTACTACTTTTATGTCTGTAAAGCACCTTCAATTTTTCCTGTTTAGAGCTCGTATTTTTATATTTTTCTAGCTTTTAATCAAATTTTCTTATTTGTTTAATAAAGGAAAAAATATTACTGATTAAGTGAAATTAGGAAGGAAATAACAAGACTTTGAGTGGGAGAACAAAAACTGAAAGGAATGCAATAAAATCATACAAAAAATACTCACAAACATGCATAGCTTCCCTGAAGACATCATAGCATGTCTTTTCCCTGTGGAGATTTTCTAGACTATGAACTTCAATGCATGTGGGATATTGGTGCCTATATGCCCTCTGGGGCACAACAGCTTTATCTAACAAGTGATCAGGTGAATTAGATTAGATAAATTTGTCCATTTAGAAATAACACAGGCTGAGATAATCCCTCCTCCACCACCCATTTTCAGACAGTGGTGTAGTATCCCTTCACCGCAGTTGGTATAAATATTTGTGGTATCATATTTTAAACAGAATTAGGGAAATATTCCACCTTCAAAATAACCTAGCAGAAAAGAAGGGTGTTTTATCAGCCCTTGATACAGTTTACTAAATGGTTCCACAAAGACTTGTGCCAGCAAAACTGAGAGTGATGTGCCAATGATAGCGACAAAGTAGGGCAGTGGGTGCTTTATCCCATAGGCCATGGCCTTCTAGAATGAACTTTTAGAAAATTACGCTCTTTAGAAAATTACTGCAACATTTGGACAGCACTCAAGTTTCAGGGGAGCAATCACTGAGCTTTTTTAAGCACCTGGAAGCAGCAGACTAGTGATGCAACACATTTTCCTGATATCCATAGACAAGACTAAATATTATTTTGTTTCTGTTGGGAGTAAATCCAAAAAGCAAAATCACTTTCAATTTATGATCATTACTTTAGAGGTTATATTCTGTGCTTTAATTTGTTTCAACAGCATCCCTTCCTTTCCATTTAAGAATTTCTATATCATAATAGTTCCACTATCTATATAATCCAAGAGACTTGAGTCAGAAGCTTTGGAGAAAAAACCAACACCCTGCTTGTCTGAAGCTGTAGGTACTCTCCTGGAGTTTTAAGCCCACACAACTGTCCTTCCCCTCCTCCAGCACCCAATATTATCAGTGTTCTTCAGTACACAGAATAGCACAGTCCATTAGCATGGCATGTGAAATGAGGACAGAGAGAGGGATTTACTGCATTTCATTGAGAACATTATATCAGTTCCTGCTAATCTTTTCACTGGAAATTAATGACACAGGAAAGCCTTTACAAAGGTGAAAGGATTTCACACACTGGAAGCTTATCTCCACTGCTTGTCCAAACTTTGTACTAGATTCCAGGAAGTATTGATTTTTTTATTTTTGCATTACTGGAATAGATTCAAGAGCCTCATATTCTGAACACTGAAAGAGGTGAAGGTCTCACATTTTATCTGGGAAAAGCTAGAATGTCCCAACATTTCACAGTAATCGCTTATCACTTCCATGAGGCCAGGGCTGTATTTAACAAATATGGGCCTCATGAAATCATCATAGAGAAAGCAGAAGAGAAATACTTGCAAGATTCAGAGCAAGGAAATTATGGAAACTGAACTGAACAGGTAATGTTATGTTGCTGGCTACTTAAAATTATTTTCTGTGCTTCTGATATCTTGAAGATGAGCAACTTTTGAAGTCACAACTATAAATTCATAACACTAAAGTTGAACACTACCATAGAAAATTATCTATTAAGTTTACAGAATCAGGAATAAGCTAATAAAAAGATAAGAAAAAGCTTCTGAGATCTATATGAAAAATTTTAAAAAAAAAATTAAGAACTAGCACAGTTGTCTTCATTAAAAAATAAGTGGTGTTCCACAACTGATTAATAATTTTAAAGTTATTGTATCAATATTCTGAAGTATTGCTCAGAGGTGTTATATATTTTATTTCTAAAATGGGAAATAAAATATAAATTTTCAATATCCTCTGCTCTACCTGAAATATCTTCTTTTTTTTTCTTCCATCTTCCTTTCTCCACTATAGAGTCCTGTGCAGAGGCACAAATGGCACAAGGGCTTAAAGGTAATTCTCTATATCAGAGAGTTGTATCAAAGCATCCTCTTAATTCTTACAATGTACTCTATCTTCAGTGGGGCTCCAGGGAAAGATCTGTAGATAAAAAACTGAACAATGAATCCAAAGCACTTTTAAATGTTCTATATTAAACCTAAAAGTTTAATGTATATCATAGCACACAACTCTAAATTCCTTTATTTGTTTTTAATGAAATATTTTTAATAGTAGACATATATCCCATGGTATTTATGCCAGAATTAACAGAAGTCTAGATAAGAATCCCTTGTAAATTAAAAAAAATAAATTGGTGTCTTCCATTTTCTGGAGAAACAGACCATGAAAATAAAAGTGAGTCCAGATAGCTTTCTCATTTAAAGAATTACTACTGAAAAGGAGGAAACAAAAGCAACATATACTGAAAGCTGAATGTGTTGAGGACTTCTAACACAAAAAAACCTAAAGGTCAGCTTGTTATAAGCACTTACTGTAAAAATATTTCATGTTGTATTATCATTTCCAATTATTAGGATCTCTGGGATATGTGAAGTAACATCCCAGAGATAACAAACAAATCAGTGCCTGAGCTAAGAGCAGAAATGAAGTATTCAATTCTTTTTCTTTCTTTTTATTTAGTGTGCAGCATAACCATATTTAAGAACCAGCTTGGTACAAATACATTTCACATTAAACATTTTTCATTGTCTGACTTTTTAAAATGCACATAAAGCATAAAATGTTTCATAAAACAATTAAGGGATTCATTAGACGAGCACAATTATATTTTCTTTCCTTCATTCTTTGTCTGTCTTCCTATTATTTGCATCTAGCAAAATGAAATCCTCAGAATAAGAAAAAATAGTAACAAGGGCCTTTCTTCCTCCAAAATATTAAGCTAGCAGAATAAAGTACCAACTCTTCCACTTATACTTCCACACAATTTACTGTTTCCTTTCTCAAGAGAAGCTGTACACATTCCAGTTGCATCGCTCATACTTCCCATATTTAATCCTCTTTTCCCACAACTGCCTCTTGAAGAAACAGTAAACTGCTTGAAAAAGAGGCATGCTCCTTGAACACCACTGACACTGATGTCTGGTATTATTTTCCTTTCTTTTTTAATTTGTAATATTATTTAAGCCACTGCTAGTGAAAATGCTGACTTGCTAATGGGACTAAGATCATCCTAGCAGTGGCTAGGGCTACTCTTACAAGAGTAGGAGAAATCCATCTGGTGCTTTGGCTGTGTGACAGTCCTGAACTCTGAAGATCTGAGTTTAATTTTCTGTTCTACAGGAAACACCCTGATGTCTTTTAGCAAAATATCACTACTCTCTTTGCTCTTTCTTGCCTTTTACTTTGTTCTGTTCCACAGCCCCCTCCCTATCAGTAGCTTCCTCCCACAGATTGGGATGGCCACCATTTATTTAATTCTGGCAAAAAACTAGTACCACACAGAAAAATGGAGTCTAAGAAGGACCAGAAGGAAGCCAGCATGACTAAAAAGCAGGATAAAGTCAGCTTCTAAGCAAGAAAGCACCCTTCAGAAAACCCAAGACCTAGAATGTTAAATGAAAAAAAAAAAAACAGTAAAGTAAGGTTAGCAAAAAAAAAAAAAAAAAAAAAAAAAAAAAAGGAAGAGAGAGATAGAGGAAAGGGAAGGGAAGGGAAGGGAAGGAAGGGAAGGGAAGGGAAGGGAAGGGAAGGGAAGGGAAGGGAAGGGAAGGGAAGGGAAGGGAAGGGAAGGGAAGGGAAGGGAAGGGAAGGGAAGGGAAGGGAAGGGAAGGGAAGGGAAGGGAAGGGAAGGGAAGGGAAGGGAAGGGAAGGGAAGGGAAGGGAAGGGAAGGGAAGGGAAGGGAAGGGAAGGGAAGGGAAGGGAAGGGAAGGGAAGGGAAGGGAAGGAAAGGAAAGGAAAGGAAAGGAAAGGAAAGGAAAGGAAAGGAAAGGAAAGGAAAGGAAAGGAAAGGAAAGGAAAGGAAAGGAAAGGAAAGGAAAGGAAAGGAAAGGAAAGGAAAGGAAAGGAAAGGAAAGGAACTTGCAAAAGACATAAGAAGCTAACAATAAGCCATCAGCAACTTCTGTTCACCCCAAAGTTCTAAGGGATCTCAAAATTAAATAGTGATGCACTAATTGTGGTACACTGCTTCTTGCCTAAAATTGTTTTGCTGCAAGAAGATGGACAACACGATACCAAGGTTTTTTTCAGAAGTTCCAGAGAGACTCCAAGAAGACCTAATCAGTGAGCCATACAACCCTCTGGGCAAGTTAGTGGAAGTTATTCTACATAATAAAATTAATTGACATATAGATAAATATGAATAAGGGAGAGTTAGTCTAATTTGTTTATTAGAGGTTTATTTAAAGAAAAATGTGCCTCACAGCTTTATTTAATTTCTCTGAAGAAGCAATTCAGAATGTGGAGAAGGAGTATCCCTTTGATAGTCTACTTGTATTTCCAAAAGACATTCAATAATGTTCCTCATCCAAAGACACTTAAATAAACTAAGCAACATGGGAATGTCTTTGAATGGATAAGAACTGCTTAGAAGATCAGAAAAAGAGCCTAAAAGTAAAAATCCAATGGAGTCCCAAGGGTTCTGTGCTGGGACCTGAAGTCCTCAGTGTATTTATAAATGAATTAAAGGGGAGAGAATACTGAGGTGACACAGAATGGTGATGACACGAAACTATTCAAGGCAAGAAAGAAGAGACACAGCTTGATAACAAATGACTCCACAAAAAATGGCAGATGAAATTCAGCTTAGAGAGATGCCCAAGGGGAAAAAACAACCCGAACTTTACATATAAACTATTGCTCTGGGCTGACTGTTACCAGGCAGGATGAAAATCTTGTGGTTTTAGTAAACAGTTTGATTGAAACATAATCTTAATAACAGTCAAAAAAATTGTAGATTAGGAATCATGAATTATCTGCTGACACATTAGTATCATGAAAACTGGGAGTGGGTCTGATCCCTCCTTCCCAAATGAAATAAGGTAGAATCAGAAATCAGAATCAGAAAAGATAGCAATTAAACAAACAAACAAAAAAAACAAAAAACCCACAAACAAAAAAAACACAAAACAAAACAAAACAAAAAAAGGACAAGTAGTATTACTGGAAGTAAGGAGCACAGACCAGAACAACTAACTAAAATTTTTTAATCTGGAACAGAGACCATTTAATCTGAAATATACTAGTGGTTCAAAAGATAATGAGTAGAATCTAAAAATTTGTTCAGTTTGTTTTTCAATATAATAACTAGAGAACAGCAAGCAACATTATCAGATTCAAAAGTAATAGGAGGAAATTCTTTTTGACCACTGTTCTGTTTAAGCTATGAAAGTCCTGGATATAGAAAGCTGTGGACAGTAAAAATCATGCAGATTCAAAAAGGGAATGAACAAACCCACAGGAGGGAAATCCATTGAAATCTTATAGGTATGTGTAGATTCATGGCTGCTGGGAGAGTTTTCTGGGGCAATACCAGTATGTAGTTTTCTGTACTTTTCTTGCCACTTTCTATAGGCCAATATTTCTGGTTTTGTTTTGAGATAATCATTGATGTAGCCATGCTACAAATTTAGAACTGCAGATTCTGGAAGAGCTACTTATTCTTGTAGTCCTGAACCTTCCCTCAAATTTTACCTCAGCTTCATACTTGGGTTTGTTTATTAGTATTTGATGCCTGAATACACCCTTATTGACAGCAGTTTCACAACAAGGACTACTGACCAAATAAGTGTTGGCCTTAGGTAGTTTCAGTTATTAATTTTAATAGAGTAATTGATCTGGAACATCTTTCCCACCTTCTGCTGCTCATTGCAGCTTGTCACCTCAGTGTCTATGTTCTTCACAACTGTGGCCCTATGCAGGGTGCAGCAATTGGTTTCATAAATATCCCTCCCTCTAAAATCCTGCTGCAGTAAGGCTCAGACCACGTGAGGGAACCCCTGCTATCTGACCATTCACCTTAAGACTCCATTACATAACTTCTGCTTCTTTTCCTGATATGAGTCCTGCTGGAGTTAGGAAACTTTGGTTGGACTCAGCATAACTTTTCTTGTAGTTGTCACTACCAGCTTCCCTAACTCCAGTCTCATGTTCACCTTCTTCCCCTACTTCTCACTGGCTTCAGGAGTTGCTGCTGTTCTGGTCTCACTGTAACTACCAATGCCTTTGCAAGCAGGAATGGCTAAAGGAGCTAAAGAAGCTTGGGAGTAGAAGCTGAAGGACACAGTGCACAAGGACATTTCCTATCTTACTGTAAGAGCAGCAGTAATTGTGACTTTTTATGTCTTTCCAGATAAGAAAGGGTCAGACCCCTGACTTTTCATTACTTCACTTTGATGACTTTTTCTGTTTAGGGTAACAATTCTTTCTATCCTTCTCTCTCTCAGAAGTCTGTACTAGTGCTGGCACAAAGGAGCCTTGACACTTTTAAGTGCTGTTGCAATAAAAATTAAGTCTGGTAGCCATGGCCATTCCCAGCCTTTACCTTCTGTTCTCCTACTAACTGGATCTGAGTAGGATCCTCCAGATTCTGTTCTGCTGTTCTTCATAGCACTCCAGGCTGGGAAGTAAAGTGATCTGGCAGCAGTTTTAAGGCAAAAACAAAGAAGAATTTTTCACTCAACACATTATTAAAATGGGGAATACATTGCTACATGATGTGAGCACTAAATAAACAAAAAGAATTCAGGAAATAGACTAATGGAAAGTGTGTCTATTATCATGGCTAAAAGTCCTCTGGATGTCATTTCTAAACCACTGCTTGAGGGGAACTCCATGGAGAATCCATTGGATACATTCATTCCTCCCTGGTGCTGCTGGGCAGTGTCCCCAAGCACCCAGAGCAGTTACTCTGGCAGGGTCATACTAGAACTAATAAATATGGTGAAACTAAGGTGAAGGTAAAAACAAGGAAGCTAAGGTTACTTTAGCAACCAATCTGAGTGCATTAGTAAGTACAGCTGTTTCCTAGCTAAAAGACCTAAAAGTTACAAACATGGACACATTATCCATACTTTTTCTCCTAGTGTTAGAAAACACACTAACCTTTTTTTTTTCCTTTGGCTAACTATTAGGAAAAAAATTAATAGCTATTAATATATTGTTTTATTAGTGTTAGCACTGCTCCCCTGAGGTCTCTGCCAGTACCAGGAATCACTGTGTTCACATCACAGATCTTTGCAAGGACAGTACTGCACTACAAAGGTCACAGCCTAGGGAAGGCAGGTAGTGTACAGAAAATGAGAAGACAGAGAAGCAGCCAGACAAAATATTTTTTTCAAACTTCATATTTAAACATTCAATTACTCTCACTGGGACATCTGTGCACTATTGTGCCTTGTGAATACTCAGGAAGAAATGAATAGTGATATCCAAAAATGGACTCTAATCAGTCCTGTCAAGTTCTGGATAAATATCAGCAGCTCTTTAGGTAAGTGATATTAAAGGCATGTGATAAAACAGAGATATTCAGCAAAGGGTTTCTTCCTCCAATAGCAGTTCATCAGTGAGCACAACCAAATCCTTCCCCACATATTTAATTTTATATGTGAAACTTGAATGTCACAGGAGACCCTACACCATATCTTAAATGAGAGTGAAAACTTCAAAACAGAGACATGCTGAAGATTTTTGTCAGCATCAGAAGATGGTTCTTCCCTAGGGAAGCCAAAGGAAACCCAGAAAAAAGAACCCAAAGGAAATCGGCATCTTGCCTTTTAGATGGAAGGCATTCAAAAATAAACTTCAGACAATGGTTCTAACACCTCCCTAGTGATTTTTACCAGCCAACTAGCAATTTGTAGTCACAGCTCAAAACTGCCTGCAGCCTTAAAATGTCATCATGGGGCACTGGCTAATACTAAAGCAAAGAGGACAACTGCATTTGCCTCTGCAGGACTGAATTCTGCAACAATGGAAGCAGACACTGTGGTCCAGATTCCAGGATCCTATGGACTCCTTTCCATTACCAAGTGTAAAACAATATAAATTAAACACAATGCTCCTAAGCAGGATGTATTCTAGCAGCCACACAGTAAAAGCTATTTTCAGATTCAGAATTTTAATTTTTACTGTTGTTTCAGCTGTGAGCTTAGGTAGAATGTAAGGTAATGGAGGATGGACTACAAGTTGCAGAAACCAAAGTAATATAATTTCATTTAAAGTTTCTCCACACAAAGAAAATGAAAAGGAAAGATGGCTCTCCAGACTCTTGCACCTTAAAAATAATATAGCTGGAGATCATACAAGTTTCTTCTATAGTATGCAAACAAATGTATCTAGATTCTGCCACAGTGATGTTACTCTCCTTAAATATCTCATTTTTTCAGCTTTTCTGTTAACAAGTTACTGAATTGATTTTTTCCTATCTTAAAGTATATTGTACTATTGTAATACTAAAAATACTAAAGTACTTAGGCTAAGTCCAGAATGGGATATAAAGCAACAAGTATCTTTGCACCCTACAAATAAACCTCCATATTAATTTAGATGTATTACCTATAAATTATAATTCTCTAAAAAAAGCCTTTTATTTCATTGTCCAGTTCAGCCTACAGTCTTGGCTCTGGGAGAGTCAGAAAATTCTCAAATCTGCTAGTAGCTCTATTGATACAAACTTGAGGTCTTTGAATATAATTTGCAGGAGTGTGGCCATTGGTTCAAAGACAGCCCTAGTTCCCAAATTCATGCTGGGAAGTGCATATGAACAGAGGATAACCAAAGTTATTTAGACACTGTAACAGTTCCATAAACTTTTGGTGGACTTCTGGTAAAGAAAGAAAAGCAATTAAGAAGAAAATGACACCTAGTAAAACTGAAATGTACCTTATTTGCATATTTTAACATAAAATAATGATAAAGGGATGGGAAAGTTTGCTTCTTAATTTATAATCTTTTAATATTCAGCATGGTCTTGGTGCTCTTCAGAAGGTGGCCTGATTTCAACAGCCATCCATAACAAGGATTTTAATAGCAAATCTGGAAGAGTACTTAAGCTTCCAAGGAAGACTAATAGGAAGTTTTAAAAGTAAAATTATACCAACATAGTTAAGTAGGAAGATGACACATTACATTAGTAAATTCAGAAAACTAAAATGTTATCCAAACCAAATAAGAAAATCATTAACTTGTATGAGTTAGCTTTAAAAATACCATGCAAAACCACCATGCTGTAGACATAAGCTTTGGAAACAACTTTCAAAAAACTAAAAAAAACTTGGAGTAAAATAGCTACACATTGTTGTGTAGCCTCTTGTTTAATATGATCTTGGTACCTAAGAATGAGAAGATGACATTTGATGTCAGTTCTTAGCTAGTATTGCAGTGGAGAACTGAAGAAAGGGAGATCAGCTTCACAGAGCCAGGCTTTCAGTTTTCACTCTGAAGGCTCTGGTGTTCTGCTTTTATACCAAAACCATTGGTCTGTTTCTCATCAAAAACAACAAAACTAGATTTACCAGACATTCTATTCAACTAGATGGTCTCAATTTTAAGATGATTGGAAAAATATTTTGCATTCGAGTGCAATTCTGACTATTAAAGACCAGGTAACCTCAGCTGGCATGGTCTGAGTACAGGCAGGATACTCTCACCATCTGTCAGGCTTTGAATGTCATATTCATTTCCCAGATGCTTTGGGGCACTCTGGAGGGCACTTCTGTGACAAATACTTAGCAGGAATTGTATTCAGTTGTTTAGCTGGCCAGCTGATTTGCTTATTAATTCTCCCTTCAGAAGTCTGTTTCTGATTTAAACCATATGTAGCCATTTCTTCAACCACCTTCAGGTTTCTTCTCAAATCTAATCGCTTCATAAGGCAAACAAAATGTGTAATTTTTACTACAGTACAAATGTAAAACTGTATTAATAACAATATTCAGAATACCCCAAGCTTTAAATAACAAATTATAATTTTGTTACTTTTATGTGAAGACACCTAAAGTCAGCTATAGCAGTTCTGCAAAATGAGTCACTCATCACTACGAAGTATCCATTCCAGAATAGATATTAGCTCCTTAGAGATGTTAATTTTTGTACAGGACTTTATAAAAATATGAAACAAATATCATATAAAACAAATGTCATATTAAAGAGCAACCAGCAGGAACTGGAGCTGTGATATATCTGAACTGAAGAAGACCTCAAGTTCAAACATTGTGAAGATGGCCAAAATTTGAAAAGAGTTCAAAGTCTTGTAATTTGACTATACCTTCTAGGTTCTAACATGAAATAATGAATTTCACATTACTGTCATGGGACTTTCAAAATCCTGTTCTCATGATCAGAAGCAGAACCCTGTACACTGGGTCTTGCATAGGAGCACTTGTCAGGGTTCCATTCTTACTGACCAAAATCTGGAGACTGAAAGGGTCTTCACAAGCACAAGAAAAGGGGATATAGTCAAGATGAAGAATCCTAGTTGACTGTCCTTCCTGAAGCTGATGGTAATTTTGTAATGTACTTGACTGGAACAAGATATTACCCATGGTCTATATGTAGCATCCAGAAACTGAACTTTGATGCCTTGGTGTCTTGCCTTCCTATTGACTGCAGAGAATTAAGTTAATGTCTCATTTCTAGTTTATTTTGCTGAAGAGTGAAAGTTCTAAATCTTACTTAGATTTGCTAGACTTCTTTTCAAATGTCAATTATCTTACAGCATCTCAGAAACAAACTAGAGAGTATTTAAAACATTTGCCAACAGAAACACCTTAACAAAGAAGTTACATAAAGTACAAGCTCAAGCACTGCCTAATCAGTTTGAATTGAGCACATCAGGTTTTGTTCACTCAGCTGGAAAACTAACATTTGCTCAGCTTGGCAACTCCTTGTGTTTACTAGTGTCTGAACATAATGTACAGCACAGTGTTTGTTCAATACCTGTGCAAGAATCCACTGCTCGGTTAGATTAAGTTGACAAACTTCCAAAGGTATTTAGTATTCCCAAAGAAAATGTAAAAAACAATTATAAATATTTGATGTTTGGAGGGATTCTATTTTTTTCTGTTTCAGATTTTCATCTGTGGAAACTGGTATGCTTCTATTGTCAGTGAGGTTTCATTTTTTTCTTTAATGTGTGCCATTTAAGATGAAAAATGCAATTAATAAAAGTTGCATATCTTTTACCAACTCAATAGCTTTGGGCAAGGCTGTCTGAATCACAAAAAGAACTCAGACAATCTTTAAGTTAGCTTGCTTGAGAGGCAACCTTGTTGTGGGAGTACAGATCTAGACACCGGCTATATATCCTGGATCAATTGCAAGTCATGTCATGCAGGCTAGCAAAGCATTGTCTTTTTTCTTTTATTTAGAGCATATCTGAAGACGGCTGGATTGTTTCAAGAGCACAAGGGAAGGTATTTTAATATGCACAATAATGACATTTTCATTTCCAGAGACAACTCTGGTTCTTTCTCACAAATCTTTCCACAAACAGCCTACAAACTGTTTTGACCTATCAGTCATAAACTTGCATTATCCCTTATCTGTTTGAAAGCAAACAAAATTATGTTTCCAGTGTTTCTTTGTATCACAACTTATTTGTAATTTCACCCTTTTAGGAAGGTAAATAAGAATCTAATTGTTCTTTTTTCATAAAACTGGTATTTCTTCCTTAAGTCATCTCACTGTTTTCAGCATACTCTATTTGGTCTTTAACTGAGATAATGTCTTGGATAATGTATTACATAATACCTTAAAACTCTTCCTTCTCTTCTCTCTGCATGTTATTTGACTTCATTTTTTTTTTCTTAGCTCTGATACTCCTGCTCCCTTCTTCTCTCACTGATAGTGCAAAATTCTCCCTACCTGTTATCTCACATATTTGTTCTTGGCATTACCATGAATTTCCCACTTTGATACAGAATCATAGAATGGTTTGGGATGGAAGAGGTCTTAAAGATCATCTAGTTCCAATCCCCCTGCAATGGATGTCAATGTTTCCAGCTCTAAATCTCTCTCCTAGAGTTGCCAGATGGCTATAATTTCCTTAGGAAGCAGCACAGCTACTGGGATCTACCACCTAGCTACAGGGTGATGTACATATGCAGAGCAGACATTGCTCTTAGGTCACCAAGCTGATTTCTGCAGTGGCAACTCTATCCTGTCACATTCTTTGTCTTCTATCACTTAACATAATTTTCTCACTCTGCATTTGGTGAATACTGATTTCATAGTCTCCTCAACCCCTGTTTTGTTGTCATATGTCCAACAGTTCTGCTGCTCATAAATCTCTGACTCTCATTTTTTCTGTTCTGCTTCACACAGGTTGCAATACAGCTTTATTTTGTTTGCTGAACATCCATACATCCATCCATCCATCCATCCCATGCCAATTTTTGCTTTGGCTTGAGGATGGCTTAATCCTTTGGTTTTGGCAGCAGCCCTTTACTCCCTCCATAGAGAGACAAAAAAGCAGATGAGAGTGGCTGTGTTGAATAAGGCAGGATGAGAACATGTTCTAGCCCAAACCAGTGTCAGCTATGCTTAAGAAGCTGTCTCTGTCTCATAACATTTTCTCAGGGTCAAATAAACTACAAGGCAGAAATCCCAGAAATATATGGTACTGACCCTTTTTCTTCTATATATTGTTTAATTAGTCCTAAAATCCAAATGATACTGCCTTATGCTGTAAAATAATCTGAAACTTTAATGGAAAATACTGGCTGTGAATACTCTAGCTGTGATACCAGAGACTGGACATGAAACTTTGGTGCAATAAAAGAAGTATGACCACAGATTTGCAAACAGCAGATCAGGATTAGCACAACTGATTTGTGCTATGGTCTCTGAACACACAGCATCAAACTTCTAATGCTCATTATTTTCATTCAGTTAGTCAGCAATCAAACAGTACCTTTTGTTTGTGAAGGTGAAAGTGGTATTCAAGAAAAAGGTAAATATTGCCAATAGAACTGCTCACAGACAGAGCAGCTGAAACTTCCCAAGTCTCAAAGGCCATGTCTGCATTAGCAAGCAATACAAGAAATCATGTAAACCAAAGCAGTTGGTGCTGAGACTCCTACATCTTCACTGCCTGCTTTTCAGGGGTCTTTATGCTAGACCGGGTTCCTTGTGGTAATCTAGAACTAAAGTGGTCATAAAGATGGTTTGAAGCTGTCTAAAGTCTTGCCTCAGCTGTTTACTGGCATTTCTTAGGGGCTGCTGTGCATTTGGCATGCTGGAGTGAAAATTCAGATTTCATTTGCACTGAATGGAGTCTTGTTCTTATGCACCAAAACTGCCCATTGAACTAATATGTAACAAATTTTAATCTCTAGCAAGTGGTACTCACCTTACCTTGAACAATGGAGTTTTGATATCAGTTGTGGTCAGACACAGCTATGTTAAAAGAAAATGTCCATCTTTCAAGCTCAGTCCCCTCAAACAAGTACATCTGGAAAATACCAAAAGAATTATTTGCAGTTCTGACAACTGTGCTGAAATTCTGGGGGGTTTATTTTTAAAGATGGATACAAATCAGCTGGGTGTGCATCTGAGAATGTTCAAGGTGTCTAAAATTTATTTTGCTTTAACAACCCACAGAAAACCAAGGGCAATAGTAATGCTAGTTAGCATCTTGTTAAATCCTCGTCCCTTAGTTCCAGTGCTGTTTGTCTTGCACACACCCCAAAGTTTTGTTTCTGACTTGGTTGGAATATATCCTCATTTAATTGAAAATGATCAGGCAGTATATGAATAAAGAAAAAGTCAAAGTGACACTTAACAGAAATAGCTCCACAACACAAGACCTGTGGAAACCAAGTTCAGTTGGAAGCAGTGTGGAAAAGGCAATGCAGTCGTCATGGTATTTTAAATTACTCACAATATCATGTAACCCAAACGGGTTACACTACATTGGAAGAAAAATGTTTTCATAAGGCACTAGTTTAGACAAAGGTGGATAAGAAAGGTTTTATGCAAAATAAAGAAACTGCAAAACATAACTGGAACAATCAGTGATTTTCTGCTTTTGCGCTTTGAAGCAGCATAAATTATATTTCTTGTCACAGATACTTTTTTTGCCAGGATATGTGCCAATGGAAAGTCTGATCAACTTTAAAAAACAAATAGCTTTGTGTGACTGTTCTTGATATTTACTGGCCAACTTTTAAGAAAGATTTGTGAAATTTTGGGAGCTGCAAGTTAATAATTATTTTTTTAAAGTTCTAATTAAGATGTTTGACTGGGCAGTGGAATGTATTTAGAATCCCATGTAATTTGATTGTTTTGGCCTATTTAAATAAGTTGCTTTGGAAAGATAAATAAACCAGCTACTTAAAATGTCCAAGAGACCCAGGCTTCATTCCAGTATTTCAAGCAAGGACTGAAGCAACAGCCTTTTGTAACTAACAGCCAATCCAGCAATAGACATCCAAGTGTCGAAGTCTAATACAAAGAATGATACAAGCGCCTGGATCACCGTCACTAATAGAATAAACAGTACACAGTGTTGTTTAAGCAAAAATGCTCAGATTTTTTTCCCCTTTGAACTGCAGATCTTTGGAGACTAGCATTAAAGGAAATGAACACCCAAAGTTTGAAACATCTGAAGCTGAGACAGCGTCCCACATAAACCCTGGGGATTATTTGGGTTTGTATAGTTAATGTGATTTCCGTTCAGTAGATGTACTAAATCTGTATGACAAACCAGGATTTAGAAAATATTAATACTGTGCTGTCAGTAACCTGAGACTCTAAAATCCATAGCACAATCCTTAAAAATTCAAAATAGAGTCTGACCCAAAAATATATATGTAGCCAGTTTAACAGTTTGTATCACAATGAAGTGTACAGTCTGGTGCCTTTTCCTTTTATCAGCAGGGAATGGCAAGACTGGAAAGGGCTGGGAAAGTGCGTTTGATTTCCAGGGGAAGTAGCTTGGTACTTTCTTAGTTCTGCATTCCATGGTCATAGCTTGAAATTAGGCATGGATAGCTGTCCCAGGAGGATGCGGATGAGCTTCTTGGTAATCTAACCCAACGGCACGCTTTTGGTACTCTCTGAGCAGCTTAGAAGGGGAATTGTGAGGTTGCCAGAACAGATGAAACAACATTTTCTTCTGAGCTGGGGGCAGGGCAAACACACTGGGGCTCTGTGGTGCTTTGGCATAGCAGTGGGGGTCTGCTGCCTCCCCCAGTTCCCTTCCATTTCTCTGGCTGGACTGCGGGTTAGGCTCTGAACTCCCTCTGGGGTAGTGGGACACCCAACTATTTTCATGCCGGGCAGCACCAAGAAAGATAAGAAAGGTATTTGTTCTTACTTGGGCAGACCTTGGTCATACTCTTGATTGTTTTGCTGTTGGTGGTGGTGTTGTTAAGCTGAGAGAGAGCATTTTCATAGTCAGAAGGCACATAAAACTTGGAAACTATTGTACATGTCCTTGCACCTAATATACCTGATCTAACGCTGCCTGAAGACTTCATTGGGAGGGATAACTTGCACCTGATTTCAATCCCCCCCATTTCCATCTGAGTTTTCAGAGCCTGATGAAACATAGCTATACTGAAATTTAACCTATTGTTTTTCTTTGATTTACTTAAAAATTTACAGGAAGAATAATGCAAGAAGATCTGAGAAAGCTATTGCAACCATTAATTTTATGCTAGTACCTGAAGTACTAAATCAACTCAACTTACAATTCATTAATCAGATTTAAAAGAACAGCAACAGAGTGTTAAGGCACAAAACCAGAAAAATCCCAAAGTCTTGGGGAACTGCAGTTCATATGACAGGCATGTACAGGAGCTCCTAGCCAGGGCATCAGGGACATTATATGAAACATTAGATATAGGTAGGCCCTGGCACTCACAACTTCCCCTGAGTGTTATTTTAAAAAATTTAATTTCTTTAATTTTCTTTCCTTAAATAGAAAAGAAGATTGGGAGCAGGAGTAATGTTTCCTGACAGCTGTATACAGTCACAAACTCCTGCCTTTTGAAGAATTATTTTCCCTTCCTTGCATTTCTTTCAAGGTCTTCCTGTGTTGTTTTACTCTCAATTCCTCTAACTGGTATCTAATTCTCCTCTGTGCATGGCATGGCTATGTCACCCAATAGCTCAGTTACACAGACAGAATTAGCAAAATCTACTGAGATAATTCAAGCTTCTTGCCAGTTCTCTAAAAAAAAATCCAAAACTGAGCAGTAGAAAAATATCTTACATTTTCTGAAGAAAAGTGTCACTGCACACTTTCTGCCTAGCCATATTTTCTGGTTGTGCCACAGGCCTACACCTTTACTGTGGCCCAGGCACTTTACATACCTGAAAATTAAGATGAAAGTCAAAAGTAGGTATCATTCCTTACCTACCACAAGAAACAAGACAAGAGATTTAACTGCAGGTTTGGCATGTAAGATGAAAAGCTACAGAAACAGTGTGACTAGTAAAACATTTTGCCAAAGTACCAGCACAATGAGGTTACTCAATATGCAAGGGGCCAATTTTTACAAAAATTGTTTTTGTGCATAATACTGATTATCAACCATCTTCATTGCATTCACAATATTTGGCATGTAGTATTAAAAATATAATAAATAATAATTAAAACTTCATCAAATACACAATAGAGAAGACAAGCAAACACTAAACAGAGTAATGGAGCACTGAAAAGTAGGCTTTTACATCTCATCTCCTGTATAGCTTCCAGCATCCTGCTGGGATATTGTTTTGGTAGTGAAACAGATGGAAGAACAACTCCTCTTGAGTCACCCACATCAGTCCTCCTGGCACCATAAAGGACACTGCTGTCAGCACTGGCTTTAGTGAAGAACAGCCCCTCCCAGCAACACCCTCTCTACTGCCTGTAGCACAGACATTGCTAGCAGTAGGCCAAGACTCCAGTGGTCAAAGGAATTGTTAAAGAAAAACAGTCCCATAACCCACAAAACAATGGGCATCCCTTAGAATTGCTAAGTTTGAACAAATTTGGACTCTTCATGATCAGACAAGGATAAAAACCCTGCCAGGCAGGCAGATGAGAGATGATTTGACTCCAGATGTGTGCAGCAGTGGTTGGTATTCTGCAGATTCAATATTGTGTATGCTTGAACTAAATTGTGGATGTACTGTAGGATTGCCTGCACACTTTAGTGTCTCACTAAGGTTAGTTCCTTCCATGTTAAATGCAACAAAGATTTTACGCACTTTGAATTCCATTATAAATCCCAATCCACTATGAAACAGCAGTCTTTAACTGTTTAGTAAAAAGACTGTTACAATTACATACCTGATAAGTCTAAGCTACTTGACGAACTGGAGAACATCATTCCTCCTCACCTTGATCCAGAAACTCCACTTTGAACCTTTGCTCAGACCCAGGTGTCTTCTGCCCATGCATTTCCTTCAAGCACCTAAATAAGCTAGTCTCGTTTATTGTAATTATTATTAGTTATTGCTATTATCCTCAGAAAGAAAAAAGGTATTCTCTTGAGACCTGGATTTGTCTAAGGGACAGATACTCCATCAGAGGTCATGGGGTATCTGTTTCACTTGTTGTCCTCCAAGTGCCACAGAATCAAGCCAGAAGGGTCAAACCTCTTTCAAGTAAATAATTCCAATAAATCTATTTTTTTCTTGTTAAAAAATTACTGTCCAGATGGGATCCTTGGTGCTGAAGCAGTTGCAACTTATCAGGCAGCAGAGACTGACCAGGAAAGAAACAACTTGAAGCTTTATTTTGTACATTCTTTTTAGAAAACACATTTTATGATAAAAGATCTTCAGAAGACAAGTTCTGTTTTGCTATAGTAAGAATTAAGTCTTTTGAATTCAAAATGTACAGAAGGCATAGTTAAAAGAGTGACTACACCTGCATTGCATGGTTATGTAGCAGAACTCTTTGCTGAAGGATCTTGTGGATGCTAGGAATTCAGACAGGTTCAAAAAGTGTCATCACAAATTCAAGGAAGCAAAATGCAAGACCATAACTGGTTCAGGAATTCCATGAAACTAAAATTGTTGGATGTTCAGAAAATTGCCTTTAAAACCCTCAGTATATTTGCAAAGTTCTCAATATTGTTCCTTAATATCTGGAGACAGGATTCTAGATTAGATGAAAATTTTGTTTGAAAGTCTACCATTGTGCATGGGATTTAGGTTCCCAAAAGAGTATTGCCTTACTTTGCACTGAGGTACTTTTTTTTTGTAACAGAACATTTGAATCTTGAGCACTTTGCTCCAGAGTTCAGGTCAATAAATGTATGATGAGAGCTGACTGACTAAACCAGGGGTTACTGCCAGTCAGTGCAAGCTGTACCCACAGAATCATGATACTTCAAGCTGGCAGAGATGGAACATGTGGGAAGCTGGAAGCGAGCAAGAAAGTTTTCCTTCCTGAATCTAATCAGAAAGATCTCAAAGGATCTAAAATACACGATTTCCCCTGGATTAGCAAGAAGCTTCCTTACCAAAGGGATTATGTGAATGTTAAGTAATGATGTGATTGCAAGAAGAAAAAAAAATCTCTAAACTACTTGTGACTAGTTAGTTGCCTTCTGTTAGGAGTAGCTGGCTCCCCCAAGGACAGGGGCTGGAGCTGAGGACAGGGGGCAGGAAAGAGAATTAGGGGACAGAGTAGAATGGCTTGCAGAGAACAAAGAGGAGCAAGCAAATGACTGATAGACAGGTACATGTAAATCACCCCTCTGTGCAAGAGGATTGTGTACTAAGACCCTGAGGGAAAGGGTAACCAGCAGTACAGCTCCTGGATTTCACCTTCTCTGAGAGGAGACAGAATTCTGAAGAAGAGCAAGCTTGAAGACACCACTGGATGTGGCCTTGAATCAATTAGGGATGGAAGGTGGATCACTGTAAACAATCAACTTAGAGCAAATTCCCCTCCTCACAGTCTACAATGATTTTACTTCAAGAGGCATCAAGAGGCATTGTCAGAACACAGGTTAGAATAGCTATCCCTAAAAAAAAAAAAAAAAAAAAAAAAAAAAAAATAAAAAATTAAGTAAAACAGAGTACCGAGTAAGCTTAAAAGCATCTATAAACAAATTTCATCCTGCCCACAAATGAGTCCTTTCTTCCACGCTTGGTCTCAGACCAGCAACATGGTGGTTTTCTGAGATGCAGCAAATGATGCACAGTTCCTCCTAAGGCCCCAGGAATGTTTATTTTTATCACCTCTCAGGCTTGGCTGTGCATTTCTTCCCTTCTGTCTGCAATGCCCTATTTTTGCCTCTTGCTGAGCTCTCCCTCTCTGTTTGTCCCACCCCACATACTGAAAACTTCTCTGCCTAAGCACATTCACTTACTCCTTGGGGAGAAGTCATCTTCCTGCCTTTCCCCAAGGGTTCCTGACCCCATCAGTCTCTTTTTAAAGAAACATGACTGATGAACTCAAACAAACAAAACAAGTATGACCTATTGCATGGGGATTACAAAAAAAAAGGATTTGGGCAATGTAAAGTTTCATGTGCCTGAGATCCACAGCTGAGATGAGATGAGAGCAACCCTTGAAAACTCTCAAATGACCAATAACCTGGCCAAAAAATTTGGAACCCTGTTCTTCTAACTTGATTTATGCTCATAAATTTTGTTACAGATGTATTTGATGGATGTCCTAAAGGTTGATGCTGTTTTATTGCTAAAAAAAAAAAAAAAAAAAAAAAAGTTTTGCACATAGCTGTATGCTGAGTGTTTCAGAATTCTCTCCTCCTGAGATAAAATCCAAATTTCAATTTTCAACATTGTCTACTGTTATTATTTCAACATTGAATAATACTGTTATCATTTCAACATTGTCTACTGTTATTATCACACAGTTCCTGGGAATCTTCTGTAGACCCAATCTTGTACTCTGGTTACTTCCTATCTGCATTTGAGGCACCAGGAGGTACACAGGGCCAGGACATGAAGAAACACAACATTAGAGAATCATAGGATCATAGAATAATTTGGTCTGGAAGGGGCCTCAATAGTTCCTCTAGTCCAGCCCCCTCAGTAAGCAGGAACACCCTCACCTAGAGCAGGTTGCTCAGAGCCTCATCAAGCCTCACCTTGAATATCTCCAGGGATGGGGCTCTGAGCAATCTGTTCATTCTTCCACTACGCTTGTGGTAAAGAACTTGTTCCTAACATCCAGTCTAATCTGATCTCCAATCCAAATCTATTTTTCATTATAGTTCAATGGGTTCCTGCCTTATAACACAAGCGTAGGGTGAGGACCACACTACTGACCTAGGAGTGAGGACACAACAACTATATTTTCCTGAGACTACCACTGAAATTCCCATGAAACCAATTTTCCTGCTGTTTATATCAACCTACCTACCTTACTCATTGAAAATTGATTGAGCTGTAATGGGATGCAGAGCCAAGTGAATCAGAGACGTTGATTGCCTTGTCCTCACAGTCATTCTGTCTTCAGGAGGAACAGAGGCGCTGCCAGCAGTGATTGTCAGCAGATTTTTCCAGACAGTATTTGATACTTTTCCAGTTCTACCTAAGGATCACAATTTCTTAAGGTATCCAAAAAGCATCATGAGGGATCTAGTGTCAAGGGATGCATCTCAAGCTGAAGTTGCCATTAGAAGGTGTAATCTGGTACCTCCTTCAAATGAAACAAAGGGAATCCCCTTACTTGGGGACAGTACACTAGGACATAAGACTGTGCTACAGGCCACTAATACAAGACTGCCCCAATTAATGCTGATCCCCATCCAAAATTTCCAGTAATTCTGAAATACCTTTCTTCCACACCCACTGACTCCTGGAAGAATTCTATAATCTGTTCTTTAGGAAAGATGAGTTCAAACAAACTGATACAACATTTGCATATACATTTCTACTTTTAAAAGTTTTTAAAAACATCTGCAGTAAGTTTTCTCCTTCTTCCTGTGGTATTTAATCCTGCTTTCTAACTAAGTGGTTTAGTAATGCATATCCCATATAATGGGATGTTCCTGGCATAATTTTTTCATTGTGGATTCCTGAAATTGCTTTTTTTTTTCTTTTTGTAACTCTTTCTTCTTATAAAGTGCCAGCAAAATTCTACCATGACATCTCTGGGGTACCTGTGACTATAGCTAAGCACTGACTTAAAAAAATATTTTAAAATGTAATATAACTGCTTTGCTTTCATCATGTTCACTAGAAACTACAGATGGAAATAAGAAACACTGGAAATGAACATCACTAAGCAACTGATAAAAGAAAGGTAAATATACTATATTTTAGAAGTTACAGTGTATATAGGTGACACCTATAACAACTTTTTAAAAAAATACATTTTTAAAAAAAATTTGTCGCAATCCAATAGCTTAGAGTTGAAGCAGCTCTTTGTTCTGCTGCAAGGTAAAAATACCAGCCAACATACATTACATAAAGAAACCCAACAAACCAAACCAAAACAAAATGGATTTGTACTTGAAATTTGACCTTCGGAGCAGTGGGAAGATTTTGAAAATAATAGTTTGTTTGGGTAGAGGTTTTTTTCCCCTCTCTTTAGAACCACTTCAAAACATGTTCATACTCATATATAACCAACTACAAACTCACCTTGGGGGAAAATGGTGTAAGAAATTCAAGCAGTTCTGGAATCAAAGAAGCCAGGTTTCCTATGGCTTCGTGCCTTACAGTGGAAATGCAACACTCTGTGGCTGGCATCACTGCCAGAATTTTGGGGTTTTCAATAATGGGATGGTCTACATGGCACCAGGCCTGTTGGACTCAGATGGGATTCATTTCTCAAGGGGGAAGGAAGGACTTTGCTCAGGAGCCTGTGGGGCTCATTGCCAGTGTTTTAAACTCGACTTGAAAGGGGGGAAGGGGATAATATCAGGCATGCCTGTGACAAGCCATGGGACAACATGCCAAGGTTAGAGGTATGGGCTCAGCCTGTTGCTCTGAGCCATGCTGGGTACTCTGGATCACAGTAGAAGTCTTACAGAGATGAGCCAGGATCTCCTGAGGTAACAGGAACCAACCAGGAAACACAGTGAAATACCTCAAAGGAATTAAGGTGTTCTTTTAAAAAGGTGACATGACAGAGAGCCCAGCTGAAGTGCCTCTACATCAATGCATGTCTCAGGGGCAACAAACTGGAGAAGGAAGCCACTTTGCTGCTATGACCTAATTGCCATTACTGAAACCTGGTGGGATGAATCCATTAACTAGATTGTGGCTGTCGATGGCTACGAGATGCTCAGAAGGGACACGTGAGGAAGGAGATGCAGAGGGGTTGACTTCTACATCAAGAAATGGCTAGACTGTGAAAAGCTGTCTCTAAAGAACAGCAGGGTGAAAACTTATGGGTGAGAACTAGAGACCAAGGCAACAAAGTGAACCTTGTGACTGATGTTTACTTCAGACTGCCTGTTCAAGGAGAGCCTATTGAAGAAGCCTTCTTACTCCAGTTCTGTGTTGCATTGCCCTTGCAGGATCACACCTTGCTGAGGGATTTCAACCACCCTGACATCTGCTGGAAAAGTAGCACAGTGAGCTGTAGGCAGTCCTGGATACTCCTGGAGTGCATTGAGGATAACTTTTTAAACCAGGTAATTGACAGCCCTACCAGAAGGGATGTGACACTCAATCTGCTGGCCACCAATGCAAGTAAACTTATCAGAGATGGCAAGATTGGAGGCAGCCTGGCCTGCAGTGATCACGCAGTGCTGGAGTTTGCATCCTGAGTGATATGGGTCACGTTATGAGTAAACTCAGGATCCTGAATTTTAGGTAAGCAAACTTCCAGCTGTTAAAGTAGTTAGTCAATAGGACTCCTTTAGAAACTGCCCTCAGGGACCAGAGAGCAGAACAAAGCTGGCAGGTCTTTAAGGACACTTTCCAAAGTGCGCAAGAGCTCTTAATCCCCAGATGTGAGAAATCAGGAAAGAAAGGCAAGAGAGCAGCATGGATGAGACAAGACTTGTTCATCTAACTAAGGAGCAAGAAGGAACTGCACAGGCAGTGGAAGCAGGGACAGGTATCCTGGAAAGACTATAAGGATGGTGCCTGGTTGCGCAGGGACAGGGTCAGGAAGGCCGTGGCAGAGCTAAAGCTGAACTTGGCAAGTAAGAAGGGTATGCCCCCCATAATAAACATGACTAGCAAACTGGTAACAACAGAAAAGGAGAAAGCTGAGATAATGAACAATTTTTTTGCCTCAGTATTCATTGGCAACCTCTCTTCCTACACCACTCAAGTGGATGGACTGCAAGGCAGGGACTGGCAAAAGTCCTTCCCACTTAAGAGAAAACCAGGTTTGAGACCATCAGAGGAACCTGAATATCCATATAAGTCTATGGGGCCTGACAAGATGAATCCCAGAGTCCTGAGGGAACTGGCTGATGTAGTTGCCATGCCACTGTCCATAATTGAAAAGTCATGGCAATCAGGTGAAGCTCTTGGAGACAGGAGAAAGGAAAACATTGCAGCTGTTTTTAAAAAAAAGGTAGAAAAGAGGACCCTGGGAACGACTGACCTGTCAGCCTCACCTCTGTACTTGGGAAGATCATGGAACAGACCATTGTAGGAGCTGTTAGGGAACACGGAAGACAAGGAGGTGTTTCAAGAGAGCCAACATGTCTTCATCAGGGGCAAATTGTGCCTTTGAGAAGAGAAGAAAAGAGCTATGGAAGTCATCTATCTGGACTTCTGCAAGGCCTTTGACATGGTCCTCCCCAACATCTTTCTCCCTTAATTGGAGAAGTATGGATTTAATGAATGGATTGTTTGGTGGATAAGAAATTGGCTGGATGGTCACATCCAGAGAGCAGTGGTCAATGGCTCAATGTCTTGATAGAGATCAGTGACAAGTGGTGTCCCTCAGAGGTCCATACAGGAACAATTAATATTTAGTATCTTCATGGTGTGATCAAGTGCACCCTAAGAAAATTTGCAGATGACACCAAGCTGAGTGGTGTGGTTGACACACCTGAGGGACTGTATGCCATTCAGAGGGACTTGGACAAGCCCAAGACATGGGACCATGAGACCCTCATGAGGTTCACCAAGGCAAAGTCCTACACATGGGCTGAGGCAACCCCCAGTATCAATACAGGCTGGGGCTGCTTGAGAGCAGCTCCGTGGAGTAGGACTTAGGAGTACTTAGGAGAACATGTGGATGAAAAACTGGACACAAGCTGGCAAGATGCGTGTGCAGCCCAGAATGCTGACTGACCTGTAATTCCAATGAAAAGATATAATTAGTTAGATATAATTAGTTAATAACAGTTACTAAATGTTCCTTTCAAGTTTTTTTTGTGTTTTTTTTTTTTTTTTTTATATGCAAGAATATGTTCAAAATACATTTCTGGAAAATATATGCTCCAATAAAATATAAAACATTCAAAGCTGTTTCCCTGGCATCGGTAACTACTCTTATTCATGTTCTGCTTGTGTGTATGAAAACTTTTAAGCTTATTATTTCTATTGACAGGGCTACAGGACACCAACAAGTATCAGCTGCTTTTTCAACTTTGCTGACCTTAGTTTTACAGGTAAAAATTAGAACCAATGTGATGATGTAGACTGGGTTTGTGTGGCAAGTTTTGGCAGTGGGTGGGGGGCTACTGTGAGAAGCTGCTAGAAGCTGCCCCCCCATGTCCCATAACGCCAATCCCACCCGGCTCCACTGCTGTCCGAGGCTGAGTCCATCAGAGACAGTGGCAGAACCTCTGGGATAATATATCTAAAGGGGGAAAAAATGTGTAACTGCAACTGGAGAGAGGAATGAGAATATGTGAGAGAAACAGCTCTGCAGACACCAAGGTCGGTGAAAAATGGTCTGAAAAAAAGGAAAAAGATGTTTGCCATAAAGAAATAGCAGATCTCAAAACTATGTAAAAGACATGCAAAACCTCTTAACTCCAAAAGGCATGGGAATATGTAATTGAGGAGAGCAGAATTAGTAAAATAATTACAGGCTTTCAATGAGTAATTTCTCAGGATATAAAGAAACTGTAGTTCGGCCACCTCATCATGAGAAACCAGAATAAGAAAACTTCTTTATTTGGAATGATGCGGTACGTATTATTTTATTTTTGGTTTTTGTATTTTAAAATACAATGCAAAGCTTTGCTTTTCCAGGGAATGCTTCCATAGAAATTTAGCTCTGTGGAACTTTCCAGCAACAGCGATTTTTGTTCCATTAATAGTGCAATGGCTCAATCTCTTTGCATGTTTAACCGCATCCTGTTCCACTGACTGCAGTGATGTCTTTTAAGGTAGTAAAGAACTTACTCTGGAATCCAGATGAAGAAAATATTAATGGACCCCACCCAGTGGATGGACATGGTGAACTGCCCTGACTTATGCTTAAAATGCAGGCATATATCTGGTTTCCCTTTGAACAATAGTCAGAGCAATTTGCTCCAATTCATTTGATCACACCTTGGATGTTTACTTTGGGGTGAGACAAATGATGCCACAGATGCCAGGTCCTCTGGTGACTACAAAGGCAGGTTGCTTATATGGAAACATGTGCTCTGGACAAACCCCAGTTCAGTCAAATGAATCTCACTCACAATCCATTAGAGGATATAGGCACAACAGCTTTGTCTCGTTCAAAGACACTCCTGGAAACACTCAAGTGATTCATGGCCAATATAAAGACTCACCCCTACCATAACATGCTGCCAGATCTCTTGGGGGGAGGGTCCATAATGGTAAACAAATCTTTTACATAAATAAGTGTTTTAAATGCAGTTTTGAAGAAAACTAGTTCTCACCTCAAGACTACTATCTTTGTTTCAAAGCAAATTTTATAGTACAAGAAAGAAAGTGAAGAAGAGCAAGAGCAAGAAGAACAAGAGCAAATTGTTGTTTTTAGAGGCAAGTTAAAAAGCAAAATTGGACAACATAAATCCCCAGAACACATCTATATGTCACACAAACAAAAAAAAGATCAATTACATAAAACAGGTCTTTACAAGAGTTTGGCAGAGCTAGGCAAATGAATACAGATGCTATGCACTGCTTGGAAAAATAATTTATTTTGTTAGCTTACAAAAAGGACAACATTTCAAGTCAAACTTTAAATTATGAGTACAGCTAGCAACTTTGATCCTGCAAAGATACTAGCCATCTCCTGAGATGCAATAAACACTTGCAACTTTGTGTTCAGGAATAGCTTGGATTAAGTCCCAAGTCAGCAAAAAGTAATGAAGTTTAATATTTGTGTTAATGCTTCATTGGCTAACGTTCTACATTCTGATTGCAGAAGGGAGGTACAAATGTTGACATTAAATTAGCATATGAACTTCCAGATAGAGCCTTAACCAAACATACCTGCAGACGCTGTGTCAAGCCATCAGTTTGCAGCAATATACTCATAGCACAACAGACAGATTTCATATACTTTGTACTGGAATCACTTGACATGATCCCAGCACTGATTGGTCCTGATTCTGATTGGTACTTATGCTTTATACGTGAGATTTGAGTGTGGTTTCACATTGGTATAAAACAGGCATAGGCATTCTGAAGTCATTGCAGCTGCACAATAGAACAGGTTTGCTGGTCGGACCTCATGTATGTTACTGAGCACCACAAATTTCACAGGTTCATGAGGACCTGTGCTTCAGACAAACATGGTAACAAGCTTCTCCTTTTATACTTGTATGATTTATTCATAAACCCACAAGATATAGTCTGAAAAATTCATATTTTAGATTTAGGTTTATGTGCAATCATGTGATTCACAGAAAGTAACAGTCAAGCAGTAGTTTGTTGGTGCTGTTGATCTTAAGGGTCTTTTCTAAACCAAATAATTCTATGGTTCTGTAAGCTGTTAAGTTGTTGCTAAGTTGTTTTTTCTTTCTCTCCCCTGAAGATGGCAGATAATAGAAAAACTCATATGCAGACACCTTGGAACAAAAATATCATGGACATTCAAATAAATGAAGATTCCCATTTTAGGCACGCAATGAATTACTAGATTCTATTAAAAAAAAAAAAAAAAAAAAAAAGTTTTGTAAAAACAAAGCATTTAGCGGTGAGTGTGGAATACAGTTGATACACCTTAACAGATTAACTCTCTCTCCTTTCAGGTTTCATAATTTCTAAAATGCTGTACTAGGCCACATTACTGTGGAACACGGAGCTGCAATATTTCTGAATTTTGCAAATTTCATAAGATTGTATTGATGCCACTTAGAAGTACAGTTGTTTTCATTATACAAATAAATTTGGTTTAGTCTTCTTGGAAAAAAAAGTACTTTTACAAGACCTCAAATTCAAAATCCAATTTTTCAGATGTTGATAAAAAATCTAAAATAGAAAAATGAGATAGTGCCAAATTATTCCTCGGTATTTGCTGCTCACCATATCAACACATATTGTAGACTTGCAGACCTCCAAAATGCAATTTAAAAGTAGATTGTGAAAATATTTCTCCCTCCCCTTTCTCAAACACAGAATGAAATTGTAATGCCATTGATATTAGACACAAGGCCTCTGCTAGCTTTAGTGTAGTCATGATTTCCAAGCACAAAGGATTAATTTTCTTTTTGAACAATAAAGTTTTACAGTGTATGAACATGTTTATGCATGTCTATGTCTACAAGAAAGATATGTAATTATGTGAACAGAACTATACATGATGTTTACATAGCTATTAAAAGCTGAACACACCTTTACATTTCAGAAATCAAGTTTGACAGAAACTGCAATAGTTCTGTTTACTATAGCAATGTCACCTTCAACACATTGCCTTATCTGGTGCATTTTAGAAAAATGAAATGTAGTAGCATGTTTATAACTACACATACAATCAAACTCATTAAAAAAAAAAAAAAAAAAAAAAAAAAAGAGGATAAATAATATTAAAATTTAACACAGAAAAGACAGGAACACTTCCCCCCCCCCTCACATCCCTATTAAACTGCTGAGACTTGAGCTTATATGGGAATGTGGTCAGGGAGGCTAAAATACTAAACCAGGAGCTGGACCCCTTGCTTAACTACTGGCAAAGGTTTTTCAAGGATTTCATGTTAGGAAACTATTACATGCTGAGGAATTTAATTCCATTATGCCTATCTCCATGACATTAGCAGGTACAGCTAATTTTAGACGTATCAAACCAATCTTCCCAACTTCCCACCAGTACTGAGACATCTTGCATCTGTGTAATTCATTGAAAATCTGTAGATCCTTTAAGGACACTTTACAATGTACTAGAGTATCAAGAGCTGATTGGAAAATGTGATGTATTATGTCTATAATAATAATAATGTTTTAATATGTCCATAATAATAATAAATAAATAAGATACCTCACCAATCTTAGTTTTAGAATTTCCCAGTCTAAATCACAAGACTAATTTGGTTCCAGTTTTAGAATACTAAGTAAAAATTACTGTTTTCTTCAAACTAAATGAAAACAAAAGAGCTGGAGAAAAATTACTTGTGCAGCAACTAACTTAATTAGGGTGCTATGTAATGAGATATCAGAATTAGCTGCTCTTTTAGTAATCCCCAAGTCAATAGAAATTAGCATCCTAAAATGACAAAATATATTCCAGGACTTAAAAACAACTAACATGCTTTTTTATCACACTTTTCAAATAAAAATAAAAATAAAAATCAGGATTTGCTAGTAAACACATATAGAAATTTCAGCCAATACATTGTACCAGCCAGCAGTCCCTATGTAGCACATCAGCTATCTCCACTGGAATTATTTCAATGATACTAGGTGCAAAGTGCACAAACAGGATTTCCCCAAGGATGAAACATAAATAAGTCTAAATCAAAGCAAGTGAGTTTCTCACAATAAGAAATGAGATGAAGTGAGATTGATGTTTGCTGATTAATATACTCAAGCATTTCAAAGATAGTCTCTAAAAGGCTGTCACTTTACTAAAGTCTAAGAAATCATTCACATTCTGGAAAAAATTGAGTGTCTCTTGACTTTGATACTTGATTTTTCTGTTTTCACCAATTTGTTAGCTATCGAACAAGAATAATTTGTCCCCCCCTTTTTTTTAAACTTTGTTGATTAGTCTTTTGTTAATTTACAGCCCTCTAATCAGTCAGTGGACAACTTGGTAACAGATCCACATTCCATGGCTTGGGAGCCTCTCTGCTGATGTAGCTCACACTAAGGTTTCTGCATTTTCTAGTTTTATGACTGCACTGGAGACTTCTCCAGTGAAGACAAAACAAAGAAGTCCATGGCTTCTGATAAACCCAGTGGCATTGTGTTAGTCAAAACATGTAAAAAAATTCTGCCAGCTACTTGATGCCTTCATGGTTGCAGCTGTTTGGATGAAACTGTGTTGTCAGTGCTGCATCCAGCAGTCAAAGCCTCATTAAAAATGGTGCACACTTCACACAAAATAGCTTATGCCACAATGCAAACTTCCCTTGGCCTGCAGTAAAACACAGCTCATCCTCATCGACTTCCACACTAAAACAAAACTGGGTCACTAGTGGTTCCTGTGACAAGCCTAATGCCAGAACATAAATTGGGCTGGCTTCCCACTCCCATGCTTGTTTAACAATGTGAGTGACACAAAAAGCCACATTTGTATCATGATACTCTGTGATTATTTGGTATCACTTCTCAAATATTTTTAGATGTCAGCAACTGTTTCTACTGAGGGCAACTTGATATTGACACACTGAAGAAATATACTTTGTAATTTAAGGTTAGACTGAGAACTTCAGCAGATATCCTAAACTAGTTGTTGCCCGTTTTTCTGCCTGCAATCAATAAAATTTAAGGGTTATTGTAGCAAAGTCTATCCCGTGACAGTGGAATGAAGAGTGGCATGTAGAAATTACAAACATAGTAAGACAAATTTACTTTTGTCTGTGGGATAATCTTTAAAATGGGGCAGCATGTGATCTGATGTTGTCACTTTTACCAAGTCAGTTTTATTTTAGTAAATCAAGTAGCAGAATTAACACGATAAGAGGTTATTTTATAAGAAAAAACTGTGTTCAAAATGAATGTCATTCCCTGGGCATATCAACTACCAAAATTATTAATGTGGGCAAAAGAAGAAATGATGGTATGTCTCCTGACATACTAGTGTACTGCAAATAGTAGATGAGAACAGCAGTCTAAAACCAAAATAGCTCTGGTCTGAAGGCAGATGAAAATAACAAACAGTTCATGAACAATTCAATGCTTTACTTACTCAAGCAAAACAACTATTAAGGAGCCACGTCCCTAAAATAAGATAGCAGAATTATCCTAAAAGAGCTATCTTTAAGCAGTTCTTGTATATAAGTGCAATACTTTAACAAAAACATGTCAATAATCGAGTTCCAAAAAATATTTTGTTCCAAAAAGAACCAAGCAGGCACCTAAATAAAATTATTAGCAATTTAAAAAATATCATCAATGAATATTTTCTCAAGGCTCACTCTGTAATTACAGATTTTAACACTATTATGGCAAGAGAAAACAAAATCTCATTCTTACAGCCTGAGAAATGGCAGATGGCAGCTGTGCAACTTTAGCTTTAGAAACATGAGAGCTATTGTTGGCAGCACAAACGATAAATGCTGCATGTTGCTGTATTTTAACCACAGCAATCTCTTTCTTTTTCTATGCAACATTCCCAGAGGCATTAGTTTACAGATTTTCAAAAGACTGAGGTTATCCAGTTCTTCTCTGCTGTCTGTCTGTATACAGCATTTAAATGTTCTTTAGATTTAATATCTAATTTAGTTCTTTACAAAGAAAAGCAAAATGGTTCATACAAACAGCCTAAACATGCTTACAGTAAAGAGCTGAAATGAGTTGTGCCAGAGTAGAAAGTATTCTAGTATGTAAAAAAAAATAATTTATCCAAGATGGAATCTTACATAGGGATCAGTTTTATTTAGATGTAAATAATAGATCTAAAGAAGTTTTTAAATTAAGGCACCAAGAATAAAAGTGTTCTGAAATTTTAACTTAATCGTGAGTTGCTTTCCCTTCCTTCTACCTGTTTTCCTCAACATTTGCTTCTAAATTATCTAATTAGATCAAAACACAGAGATGCTTGTGATGTCTACCTGCACATCCATTTTTGACAATGCTGCATCCCCAGATACTGGTCTGCAGCTCACATTAAAATAATTGATACGTCAGTATCAATTATTTCCGTTATTTTCCATTAGGTGAGGATGGGGCTTAGAGAGAGACAAATGTATTACTAACACACTTTGAACATGAAGAGTTTAACAGAGCTGAGTTAAATTCAGCTGTCACAAACAATCCCACACAAATTTATTAGTAAATTCTTCTGCACGTTGTATGTAGGAGAATGTATTCAGGTTTCAGACTACCTATTTTAGCCCTAAAAATGGTATGAGTGTTACAAAAACACCTACTTGTTCAATTTGTGGGTAATATTGGCATTGTCATTCCTGAGAAATCCATTCAGCAATACACAGTGCAGATTATATGCCTTGTAAGCCAGTATTTTCTTTGTTCTAAAGAATTTTAATATACCTTCTTTATTTTCTCTTAGGGGGATATCTAGAAAAATGTAGTGCAGGTTTCAATATTCAAGAAATACTTTCACCATGACTGAAAACTGCATTCCATCAAAATTCTGAAAATTATATGTAAGAAAATGACATAATTTTATACTGTAAAAACTTCTTTTTATCTTGGACTAGGTTTCTAAAAATTATTATTATTTTTATGTTTCTTCTTATGCTGAAATAATTTCACAGTAAAATTAAGTTATTTTAAATGTTTAGCAAATACCATTTAAAAAATAATTAAAAGTAAGTTCTCTTAAGTCTGCTGTAAGACACTAAGGAACTGAAAGGCATAAAACTTAGAGGTTATTCAAGTGACAATTATTTCCTGCTCAACTAATGGGCCAGTGTATTTCTTAAAGCACAATATTGAACCACTGTCATATGAAGAAAGAATTTTAAAAAAAAGGTATACTTCATATGAGCTTGTTACATCTGTATGTACATACAAAGTTGCTTGTTTACCATATGGTAAACAGGACAAAGAAAAAAACACCATTTTAGGTGTGATAATACAGTTTTTAATTATTGAAAATCATGGCTTAGGGAAAGAACTGAAGAATCACTATAGGGTTAAGCATGAAAAAAAACTGATTACAAGGACAGCAATTTTAAAGATCTGAAATATACAAAATATTTTATTGAAAAATTATCTGTTCTTCTGACTTAAAAACTGAAGCTGGTCAGCAGAATATTATTTCAGGTCAATATGGAAAAAATATTATTTCTTAAACCACAAAGGGACAGTTTCACATTATGTCAGGAACGGAACTTCAGCCTTCAGTAAAAAAGAAACAAAATTCACTTTGTACTATGAAACTCTATTGAAGGTGGAATAGAGACAAATATTGCATGCCATGCCAAGAGGGGAAATTTAAGAAAGAATTTATTGGATTTGGAGTCCATAAGCCTACTCATTAAAAATTTCTCATTTGATTTGACTTTCCCCTCTGTTTCCCCAGACATTTTAAAAATATTTAAATAAAGATACGAAACTGCTGAAAGCCCAGTCACATGGTCAAAGGCAAATATACTAACCACTGAGCATAGTTACAGCTTTAAAATCCAAATTTATTCACCCAGTAGTCATTTCTGTCCCGCATTGTTCAAAACCCAATTTAATAGTAGATGTTCAGACTGTTTATCCTTCAGTTTTCTGACACTTAAAAGGAGTAGTGATACTGTTTTAAGGAAACATATTTTGGATTTCTGAGTTAAAATTGAGGAAAAATGTACAGATACATAAATAAGAGAATCAATATCCAGATTTTTATAATGTCCTTAGGAAAAAGAGGACATTATTTTTGTGTGATATGAATTATTTCTCTTTTCAGACTCCCAAAGCCCCATTCATTTACCAGCAGTCACTTTACCTCAAAAATTGTTTCATCTTCACTAAAGTGGGCTGGGCATCCATTTATCCATCAGCATCAGACCTCATTTGAAGATGAGGTGTTTAGAGGGCATGATTTACTGATGAGCATGATTTTATATTTAAATATTACTTCTCTATGTATTCAGCCATATTTTCTGGGTAGTATAAAGTCTGCAAGCTGGTGACATTTTGTTTTGGAATTTTTTAATATTTCACCAGACAAGCTAGCTAAAATATTTTAAATTCTGTATTTCCATATTTTCTCTGATCTCATTTTAAAAATTAACTACAAATGTGGAAACATTTAAAGTAAGTTTAGTTTTTGGGTAACTGTGGCTTGAGCTAAACAGTTTCATGACATCTACTCTTTGTAGACCATGACACAAACAGGTTACTATTTGTCCTGCCTTTGTGAGAGCAGAAGTTTATTTGTTTATGGTTTTTTTTTGGCCCTGTCATTGATGTTGAGATCAGAAGAAGTGGATGTGCCTGGTTTGCTTTTTTGACTTTCTGAATGAACAGATGTGCCAGAAGTCTGCAAAAAGCCAATGTCAGCACTACAATGTAGCATTATACAGATATGTTAGAGAATACTTTTTTTAACCAAATTAGTTTTAAAAAGCAGCAATTAAATGAATAATTTAAATATAAAATTAATAAATGTCTAGAAAATGAAAGGAAAAGGAATTACTAATTTTTCTCATTTCCTTCTCTGATTTTGATGTTTTCAGCAAGAAATTCTGTTTGAAAGAGAAAAAAAAAGCTAAAAAAATGCAGGGTTTCAGGGAAGAAGTAGGCTTCTTAAATACAAAAAAAGCACACAAAACAAAATGGATTCAATGGTATTCATGTTGCTACAGTACTCTATTAGATTTGGCAATTTTTTAAGGCACATTAGTAGTGATTCAACCAGAAGCACTAGAGAGCCGAATAAAACCAGGACCACCAGAAATCGTTGCATTTCTTTTGAAAACAGAAAGTTCTGCTGTGATGTGCTGTCTGACAGCACAGCAAGGAAGAATTGTATTCAATTTGTTTAGAATAGATATTAAAACAAATACAGCAGTACAACATTGTATTTTTATAACATTTTAAAATAAATATGAGACAGCTCTGGTAATAGGAACAAACCAGACTAAATAAATGATCACTAAACCCTGCTATTAAAATTTTCAGTCACACAGCAGTGCCCTTCAAAATGCTTAATTCAGATGGGTGAGATTGAGGTTACTGGTAAGTGCCTTACCAGATGTCATATGACAAAACTGTTCTAGTCAGAAGAATAATTTTAAACAGCTTATAAGAGATATATGCTGAACCTGAAATCATGTATCTACCAATGTGAGGAAATTTGGGTTTGTCACATTTATCACTTCTTTCTTTGATGATTGCTGCAAACTGAAGAACTTAAAATCACAAATACGTCTACACAACAGTGTCTAACAACTCTCATAATAAATATTTGGATAAAAGTCCAATTTTTTTTCATATTAATATTTTTTCACTATTAATAGTGCTGTTAAATGTTACAAAAATATCAGAACAAGTCCTGCACGGGGGTACATAAGCTCATTGCTAAAATTTGTGAAAGAACTGTGACACAATATTTCAGGAATCCAATACATTTAGTTTAGAAGGACTGCAGAAACAAATGAAAGAGAACAGAATAATCCCATTAAACCTTTGGTGTAGAAGTTACATAGGTTATTGTAATAGTTTATTAGACTCATTCTTGGTGCTCTTTCATTTCAGGGTTTGGCAACAGCAGAATCATAAAGGGTGCATCATTCCTATAGCAGATGGAATTACCACTGTTCAAAACTGAAAAAGAGCAGAATGGAATTTACCACAGAGAAAGCTGGTGTGTTTTTGAAAAATCCTCTACTGCTTCCCTCTTTCTGTTTGCAGCTTCATTTCACCGAGAGCAACATTAATGGAATCTTCCTTGGTGGCACTTGGATCAAAAGGAACTATTCTTGTTTTAAGTGCTAGAAATAAGTCAGACAAAAAAAAATTAATTAAATATCTTCAGAAAACACATACATTTTTCTGACTGACCATAAATATTTATATTAAGCATATATTTCCTCAGACTAGATTATCATTATGACAAAAAGTTGTTGTATTAACAAATGTATTAATATTCATGATCCATAATGTTACGAATGGAGAAATTGTCTTACTTCTCTAGAGAAACTGTTTTAAATACTATCTAATAAAGGCATGGCTGAGATCTTTCTTTTACAGAAGAAATGTAAACTTCATTTAAAAAAATATGATAATTCCACTAACATTTCAATTTAATTTGTCAGTATTTTTGACAAAAGAAACCACTCAGAAAATTTCCAAAAGCATATCTTTATCAATAGCATGGACAAAAGTAAAAAAGTGACCCTGAAGGATGTAATACTGTGGTGTACTTTTGCAGCAGGGTGCATATATATATATATATGCTTATATTATATGCTCATATGCTTATTTCTAAATACATCATATTGCACCAAAATTTAGACAATATGAACTGGCAGAACATCTTACGATAAAGTACTGGAGTAAGAACATACAAATAACCAAACTTCTATATTCATAAACATAAGTATTCAGAGTGCAATCTTTTAACAGTCCAGTAAAACTGCAGCAGTACATAACCAAAAGTTATTTAATAGGGAGCAATTTTTCATCATTTGACTAGGAGGAGAGAGTTTTTTTCACTTTCAGAATGAGAATGTTTGGGACATTCACTGTTTGGGACATTAGTAAAAGAGTAACATTTTTGTTATGCATTTTTAAGCATAAAGTCTTCAGTATTTGTCCAGAACTATGCTATTGTATCCTCTTTCAATGGCCAGTATTCAAAGTGAAAAATCCTTAAAAATAAAAAACATTGTTAAATTAAGTCAATTCGCAGTTTTCAAAGTGGTGATGTCAATTTTTCCAGTCATTCCAGGTTCTTACCCTTGAGGAACCTTAGAAATTTTTGTTGTAGAATGGTGTCCCACAGCATCATGATGTGACAATGCCTTTTTAGTTTTAATCAAGTTACTTACTAAAAAACGTCAACCAAGCTGTCTTAAGAACTTAGGAAAAAGTATACAGAGAGGGATAAAGAGTCATCAGCAAACACTGAAGGAGTTAATTGTTGCAACAATAAAATCAACGATCAGGAGGAATTGTTTTTACTCAAGGACGATATCGTTCCTACTAATATACCATGTTGACACAAGAGTGTTCTGTATCACCAGAGTCTAAGGGTCAGAGAAGACTGACCCAACTACAGAAGCTGGAAAAACTGGTGTCTATTTTCTTCTCTGTAAAGTCACAGCTTATGAAGCCCCGGAATAAAAATTCCCAACAATAGAAAGCCTGAAAGTCATATGGTGTCTGGGAAACCATCCAGGTTAAATCCTTGAAGTGTTGAACTGTACAAAGAGAAAGGCAGGACCCAAATCACAAAGCTAATGCAAAGCATGTGTAACTCTATGGACCTTTGTAACACAAAAATTAATATAAATACAGTGGCCATGAAAAACAATTTTTGAGGATTATTCTTTAGATAACAACTAGTAGTGACTTTTTAAACCAATTTGATCTAATAATGGAGGCAAACTGTGTGCAATGAAAGCTTCCTTGTATAAATTATTTTCCAGCTAAATATCTTCCTTTCTAAGAAAATGGGTATAGGAATAAAAGCTTATTCGCATAACATCTTTAAAATAGTTTGTTATGAAAACCTGTTATAACTGTAAAAAAAATACTAGAAATATGAAGACCAGACATAAAACAGAGTGTTTGTGTTAACTACTTTTCCTTTTTACTGCCAGCTGTATTTGCAACTTTTTGCTAAATATATACATGGTAGCAGATTGTTGTTCCCTTATTTATATTTTCATACTTTTAATCCCCGTTTCTTCAACCAATTCCAAACTTCAGTTTCAGGTTTCTCCTCCCAGATATATAAATGAAAGTATATAAGACATGTCTGCTCTCTTCCATGCTACTCTCTATAAGTCAAAAGAGACACACACTAGGAAGGGATCTTCTACTGATTTTAAAATCTGTAAGGTTTATTTAAGAAATATGGAGACAGGAAGCATTAAATCACAAAAGCTTGTAAACTGCTCCAAAAGGTATATGAAAAAAAAAAACACCAAGGGTCCACTCTTCTGCTTCTGAAGAACTGAGGAGATAAATTAATCACAGGAAATAGGTCAGGTAATTTATAAGTAGATTTATCAAAAGCTGCAAGAGGTTTAGGAGAAAAAGACTTCAAATTATACTTTCTTATTTGAGTCTCAAATTATAACTAATTAATGTCATTACTGATACTTCATGTATCAGTCATGTCATTTATGTAACTAACATGGCTGAAGTAGCTGATTTTATCATTTGCCACTCACTGCAATTACAAGAGAAGCTCATTAACATTACTACCACTCCGTCCTCAAGACCTATAGCAACACCATCAAAATACACATTTGACTGGAGGAGATCATGCTCAGCATAAAGGTAAAACATTCAGTTACTAAGTCTATGGACTAATTCAAATACCCTAATGTCATAAACTACCATAGACATCCACAAAGTGCTATGAAAGATGTGATGGGACCTATGGGAAACCTATGCCTTCCTGAAAGCTAGAAATATACAACATCTGAAATTACATCAGGCATCATCAATGGGCACCTGACTTCTTGCTCTCTTGCTTATTAAGCATAAAGAACATATTAGTACTAACTGTTAGGAGAAATTAATCATCAAAGTAAGAAATTAATACCACATTCATTAACACCTGTCAGAGTCAAATAAAATCAGGGGAAACTGTTTCTAAAGTAGAAATGGAGGCACTTGGTTTTATATTTTCTTCTGACTATTCCTATTCAATATGCTCTGTAAAGGATACTAATGATAACCTACGGATTCTGAAAGGAAAAGAAACCAATTATCTCTAACTTTATCAGATCAAGTCTGGACTTACTGGTGAGCAGTAATGCACTACAGCACACATACTAAGGTACAGAGGTTTGAAAGTGCAATGAAGCCTAAAATAGGACTTTTCATTACATAGAATACAACTTACTGAATAGGTTCCAGGTACAGAAACTGGCAATATTGAAAAGAAATGAAAGGCAATATCCTTCTGAAGAAAACTTTTCTGATATCCATGTGCTGATGTGCTCAAAAAAAACCTTAAAAATCTTCTTCTAAGCTAGCTTTGACACTCCTGCAAAGTGTCTGTATCAGATAAATTTCTAGTATATCCTATTGAGATCCCATGATATTTCATGACCACAAGTTATAGATGCACTATGGAATAGAAGGAATAGTTAAAAACAACTATTGAAGAAGATGCAGAATTAGTGCATTCATCTTTCACTGTTAAACTGCTACATAAGCATGAGACAAACTACAAGTGTAAGATCTGGAAAAAATCTTTGGCTAGCAATGTGCCTCTGGTCTCTGTAAACATGCACAAATCCCATAGGTATGATTCTTCATGCAGAGATTCAGAATCCAATTTTGGTATAGGTTTGAATGACAAATAGAATATATTTTACATACCAGTTAAAAAAAACAACTATCAGAGGGGATGTAATGAAGTACTTCCTAGACAAAGGCAACCATCCAATAACTAAAGCTAAATCACAGGACTCTTAAGATGATTCTAGCTTTGTTTTGTTTTTTTTTTTTAAAAAGAAAGTAGAAAGTCTTACTCTTTCAAGTGTAACAGCTTTAAAATAGGAAAATACATTACCTGTAGATTTTTTATGTGAAAAAATACTTACAACCTGCATCTGAGAGCAGTGAGCTTGACAAAAAGCTGTTTTGAGTTTGCCAGCTAGAAGAGGGAGCATCAGAAATTTCAGCATTCATTTTCATATCCTATGGCAGCCAAAGAAAAGTTATTTTTCTATATTAATAACAAGCCGCTGTAAAATTAAACAAAAAGCATATTGTAACACACATAAAGGCATATGCTGTGATTTCACACATCCTGGAAAACAGTGATTTGAATTCTCAGAATTCTCAGTATTGAAGTTAGGTTCAAATTAATGTGTTTATGAATTTCATGCTCATTTAATCACTAAAAAATCTCTGCAAAAACACTTCTTTGCCATGAGAAATGCATTGGGAGAACTGCAATAAGCTGTAAAAATGCCAAATTTCCTGTTTACATTACATCCATAGCTCAGGAAAAAGATAGTGGCAGGAGTGAATGATGAATTCCTTATCAATGAACAATCCATAGTAATTCACTGAGGTTCCACACTTAAGTACAAATAAAAATTAAATCAATTTTCCCTGCCACTGAGGAAACTCAGACTTCATTGATTTCTCATATCAAATACCTGAAAGTTGCCTTACCATTTTTTTTGTTAAACCATTACACAAAGTCTGAAGTACAATTTATGGCTAGACACATAGAGCATATCTTTTTGGTAAGTAAATCATTTGGGATAAAAATTAAAAAAAGGAAATAATTTTTAAATGGCCTTTTAAATAAAATCTCCATATATCAATACTTAGCACTGAAGCAAGTAGTCCTCAGTTGCAATACCTTCCAAAACGTGATTAAAAGCTTGGTTTGTTATCCATATTACTCATTTTCTTCAAGAAAGAAGATAAAATAATGCACAAATGCATCCATTCATAAAACACACAATTTTACAACTGAATTCTTATCATAAACAGCCTTTGAGAATTTTATTAAAACATCCTGAAATCTATCATTCATGTTGACACTAGAATTTGGAATCTAAACAGAAAGCAAAACAAAAGTCTACATTAATTTAGAGATACAATGAAATTTTGTCCCATCGCTGAAGAGGAATTTACTCCTATTAAGATTAATGCAAATTATACATATTAATCCCCTTATGTGCTGATGACACACTTAATACCTAAAGTGTACATAGCACAATAACAACTTTTAGAGAACAGAAAAAAAATTTTGTTTAATTCTGCTTCCAGAAATGCTATCTTTGAACAGAGATTTTAATCAAGCATGGTACTGCTACCACCATCTGCAATACAAAATGGGTTTCTCATTATAGAATTGCTAACTTACAGAATGTGCCTTTTCTCATGTCCTTCATTTACAATTAATCTGTATTGTTTGTTTGACTAGGTGGTCTGCTATTCACAGCAAGAAGACTTTGCTAAAATATTTGCATCTAAGCATCAACAGTTTAGTTTGCTCAAGATTTCTCTCTTGATTATGCTTCATTTAGTATTCTGTATTGTTTATTCTTAAATGTTATATTTACCTTTTTCCCCCCCAATTTATTCTTTCCAATCACTCCACTCTTTCTGAGTTAAAAAATTATGATTGTTGTACTTGATGGTATTCTGCCAGCCTCTGGCCTCCTTTATTGAAATCTTACATTTTAACACATACAAATATCAATTATGATTTGCCTGGGCTTCTAAGTAGCAGGTGTTTTACAGCCATCTGGTAGGACTACAGAGGAGTGAGAAGATCAAGTAGGGAAAAATGAAATCATAACAAAGGTAGAAAAATAAGTATTTTCAGGGAAACGTTCAACTTTGGTTTTATTTTAGTCTTTAAAATTAGAAGAGGCTGGAAGATAGTATTATCTGATGCCTCAGATGCTTATCTGAGATTAATGTTGGAAAAAAACTGAAAGAAGTGTATTACAAGAAAGGCAAGAACAAAGATTGTAACAGAGGAGAAATATTAATTCCGCAAGTACTTTCATCTAAAATGGTCAACATAAAAATTTTACAAGAAGTCCCTTATTTAAAATCTTATTTAAATCTACCAAATACCTATTTTGCATAGCAGAAGCATTACTTTGTATACACAGCACAAATCAGAACTATCAGAAAAAATAAATTTTGATGTCCTCACGCCTTCACTCGTCCAACAATTTCTCCGTTTTAGAGACTCCAAACTGACAAACAGTAAAAACAAAAACCCAACCCAACCCGACAAAAAAACCCCACAATGCATTTCAATCAGTTCCAAGGCTGGCTTAGAAAGGCAAGCATTAAAAAGATTTTTTTTCTCCAGACTAAACTAGCCTGGTCACTGAAATCAGACTAGCACCCGTCTGTTACTTGTTTTTGCACATTCTGTTCAATTTGTTACAGCCATGACCGCAGAAAACTTTGTCATATAAAAACCCAATGAGACCTGACTAAATAAAAGCCTTTAAATGCTCCCTGCAGTCTAAGGAAAGAGGAAATATTGTTTTGGAGTCAGCTTTATAGTGGATTCTGAATTTAGAATTTAAATCATTCAGGCTCAGTAAACTCAGTCAGCTTGGTGCAACATTAAAAACTCTACTGTCAGCTGATCACATTCCACTTAGCTTTTCAATTATTTCCAAATTTCAGTTGCTACTGATTTAGTAACTGTTATGTGAAGGTAAGAGAAATTCAAGAAACTGAAGATTATCATAAGCAACTGATGAAAATAAATCTGCCCTGGTTTTGCCTTTCAATTCTTCCTTAGAGGAGAGCAAGATGGCTTTTTCAAGTAGCTTAATACCTTCTTCTTAAAATGGCAACTTACTAACCTAAAATACTCTGTATTTATTTCACCTTTTCTACTTTCTTAAAGACCTACTGGTATGTTCTTATTTTACAGAAGGAAGACTGCTATGAAGGAGCTGGCTAACAAAGACAGGTTAAAGTTTTTTGATATATCATATGTGAACCAAAATTTTGAGCTCAGCTGCTTAGAGACCCTGCTAATATTAATTACCAATGAACCTTGATTTGATTTTGATAAATAGCAGAAATACTAGCATGATTCTTCAGTTCTTATCTCTTATTTTAACCAAGTCCACAAGAAACTGCAGTTCTGCTAAAGTAAGCTATCAGAATGACAAGCAGTGAGAAGTTACATGACAATGAACAAGCTAATATCATGAGAGAGTGTGTTAACAATTGGAAAGGTGAACTCATTATAGGCAATGTTTCTGAACAAGAGCACTGGATTTGTGCCACAGGTAATTAAGAAATTATGCTTAGCCCTGCTATCAGTCTGTTGTATAACCATTAACAAATTACTTCCCCTCAGTTTCCTTGGATTTCACTTATGTATGAAACTGACATTATACAATATCTTTTGTAAAGAGTACAAAGATCATCAGCAGCAAAATCACTATAAATGAGCTACAAACTAATCATAGTTTTAATGGAGGAAATAGGTTCCTATTTTTATCTTTTACATTAAAAAACAAAGGAAAATTGAAGAAAACTACTAAAAATATCAATGTAAACAGCAGTTTCACAAAGCAGGCAAACACATGAGAGCAGTAAGACACAGTGAGACTTTTCTGTGAAATTTTAAATTTTTTTTAAATCCATCACACTTTATAAAGTAGACAATTCTGTCCTCAAATTTTACATCAGCCACGGCAGCTACATAAAACAGAAACATTCATATGTGATTTTAGTCTGTGTTTATACTAGGAGTTAATACATCGTTAATACTAATACATCAAAAAACCTAACCTGCTTACTGAAACTAACTGGAAAACAAAAGTGGAGCACACATACCTTGAACTGTTGGACTCTTTGTTTGGAATCTTCTAGCTGTTGCTGTAAAGAATTCACTATTCCTTTATATTTCATATACCTTTCCTCAATCATCTCCCTTCGGCAATGTGACTCCTAGAAATTCATTAAAATATCTAAATTATTTCATAATGTGAATTAATTACTAACTTTCAGAGGCTGAAATACAAGGGTCTAATGAAACCATAATGTCCTGTATAGAAAATTAGTATTGAAAAGAAAATAGGTTAAAGTGCGAACAGCCTCTTCTTCAACCGATGAATGGTTAATTGTAATTCTTTAGCAAAATCTGGTATTATGATATCTTCTAACAAAGGAATTCTGTACTGGTAAAAAATTAATTAAAATAGTGTAGAAACAAGCACTTGAAGAAAAAAAGTGTTCTAAGGGTATGAACTAAATAGTATTTTCAAATAAGAAAAAATAACACTTCTCACTGAACAAACTAATGAGTCACATGAATGAATGCAACTACCAGACAGCTTATCCTTAAGGATCTTTTCCAACCAAAATGATTCTGTGATTCTATTATGCCCAGTTAGAAGTGTTTGCATACACTACAGTGTTACTATTAGGACTAAATTAATAACATCAGGAAAACTATATCAAAATGAAAACAAATTTACACATGCTTCTGTATATATAATATGTACAAATGTAATTTTAAATGTCTTATTAACCAATTTATCCATACATATGGAGATGATATTAATTAACCAAAATATTTTTGAACTATTGAAAGAGTAAAATGAAATCATTCTCACCCCAGTATCTTTGAAATCTTCTAATAGGCTCAGTTTCTCAGGAACAGACTCCAGATGGTCTAAAGCTACTCGAGTACTCTAAAAGAACAGAACACAAGATAAAACATTTTAAAAAATAAATCATTTCAGCCATCTAAGACATTAAAAACATATTACATCTATGAAAACAGGTTTGTAAGTATGTGTGTGTCTGTAAATTAAGCAGGGCACGAGTAAACAGGCTGTTAAGGATAAAGGACAAAATAAAACACAAAGAACAATTTTCTTAATTTGAATCTCCGTGAATAGTTACCAGTTTATTGAGCAGAAAAAAACTTATTTACAAAGATGGAGTTTATGTAGCCTTCAGAATGAAATGTTCTTGTATTGCACCTCAGGGAGTAAAGTATATTTAACTAAAATATAAATCTATACACACAATGTTTTTATCTTTGTATTTCACATAGTAGAAACACATTGTCTTTTTTTTTTTTTTTTTCCAAATACAAATGTGTTGTTAGCCCATAGTTAAATATAAAACATTCAACTTTTATATTTTTTATTTAGACATAGGGTATTTACTGTTGAAATACAAATCATCACTCTAGGGAGAGTTAGGGTTAGACTCAAAAAGATTTCACCTTCACTTTAGTGACACAAAAAAATCTAGTCTGTAGCAAGATGCACAGAACTGAAGAAGATCAGTATCATGTTTCAAGTTTTATGCACAGGTGAAGTTGGTTGGTCATGTATAGAGTACTCATGTAAGAGTAGAGTAAGCCAGATGCCTCTAGAGCTTCTCAAAGGCTGCTGTTTTATCATTTGCTGAAAAGCAAGTAGAAACAACACTGTACTTTCTGAATAACAGCTGGTATTTCCTCCTCAGTTTTATAAATCACACTTATTTGGATAAGGTTGAGTTAACCTGGTATGCAATCTACCAATAATGGTCTTCTTTAACCATATTACTGCCTTGGCACTTTAAAGCAAATATCTATATAACAAACACTATTCATCAACCTGAAGTCAAATATCATTACACTGCAAATCTTGTGCAAACTAATTAACTTGCCCTTCACCACAAAAGCTCTATTGCTACTATTGAAAAGTCTCAATCTGACCAACATGAGAAACATCACATTTACCTCCCAGACTTAAGACCTGAAGAAACTGAAACTTCAACTTACACCAGGTTAAGAAAAATCAGTGGGCACCTCTCAGCAGAAGTGCAGTCTACACAGAAAATCTGGTTTTGCATCACAGAAAGCTCCTGGACAATCTTCAAAAGCAACCCAGTGAGTCAAAATTCTGGGTATAATCAAGTATGTAACAGCATTAGTATTACCAAACAATGAAAAAATGCTTAGTTAAAAAAGGGTTTTCTTATCCCAGATGTTACATGCTGCAGCAGGAATGAAAGACAAAGGAGGAGAAAAATTTTCAGGTATTCACAAAGATGGTCTTTTTTTTTTCAGGATAATTTCTGCTCTTCACACAGGGCAGAAGAGAACAAGAATACATTGCAATTAAAGGTGCTAGAACAAGAACAACTCCATCGTTCCACAGTTAAGGGGAAACAATTTTACAAGAGGACTGGATGAACTGTGGCTTAAAGAACAATAGATAGAGTCAGAAGCATACAAACTGAGGTAAAAGGATTGACAAGCAATGAAGGATCTTTTAAATTTCAAGAGACATGGGAAGAACTATCAAAAATGAAACAGGAAAACAAAGATTCTACAGTCATTTAGCAAGAAAAAAAAAATAAAAACGAGATGAGAAATAAGGTGGAGATAACTTAGATATGAACCCAAAAGGAGTGCTTTTGCTTTTCTTTTACACTAATACACTATTTTTGTTAGATTAAAAACGGTTAGTGTTTTAAAAGCACAGGATGTATACAGAACTAACTGTATAAGGTTATGTCTGAAAGGTAGGTAAACCAGTTCCTGAAACAGGCAGCACTGAGGATACTCGGTACCAAGAAGTCCTTAATTGTCATGTTGACAGCTGACCATGGCAAACGGTAGAAAAAGCCCGGAAAAAAAAAAAGGTGCCTGCTTGTGATGACTTCCACTGAATAAAGCAGGGCAAATCAGTTTTGCAAAACTCAGTCAGAATTAATAAAGGTTATTTCATCTACCAATAAAGCACAGTACTGTTTTCTTCCTCACCTGCCTGAGAAATGAAGTAGATTTCATACTTCGCTAGCCATGTTTGAACCAAAATTAAAATTTATTGTATTACCTTAATAAGAAATCTGGTATTTTAATGTGTAATATAATTTGCAAACATTTTCTTTATAACTGGAAAGAAGATTTTATACATAGAAAAATATACTTTTCTTGTAACATACCTGTTTCTTTGCCAGAAAAGAACTACAGGACCTGCAGTGCTATATTGATAAAGAATGTAAAAAATGTATTCTTCTTCATATTTTCAGCATGCAGTCAAGCAGGAGGCCTATATATTGCTTTTAAAGTGTTATTCACAGATTATAGTGTAGAAATGTTTTTATAGCTCTAAAATACCAATTTTTTAAAAAAATACATCTCCACTTAAAAGTAAAATTGCCTAGAGGTATCTATCAATGTCTAATGTTTCCCTCTTATAAGAATCAACCGTTTCACTTTTCTGAGAGTAAAGCAGTATTCATTCATATTTCATGCTTCATTTGCAATGACCTTATGTTCATCAAAGCACTGATTTTCCACTCCATTAATTTATGATGAGATTAAATGTTTATTCCATATTCCTGAAGCAGCCCCTCTTACTGGTCTACATGTGTGTTTTTAAGGCTGGGAAATACATGAGAGACAACAGACCCTAAGCAATCCAACCTTAACTGTACGGGAAACAAAATACTGAATCCTAATATACAGCTGTCATCCTAGTACCACACAGATCTGATGGATGAACATCCAGAACATTTTTTAATTTGAACAATTCTGAAGGGGTACTTCAGAAATAAAATGCTTCCTCATAGAAAATAACCCAAATCTCTCTCCACGGTTCAGAACCAAATCGAACCATAAACAATTTAAACTTAAGGTATACATTACCTAACACATTTAGCTAAAGTATTTTACTTATGAAGAAAAAAATTTACATTTGAGATGTTGCACAGAGTTGAAATAGCATTGCCTAGGACAAAGGACACACTTAACATAGTATCTCCTCAGTATTTTATAAAGTATATTTATTTTAGGCCAGTTTTTTTTGCTTTTGTCCCCATTTTAATAAAGACCTGTGATCTGTTCTCAACATAAAAAGAACACAGGCCCTAAGTGTAAGCCCTTGCCTTGAGCCATCCCATTTTTCAATTCTTTCTCTTAATTCCAAAGCAAAGACTTCATGTCAACACTGTCTGTAAATGAAGTTAAGGAAAATGCTCATCATCTGTTTTCCTCAAGTGTCTCCTAAATACATCCCGTTTATTTCATGAACTTTGACATTGAAAAGCAAATTACCCATTACCTGTGCCTCAGCTAGTCCTCATAAGATACATTATTAAATGTGATTTTGAAAGCAGAAGTCTTTGGGCTATCTGCAGACTCAGTCCTTGGTTTTCTGGTTTCATCAAGAAACACATGGATAAAGTATGAGATAGGCTACCTGGATTTCTGAAAGTGTTTTTAGAGTCTTAAACTTTAAACCTAAATTCATGCACAAAATGATGTGCTAACCACTGGTAGCTAACCACTACTGCTCAGGAAGTAGACCATGGGGTAGTGATATACATTTCCAAGAACTTGGTAACACAGTTTTCAGTATCAATAAGAAAAAAAAAGTCACCCCTTCACATAATCAGGAAAGGAAAAAAAAGCCAGAACATAATTATTACCAAATATGAATCCACAGTCTGCCGCATCTTGACTACTGAGTGCAGCTGTGGACCTCTATTTCAGTACAAAATTAGGGAGAGAAAAGAGAACAACAAGGATGATCAAAGCCATGGAATGCTGTCTCCATGTGAGGAATGATTAAATACAATGACTGGAAACAACAGGAATCTTCAGAAAGGAAGCAGATGCCTGAGAGGAGAAATTTGCATAAAATCAGAAGTCACAGAAAGATAGAAAATGTATATGGATTTAAGAAGAAAACACAGCAAGTTCATGAATGAGAAATACCATGGAATACTTCCAAATTTGTAGAAACTATATCTAGGTCCAGAAGTCTCTGAGCATTGAAGAATGAATGAGTGGGAAATAAGATGTATGTCAGCTCTGTTCAATGCTTTTCCTTAAGCATTTTATTTCTGCCATTGTTGCAATGTCTATAGTTGGGCTAGACTGACCTTTGGTCTTAACAACAGTACTTTTATATTCTAAAATTCCCACAGCCTTCTTAAACTGCTCGTAAAGTGACTTGAATTGGATGACTCACATGCTAATATTTTCAGGGACATAAATGTGTGCCTTTTTTATAAAAACAGTGAAAAGAATGGTAGTGATGTGCAAATAAAAAAAAAAAAAAAAGGAAACAACCAGGTTTGTTAGGGGAAATTCAATAAAGAAAGCAGAAACAAAAAAACCCACAACATTGAAGAATGAGAGGGAAAGGTGATTAAAGAGCTTTTAGCTTGCCCACAGCCCTGGCCTGTTAATTTAAGGAAATGCACAGCAATCTCCTCAAGGTGGAACAAATGCCATATTTGTATCATTAATGACCACACTCTATTCTATTAAAAGAGATGGATTTAGCCACACAGATAAAATGCAAAAAAGGATGTTGGAAGCACCTGACCCAGAGGGCAACTAAGTACTGTTAACTTTTTACCTAGAAACTGGAAAGATGTCAGCCATAATGTGTACAAATAATCCTATAGAGACCAATCCCATCTGCCTGTTCCTTATTTAACAGGGAACAGAAGGTACGGCTACAGTGCACTGATGGTACCGATAAGAGGAAGAAACACCAATTGCACTGACTGAAGCAGTATTAATGGTATTTTACTTAACTGCAGTCTCTTTCATAGTGAGAACTATTAATATTCCTGGTTTTAGAATAAAGATTATTTACTTTGAAAAGAGGAGTTCTATGTTTTCAAGGAGAATGATAATACAAATTACTCATTTTCCATGACTTCATACAAACACTTTGATGTTTAAAGTGCTTGTGAACACTTAATTATCCTATATTGGTGGATTCTTGGTGATAGAGTCTCACACTGTCTCAAGGGACATATCTAAATCAAAATCAGGTACACATCTTATTTTTAGTCCCAAAGCTGCAATGCTAGATTAAAAGAAATCAAAGAAGGTTTGTATACAGTCCTTGTAAAGTTTTCAAGTTTGCCTTTATAGTCAATATATTGAAAACACAAATATAAACCAGAAAGCAACTTTGTTTGACTTTCAAGTACAGGCCTCCTTTCTTTTCTGAGGGAGGTAAAAACAAATTACTATTTGTATAGCACAGATATTTTTGAAAATTAGAGCTGACTGAAACACCAGTTAGCTAATCCCCAAAGAATACCCATAAGAAGATTAAATGCTACTATAATTGTATCTGACTGAGAAGATAGACTTAGAGAAGAAGACTGTATCAGCTGGAAGATATAATGTTAAAGGTGACCTATGGTGACTAATTTTTAAATGACCTTAATGTGTTGAATACTTAAATAGGAAGAATAGGATTCACTCAGCATGTATAAAGGAATTCTCTGCTTTTCCTGTTAACATCTGTAAAACTATGCATTGTCAGCTTCCCTTCCAACCGTGCTGATTCTATGATTTTAGCTTAAGGACTATACTGATAAATCCTTTTCTTTTATGCAGGTTGTGGTTCTACTTATGAGGCTCAAGGTCCTCTGCTGACTTTCATATGCAAAGCAAATTCCATGACAGCTGGAGCTTTCTGTGACCTTGTGCATTATAGGTATAGAGGGAACTTTAACAGAAAACAAGGAAAGTATTCTGCACTTTTATATGCAACAAATATGATTATTTCAATTATACCACTGTTTTGATGATTTGAGCACGTCAAGAGAACTACTTACCTCTATAAATTTAAGCAACACATGTAAATTTATCAAGTTATACAAGTTCAACTGGCTTTTTAAAATAATACATTGTTTCAAAGTTTTACAAATTAAGATTTTTTTTTAAGCAAAACTACATTTACAGTAATGCAGAACAAAAGACAGTTTGTCATCTGCATTTCAATTTTAACAACGAACTGAACTTTTAATTTAGACTCCAGATGTTTTTGCATGGAGTGGACCACATTTTAATAAAGAGAGTTTCATTGATGCTGCCTTTCCTGTTTCCAATGACTATCTCTCATTCACAAGCAAATAACATCCCTGTGGTAACTACAAGAATTGTTCACATGGAAAAATATTAGGAAAGTATTTAATGAATTTTTCAGTTGTTTGATGTATACTAGCAGCTGGAAATGTGGAGGAGGCAGTGCAGTCTTTTGGCAAGCCAGCTCTCTCTGAATCATCAGCTATTGCTCTGAGTACTACAGGGGGTCCACAGGACAAGTTTTTGATAACCTCCTCTTTATTGTTTACTAAGATTCTGATCAAAGACATCCAGACACAATTACTGGAAATTAATAGAAATATAACACAAGGGGCAGAGTGTATGAGGTAACAATATGTGCGGGTACGTTCTTTAAAGGTATACAGATTTCTTTGTCATTAATTAATGAATGTTATCTTCAATTTTTTGGAGCTTTGCAGGATAAAAATCTTTACAGGCAATTTATATTAATGTTTTGTATTCTAGTGGTATTTCATCAAGACTTCCAGAAAGCATTATAAAAATTTAATTAACACAGCTTTCACAGAAGAAGCTATATTGTTTAGTTTTACAGCTGAGAAACACTGAGATACATAGCTAAGTATTTTAACCAAGAATTCACATCAAATTAGTGTCAGAGTAGGAAAAAAATGTAGGAATTAGATTAGGCTTACAGACATTCTCATTTTAAAAGATGCACAATGAAAGAAAAAAAATCTATGGTAGATATATAACTGGTCTGTGTTAAATATATATCAACTTTGTATTATAAGAAGAATAGCTAAATGCTCCAGGAACTTGGATCCTTACGTTTAAGAACAAGTCAAATCCATGCTAATCAGGAGAGAATCTGGCTTATCTTTTCTAATATTCCTGATGAAGCATTGCCAGCTGTAGGGAACAGCGCTGATGCACAACCACAAGCACACCCAGTTTCCTGGGGCTGCACATTATTTCAGTGGCCTGGTGAAAAGAGTTTCTCTATATGTCTGTGTTACTAAGGTTAGAATTAGATCAAATATAAAACATTTAAATCTAAAATGAAAGACCTAGCAGCACATTCAAAACATTTTATTCTATACTCCATGTTCACACAAAATTTTAAATTGCTTTGTGATATATAAAATGAGCAAAAAAATCACCCATACTCTACCTACTATATCTGTGTCTTATCAAATCATAAGCCTCCTATATTCTGTGGAAGAACTCATAGGTACACATTTCACAGGTGAAAGACCAACATTTCTAAAGAGTGGATAAAACACGCAGGATCTCTCTTTAGTATTTAGATGCATATACATACTATGTCTCAAAATTAAAAAAAAAAAATAAAAATATGATGACCACAGTATAGTACTACTCCTAGTTAAACTAAGAGAAAGAACTTAAGGTAGCTGAAGAATTACAGTCTTTTGTAATAAAGATTTATCCTCTTATTACTTTCTCTAATGGAAAACTGAGAGGATTTGGGTTTATTAAAATCTGGCAGAAATGTTCACTATTTGCAACATATGGAACAGTCGTGCTACCAGCAGATCAAGTGAGGTGAGGTGAGTTATGAGTTTCCCAGTGCAAGACACATACTGGAAACAGTCCAGCAAAGGGCAAACATTACCTAAGGTACTGGGAGATCTCTCCTGTGAGGAAAGGCTGAGAGAGCTGGGACTGATCAGTCTGGAAAAGGCTCAGAGAGATCTCACCAATGTGTACAAATATCTGAAGGGAGAGTGGAAAGAAGAGGGAGCCAGGCTCTTTTCATTGGTGCCCAGTGCTAGAACAAGAGGCAATATGCACAACCTGAAACACAGGAGGTTCTATTTTAATGTAGGAAACAATTTATCACTGTGAGGGTGACTGGCACAGGGTGGCAGCCCAGGAAGGTTGTGGAGTTTCCATTGCTGGAAATATTCAAAAGCCACCTGTACACAACCCTAAAAAGCTGGCTCTGGGTAACCCAGCTTAAGCAGGGGTTTGGATCAAATGATCTGGAGAGGTCCCTTCCTTTCTTAATTCTGTAATGTATTACATTACTGTCACCACCACTGAAGATAAGGGAGTTAATGAGATCAGGTGCATGTCCTGAAGGAGGATGGTAATCACAGGGAATCAAGTGAGTTAGCTAAGGAAAAAGAAGACCCAAGAAACTGTCAGCTATAGCAGAAAGGCTGAGTCATGGGTAGGAGATGGAGCTTCCAGTGCAAACAGACTGCTGAAAGGAGGAGGAGTTGACAGGGCTCAGAGATAATGCAAGGGACCCTCCAAATTTGCTGCAGCTCACAAAAACACTGTTAGAATAAGCTAGGCTTGGAAGAATTATTCACCCAGAGCCCTGAAAAGAGTCTGCTAGGTTCCTGTCACAGTTCATTTCCAGTTCTTTTTTTTTTTTTAAGTTGCCAAGTTCATCACATGGTTACAGAAATTTACTGTCAAATGCCAGTAAAGGAATGAGTAAATTGCAGAGAAAGGAAGGAGAGTGGGCCGCCAAGTATACCTCTGAAGATATCTACATGTACACAGTTTTCAGGTCATTGCATAAAACAGTTTTTGTAGATTAAAAACCTTAATCTAAAGATTTAAAAATGCATTTACTGTTACATGTATGTCTTTTCTGTTGCTTGGAAAGGCATGTGCACAGTAGAAAAAATTTTTAAAGTAACAAAAAGAGGCTTCACACTTGTGGTAAACCTCAGACAAGTTCTGCAGTATGTTTCATCTACTCCTGTGCAGAGCAATTTCTTACCAGCATTAGGCAGAATATGTATGTTCTGGAAGAAAACACAGATGAAATTCCTAACCCAGTCATGCCATGGCCTCACAGCTAAAAAGCAGCTCTGGAGATCTGATGCTTTCGTTTGCATTTTGTATACTTATGTATGCAAGTGTTCTGGATTTTCCTTCTCATGCCCCTTTTTGAATCTTGCATTTTGTGAAGCTCATGAACAGCCAGTTTTCTGTCAAAATTCTTCAAAGAAAATGCTTTTTCTACACAACCCAAACATTTTTTTATTCTACAATGATTCAGTTTGAATTTGAATTTAATTCTACGTTTCTACTCCATTTACATTCCCTACAACCTAAATCAAATCATAAAATACATAACTGGTTGTACTTTTTGATGTCATGCTCTCAGGACTCAAATAACAGAATATAAGACAATTATACAAATATACAAGTACTATAACTACCATGTACTCATTGTTATAAATGCTGCATAGATATACAGCTACATAGACACACACTATAAATGCAAATATTCTTAGGTATCATTTAAACAGAAAGCCTAATTCATTCCTTTATTTATGGGTTTTTCTACCACAGCCCATCTTGCCATATTTAGACTAAGTAAGTATTACTCTGTGTATTTTTTCTGGAGATCAGTGAGGGGGGGAAGGAGAGAGGGAGAATGCTTTCATCCTCAGAAATGAAGCAGAGAGATATAACGGTCAAGGATTCATTATCAGCTACCTAACGTGTCTTTTGAGTACCCTTAGCAAAATATATAGCTGGACCTCTCACTGAATTTAGGTGTTACTAAAACTGCATTTCTGAAAATCAGGCTTCAAAAGTCACAAAATCTGATATCCAGAAAATGAGAAATACAAAGTAACTAACAGTGTGAAAAATTTTGTCTAAGTGACATCAGAAAGTGACTTTATGGCACAAATAAAATAAGTGCCTTGAGAGCACTCAGCAGCCTTAGTGATGACCATGCTTCTCTTGCCTGCAGCCTCAGGGCTTAGCATTACACATCTAACAATGTCAGCAATAACAAAAGCAGTGACTGATTTCAAGCTCTAGTGTTTAGCCTCACAGATTTGCTTCAGGTGTTAACCTCCCAACTTGCATTAAGAAGGAAACTCGTATTTTACTAGTAATTCTCTTCCTCATTTATCTGAACAATAATTTACTATTATTCCTTTCTAAAGCAGAAGTGATTAGAAGTATATAAAAAAGAAAGGCTTTGGAAAACAAAATAGATACAAACATTGTCACAAAGCACTGAATTTGCATGATGTACTGTTTGCAAGTGTTTATCCTCTCCTGTGTCAAAACAGCTTTTGGGAGCCAAAAGGACAAGGCAGTTGCAGGCATTTTAACTCATGGTTTGTGAGAAATGGAAGGCAGCAGATACATGCCTGACTGGTTCTCATGTAAGCAAACCATGCATAAGGACAGAACTAATGTCCTGGCAACACTTTCACACTTACACACAGCCCTGTGTGAACTCCTCCCACTAGGCAGGAGTTCCAACACTCCACTCAGATTTACAAAAGGCCTTTTATATGTGAGTGCAAGCTTTTTAAAATATACTGAGTGTATTTTCAATATATGTTTGAAATCTGAAGCTGTTTTCAGAAATGCATAATCAGGAAGGATAGAATGATTTAAAATGTGTATATTTGCAGCCTAGATATTGTCTCAGTACTGGCTTCTTTAGATGAAATTTTCTGGATTTCCAATGAAAAGAAACTACAGGCCTGACACATACTATTGTGTGATGACTTTTTGGACGTTCCTACATAAGTGAAAAGAACCATGATTCTAAAAAGCCAAGACAAGCCAAGACCCATCCCCAAGACCATTCCACCTGACAAGATTTACTTGCTTGGAACATCTGGATAATCCAGCTGCATTCATGGCATGAAGGCTTTTGTGCTACCAACTTAGTGTGTTATTAAATTATATTAATTAATCATTCAAATAGTATTCCTTTGTGCTGTTAGCTGCAGTGTTAATGTGGGCAGATGAACTGATTCTGTCTGCACTTCCTAGAGTAAACATGTAAAAATCACACCTAACGTTCACTGGAATTATCAGATCTATAACACATCTCTCTTGATTGCTAGAAGCATTGGCAGTAGAAATATAGCATCCTTTGTCAGGCTGAAATCTAGAACATTTCTATTCCCAGACATTGCATGAGGGTTGAACTATACAGAAAAACTGCTGTATTACATTGCATTTCACATAACTGCTGCTCAAATACTGTAGTAAAAACCTACTTAGAAAGGTGTAGTATAAAATTATATCTTCTGTTTAAAGCAAAATGAAAATTAAAAACTCAGAACTTAAATTAAATTTACAAACAAATCAGAAATATTGTTGTGATTGATTTGGAAATGAATTTAAGAAACTTACCACTTCTAAGGCCATAATACGTTCCTAAAAACAAAGTACAAGGTACCGTTAGAAAGTGAAGAACACAAATGCAATTTAAGTTCAACAATGATGAAAAGTATTCATTCTGGTTTTTTGCTGGTCTTATTAATGGTATTTTGCAAAAAAACCCACTGAATAGGAATGACTGTATTTAACTGGACCTCTGACCCATTCATCATACAATTTCACTTAGGAATTTGCTCCAAAGAAACTGCCCAGAAACAAGGAAAGAAAAACTGAAAAAATTATTCCATTATACATTTTTTCAAATACCATTACTAGATTTTTAATAGTGTTGATTTTACTCTTATGTATCCCAAAGTTTGATTGATGTTTTATTATCTGTGCTGTAAATCTAGCACAATTTACAATTCATGTTACATTAGCATCTGGTTTAGTTTTCTTTTAGGCATTTCCTTAGAAAAGTCCATATTATTATTGCATTATCCATAAATAACTATGAAGAATGTTTTATTAATAACAGAATGACATTACTCAAAGTCTAGTGTCAGACAAATCTAAAATGCAAATATAATAAATCTGTGTCCGTTTTAAACCAGCACAAAATACAGAGAACTCAGAATTCATAAGACTACTGCATATACATTCATTTTCCATTTAAAAGCAGTAAGCTAGTAAAATCAAGATCATGCACTCTGGCACTATGTCCTGACTAGGTATGAAATTTTAAGCAAGCTGAGAAAACACACATTCAAGTGTTCAGGTGTACAGTACCTAATCATTAAGACATTATAGCAATTCTAAGCTTGCCCAAATAGTAGCTCTTTGAATATACTGAAGAGGGGGTTTTTTTCTACATTAGGCTAAGAATCCTTATGCTTCTTCCTGTTCCAACGTGACAACAAATAATAATTATTGTAATAATCTGCATCTATTCCAGCAGCACCCAGATATAGTTAGACAAATCTGAACTGACTTCATTATTTTTGAAGCAACAAGTACGACAAAAATTTCTTAAACTAATGAAAAAATTTGGAAGCCAGAAACAGTTCTTGCCATGTGCAAGAATGCAAAGGTGTTTTGGTTTGTTTTTTAAGACTAAGTGGGAACAAGTTACAAAGACTTTTCTAGAGCTATTACTATCAAAAGTTTAAAATAATGGCTATGTTTACTAAATGAACAAGTGTATGTATTTGTGCAAAACCAGTATTTATCTATTGTGTATTTACATATTGAGTAAAACCAGTGTTTATCCATATGACCTTTTGAAGAAAAAACACAATTCACCCTAGTGAAATATTTAAAGCTAATTCACTGGATGATGTTTGGGGTGCAAATGATGTTGGTTTTCATCAGCCGCTTACAACAGTTGCACTTTTGATTCTAAATTCTAAACCAGAGGCTGAAAGTGAGATATTGTACAAAAATAAGTGAATTGAGTGACACTGGAGAAAAAAAATAGCACCTAGAAAAGACTAATTGGTTTTGAAGATGTAAAAAATACCCAAGCAAGACAATTCAGTACAAGAAAATATCTAAAGGGAAAACAGGAATGGATGAATAATTTTGATGGAAACCTAGTAGACTAACAAAATAAAACTGTTTAAAAAAAAACCTAACATTTTGCTAGTAATGGATGTCATTAAATTGATGCTGGAACTGCAGAAACAGTGGTTCAAAACTCCCTGTGCATATACTGATGATAAATAATAAAACAAACATAGGGAGAGAAAAAATACACTCATCAGCTTCAGTTGGAGGATGCTTTCAAAATAGCAGATTTTAAAAAGTCAAAAATGTAAACTTTTCTCTATTTTTAACCAAAAATGGAGAATGAACTTGTCCCTAAGAGCTATGAAGCAAAAAACCCCAACACACCTCAGACTGCCTTTCAATTTCACCTATATTATAGTTTCTTATCAGTAAAACTAGAATAATACAAGGTTCTAGAATACTTAATTTTGACTTCTCTATTAAGAAAGCTTTGCTCAGTGCCCATCACAATATATGGTAGTTGGGGATTCCAACTATGAGGTGGCATAAATTTTTTTTTTCATAAAATTTCACTAAAATTCTTTGCTCAGTAAAGATGGTGTTTTGAATACTAGAGTCTTTATTTTTTCTTGGAAGAAAGAAATTGGGTATTTCAGTGCATCAGAACAAACTTATGACAAAAAATATTATGCAAAAAACTCTAAAATATTAATTTTGAGATGCTTATTCCTGCACAAAATTGCACTGCTTGATTTATGTACTCACATTTATTTAAAGAGTCTGCAACAAACTCCACGATCATTACCATAAAAAAAGATTATTTACAGATCTCATAAATATGTGCAGATAGTGAACAGCAATTCAGACATATATTTCTTCAGTTAAAAAGGACTTATTTGAGGAAAAAAAAAAAGTTTTAGAATGAGTGTATTAATAGGATGATTCCATTGGTAGAATAATAGCATTTTCAAAATGACTCATGATACATGATATATAAGGAGCACGATCTAGCTGCCAAATCTTAGGAACTCAGTAAACTCTTCCAATCTCAACAGATAATTTTCTGGAGACTAGCATATAATGCATTAGGAAATTACTAAGGATAAAATATATATTATTGATAAATTTATAGTTTCAAATTATGTTTTATTTATTTATATTAGGCTCTGGAGAGATCTTATTGCAGCTACCCAGTACCAGGACCTAACAAGACAGCTGGGGAGGGACTTTTTTCAAGGACATGTAGCAATAGGATGAAAGGTAATGGCTTTAAACTGAAAGAAGGTAGATATAGGTTAAACATTAGGAAGAAATTTTATCCTGTCAGGGTGGTGATAGACTGTAACAGGTTGCTCAGGGAAGCTGTTGCTGCCCCCTCCCTGGAAGTGTTCAAGGCCAGGTTGGATGGGGCTTTGAGCAACCTGGTCTGGTGAGAGGTGTCCCTGCCCATGCAGGGAGTTGGGACTGGATCTTTAAGGTCTTTTCCAACCCAAACTATTCTATGATTCAATGTCACTAATTCCAAAGCAAATGAAAATGGCTTGCAGATGTTTTCCCAGAGAACATCCATAGAGTGCAATATTTCAATTATGCATAGCATATTTTCATGAATGCAATCTTTTGTACCACAAAAAATATTTTTCACAAAAGGAAGGTGAAAACCTTACAATCAGAGCACTTTTTCTTGCAATGAAGTATGTAAAGAATGGAGGTTATATTGTTGGAGTGGCTATCAGAGTGAATGTAGAAAGTGATCCAAACTTCTCAGAAGTTAAAAATTGTAATACTAGAAGTATGAATGCACATGTAACGACAGAGAGCAAGCAGATGTGTAACAAAAATATAGATATTATCACAAACTTGTAATTTCTCATATATAACTATATAAACTCATACCTAAATATAAATTTATAACTAGACTCTAGTCTCCTAGCTCCCAAAACACCCTGTGTCAAAGAACACCATATATCACATATTGTTTCCATCTTGACACATAATATGACACTCAGATTCATGTAGATAGATGCTGCTACAAAAAGTCCCACCGTCTACTTAACAAAGTAATATTTTGTCTTTGTCACACTAGTTGCAGTCCAACATATTCCCAACATTCTAGAAGAATACATGAAAACTACTAGCCCAAGTTTTTCAGGGATGATCCTCATAAAACTTCTTTTTCTTTCTGTCCTTTGTGGGTTTCAGATGAAGTACTAATTGTGTTTCATTAAAATTATTTTTAACAAGAGGTGCTCTTTGTTCCCCCTCAAAAATTAAGCAAACTAAAAGCATAATAAAACATGTTGTCTTTGAGGAATATTCTTGTTATTTGATGGAGAGACATAGGAAAGAACCTCATCGTATCCCTAGTCAACATTTGCCTACAGCAATACATTGATTTCTGACAGAAGATCTCATGTCTCTAGCTTTTGGCTATGGTCATCATTTCTGGTTCAAATAACCAGAAATAAATCCTTCAGCCATGATAAGCTGACTCCTTTTGTCTGCCTGTAGTCTAAAACTTCCCTCCTGCCTGTTTCCTGAACCTGCTTTACACAGATGGGGTGAAAATTAAATTTGTCAAGGATTAATTTACTACAGATAATTCTCTGTATATAGAAGATACTTATCAAATCAGGACTCCAGGAACTGTAGTAGAAAAAATAACAATCAGTGTGCCCTACTGCCTACTGAACCAAGGAATAAATGAGTAGAATTTAGTACCAGGGGGATCATATCCAAGGACTGTAGGCCTTGGGGGCAAGAGTACTATTTTATTTGCTAGTGGTCCTTAATTTGAAGAATGCTTACCTTCTAGCAATCTACTTCAATTAAAGCATTCATATGTTAACCAACTCTACATGTTTTGCTGACTGAGGCCCAGAAGAAACAAATATTCCATGTTACCAGGTTAACAAAACGGCTAAGAGTGTCAATTTTAACTCTGGGAAATGCAATATATAAAGACCACAGTCTCCTCTTCCTATGCTTTGTATATTGTATATATTCAAAAGCTTGGGGAGATTCGGTCATGATGACACAATTTGGTTTTTGCAACTATTTGCTAGCAAAGCTGTACATATTCAGTACTGCAACTTTAGAATAAAACATTACAAGAACAGAGGATCACAGACTGAGAACATTTTGAAACACATTGACTACTATGGACATAATACAATCTAGAAAAACAATAGATAATTTTGCTGAGTACTTTGATTGTGAAAGCACGGGCATCTAAAGGAGTAAAAACTCGTATCAAGCATCTGAATACAAAAAGAAAAGTCAGAGCAGCAGAAGTCACACATGTAACCAGAACTGCCAGTTAGGGAAGGGCATAAAGTAATTTGATCAAGAACTTGACAGACCATAAGGAATATAGACAAGTATATATATGCACACAAGACACTATTATGAGGCAACTTTTCTGCAGTATAAAATTATACCTCATTCAATCAGAAGCAACATCATTAGGACAATTTGTCAACTATAGAGCTTCACACGAAAGCAGATGCAGAATTGCTTCACATGAAAGGAGATCTTTTTACCCTGATGTAAGTAGATATGCACCTGTGTAAACTGCTTGCGCAGACAAGCTCTCAGCCTTGTTGAACTCGAGCTGCCAGAAACCTAGGCCAAGATTTTTGTTTGAACAGGAAACAGCTGGATTGGTGAGTTGTGTAACTTTTGGGTCTTGCAACCTGCTTCTTCTTACTGGATCAAGCTGTTTCTACACTAACTCGTTGATACTCTAGATGCCTTCTACTTATTATATGGGAAGGCGTATCTTCCAACAACTCCTGTGGTCAAAACTCAGGTCTATATACTATTTCATCTCCCTTAACAGCCTTATCTTCATTATGTCCCTCAGAAATTTCCTGCTTATAAAATGCTACTTCATTGATACACTCTTCAAATAACAACTAAACTTTTTATTACTCTTTTTGGGTATTGTATGCTGTAATTTGTCAGTAAACACTTCTTTTTTTCCTTCTGTATTCTGAAGAATACGTACATTACTCTCCATATTAATCTCTCGAGCCTCACAACTTAGACATTCCAGATTGGTTTTGCTTTCCTAGCCCTTTCCATTTCAAAAGAGTATGTTTTCTTTGACTGTAATGCTTAAATAATATTCCAAAGCTGAGCCTAGGATAAATCTTACTTTCTGAGCACAAATTTAAAGTGCTTCACAGAAGCAGCTTTATTGCTAGATGCCATACAATAAGGATTTACTGTATTATATCAAACCCTAGCCTATATTGACTGGTCCCTCCTTCCTCAGGAAGGTGATTCTGAACATTTAATGTTTCAGAGACTTAAAATACTTTAAATTTTATGTTAAATTTTTAACTTTCAGTTTTATTCAGAAACAGAAGAAAACAACACAACCCAGAAAATCTAACCCAACCAGTGAAGTACAAAATAAAGCATTTTTGCAGTTCTGAATGCAGATTTGCTCTTCCTCTATTCATAGAGTTTCAGTGAAGCCAGCAGTATAACAGAACACTGCAGTACATAGCATGACTTTAAAAGCAGCATTATTTTCACTGATAGACTACATTTACTGGCTCATAAGAGAATGCTGACTACTTCTGCCTTCTCCCACGTGCAATGTAATGGTGAACAAAAAAATCAGCTTTGTGAGTTTCAGTAGCTATCAGCTGTGTATATGATTACATATATTTTTAAAGCAGAATTTAGGATACAAGGGTTAAAGAATCATAATGCGGTAATACAATTAAATCATTTTACAGGTGACAAAAAGTGTAGCTGGTTAATTATATAGAAAGTATACCTGCAGAGCTCCCATTTCTTCCTCTCTTCTGAGGGTCTTCTCTAGTAGTTCTGTAAAATGAAATATGGAATTTTTTAATTCAAATTCCTGTTTTCTAGCCTGACACACACAAAAACATACTGTGTAAAACAGTTAGTGAGGCTTTTTTGGTATACAGCATTCACACTCTTTTATTTCAGCTGTTTAAAGTAATTGATGAAATGCATCAGTGATATGACTGTTCCCAAGGATGAGCTGCTGAGATGACTAAAAACAGACATAAGAAGACAGTTTGACTGAGAGTTAAAAAAACATCCACATTCAAATTCACAGAAGAACCTGCCTATGTTTAAATCAATCTTTTGGTGTATTTTTAGAACTGAATAAAAAAAAGCCAAAGAGATTCACTCTGAAAATTGATTAAAACCTAAATAGATCATCAAAGCTATGCCATCATATTTGAAGTTACTCTGGCTTACTTTTTTAACAACAAAGTAACAACCCCTGGGAAAACAAGTGCAGGCAATTTTGACTATTATCACAAAAATTACCTTCTCTCACTAAAGTAGAACAAATTTGATGATGGAAATAGCCAGTTCACTGTAAAAATATATATTAGAAAATATGTATGTAATGTTTCGTTTTAGAAATTAATTTCTCTTTGACTTCTGTGGGACTGTAATGAGCTGTTTTCTGTTTTATTTCATTCACATATTTTTATGATTAAAATTATGTTTTTGATAAATTGCATCATATTCTGGGAAGCCTAAAACTTATAACTTCATCAAGAGCAGGAAAACCATAAAACATGCTGCAGGCTTATTACTATTTCAGCTATCAGAAGTTCGCTCATGAGTTTTGCATGAGAAGAGCACTGCTTTATCTAAGCCAGAGACAGACTTGGAATCAAGATATGCTTCAGTTTGCTAGCAATTAGGAAAGTTATGAGACTATGAAATTGCCTTGACAAGCTCATAGGGCTCAATCTTGACATTTAATGCCCTCAGCATCAAAGTCCTGAACATCTAACTTGACGTATATATGTACACTTCCTTAAGAAATAAAGACAATAATGTATGGATCAATTATTAAAGATAATCTTCAATCATTTACAACAGAAACTACTTAAAATATTATACTGACGTCAGTTTGCCTCCTTTCCTTTTTTTATCTGATGTTTTATTTTTCTTTATCCTTTCTCTCATTCTTGTGAACACCCGAACCTGTTACCTCTTTTCTTACAGATCATTACCCATTCCTGAATGGAGATAATTTGAGACTTATTTTCAGGCACCAGTGATGAAATGTACAAAATTTTTGTTATTTTTTTCACAAGTAGAGAGACTGAGCTGCTGTTGTCTCTTCCTGTCTTCAACACAGATTTTTCAAATAATTTCATAAAATTAATAAAATTACTATTTCTTCACTTTCTCTTCACTTTCTTTTGGCACATTCATGTATTTCTGCATTATTGTTTGGTCCAGTACAGTGAGTCAACTGCCATATAAATTACTGTAGCTAAGCAGTGCCATCAGCACTGGTTAGTGTGAAAATTTAGTTTTGGAAACGGTCTGCCCTGTGTGTTTTCTTTGGGTATATTCCAGTATTGTAACTGAGTTAGTAAAAATTTGTAGTGTAATACTAGCTTTTGTGAAAAAATGAGGAGGGAGGAATTAAAAGAGTCTTTACCATGTTCCGTCTCACCAAGGAAAGATTCTTACACTTGACTTTGCTTTATTTTCATTCTAATGCAATATTTTAGATTCTGTTGTACAGACACAATTATTCTAAGAGGAACTGATGATATTACAAGTTTTTTTTCAAAGGCCTTTTAGAAATGTAAGTTTCTGCTAGATTCTCTAGATTTGAAAGTTCTGCATTTGAAATCAGGGAGAATTAGAATCCATTTATTTACTGTACCACTGCCTAAGTTGGCTGTCCTGCAGGATGCTTAACAAAACTCTGTCTCTAGAAGGGTAGGTAAGTATTGAAGTTGTATTATTTAACTGACAATATATAACTATTTTACAGAGTCATGTTTTATAGCTGTACTTACGAAACAAGTTCTGCATTTAAACTGATGATTCAATTTAGTACTCCATCTAAAATAATAGCATGTTTTCTCCAAAGTTAAAAATCAAAAATAAATATTAAAGCAATATATATTAAACAGTTCGACAAAAAGTCCCATAAAAATACACCTTATTGTATCATTCTTTTAAACACTGTTATTTATAAAGATGATATATTTAGGCTTATGTGATCTGAAAATTTCTGTTACACTTCATAAAACACTTCCCACAGTCAAGTTCTTGTACAAACATGTTTTGTATATTCAGCCATAAAAGAATGTTACACTAAACTTAAGATAGAGAATGTATTATCTCTGTAATATATCAAAGATGGTCACTAGCCCTCGTGGAGGCTGCTTTTGTTCATCCTGTGAACAGCGTGTGAGTTTCTCTAATTACAACTTCTTTTCCTAAAGGAATTTGCAGTGGCACAAGTTTCCACATTTGTGAATAATCTTGCTATGATCATCTTTCAAGGCATAACGTTAGCACAGGGTTCTTGTTTTTTTCAAAGAAAGATATCATCAGTCTCATGGGACACAAAACATTAATTTATAGAATGTCTATAAAGAAGCAGCATTAATATAAAGGAGAAGCATTAATGAAAAAGAACTACAAAGGAACCTTCAGGCACTGATGGTTCTTTCCAAAAGATGAATAATACATGGAAAAAGACAAGAGAAATGGCTTTTAGAAATAAAAATACACATCAACATATTTCCTTTTTCTATTTTAGAACAATACGAAGGCTGCAGTCCCACAATGAGATATAAGCCACAACTACTGAAAAAATCAAATATCTTTCAGTTGTTTAATAAAGGTCAAAATCAACAGCGAGCTCAGGATGTTGTCTGCAAAATACTTTTATGTAGTTTTACAAATATAATTTCTTTACAGTGGTTAAGATTCAAAGCATATACGGATTATATCTCCTTCACCTATGTGTGATTTACCCCATCAAACTTAAAGGAAAGATAAAGGTTATAATTTAAAACATTTCATAAGAATAATTACCTTTTCAGTTTGCCTGACACTGAAACAACATAGTTAGTTACAAAATAGTGCAAATATTAACCTGGAGATGAAGATGTTTCATTCCATCATAACTCTTATGTAACTGAAGGAAAAATTATTATTATTTAGACTTCTCACACAAACACTGAGCTGTAATTTTCTCTGCTGGTGAAAAGTTTCAGCAAGTAGATTTATCAGCATATATTTATTGATTAGAATGAATGAAATACAACTGAACTACCTTATTTATCCTAGCTGCTACATTAATGTGTCAATAACTAACTACAGAATATTAAAAAGTTGTTCAACTACTTTATTTCTGTGCTGGGAGTAACAAAGCTAACTTTTAATTGGCTTCATATTAGCTGACGCAAGAAACTTCACAAGAATTTGAATTAAAAAGTCACATTTATTTCAGAAAGAACACTAAACAGCCTTCATCCATAATTAAGTAGGAAATGGATTTTAAACACCACATAACCTCCCATTTTAAGAAACTGGTAGACCACATTCTGTTCTCTGTGAAGACAGAAGTGCCAGAGAAAAGTCACCACATTGGATCAATACCAGATTTGTATGTTCACCACTAAGAATTTAAATTTGGTACCTTTTAATTCACAACTTCTAGCAAAGAGGAATGCACAAATGCAGAACTGTATACACAATCAGTTCCTATAGGCGCAGATATTTAGTTATATAGTCAAAAACTCAAGAATGTGATTCAGATTATTCTGAAGCTGACTTTCCCACTTCAATTCAGTTCTGCATACATAGCTAATATGTTGTAAACTACCCAAGATAGCTGCAAGTTGCCAGCAGACCTGCATCAAGACACCCCTCTGAAAAAGCTGCAGATCACAGAGGAAACTACATAACAACTCATACAGCATGCAAAACACTGCTACTATGAGGCATTAAAACAAGAAATCCAGGCTATCATAAAAAGAATGGCAGTTTGGATAAAAGTGCCAACCATCTCTTTTGCATTATCAAGCGAAGAAAAGTTCTCTAAAACACAAATGTATAACTTTGTTATACATTAGTACTTTTTGATTTCCCAAAGTTAACAACCCTAGAAATTTAGGATTGATGTTACACAAGCATATAGCAAATGCCTTGAGAAATCCTTTAAATAGACACCCTGGAGATTCTGTCTTTAATTTTACTTTGATAAAAAAATTGCAGTATACTTATTTCAAGTCTTTCCTATCATTTTCACTTCAAACACACATCCCATGGCTTTCAATCATTGTTTGGGTTTGTTTCCCATAAAGCTGCTGAACAGATACTGCAGCATTCCTGCCGATGCACTCGGCAGCCAAGCAGGTTTCCATCAAGTTTGAAAGAATGTTCAAGCAGCTGAATAAACCAGTTTCTCTCAGCTAGAAATCTCACACATGCCTACACATATTATACCACTCAAAAGTTTTTCCCTTCACATAGGGAATCTCACATGAAGGCCCTATTTCTGGAGTGACTTAAGCTGCTTCTAACTGAGCCAGTTTAAGCAAAATGTTTCAGAATAGACATATTAAGTAGAGACAGACCAACTGCAATTGCAACCTGTACCTGTGCTACTGTGAATGGCCTCAGAGTACTGTGACAACAATCACGATCCAGAAACACTCAATACTAAAATAATATTCAGTAAGGTTGGACCTTTGTATGTCAGGTCAGACACCAGAAAGCACGCTGGCACTAAACCAGCTGAGGTGTAAAACCAGGATCAGGACTCACTTCAAACCACTGGAACTGAAAAAGTACTTGCCATGCATGTAAGGCATTAAGAAAAATTCTGCCTAAACGCCTTATTATCATAAAAGAGCTCAAGAGAAATAGATTAACTCTTAGAACCTTGAGCATTTCAGAATGAGTTTATGTAATGCTTAGTAAAATTTAAAAAATAAATAAATCTCCAAGTTGATACTGTTTTACTTGAATACAACAGAGTACCTCTAAGATATAGAATATTTCTGTCCTGCTAGTTTTAACCCCACCATACATTTATAGGTTTAGTGAATGAAGACAGAGAAGGAAGAAATCTCAAAAGTTTTTTTTTACTAGTATGTATTCAGAGGGTTAGTAGTTTTCAAAGACAAACTCAATGGACAATGCGGATTTTTTTTATTTGTAGCTTCTGCTAAACGTAAAAATTCTCAGGTGATTTTTAAATACTGATTTTAAATACTGATTTTTTCAAGTCTGTTAATAACATTTTATATTAACGTGAGCACATTCCACTATCTTTAAAGATTCAGCTACTACACCACTGCAATCAATACAGTGCCCACCACACCAAGAATGAAACACATGTTTACCTGTATCAGTAATTTTCTCATCCACATATAAAAGACCTCTAAATTCAAAGGAATACCATTTTAAACCACTTTTTCCATGTTCTTTGCCTTTATAAAGTCTAGCTATTTAGTATTAGGTACTGTATTAGCTACTGTAGTCTTTGATAAGTAATAAATATTTCAAAATAATATATAGTTTATACAAAACTTTGAAGTTTTAAAAATTAGTTTTTTGCTGCCCGTTATGTATAGACTTTTATTTTTGTTGTGGGATTTCAAAGCAGATTCTTAAACCTACAGTGGTACATCTGTTTACCTGAAGCAGCACCCACAATCAGAACAGAGAGCAGAAAAATGGCATCTAAGGCCATGAAAGAGAAAAGAAAACAGTTGACTGTTCAGACTCCTTAAGAGACTTACTGCTTTTCAGGAAAGAGAACATACTGTGTTTTCATTCTATCCCGAGACTTAGGCTGGTTTAATATATTTTAGCACAACTTTCAGAAGTTCACCTCTCTGGTGTGGGCCTGGCTGATTCTTCCTTATTTCCAAAGAAACTAATTGCTTTTGGGAAAAGCATAACATAAAAGGGAGAGGTAATCTTTTGGGGTATGTGAGGGACAAGAGAGAAGTGCTACTTAAATTCTCAGTTAATTTTCTATTCGAGTGACACTCATGCTCATAATTTCTGAGACTTTCAGGAGTTAGTGGTATCTTACTGGGTCAGGTCTAAAAATTTCACAGGTTCCATCCCATTTTAGAAAGCAACTCCAAGCAGATATTAAGTTAAAAAGGGTAATGTTATTATCTCTAATGGCAGCTTCCATCAATAAGCAGCTGAGAAAATTCCGAAGAAAAAGACAGCATCTGGACCATCCATGCTCCATCTCACCTCCATTAACATGACCATTTTTTTGTTGAACCTATCTGTTGTTTTGGATGCCAGAACATTTTGCAACAATGAATTTCTGTAATTGAAGCATGTACTGTGTGAAAAGAAATGCTTCCTTTTGTTTTAAACATGATTTCTGGAATTCTTTACATGTATAAATCTTGCTTCGAATTTACGTCCTTCAATAATTCTTCCTTATGCTTCACACTGTGATTTCTTTTTATTATTCTTTGTCATATGATTCATATTTGATGCCAATAATGACAAATAAACTATCTCCCACATTTCACTTGGAAAACCACTTCCAGCTTTCATTTGTGCCAAAAAGCCATCCTGCATTTTCCTCATGATTTCTACAACCGCTCTCTAACTACCAGTACCTGAACTACGGCGTTTGTTATACACCGAATTCAAAAGTACAAGAGTGGATACACATTTCACATACACATTTTAAGTATACAAGATACTATGTCAATTTGCTATAATCCTTTCTACAGTCCAAATAAGCTTATGTTGGAGTAGCTTGCCTGACTAGGAAATTAAATACTTTCATAAAACCCTAAAAGAGCCAAAAAAAAATTATTTGTCCCAATGTGCTGCTTGTGCATGTTTAAAATAGGCCTTTATCAAAAGAATGTTTTTTTGTTTTTTTTTTAACTGCCCTAATGCTTACAAAAGACTTTTTAGTTCTATTTCTGGCTCTGCCATTCACATTAGTCTCTCCTGGGAAATTATTTGTGCTTCACTTGGCTAAAGAAAATATTCCCTTATCTTCACTGAGATGATGTAAGACTTAAAGTGCACTGACATCCATGCGAAAGATACTCTCATCAATGCAAAAGATAACAGAACAAAATTTCATCATGTCTTAACAACTAACTTATTAGCTGAGAGAGAGATATTAAATTCTGTCTATTTATTTTTGATCACATTGATTCTCAGTTGAAAGCTACTGTAGGTTGAGTAAGAGGGAGCGTTGTGAATATATATATATGTATATATATACTTAATATATATAACATATAGTTAGCATGTCTTGAAGAACAACTGTAAATAATCAATGCATTGTTCTCCTTTGTGTACTAGCAGACATGCTGTAGAGGATTCCACAGTGCTCCTCATGGACCTAAGGGTTTATAGTTAATGACTGAAAACCAACACCTCAAAGCAACCATTAGTTCCTAGATGCTTTATTATCCAGTAAATTTCAGTAAAAAACATTTAGTGACACAGACACTGAAGGCTAACCTTGAAGAGACAGAATAAAAACTGTCACATTCTGAGCCAAAGATTAGGAAAACAAGGCACAGTGTAATGGTCTGCTATGCTCAGTGGGGTTGCACTCACAAAGGTGTGTATATTTACTGATTATCAACATACATGTATATTTATATGTGTATTTCAATTTTACATAAAAGCAAGATCTAATGAAGGATGTCTATAAGAAAAGAAACAAGGTGGAAATAATAAGGACAATGAGAAAGGCCCCCACGAATTTACAGTAGAGGGACAGAAAAAGTATGTGTGGCTTATCATTAAAACAGAGGTTATACTGGGAGCAGTGGACCTGGAGATCTGATTGAGACTCTTGAGTGACGTGTAGCTGTTCTCTGAGTGCCAAACACAACTTTGTATCAGGAAGAGGCACTGTCTGTATGGCAATGAAAATCTATATGGAGATTTGTCAGCTACAGCTATGAATGCCTTCTCTAATTAGCTGCCATCACAAATTAAGAGGTGGTTTACCAGGTATTTGTTCTCTGAAGGATTAAGATGAATTCCAGACAGAATAGGCTCTATTCTAGGGTCTCCTAGCATCTGGAGAGATGGTACATCAAAATCAGCACAGCTGGGACAGTAATCTAAATATATTAAGTCACAGAAGCACTAAGAAACCGGTGAGCCACAACTGCAGAGCCATAGAAAACCTTGTGCTTGCAAAATGGTATTTGCCCAAGTCTTCCCTAAAGAGATGCAACAGCATATAAAGTAAGACCACCTGTATTTCAGTTTTCATCAGTCTCACTAATCAACCAACTTGTCTTGATCCTAAGCCATTAAATGAAAAAATTTAGTCAAGATAAATGACAGCACTGTAGACAGCATTTTAGGTTTGGTACTGTCTTGAAGAGTACCAATTACAATGATTTCAGCCTTCTCTCTGGATAGGTGTAGCCACTATTTAAATAAAGAAATAATTTTTTAAAATTAACTATCCTAGAATTCCACACAAATTGTAACAGAGTAAATATCAAATAATCTTGGGGGGGGGGCGGAAATTGAAAAAAATCAGCATTATATTAAGAAAAAAATGTAGTAAAGACTGTTTTCAAAGTCAGGTCTCCAGAACGGTCGACATTTTAAACTGAAAATATAGTTGAGCATTCTGTTTTGTCACTGCATATAACACATAATTGTTATAATTGCCTCCAGAATAGAGAAACATTTCCTTTCTGGTGATGAATAAAATCTTCCAGGAGTACACAGAAAGAAATTAAAACTTCATTTGCTTTCATTCACCAAGTGCAAGCTTGAAAAGATAATTTGTCATTTCTTGTTTTAGAAAATTATGTTGATATGTTCACGGGCACAGTGGCCACATAAAAATTATAGCATGGCACATAGAAATGGCAAAACAGGAAATTGAATGCCACTTTCTTCAGTAGGTTTTCTATCTTAATATCCTTAGCTTTTCTTTTTTTGATGTTTATCATCCCAACCATATTTATGCATATCAGTAAATTTCCTTTTGGCTAGATTTGAAAGGCAGCTGCATATTGTAATGCAAAAATACACAGGACTGATCTTGGACCTAACAGCTAAGGAAAAGTGAAAGAACAAGGGTATCAATTTTTTTGAAGCAGCTAGTACAACCCAATTGAGTTGAAGTAACTGGGCAAAGCAAAAGAGGCCATCAGCTGCCCATTTGCAACATTGACAGCAAAGGGGGAAGCAGACAACTTAGGAAGCTTAGAGTTACTGGTCCTGAAATTAAGTTTCCCTAGCAACCTCAGAGAAAAAGGATTCTTTTGGCATTTTAATAAACTGGCAGAAAAGTACACAAGAGTTATAGCTCCATGGAATTCAGTCCTTGATAAATGCTATGAGAAAGCTTTTAATTTTATGCAGTCCTTATTTATCACTAAGACCCCAACAGCTTCTAAATAAACATTTATTTCAACGACACACACAAAAGACAGTGTGTCTCATTGCAAAACAGAGAACATTCCCAATTTTACAGAAGTTCCTTCTTTGTAATAAGGTACTAGAACCACAAGATACTGCAACTTGCAGTTCTATAACACCCCATCTCCCTACATGTGCTAGAGGAAGATGCAAGATACAGTAAGGTGGAAATTATGAAGAGATCCATCATAGTAACTTCTTAATTTTTTCAGCTGTAATTAGGCTTTGAGTTTCTTCCTCAGCAGGACAATCCTGTTGCTGTACTGTCTCATGATAAATGATGATATGCCAGTGAGACTTGACAACTTAGCTGGTAAACATTTTAACTTTCATTTGCTGGCAAAGGTTCATTTAATATCTAAAGCCCTCTTCTGAAAATACTAATATTTAAATGCAGTAACTTCCTATTTCATCCATGTAGCCATGTACAAAAATCTGCAGCATAACAATTCTAGCACATTTTTCATAGAAAAAACATTTACTACATAGATTTAAGGGAAAAAAAAATCATCTACACTCTAAAAGAGGAAAGAATATTAAGCCTTTAAGTAAGGTATGATATTGAGCATTTAAGTTAGCCATTGCTTCTCATGCTCAAGGATATAAAAATAAATTGATTTTTTTCCCAACCTAACAAACTGAATAGCAACACCAGAGCTTCGTTTTTCTCTTGTGCAGTGGAGTATATGCCGTTTTCAATTGACACTTGATTTATTATTTCTGATAGTCTAATTCCTAGAGACTGGTCACAACAAAACCAGACTTACACTTCTGTTTTCAATAAGTAAAGAGGTAATAGTGTATTAGTTTCAGAATGGAGATTACATGGAGAAATTAATATCCTGTTTGAGCAGTATAATAAAATTTTATTTGTTACACAGACATTGTAAATCTTATTATGAGGTTGAAAAGAGCTGAAAATGAGTTATGTTTATTATAGAATTTCTTATCCCATTCTCCCAGTACTACACAATTTCTACAGGTAGAGACATTCAATTAACATTTAGCAAAGTGGTAAAATGACTGTCAGAACGCCACAAAAATGCCACTGTAAATGGGAGACCACATTGTATACCCTACGCACTTAATTCTTGTACCTATTTACAACACAGTTCTGTGTCTGTTCAGTCTCAACAAAGTACAAGGAAGGAACTGAAGTTTGTAAAGCTGATAAAATATTTTATAGTATTTTTATGATAAATGCCTCTTGATGCACACTCTACAATGTATATTGTCAAAGAGAAACCTAAAAATAGGTTTTCAATAGTTGGGACATCATGTCATAGGTTAGTAATAAATGCTCAACAGTGTCAGAAATGGAGAGGTATCAAACAAGTAGCAAATATGCTTCACTGGATATGCCCCTGAAGGGTATAGCTGTAATGAGACATAGGTTAAAATGTGCATTCATCTCCTCATGGCTCTTCAGAACTCTCTACACAAAACTAGTCTTTTGGAAAGTGTGCTCAGTGTTGAAAACTTGTACTGTTTCTGTAAGATTATTATATCCATTAATAAACATAATAAATGCCTAGGTTTCTCTGCAACTTTTTTAGTGTTTCATTAGACAAAATGACAGCAAATTCAAGCTCCTGAACCTAAAAGCTAGCTCTAAAACAGTGCTTTGTAGTGTCAAAAAATGGTTCTAAGATGGTTCTATTTTTTAAGAAAAAAAAATAACAGTCATTTTTCTTTTCAAAAACTGTCCCACGCCTCATATTGAAATTTGTATCCTTTTCAGTGGATTCTATGCTTTCTTTCCTTCAGCTAGTATAATATCACTTTGCTGCAACTATACCTTTTTGCTGTAAGCATATTTATTTCAAAAGGACTTAACTAAACACAGGAACCAGACTTTTCTGCTGTATCACAATCTACAGAATTAACCACAAAGCCAAAATACAAGTCACTATCAAATTGTTTTGAGAGTAGGCTTTTAAATTTATCATGACATTCTCTGAATATATCAAGCTTCTGACTGCATCTTTTCCAGCCCTTTTCTTTACAAATAGTATAATGTCAGAGTGCAACACACAATTGTGCTTCTCCTATACACATTTGTTTCTCAAAGTGCATCTCTCCCAAAGGAATTCTATATCAATTACTGAGATTTTTTTATCCATTAAATAAGAACTTCTACTTTGCAGATGGAAATGTTTTTCCATACACACAAAATTAAAACATTCCTTTCAGAAACTGCTGTTCCTAGAGCTTCAAATGAATCAAGAAAGGACCAATTTATGGGCAGGTCATCAATGGTACTTACAATCAGAAAGACAGGTGGCTGAATTATGTACTTCAAACATACACTGATGCAGTGTGTACTTATACATGAAGTACACATATAAGTCAATCAATGCATTTTCTTAGGTTTGTACTTTGTATCTTTTTCTCTTGCAGTAGATGTCTCAGTTTATGAGATATACTAAAAATTTTAAAAACCCGCAACAAAATCATGTGTAAGTGCTATGGTTGTGAAACAGCATTAACGTGATAAATTAATTTTCCATTTAAATATTTTCTGTTAAGCAGAGACTTAGATTCTGGCATGATATAATGTTGCACAGAGGTGCTGGTCAAAGTATGGCAATATTTTTTTTTTAATTTCTCAGAGTAGAAAGGTGGTCTAAAATTAGACTATACTGAAAAGTAAGAGACCCAGTTTCATCCTAAGATGGTTTGGGGTTTGTTTTGTTTTTTGGTTTTTTTTACACAACCAGCTGCAAGTACTTCATCTCTATGACTTATATTGTGCCTGTCCAGTAAGAAATCAGTATTTTAGTGCAACAGTGTTTAATAAAACTGCAAATGGAAACCTCTATAAAATAGGCAAAAGTATAAAAATTACAGGAAGACCATGTCATGACCTTACCTTAATATATAATAGACCCAGACAAGAAAATTCTGTGACTTTGCACACAATAAAGAAGATTTTACATAAAAGTAAAAAAAAAGTAAAAGTCTATTATTTCAAGTGGATTTTTAATAAATTATAGAGACACGTTTGTTTTTTGGGAAAAAACACTTCATAGATTTTTGTTCTAAGAATTGATACAGTATGACCTGTACAGTTAATTTGCTTGCCTTGCTTGAAGCAAAGGGCAAAATCCTTTAAAATATTTTTTACTACAAAACCTGCAGAGCATTTAAAAGTAACAGTCACAGTTTGCAAAACAAAGACCTAGGAGACCCAGTCAAAATAATAAAGGAAACAAAAGCTGAATTTCAGATACAGCTGAAGGCATTACCTTGAAGATGCTAATCAGAGCAATATGTTCATTAAATTGCTTAGAACCTGGCAATTTGTCATATTTGAAGTACTAGAAGGAAAACAATGCTAGCAGGATAATTAACTGCTTATTTCATTTAATCTTCATATAGAAGGAAGAAAAAAAAAAAAAAAAAAAAGCTTGTTTTCCTCTTTTCAAGAAGTGACTTGTAATGAAATGTCAGTAATTAAAACTATTTTATTGTACACAGCCAACACAAGGAGCTGGTTTTGCTGGTGACCTAAACTGGTGAAACAGAAGTGAAATATCATTTCTCCAAAGACACAATATCATTACCACCCACTTTAGGAAAAAAAAGGCATATCAGCTGAAAGGATATAAAAGCGGCCAATGTATCTATGAACTACACTGAAATACATATTCCAATATGGCCTGATAAATTCTAGGCAAACACATAACATTATTTCTAATTTTGAAAGATCTCAAGTACTTTTAAGTTTCAAAAACTTTATTATATTAAAAATCTTAAGTAGTAAGTTTTTTTTTAATTTCTAGTCAAGTTTCCAACATTTCTATTTTAGACTAAAATTACTTTAATTATGGCAATAGGTGGGAGACAAACTCTTGGTTCAGTTTAATTTCCTGTAAGACAGAATACTATTTAAATAAATAGGCATTTTACTTGATATTAGAGTTTCCTGGGAATGTTATTTCTATCTAGTGAAGACGTAGTGAAATATAGCATGTTTCTATTATGTACTTCTCAGGAATACATTAAATTCAAGACATAAGCTATAAGCTTGGAAGTGGAGCTTGCTTTGCCTGGGCTTTTTGTTGTGTTTTTTTGGTTGGTTGCTTTTGGATTTGGTTTGCTTAGGTTTTTTTGGTTGGCATGTTAATAGTTATAAATCAGTGATACTGATTTGGCATGGAAATACTATACAACATGAAAGTGTGACAATGGCTTCCGTGCTAAGTCATGGAGCTCTGGTAAATTTGCACAGATTCTGAAAAGATTCTCTTTATTATGTAGTGTTAAAGCAGTGTTATGGTATAACTGTGATTACTATACCTCTCCTATGCCATCATTTCAACATCTGAAGAAAATCCAAAAACCAATAGGGTTTAGAACACAATCTATTTAGCTTGGTTTAAAAAAAATAGTAATCATTCACAACAAGAATAAAAAATTAAATAATAGATTCTACCTATTTAATTCGCCTACCTAATTCTATCGATTTAAATTCTACCTATTAAATCCTACCTATTTAAACATTAAATCCTCACTCCCCAGGTTATTTTGTTAATTTTGATTTAGTTTCCTGTATGTAGCGGAAAGCCAAAAGGTTAAATAAAATCAATCTCTTATTGTTAGTGTGCATTATAAACTCAGAAATTTCATGTTTAAAGGAAATATCATGCTTTTTAAACTACAAATCTATATAGAAGTTTCACAAAAGCATTTAAAGTATTTGATTCATAAAGACAGAAAAAAAAAATCAAAGGAAGTCTTAAAAACATCTTAGCTACAGTTTGATCTCATCTCTTACCTTCATTTTTTCACAATGGCAGCCATATTTTTATGAATGCATAAAAAGATAATGTCAAACAGAAAAAGTTTCATAAAATATAGATTATTAGAGCAATTAATCTCCAGACTGGTATGTTCAGTTTTGCTTATAAATAACACAGGGTAAGATTTCCAAATGATTTGGGCTTATTTCCATTCTGAGTGCAGGTTCATTTTGGCAAAGTTTAAAATAACTTTGAAGTCCTCCCTCCTCCTTCCCCCATCTCGTTAAAAAAACCAAACATTATTTAAAGGGAAAGAACATTATTATGAATAAATAAATTATTAATTATTTGAATAGTAACTGTATTTCAGCTTTATGCATTTTGAAGTTCACTATCAAAAACATGTATTATGGAGATTTTCTCCTATATGCTTGAAAAGAATTTTCTCTGTGTCAATAAGAAATGACCTTAAAATTTCTTGTGATGTTTCTTGCTGCCTCAGAAAGGACCATGTTGTCACACAAGAACAATATGAAGTAATATATGAAAACAAGAAAAAATAATGGGAAAAATAAGAAAAGCTGGAAAGGCAGAACAAGGCTTAAAATTATATCCAAAACACTGATGTAATTCACTACTAAATGAAACACAGGAGTTTACAATAGAAAGATTTTGCACTATTGTGATTATCACTGGTTCCTAATTTTCTACTTGCCTTTCTCAGTTCAAACAACTGATACTGCTCAGTGACAATGTTTTTTTTCAGTTAATATACTGTACCACCTCTGTGTTTTTAACTTTAACACCTTCTGCTTTAGTGTTCCTGGTTCAAACAAAAACTGGATTTACTAGCTTTGAAATTTAAAAAGGAATATAATTTGGAAGCTAAGATTTTGTTAAAGTAAAGTCTTACTTACTTTTAAAATCTACATTAATATATCAGGCTCTTTGAATCTACATTTTACAGAGCAGATAAATTTTTAAAAGCCTGAACAAATCTAACTAAATAAAAAATAATCCTCCAAAAATGAAATAAATTTTTCTCCTGCTTCAGAGACCATTTACTTACCAAAAATTTTAAAATGTACTTGATTCATCTTCACAAGTGAAACTAGTATCTAGTTGTTTGGTATTAACACAGAATTTTTTATTGCAGAAATAAAAATGCGAGTATAGCAAGCAGCTTGACTATGTTTTCAAAAAATGTTCTACTCTCGGTAAAGAAACAGAGCTGATACTTTCTTTTGACTAAACCAACTACTAGCTAAAGCAAACCTGTCTATAAGGCCAACAGGTGTTCCCAAGATCAAATATAGACTTTCACTGAATTCCAAATAAGCTTTTCAGACTACGTTTTCTGGCTAGACCATTTAAAATAAGAAATTTGGGCCAGGTTTTGAGTGCAGTTCAGGAAGACAGTATTTTTCCTACTTTCAAACATTTCTCCGTAACGTGATAAAGATCCCTATGATTTGAACTAATTCTGAAATAAATCTGTAAGAAGATATTGTCATGCTCAGTGATTGCAGAATGTATGTGAAACTTAGTTAAGAAACTAGAATTTATATCTTTTACTTTCTCATATCTTGTCCACTTTGTTAAAGTATTCCATACTTAGTGCAGGGATATTAAAATCAATTTGACAAGATCAAAATCACTTCAAAAGGAGGAAACTACAATATTTTTTTTTATTTTCATTGAAGTTACTTACTGAAATATCCCATTGGTTGATATGCTCGATAAGTAGTTTGTGTAGGTACTGAACTGTATCCAAAGTACAAATCTGAAAACCTGAAATCAGAACCCAAAACCCCTTCATTTCTTGGACATTTAAAAATATTGCTAGTCTTCTGCATTTCTCAGTTCTCAAGGATGGTACTCTTACCAAGAAAGGAAGACAACTGCAGCCTGTCATATATAGTTTGGTGTTAAAGAAATAAGAGTGAAACGTCTTTAAATCAATCAGACTAAGCCCATTCTGTCTTCACTGTGTAAGAACTGCCTTTTTTTTAGTCTTTAAGTAATAAAAGCAAGCTACCATTCTGTCTCATTAATTTAAATTTTCTATTATTTTGCTACAGTGCTTTCTCCTTCCCACTTAACACTTTGTTATTAGTCATGTTTTCCTTTTTTTTTTTTTGTCTGGGAGAGTAGCTTTTCCAGTTTTCCTGTCCAAGTCATTGTCATTTTTACATTAAATTAATTATATGTTTACATTCTGCTAGCTGCACCATAATTAAACCTGGGTTTTTCATTTGGTATGTAAGAGTATAAAAAAAAAAATTAACAGACATTCTGTTTTTTTAAGTAGGAAAATAAATACATTAAACACATAAAGGTATCACATAATAATTAGCAGCACTCAGAACTCACATTAACAAACATTCATTCTATTATTCCCCTACTTTCTACTGCTTTAAATGCGTAACTGATCTGGTGAAACAAAGGACATAGCTTTCAAATTAAAAAGAACTATCTATGTTGACATGACTGAAACAAGACAACTAAACTCATCTGTAGATTGTAAGTCCATTATTCTTGCATACACTGTCACATGTACTGTCATTTAATTCAGTAGCACAGGAAAATGGTACTGAATATCAAGTCAATCTGCTTATTTCTTAGAGCATTATCAGAAAGGACTCAGCACTTTCTTCAGTGTTTGTGTTAACACAAACTTCTAATTCTCAGTTCAAATTCAAAATTGATATAAAAAGTAGTAAAAATAAACAAAACAAAATTTCCTTCTTTTACCATCAGGTAAATGAAATTAAATGATCCCAAGGTTACTCTGCTTCCTTTACGTACCCACAAAGCTACCAAATTTTCTAAGGGTCAGATTTTATTTTTATACTCCTAACTCTTCATACGAAACTCACTCATGAAGAAAAGTGAGTCTACAGACCAACATCTATTAGAGAGGACTAACTATCCCTTTCAATAATCACATCTTTGTCACTCAGAATAGTACATTCCATACTCTATATTAATGGTTCTTACATTTAAACATCACATTTATATTTGTTATTTCTGATGCAGTCCTATGTTGAATGTTAGGTGACAGCCGTACTATTGTCTTTTACATCTGATCTGGTAACTACCATCTATCTTATCAAATGAATGAAGTAAATTGGGCTCAGATTATCTGTGGTAAATCTCATTTTCCTGCCTCTAATTATTCATTCAGTTAATGTTCATTCTAAAGTCTCAAATATTTTTAAGTGTAGAGGACCTACTGCTGGAAGGCCTGTGACACCACAGCAGCTAAAGCTAAATAAATACACTGGTATTGGGATAAATCATAACAACTCCGCCTGTATCCATAAAATATGCTAACTATCATATCAGAACAAATTAGAATGTGAAGAAACTAATCATAAATTTGCACACATGAAAACTATGCTTAATTGTGTACATAATTAATTTGCTTTGTAAACGGAAATACCCGATTCCCTCCTCCAAAAATATTTTCATGGCAGTGTCAAAAAAACCAAACCAAACCAAAACAAAAACCCACTACCTTGTGTGACCAGGTTTCAAATTATATCTCATTAAAATCCACCAACAGCCATCAAAGTTACCTACATTCAGCTGCTGCTATCTTCATACCAATGTGGTTCTGGATCCTCAGTGTGTGCAGCATCCTGTCATCTTTTTGTAAGATCTATTTCTCATGCTGTAACTGGTGAAATTTTAAAGCATGCTTACAGTTTTGGTCATATAGAAAATTTTAAACAACTATATCTCTCTTACTTCACTTTTCTTACCTACTTTTTACCAGCATTCACTTCTAGAAGTAGACAGAAGAGAACAGAATTTAATTAAATTACAGAAATTGTAATATGACAAGTAACAAATAGAATATTTGTAGGAAACAATGGAATGGCCTTTATAAATGTAAAGTATGAGATTACTTATTGGTTATTGTGAATAGCAATCTTTTCAGTTTAATAATTTCCCATATCTGGACTACTGAAACTGAAATGCAGACTGTGAATTTTCCCACAAAGCTTAAATCAAATTAGGTACAAGAGAGTTAAAAATTAAATAAGGTTTGCTTTATTGTCTATGCTCCTCCATTAAAAAATAAATAGGCCTCAGGGAGATCATTTTAAGAGATAATTATTCTGTCAAAGTACACTAAAACACTATTAGTATTATATCAGGGTCTTGACGCTACCATTTTAAACAAATGAAGGTTAACAATAGAAACATTCAGGCTTGAAAGATCAAAGCACTTCTTCTTTCAAAGTTCTTTGCAAGTGGAGGAAGAAAATCTTGACAGGATCTAACTATTAATAACCTGCATTGTTCCATAAAATATTTACAGCAATGCTTTTATTTGTTATTATTTTGCTTTTTGGTTTTTGTTAAAATATTTCACAAAACAGTTTCGATAATAAAGTAAGCTACCAGAAGCTGTAACTACACCTACTTAGAACTTCTCATCTAACATGAGACAGCATCCTTATATCTAAATACAAAATATCTAATTTATCTACTGATAAAATTAATAAAGTGAGTACTTATTCTAACAAAAAAAAAAAAAAAAAAAATAGCCCATCATTAGCAATATTGATGAATGAATGGTAGAAAAAAATCTTTCAAAGAATACACAAGAAAACCTGAGAGGTGACAACTTCTTTGGGGAAACTGAGGCAACACAATACAATGAAAGACCATACCATGACACAGTGAGGTATGCAAATACAGCTCTAACAGATTACACAAAAAAATGAAAATCAAACGACAAGTCAGCCCTATTTATAGACTATATCAACCAAAATACTTATATCCATCATGCATTTGTCAGCATAAGCGCACAATTTCTAAGCAGTTTTCCAAGCACTTAATAAAATCACACACAAAGTATTGATTTCTGACAGCAGAAATTCTGATTTGAAGGATGAAAATAAAGATGTACTGTAAATTGTTTAAGTTCCAAGTTAGCTATACTGCTCTGGTTTTACTACAAATGAGCTTGTACACAGAAGAAAAGCAGAATGATGAAAGAGGGAGATCTTCCTAAGACTCTGCAATAAGAAGCTCATGATGAAACCCTTTCTCTACCCCTAAAAGCATTCTGCTCAAAGTCAATCTTAAAGAAATTTTGAAACACTGAACTACACGTACCTGAGCTGAGAATCAAAAATGGCTCTTGGCTGGGAATAGTGAGGTCTACCTCTACCAGAACTTTATACAGAACAGTAAAATTTGATTAGTATTGCCCCTTTCATGACAAGCATGGATGCTAGTACCAACACTCCAGAGTAAGATTTACAAGTCAAGAGAGGAAGAAAATAATTCTTGTGTGGTATTACATAACTAATGCTATTAATTCAAATTGGAACCAAAGCTCATCTTGCTCTATTTTTCAAAATGGAAGTAGGGATGAGAAGAAAATTTGTCAAAGTTCTTTGAACATACAATTTAAGGAAATGAGAGTAAGTGCACAGGTGTGGGCTCTTTTTTTTTTTTTCTTATGTACTTATTTCTCTTTGCACAGGTCATGGAATGTCTCAGATGGTAAAGCTGAAAATTAACTTCTATATCCACTACCTATTTTGCAAACTTGTGTTACTCAGCTATTGTACTGGGTCAAAACATAGTTGATATTTACCTTTTTTTGTCCGCAAGGGAAAACAAAACAAAACTAAAACTGTTTTCTTGGTGATTACAAGCCCATTTCCAAATTAGAATTTGTAATAAACTACTTGATATATCTCAATGTGCCACAGGAATTATAATCAGTAGAAATTTAAAATTATTCCTCTCTTTTATCAATAAAAATGGAAACAGGAACATACCTCTTTTTTCTCTGTGAACATCTTCCAAAAGTTTTTCTTGCTTTTTTATCTGTTTAAAGAGAGACTGATGTTCAGCCTCCTTCATCTGTGTAAAGTGCTCGAGCTGTTTTCGGCTCTGCAGTAAGTAGCATCTCAGCTTTTTTTCCTTACTTTCTCTCTCCTTTACCTCCTCACACAGCCACTGAAGCTTAGTCTACATTAAAAAATACAAGATAATAAAAAGAATCTAGTGAATATAAGAGGATGTGTGTTAAATGATCAAATTATCTTTGGTGCCACAGATTACTTATTTCTCCCTATTACTGAATAACAGTCATAAAGGAGCACGTTCAGCTGTATTAAGAGGACATATGTTGAGTTTCACAGTCTCAAAAGACATCTTTTGGCTGACACTTGTATGTAAAGCAGCAGTACACAATATTTTTAATCAGAAGCATGAATTTTCTACAGTAAGCATAGAAATTCACATCTAATTAGCATAGAGATATACCAAAAATCCTTCATTTCAAAATACCATTCTATATTGTGCATTGAAGGAATGCAAAGCATTTACCTATTCTCAAAAAACCTGACATCAATCCTTTCTAGTCAAGCAGAGGGAGTCTAACAAGTCATACTTAAGGTTCATACAGAGAAAAAAGATAGTTCACAGTCAATATAGTAAATCTAAAAGTGGTAACAGATAATAATTTCACTGCCTATTTAAAATAAAAAAGGGACGGTTTTTAAGTAGTCATTCATTCTAGACTTCCTGTTAGTAGATAAAGAAACTTAAGTAAGAAATGTATGTAAATGATTACTAAGTGCTCTTGGAAACATCTTTTTAATAAGATGCCAATTTCACTTTTTTAAATGAAGAAAATAGTTCCTGCATGACATTTCTCCTTTCATTCTGATCTAATCTGTTATCGATAGCAGCACTCTTTCTTGGCCTACAAAACTTCCACAGACTATACATCAGCAATAACCTTAAAGTACCCTACATGCAAATTGCTGCAATTTTTTAAGTTAGCTCTTCTGGAGATTTGACATTTTTACATGAAGGAAAAAAAAACAAACAAAAACAAAAAAGCAGCATGTCTTCTACAGTTTCTTGTGATCTATTTTAATCACAAGAAAATGACTCAGAGAATTACAGAATTGTCATGGTTGGAAAAGACCTCTAAGATCACCATGTTCAAGCCAAATATATCACTCTTCCCTAAATATAAATAAATAAATATACAAGCATACGTATCACCATGCCCACTAGATCATGTTTTGAAGTGCCTCATATATGCAGTTTTTTAATACCTTCAAGGATGGTGACTCTGCCTACTTCCCTGAGCAGAGTGTTCGAGTGCCTGACTACTCTTTCAGTAAAGAAATTCTTTCTAATATCAAGACTAAACCTCCTCTGGTGCAACTATTTTCTCTAGTCTTACTATTATTCATTTAAGAGGCCAGCACTCACCTCCCTACAATCTTCTTTCAGGTAGTTGTAGAGAGCAATGAGGTCTTCCCTTAGCCTCTTCTTCTCCAAACTAAACATTCCCCTCTCAGCCTCTCCACGTAAGGCTTGTTCCCCAGACCCTTCACCAACTCGGATGCCTTTCTCTGAAAGGCTTCTCCAGCAACTGAATGCCTTTCTTGTAGTGAGGGACCCCAAACTGAACACCAGTATTCAAGGTGCAGTCTCACCAGTGCCCAGTACAAAGACACGATCACTTCCCTTCTCCTGCTGGCCACACTACTCCTGATACAAGCCAGGATGCTTCTTGCCTTTCATTTAAAAGATCCTGGATAACAAATATGTTCATGCATGTGGAAAGCTGCAGAATGAAAGGCAAGGGTTATAAGCTACCATTCATCACTCTGACATTTTCAAGCATGTGTGCACCCACATTGTAGGATTCAAAAGCTTCAGACAACAGGGGGAGTTCATTTTCCAATAATTTATATTTAGTAAATAATAGCCTTATTTAAAATAATGTCTTGTCTTGTTATAACCCTGTAAGAGAAACTTAATGTGTTGAGCATGTTCTCATGGTGTTTTTGTCTAAAAATAATTGAACCAGATCTAAAGGCTTTCACTGCAGTTACTTCAATGCATTTTTTGTAAAAACAGTATTTCTATTTATTTTACGAGCTATATCTTGTTGACAGTAAAATTAGCAAAATTATTCCATCACTTGAAACTACAGTCTGTAAATATCAGAAATATTGCCAATTAATGCTTTTGTATTTTTCCTTTTCCTCTCCAAGTGCCTTTTAAACACACTTTCAACTGAATGACTATAAATGTTGGATATTAACTTATTCAGCAAATTTTCAAAAGGTTTCACCGTCACCTTTGTTTCTGCTAGCCAGCGGTGAGGATCGTTCAGCACCATTGGTGTAAGTGAGATTGCCTACAAAATAATAGGGGAGAAAGAAAGACATAAAAACCAGAATTAGACACAGTAAGTAGGAGATTTCCCACATACTGGAAATTCATCAAATAAATACTCTGTTAAAAATCCAGCTCAGAAATCTTATGTGTCAATGGTTTAATAGAACTATTTAACCATAAATTAGTCCCATTTAAAGGCAAATTATGCAAACTCACCATTAAAAATTTTGCAGCTGAAGTCAGTTGCAAACAAATTTGTAATCTGAATCTACAGATTTCTCTTATGGATTGCTATAATGATACATTTCAAACATCCCCAGAAAATCTCTCTTCATCAAGGTGTATATTCTCAGTTTGAAACTATATGCCCTTTTTTGAAAACAATGTAATATTTCCAATACAATGAGACTCTACCTTAAAATTACAATTTCTTAAGAAAAGGCCTGCTTCAAAGTTATTCAGCTGTTTTTTCCTTCATTCTACAGAACAGCAATAGCTGTAGACAAACCAGGAGTAGTGGAACCTAATGTTGTTATTCACTAAACTGCTATCAGTATATCTACAGAAATTATATGTGCAACATAAATGTCTTACCAAAAAGTAAAAAAGGACAAATCTCTAAATTGTGCTTCATGATGATGGTCATAGTGTTTTAATGAAAAAGACAAATCACTTGCTTTGAATATTTGATAAACACAAAAAAGAAATTTGTAATCTTCACTAAGTAGATAAGAAAAAAAACTTCTGCTGGAATCCTTCAATAGTTCACAGAATGAAAGATATTCTCTAATTTAAAGGTTGGGGGAAATTGTTAGTGTGGTTTTAATTCACCAACATTTTGCAATTCAGTGAGTCTTTATGTACTTTTTCAGTCCTGGTCCAATATTTTTGTAACTAGCATATTTCTTTAAGAGGTATTTATAAGGGCTGTTTTAATTACACTGAGGACCAAAGATGTGTAAACACTACCACCTAATAATGTACTTACTCATGTTATAAGTGCAAATTATCATCACGTAGAGACACAACAGAAAAGGAATGCTTTAGCATGTTGACCATGACTTCACAAAGCAATGCATACCTTAAAGTTGTGCCTCCCATGGCAGCAAGCCTCATTCTGTGCAACCACGTTCAAAGGAGGAAATATTCAGCTCATTAAGTATGACTGGTTTAGTTATTGCAAGCATAAGATTTCTTATAATAAAAGACTGGAAAAATAAATCTGAACAAAGCACGTGGAACTCTGCTTAGAATACCAGTATGCAATGATTATAAAAAATTCCAATATGTTTCCTCAGGAAATGTAATTCCTGATGTTTAAGTTCTCTGCATACAAGTAATTATGCAATAAATTCCTCATTGGTCACCTCAGTTGCAGTGGCAACATTTTCCTGAAATAAAGAACTTGTCTAAAATCTGTTAGAAACATTGGTAATATCTAAAATACAGAGAACTGCATTGTAATAGAGGAACAGAGGAAGTTTCTTACCTTTTTAATAAAATAAACTTCTAGATCAGGTACCACAAAACTGTGTAATATTTGTTTTCACATTAGCTACCTATTAAAAAACTCAGAATCAAATCTGGTTTAAGTTTGCCAATGATAAATAAAGGAGCTAAGTAAGGAGAACTATAAAAACAGGATTAAGCAAAACATTATTCAGAAGACAAAAACTGCAGGAGGTAGGAAGCAAGTCCAAGAAGGCATGGTTAGATGCTCAAGAATCTAGCAACTCTAGTAGATCATAAAGACTTGAAAAAAATTCCTGAAATTGCTGAAAAATTTCTATTTCAAAAGCAGCCCAGTCCAGTCAGGTGGACATGAACTGTAGAGTGGAAAGGTTAAATAGCAAGGCAAAAAAAGTGTAATCAGAGTGTACCCTACAGTAACAGTTAAGGCTGAAAAGCCACCAGATTAACCACTTGTGATATAAGTATTCACAATGCCAGTGAGTATAACAAGCTGAGTCAGACTATTTTTTACATTATTCTCAGCTGGATAAAAGGTTGATTTAAGAGGATTAGTCTTGAAGAATCATCTGGAAGAAGGAAGATTGGGCTCTGTCCCTGGGGAACAATTAAGAACACTCTAGAAAAAAGCTAATGGGAGACAAGGCTTGCAGACAAAGTAAAAGGGAAGGGGGGGAAAGAGTTAAATCAAGCTACAAGTTTCCTGAAACTCTGAGTCTCAATTTTCTGAATAGAAGAACCTGCTCCATAAAAGACAAGGTTATAAGCTCTTTTCACTTTCAGCATTACTTCTCTAGTTAAAAAATCCAAAAGCTTTTAAATGAATTCTTAATAAAACTCTTGTTTAATTTTTCCCCAATTTTAAAAGCCTTTAGGTCTTTCTTCTGGATTTTTCCACCTCTAGGAAGATGGCCTAGGAAGACCTAGGGAAAACCGATCTCAAAACTCTGGCTGATGTAAGATCATTTCACAGAAGCAAATAAAAGGAGACCTATTTCTCAGAAAAAAAAGACAAAACAAAGCAGCAACACTTATCACATGGACAGTTCTTCATAGTGTGCCATTCCAATATCTAACATAGTGCACACACACCAGCTAAATATCCATAAGCCTATTGTCCATAAATTATCTATACCACTTAAGTGATAAGTAGCAACAACGCATACAAATTCTGCTACAAACATTCATCAGGAAATTAACAAAAGCTGCAGCATACTCAAAACTTAGAATTACTTTGAATTTCACCATGGAGTCCCGAGAAAAAATTTCACAAGCAGCATCAATTTCACTTCCTATCATAGTGAGAATGGATTCCTGTTCCATTTCTAAATGATGCAGCTGATCCTTAAACTGCAGTCTGGCCTCATCCATCCTTCTCAGATGATCTTCTTCGTTGCTGATCTGTTTATCCTGGAATGACAGAGGAAAACCAAAACAAATTATTGCATTGATAACATTCATACATCATTAGTGATGCATCTTTTAATCTTATAATCACACTCTACTCACTCATGCTGTGAGTTCAGTTCCTTGCCAAGGAAAATAATACCTTCTAAAAGCACTCACAAGTTCCTTTCTTGATTCTCCTGCAAATGATTTATGAAAAAAGTGCTACCAAAACCCAACAATCACAGAGCCTATTTTCAAAATCAAAACCAGATGTTCTATCACAAATCTCTTTTTCACCATCAGAAAGACAGCTTGCAACAAATACTGCCTTATCTTTTCCACTGAACCAGTTACAGGCATGTCATATCTGTCACCACAAAAGACCCCTGAAGGAAACTTTTATTGTCAGTGTTCTGGAAGGAAAATATTCAGAGTACCTTGCAGGACAGTGACTGGCACTGAGGCAAGCATTTTATGTTAGCAGCCAATGTCAGAAAGATCATTCGGTATGTTATATAAGTTTTTAACATTTAGATTCTCTTCCTTTCTATCTGTCATAGAGCCACCATGTAAATTTGAACGTTATATTGAATTCTGTATTGTAACCAATATAACAAAATTATCTGGTGAGAACTGAAACTGGTTCATACCTGTCTGCTGCTGAAATAAGGAGGATGTAATGTAGCAAAGGGTAAACACCTTAACAGGCACATTTCAGTATGTGTACTGATAATGGTGAGAAAAGTAAGACTAGTAAAGTTGAAAATTTATTAATTATGGACCTCCACAGTAACAAGGTGCAAATGTTTAAATTGTACTTATTGGAAATCAACATTATACTGCTTTCAAGGCACACCATGTGGAGCTAGATAATTTCAAACATACAAGTTCTGCAAATGGGATAAATGTGGAATTAGAAAATCATTTATGTTGGAAGATTCTTACCATCATTGAGTCCAACCATTAACCCAGACACAGAAGAGTCCACCACTAAATCATATCCCTAAGTGACACATCTACACATCTTTTAAATACCTCCAGTCATAGTGATTCCCATCACTTCCATGGGCAGTATGTTCAAGAGCCTGAGAATACTTGTAGTAAAAAAAATTGTTCCTAAGATGCTATCCAAACCTTCCCTGGCACAGCTTGTGGCCAGTTCCTCTTGTCACTTGCTAGCTGGGAGACTGACACCTCACTACAGTCTCCTTTAAGGATGTAACACATGTATAGCTGTTACATCTCTAAGCAAAAGAGGTGTTTTTTTTAAAATAGGTAAACTTCAAATGTGAAAAAGCCACATCTGATAAAGACCATGATTTGTTAATTTAATGTGTACAGAAGTACTTCAATTAGACAATAAACCATATTTTCCTAATACTAGCTCACCTTGGAGTAATCCTGCAGATTACTGCAGGAGACTATGTACACTACTCCAAACAAATTTCCTAAAAATTAGGTATTATAGCAATAAAACCACAACCATGAAAAAATACATTTTGAATTTTCATTCAAGGTACTTTTTATTAGTCTAACAAGTTGAGTCTCTGCCAGTTTAACAAGCTAAGAGAAATTATGTCATTTTAACAAGCTAAGAGAAATTATCATTCCATATAAAAAAAAAAAAAAAAAAAAAAAAAAAAAAAAAAAAAAAAAGCCAACAATTTTCCTCAGCTCTGGTAGTCACAGCATACTGAGTCATTATCCTGAAAACGTAAGTAGAATAAGTAGGATGAGAAAAGGAAAATCATGCTTCCAAATAATCACTCTACCTACACTGAAAAAAAAATCCGTGAAATTTTAAGTTCACTTATAAGCACTGATCATTTATAACAAGAAAATAGAAGTTCAAAATGAAACAAAAACCACAAGGGATCTACAATATCCATGGGCCTCTAGTGGGATTTGAATAGTCTGAAACTATTAAGCTAATGAATAATTAGCTATTTGATAAGTAGCTATTTGATAAGTATCCAGTGGTTCATGTGAAATGAATGAACATACCTCTTTTATGAAGTTAATATAAATGTCTATTAAAAAAATTTCTTTCACAAACATGAGAAATTACTACAGTGACACAGAAGAGCAAGAACCTTCTAGCTAGAGGCTAAAATATCAAACTACTAAAAATTAGGAAATCATAAAAAATTTGTAAGCCATTTCCTGCAGGATGCACAAATTTTTTTGTTTTTTTTTTTTCTTTTTCTTGAACTTAAATCTATGAAATCAAGTTTTCAAAGATAAAAACCATCTTTTTCAATGTTTTCTTAATGTGAGTTACTCAAATACTGACACTAGAGAAAGTGAAAGTACATTCCTGTACAGAAATGCTTATCTGAAGTCATAATGTTGCAGAAAGAGAAATTTAAGATACAAAATGGGAACAACGTAAAATACATTCATGTTGAAAAAACATTAAAAAACAATACTGTAGAAAATCAGGGTTAAAAATGGGAAAAAGAAAAACAGAACAAGAATGCAGAAAGAAAAGTTTTAAAATAAAATCCTTCAACTCTGTATTTATCACTAGATTTTTTAAAAGAAAGCCTGACAACTCTAGGCTGAGTGAGGCTGAAAATTAGTATTTCATATTAAATTTTAATAACCAGAGGCAGACAGCATCCATCTCTAGAAATACAATGCTAGTACAAGAAAGGGATGTGATTTTCTAAAAAAACTTGCCGTTTTAAATACTCAAGCAGATAACAGTTTTCAGTTATTTGCAATTGCTTAGATTGCTTATCTTCTTCAAATGAGCTATCAGTTATTCATAACTGCACCACAGCTTGAAGAAAATGTGATTTAAAAAAAAAAAACAATAAAAGTGTTTGGTTAAACATTTGCCAGTTACTTATATTAGAAACAGGGCAGGCAACAGGGATTATAATCCTACTCCTAAACAGTACTAGCAAATCTTTGGAGTGATACAATTCATGACACAGCCAAAGCACATTTGCTTTCTTTGACTTATGCAGAATCCAGGTACTCCCGTATGACTAAGTATATTTTTTCATATGTACATGTATTTTTATTTTAACATTACCATATATTCCTACAATTCATCATTTATTCTAGTTATTTATCAGCAGACTGTTGAATCATTGTTAAAACCAGGTAGGTTTACCTTTTTTTCCAATTCTTGTTTAACAAACTCACATTTCCGCCTGAGTTTTATATTTTCTTCTTCATTTTGGCTTAATTCTTCTGTTAATTTGTCACATTCAATTTTTATCTTCTCCAGTTGTTGACACTGAGTTTTGACTATGTTTTTCTCTTCTGCAAGTTCCATCTGATGGTAATGGGAAAAAAGATTACAAAGTCACTAGATCTATTATTTCAAAACATTCCCAGGACTGTAGAGTTTCAGATCCATGGAACAATACTACAGTAGGATAATTCTATTTAATATTTCAGATTTCAGTTATATAAAGTGCAATCATTTATCTGAACATGGAATATGAGTCCTACAGAGCTGTAGAACCATACAGTGTTTGAAAAACAGTAAACAGAAGTCTCAGATTCTCCATTTCAGCTCTGCTACACCCATCAGCTTACATCACTTTAAGAAGCCCAGTATTTGTGCAAATTATCCATTACTGAAATAATTTGGAATCAGAAAGCCTAAATCTATCATTTAATTGCAGAACCTAATACTAAACATACCTGGAGGGAAACAACAGCAAAGCTCTGCTATTTCTAGTTTCTAAAATTGTGTGGGTTTACTGATATTTATGTTATTCATGCTGTTTAATGCACTGCAGAGAAAAATTAAGCATTTAAAAGACTTGAAAGCCCTAAATAGATGAGTGAATAAAGTATATTGGTTTCCATTGGAAGAGATAACTGACTGAAACCGATAGATTCTATAAATTCTCTAGAATATAAAAAAAAAAAATGCAGAAAAAAAGAAAGAAAAAACCACAAAGGAAAGAAATTACACACATATTATGCAAAACCAGCTTCATATTAGATTAACTGTGGGATGCAGTTACACACAAAAGTAAAACTACATAGTAAATTACTTCTTGAGGAAAAGCAGAAATTCTGTTTTCTCAATTACAATATAACTTTTATGGGGAGATAGGATAAGGAGAGAAATTTTACAAGTTAATTTAGACACCAGAGGTACCATAGTACAAAAGCTCCTCTGAAGGACAAATCATAGAAAGATCTTTGGTGTCCTAAGTCCACAAAGACTTAGGGACAAAAAGACAAGCATGCAATGTCTAAAACATTTCCTGTGAATACCCTTATAAATCCAATTGTTCAGTGGAGGCTAAAGGTAATTGCATTACAAAGTCTATGCAGATGGAAGTAAACCAGGAACCAAAGTCCTCACTTATATGACTTTCGAGACACAAGAAAGTTATTTTTTATTAACTTCCAGTATGGACAAGGTGACACAATCATAATTTAATTGATCTGGATTGAACCCATTTTCCACATTTGATAATCTTCAGGAAAATCTTCAAAAACTTGGTATATGTAAAGAAAACAACTCAAAAAGAAATACACAAAAAATACACAACTTCATATGTACAGACATAACTCTATATATAATCTTACATTAAGGATTCATACTTCAAAGTACTGTCCAGTATGAAGAAATTTTTCATGTTTTTAAAGCAAATGAGAGCACGTAGTAGAATTTGGGGACAGATTCAGAGATTCTAAATACATAGTTGATTTAAGACCATTAAGCAAAACACTTAATTTCCTATGCCTAGTTTATATATCATTTTAAATAATGAAAAAACAACATTAGAGAGAGATTGGCTGGGAATTCTTTAGGAGGATCTAGCAGAAACAGAATTATAAACTTAAGCTTATAATCTTGGTACATTAAGTACATTAAGATCCTTCTCAACACTGACATCTGTGGTTTTTCTCTGGTTCTACTGCAACACACAATATTCCTACAGTACTTCCCCTACCATCCCAAAAAACTCTTAACTGCCTTAGTTTTTAAAATCCAGTTAAGCACTACAGAAAGCCAGATATAAAAGTGAAGCAGAAAGGAGTCGAGAGCAGTAAGGATCAAAAGTCAGTTCTTTTCACAATCTATGCAGCAGTTGGTCATGTAAGCACAGGGCTCTACATTCCTCGTTACCTGAAAGTAACTTGGCAAAATTTCTCCTCTAGTTAAGGCTAAAGCTTTGGGTCTTAACAAATGTGTTAAAAATTTCCTTTAAAGTACAACAAGCAGTACCAATATCAAGGTCCTCACTCTAAGACTGAACTTTCCAAAGAAAAAGAACACAGTCACAGTTAACTCACATAAATTCATTTCAATGTCATTGTCAAGGAAGAAAAACAAAACATCTTTGTAAAGATCATTTGAATAAATCTAGACACATTACAAAACAATTCCCCAATGTTAAGCACTGCTATCAAAATATTTTAATGATCTCTCCACTAATAACCATATAGATTTTTTTTCTTACTATCTTCATTAAATGCTTTTTTGGCATTAAATTGCCAAGAATCGTTGCCAATCATTATGTCATGAATTATACATTAAATAACTAAGTATCCCTTTCTAAGTCACGTCAATTCATAATTGCATAAACATGGAAAATATACATTTTTAAACTAGTTGCATTTTTGTGAAAAGAGAGGAAATAAAGCTTATGATACTTGTGAGGAAGTAGATCATGAATCACTTAAGCTTTGCTTAAGCATTTAGAGATTTTTATGGTTAAATTGATAGTATTTTCACATGAGAAAATTTTTAATTTGATGGGACTGAGCTGGCAAGTGTATTTATAGTATTTCAGAAAGGCACTCAAAATATGTTGGTAATTTAAAAGCTATCTTGAAAAATACTGCTTCCTTTAATATGAATATGCAGATTATTATTAGGACATAAAACTATATCATATATACATATGTATATAAAACTATGTAATCAAAATTGCTTTAATAAAAGAGCAATGTGTAGCTTATACAGCTGTTGATATCTAACTGTGCAGCTTAAACCGCTTCAACTTAACTTTTCAATTTTCTTCAGGGCACTTAAAGCCACTGAAATGCTTGTTTTCTTTCCAATGCAATAACCTTGAATCAGAAGCAGATTATGTAAACTGAAGACATTAGCTTGTTTCTTCATGAATAAAATGCTATATTTTATGATTTACTGTATGAACATAGTCAATTTTCCGAGAAATTGTACAGAAATTAGAAAGTCAAAAACACTTTGAAATAGAACTATCAAAATTAACCTTAACAAGTGTTACACATTATCACTATTAAATAAAGTTCCAAATGTGTTTCTGAATAAAATTACAGTATTTCTGCATCATGCAATTTAAACTTTTACAAAAATGCGACATTCCTGAAATACTGCGATGACAAAAATGATCAAAACTGCAGTTAAAGAAGAAACCATATTAAAACAATACAGCTTCACATACATATTTCACTGCTTTTGAACTTAAAAAAGCTTTTGAACTAAAACAGCTTGTTATGTTTTTCACCCTGAAGCTTTAAACTCTTTTGATGACCTGCAATAAAATGGACATTAAATTATTTGAAAACCATGCTTTATTAATTTTATTACTCAATAGGAGAGAAGGGGAAAAAAAGGAAAAAAAGCCAACTTTGGCATTGGAATTCTTCAGAATAAGTACCTTTAGCATTCTAATCTGAGAGTCTGCATCATCCTTTTCTTCTTTAAGAAGTTTCATGAGCTCTTGAATATTTCGTTCATGTTTGATTTTAACATTTTGTAACTCTGACCTAAGATCTGCCAATTCCTGTTGGTGAGCTTCTCTTTCCATCTTCAGCTGCCTGTTAGCTGAAGTCATCTCTTCATGCTTAGATTCCTGCTGTTTCTGGAGATCTGAGAGGCTCTTATGTAATTCCTTTTTGATTTTCTCCTCTTCTGCTATTCTGTTTGTTAGTTCCACACGTACAGAACTTAAGTTTTTTACATCTGCTTGCATTTCTAAGAGTCTCTCTTGGTCTTTTTTATGGATCAAGTTACTAGTTGCAAGTTCTGTTTCCAAGTGTTCCTTTTCAGCTTGCATTTGACTTTGTAGAAAAACTTGCTTTTTCAACTCATTCTCCAATTTGTTTACAGTACTTTGAACTTCTTTCATCTCTTCTTCAAGAGCTACCTGGTGAGACTTCATTTCATTCAGTTTTACCTCTTTGCAGTGGAGTAGTTCTTCCTGCTGGGCTCTCTTTGTAAGCACATCATTTAGCTCTTTCTGAAGGTTTTCTATTTGGTGTATAGCAGAGAGAAGTTGGCTTTTGAGGTCATCCTTTTCTTTGAGGACCTAGGAAAGAAGAAAAATAAATCTAGTGCTGCCTAAAGTACTTCAAAATTTTTTTGGAAGGACGTCCTTAAACATTCTAATGTCTAACGAATGCTTAGTGCACTTTTCTATGAAAATACAGAAATTTTGCTTGTTATGAATGCAGCTCAAATGTATTCAGTGTTTCTTTAAATTTAGACACAGAACTTTTGCAAACTTAAATTACTAGTAGACTAGTACACTAGTCCTTAAATTATCTAGCCTTCTAATTTGAGACAGTTTTGGTTAATCCCCTGTTGTCTCATCCTTTTTGAAGATGGAGATGGATTTCTTTGCTAGTTCCCCCTAAGGGCAAGATGGAGAAAGTGAGGCAATATACCAATACACATGAGTATAGGAAGGACTTACCTATAGATTCCATTCTGCCTTGTTTTGCTTATTTTCTAAAATACTACATATGAAGCATACAAAACTTTAGTTATTTTTAGAATTTAATTATTTTTAAATTTATTCTTTTTTAATCAACCCACAGTAGATGAATGAATAGCAATTAAAAGTCAGTTTCACTCATGCATCAAAGCATGTCTTCACTTTAAGAATAAAAATCCGTTATGTTTAATAAAACTTCTAGTTCTCCTGAGGACTCTAAAGCTCTGTGTTTTTTCCAGCATTGATAAATTTCAAGTTAAAAAAAATTCTAGAAAACGCACTAAAGGAAAAAAATAGCTCTGCAAGTATATGTATGTTACTAAATAATACACACCATTCCTGATTCTTACTTATTTTGTTATAATTTAGTTCTTAAACATTCTATTTAAAATAAGGAATTTCAGTACATCTATCTTACACACAACTCCTACAAAAAAAATTCTAAAGGGAAAAAACAAGATTTTTATGATGTATCACAAACTACAGAATTGTTTAAACTGGCCTAAATAAATGTTATACTTAAATTTACTCACTATTTCCACTAATTCTACAAAAAGTAAACATTTCTTACAGGTACGGCTATATTACTTGAAATAATCTAAGCCTGTAAAGGCTAACAGGTAAAAAATAATGAAACAGTTTTTAATTACATCAAGAATAAGCAATGCAAACCAAAATACAAAAAAAATAACAAATCAAGGATATGGAGTAATGACTATAATTTTTTTTCTGAAAAAATATAGGTTTGTCAAACTTCCTACTTGCATGATTTGGATATGCAAACCAAATACAACTAAAAAAATAAATCCATAAGTAACTTGCTTTGAGTTTAAGTATGTTTTCAACACTCCATACTTAGAAGCACATTTGAAGAGACCCAAGATGTTAGATTCCCACTGTCAACCAATATAAGGATGTCAGGAGCACAGAGCCAGGCTCTTCTCAGTGATGTCCAAGATGACAGCATGAAGCTGAGTCCTGTCCCAGACACTACAGAAGCAGGCACCTTCTGACACAACAACTGGAAAATACAAAGAGCTAAAGACTCATTACAAACAGAATGATGGTGTATATTACTATTCCAAAATGGGACAATCAGTATTAGCATTGATGCGAGTGCTTGCATTTAAAAGCAATGACAGGTGTAGAAAAAGTCATGGAATTCTGCTAAGTCAGGAAAAAAAATCCAATGTTTTTTTCCTGAGGAAATTTTCAGTAGGAGGAAGAGAGGAATAAGTGGTTTTCCACACTGAACAAAGACAAATGAAAATCCCAGAAACATTACACGATCAAATTGCAAATGGATTTTTTTCAGATAAAAATTCTGAAAAATATAAGGCAGAGTCTGAATGCATGAAAAGTATTTAAAAGTTACAAAAACACAATAAGAAACACAAAGGACTCTTCATCCAGATGAATGAAAAGAGCTAGGACTTTATAGTAGGTGTTAGTAGCACGTCCATCCCAAGTGCAGTTAAGAATGCTTTCTCTAAAATGTCAGAGCATTTTCAAAAAAAAATATCTGGTTTTCTGCTTCCAAACATCAAATCCAAACTGAGTTGCAGTTCTTAAGATGTTTCAGAACCTGTAGTCTTTACTAGCAATAAAAGACATCATGACAAAGCCCAGAGTCTGAAAAAAGCTCAAATACAGAATGGAATTAAAAATAGCTGTACCAATAGCATTATGGTCTGCTAGCAATCTCACTTACATGGTGAAAGTAAACACCTGCTTCCAAAGATGTGACCACTGTGACCACTACATGAGACAATATGTAACTTGAACATGGATTATTACTTACCATGACTAAAAATATTCTACAGAAAATAAAATCATATTATTTCCCTAAAAAACTAAAAATAAGATATGTTATCTGTTAACTGAGTAGGTAAGCTAAAAGCAACATTCACAGGGAAACCTCCTTTGTTACATGATGAAAGTTTTGAATCGGTAAAGAGACTGGAACAAATACTGGATGAAGAAAACAATGTGGAACTCCATAATAGCTGGAAAACATTGCCATCTATTAGCTGTTTCACAAATAGACACCTTATCTTCTTAAGATAAACGGAAAGGGTAAAAAAAACACCAAAACCCAGTCAATCTTACCTGACTATTCTTGTCCATCAGCTGGTTGATAGTTTCATTTTGTTTTTCCACTTCATGATTCAGTTTCTTACATTTCACCTTCCACTGACGGATGGTTTCCTGTGCTCTCGCCTTCAAATCTTCTCTTTTTTTCTCAGTCTCCAATCTGAGTGCTTCTGAATGCTTGAATTCAGTGAGGTACCGCTCTGCTTCCTTGTGACTCTCTTCAATCTGTTGAGCCAACTCAGCAGACTGGAGTTCAGTTTGTCTACGGCCATTTTCACAAGCCTTGTAGCAACTCTCTATCTCCTTTAGCTGCTCCAGCATTTTTTCCTGCTGCTTTTCCCTGTTTTCCAGGTCAGATGTTAGCACCTGTAATCCCCATAGCAAAATATGAAAATTCCAACTCTAAAGATATCCAAGATGAAACCTTATCAAACAACAGAGCTATATTAAATCACATTTATATCTAAAATATAAATAGCATTAAAGATCTCCTTGACTACCAGGGAAAACTGCCCTGGCTAGCCCACAGAATCTCCTCTTCTGCAATTGTAAAAAATTTTAACAAAGATATAAAACACATGGTTAAACTACTATTTTACTTTCTGCATATGTTGTTCTGGTTATTCTTGTCATTATTTATATTTTAAATTTAAGGAGGACTCCTCAACCAGGATCCTCAAACTGGACAAGTATGTAATAAAACAAATAGTAACATTTAAAGAGATTAACATAAAAAGGATGAGAGGAAATAGAAAATAAGCAAGGAAAGAAGAGCATTGACAGCAAGAAGAATCTAATAGTTTACGAGGTAGCTTCTACCCAGTTTTATGCTGGTTGCTTTTATGGAAGCAACATGCTGAATAAGGGTATTTTGGAAAGCACTGGTGAATACAGAAGCCAGAAAGTTTACAGCAGCTTGGCAGAACTTCTTGAACAACGTGCCAAGATGATTGAAGAAGCAGCAAGTATATTAAAGCCAACATTAGCTGACCTTTCAATCCTGAATGAAACTGAAACTACACATTTTAAAAACAACAAGGGCTGCCTACCTTTGAATCTGGTGACATTTCTCAGGACAGTCTCAAAACTACATCAGAAAAATGTTCTCATTCTGCAAGGGCATTTTCAGAAACCAATACTGAAGTTTCAGTAACTAAACAGAATTTTGTTAAGACCATCACGTAGAATTTCACATTAGTATTCTGAATTTCAGGCCTACTTGGACTGCTTTCATACCAGTCAATGTTTTCATTAATAACTTTGATGAATTTAATAGGCCTGCTCTATAGCCAGTCAAAGATACTATCAAACTTCCAGGGTTGGAAGTACTTGAGAAGAGGATTAAGATTTCAAAATGACTGAAACAAATTGAAGACATAGTCAGAAATAATACAATTCAGACATGACAAGGAAAAAATACTTTGCCAAGGAAAGAATAAGCAGCTTTACAAGAGCACATAAAATTACTATTTAGATACAAGTCCTTCCATAAGCTTGTGGGGCTTGGTGGCTTGGCTGGTGGCTTGGGCTTTTACTGTCCTGGAAAGAAGACTGCAAGTGCACCCTGGCATGTTATAGACTGTGTTACTGGGAGAAGATACAGACAAGGATGGAATGATAGCACAGACAAGAGCAATCAGGCCAGCTTCTAACTTGTATGTATGACAAAATATAGGAGAATTATTATCCAACTGGACAATCAGTTGCTAATCTGTAGGTTGAGTATTCCTGCTCTAGATACAATTAAGATGTAGATAATAAAACAATAGGTAAAGACATTACAGAACAGTTGGGAAAAATGAAGACAGCAAAGTCTTTCTAGATTTATAGTTCCATATGTTAGGGAAAAAAAAAAATCATCATCAGTCAAAAAAATCTCAGTCTACAACCAGCAAAATTTTATCAACACAAAATTAATTTCAAGTGAAATTACAGTACCTCTTTAGAGGATACACCACAGAGGCTGTCAGCCTAAATTGATGTACTATTCAACTCTGCATCATTAGAAAAGTTATTTCTGTATAATTCTCCAAGAGAACACCCTTCATTAAGACAACTATAGTTCCCATAGACTTTTAATGAAATACAGGTCTAAACTTAAACACAGAAAACAATGTTCAATTAATCGTAAGCACTCCTTTCACAGTCTAGAAGCAAGTCTTCATCTCCAATTTACTGATTTACAATAAAATGAAAAAAAAATGCAACATTTATTTTAGACATTCTTGAAGCATAACTAATTTATCATGACAAGCTATTTGCATGTGGAGGAAAAATTAACTTTGACATGGAAGTACCAGTATAAATGTGAATGTTAATGTTTTGTTTTTACTATTAGTGAAAATAAGATGTATCTTTGCAAATTCTTTGAGCTTTCCTCAGAAAAGCTAAGAAACCACAGACCCAAAACCATTGAAGTCAGCTGGAAAACAGCAGCATAGCATACCAACAGTTCATGCAGCTTTCCCTCTAAAGCAAAGAGATAGAGAAATCGTGGGGCTCCACATTCTGTTTTTATATCATAAATGGAGTCCCAAATGTACTGATCTGTACTTTTGATTTGCTATTTTAACATATGATAAACATATGTGTATCTGTATACTAATATGTAGACAGTTGTCAAATTTCTGTCTGCTATATAATGGCTTGCCCTACTAGTATTTAAAACATTATATAAGCAACTTTTCAGACATGGGCTGTCATAAAAATAAGAAAATAAAAAATACGGTATGAAATCATATTTATCATCTATACAGAGAGAGACATTTTGCCAAAAGAAGGAAGTGTGTTTCCAGGTATGGCATATACATACGTGCATACAAGGGGAAGAGACATACAAGCATTGTTTGTTAGGCTTTTATTTTTGCTTCAGTATCTATAACAATACACCTTAAGCCTCACTGTCAATGTACAGAGCTTAAGTGCCTATAAAGATAACAGTCCTGCCTTTTGGTTCCTTGGAAACAATCCCAATTTCTAGGTATTCTGCTAAAAAAGCAAGATGAATGATGGTTTACAATTTTTAAAACAACATTCCTAACTCAAGAGTTACAGGCAAGTAATCTTTTTCCCAATGGGTCATCACCTGCCTGCACAGCTCACATTGCCATTGATTTAAAGCAACTCTTTAAAACAATGAACATCTAGAGGTCATAAGAACCATCTTAAAGGGCACAGTTTTTATTTAATGATTGAAAATAAAAATCAATAGGATTAGTAGAGCATACCTTAGTAAATATGATCCCCCTTTCAGTCAAGCAGTGCTCAGAAAAATGACTGACTACTAGTTTTTATGGAAATGTACTGTTAGCATGTAGTAAATAATTAATGCAACACAACACACAAAGCTTCACTAAGTTACACTACTAAATATTTCTATTGATAAATTTTAATTTTATGAAAATTTGATAGTAAATTTGATATTCTGCAAAACACTGTTACTTCTTACTAAAAAAACTCTTTACAACTAAAAGTAACTTATTAAGCTAGATGCATAACATGACATTTTTCAATTTTATGATATTTTCAAAAAACACTATATCTAATACAAATTTTTATAAAGGAAAAACTTGTATCGCTTGTAAGTTTAAGACCTTCGGTTCTGAAAGCCATCCATCTTCTCTTAAAATAATAAAGTAAGTTTGCACCTGCATGTTACTGCACATACACATGTAGTCACTCTTGAATTTTAAAAAAGTAATACCTGGAGAAAGTAGGCAGCCCTATTTCCCCATCACAATTTATATATAATTTCTACAGACATCTGTAGGAGTTTCAGTCCTCAGTTTCCCTGCAGCCTTCTAGTCCCCATTTTTCTTGCAGTCACAGATTCTCAGTCGCAAAGCTGTCACAATTTAACACTGGGTTGGCATTTACCTGAATGATAAATGCTCTCTATTAATCCCCCTCCCTGATAGAAAAGAGAGAGAGGATAAGGGAGAGAGACTTACGGGTTGAAAACTACACCACCCAACATCAATGAAACAGTAATGATGAAAAAGAAATGTTGATAAATATATACAGAAGTAATACCACATTCCTCCCTCCTTCCCCCTAGTAATGCTCACATCACCACCGAGGCTGCAGGGCAGGCCCTGGCAAAGTCCCAGGCTGGGCTGCTGGAGTCAGTGGCAGACAGGAGCTGGAGGGAGGAACAAATGGATTAAGGAGAACAGGTATTGGGATGAAAGGCAGACGAATGAACAGAATCTTCCCAGGATGCCAGTGATGGGCAAAGAACTTGACTCTCGTAATCCCTCAAATTTACTGAGCATGATGCATATGGGATGAAATACTCTGGTCAGTTTTGGTCATTTGCCTTGTCTGCTCCTCCCTAAAGTGTGTGACCCCTTTGCTCCCTTTCTCTTTCTGGAGAAACAGTGGCCTTGGTTCTGCAAACTATTCTCTAGTCTTAACAATAAGCATTGAGAATTAGCAGTCCTAGAAGCAAACACTGACCAAGAAACATGCAGTCCATTTCAGCACATGGCAGCTATTAAAAGAGACTTAGCTGAAAGTAAAATTACAAGAAAGAAAATTAATTCTATAGTGGCCCAAACCAGGTCAAAAGGCATTAAATATGCATGCAGGTAACGCATCATAAAATGTTATTGACTAATGTAAGGCACATAGCTTGACTGTTTCCTTTGCACAGCTGATTGTGTGCACATTCTGCTGCAGCCATGACCAGAGCAGTACTGAATACAAGTTCACCACAGGCTGAAAGTGTAATCTGTGTGAAAGGAGTCGCCCTTCATTATGATGTCACAGCGTATAGAAGATAAAGTTCCACACGTAGAAAATAAATTTAAAAATTAACAGTTTGCTGTCACCCTCCAGACTGTGCCTTAACCCACACTCCTTAATAGACTCCTGAGTCTCTTTGGATTTAAAGAGCTCTGGGCTCTGTTAGTGCTACAGAAGTTGGAATTATCACAGATCTCTGTCTTTGTTTGGGGAACATGTTTAAACTTAATACTTAAAGTTTTCAGTAGGGTTTTGTCCAGTGGAATGTGCCTGAAGATATCCTCTCAGTTCTGTATTCCTGATGGCTGGACAACAAGCAAAATGTGACAGCCACGTCTGTGCAAATATTGACAGTTTCTACCAGATACCAGTCTTGGGATTACCATTCTAGGTAATACAGAATGTAAATAAATACATTAGGGACGTATATGAGACAAGAATATGAGACAGAGAAGTGGGGCTTTGTTTTTTTTGAAAACACTCATCAAATTTTCTCCTTCTCAGTTGTGACTGTAGTAAACAAGAGTGAGATAATCTAACAGAAAGGACAATTTCACGAGGTTTTACTTACTAAAATAAAAATTAAAAAAAAAAAATTTAAAAAAAAAAAAAGAAAATAAAAATTAAAGTAAATAAAAATCACCTTCCTTGGACATCTGAGTTTCAAGTAGAAAATTACTGAACACCTGTCATTCAAGTAAAAATATCTATGCTGAATGAGAATTGTCGTCCTTAAGATTTCAGATTCCAAGGAGCATCTAGAGTCTTCAGTGGCTGAAGGTCAGTCACACAGAGAACTCAGTGAGTTGCTCTGGAAGCAATAGAATCATGATGATATTCTGTGGCATATATTACAAGAGTAGGGATGTTCTCTTGAAAGAAGCAACCCAGGATATTCAGAACAGTTCATTGTTAAAATGTATCATGTATATATATGTACAGCAAATGTTTTGCATTGCAGTTACTCCAGGAAAAACCTGTGGTATGTTCTTTCTTCTCAGTCTTACACAAGACAATTCAGGGTCCCAGTTTTTCTAACGTGATTAATTTTATTGCTGCATTTTCACAGTTCCACTGCTAATGGAAGCAGGAAGGAGATACCAGAAGACTCATGTGAACTCATTCCTCACCAGCCTAAGCCCAAATACCTTCCTGGCTTTAATATGTGAAGATTTGTAAAAGAGAGAGTTATGTTTGTGGATGTCATTAAGATTATTTATGAAATCCCAGTGTGCAGCACATTAACATAAGTAGTATTTTGAAAACTCATTAAAGTTTGTATTAGCCTTCAGAGTGCAACAGCTCCACAGACATTTCAATTGCCAGGCTATGGCCAGAGATGGATGACACAGAACAGGGATGATTAACAAAAAAACAGACCAAACTTTTGCTCCAAGGTAAAAGAGTTGCACATCTAGTTTTCTACACGTTCAACATCCCAGTATGTAATCTAGCTTTCAACTTTCATAAGAAACTGGAGGCAGAGAAAGAGGCCAGCATTTCCCAGTTACAGCCCAGTTACTTATATGAACTGTAAACTAATCACTGCAGGCATTAAATGTGTCACTCTGCCACCATTCTGCTCACTTGTGCAGTTTAGACTTCTGGTCCCTAGCTTGACTTACTTGTACACACCATAGATTTGATCTGCATTTTGAAACCCAATTTAAAAATTAAATCACCACAAACTGCAAAACAAAATTCATTCTAGGTAGAGAAAACAACATATAATGTGTTCAGCACAACATTCCTTTAAACTTTTATGAACATTTAAATTGCAACTGAGGATCATTCATTTACTACAATTTACAGAACTAATGCCTAATAACAGTTCTGTGCAAACATCCTATACTGATAAGAATACATAAAGCCACATCTCACCTTGCCACACTAATTAAACTAGGTCACATAAAGGAGATCTATATGCATTTTTCTCTCTCCCCTCTTTTTTGTGCTGTATCTCAGCGGTGCAGTCACCAGATTCTAAAGCAATGTAATCACACTGCTTGTCATTAGTACTCTTGTCAACAATACTATCCAATTACTAATTACTTCTATTTTTTCCTGAATGTAGAACTCAAATATTTGATATTATTATGAATTAATGAATGATATTAATACCTTTCTATTAATTCATTAATTCATATGATCACAATTTGATCATATTGTATCTAACCATCAAGAACCATTAACCCAGGAGATTTAGATTTTTCATGTAAGCATAAATTCAGTGACTTGAATGCATATACATTCAATCAGTCAAGAAGGGGATTCATTCAGTAAAAGGTATATTGCACAATATCAACTTATTAAAATTATGACTTCCAAAAATTATTTTTCCAAAGCTTGAGACACTACTCATTCTTAAAGGCAATGGTTCATGTAAATTTAAGCTATAACAAAAACAGCCTTCTTTTTTAACCCCCTTAAGGTTGATTTTAGATAGAAACATTATCAAGTTGTATAGTACCAGTACATTTTAAATCTATCTTTAACACTATTTCAGCATTAACTTCACTGTAATACAGGTTGGTCTTGTCTGCAAAGGTAATGATTTCTCTAGTTTTGTAAGAACATAGTTTTAAGTTTTGAAAACTGTAAAATTGTTTTTCAGGTATCTGACTCATATAATGAAAACACTTGGCTAACAGTTTCATCTTTACAAGATGAAAAAGCCATAAAATGAATTTTAATTAGGATAAGATCAATCTGCATAAGATCGAAAGACCTGATTAGTGAAGAATTTTAATCTTGAATAAATCAATAACTCTGAAATACTGTAAGGCTACTTTGACCTAATTGGAATGAGAAGTAATTAGTAAACCAAAGAATTTCACAACCATAAGAGACTAAAAGTCACTATGAAGAAACTAGAGCTTTGCAACTTTGTGTACTTCATTTGTTTTTTAGCCATAATAGCAAGGTCATAATGATCATCCACAACATCCCATATCTATGTAGTTCCATGCAGAAAAATGTAATTAATATGGTTGAATACATTTGCATGATCTCACAGAACATCCTCATGTAAATTACAGAAACTGAAATACGAAATTTCTGTATTAAATTTAAATCTTAATTTAAGATTGACCTTGCTTCTAAACAGGAGTTTAAGAATGTGATTATATTTTTCATCCTCTCCATTTGAGATCATATTCTGAGCTTATGGCAATTGTTGGGAACCAAATGTGCAACAGACACCACCATTTTTCTGTAAACAATGACATATAAATAAATCAGAAGAAATTTTTAGTATCACATGTAAAGAGGCAGTTACATCCTGCCCACTAACCAAAGATAAATTACACTCCAGTCAAAGTCAAGTCACTTCCAACTGGGAATCAGACTATCTGATAGGAGCAGCTGTTAGAACAGGCTTGACAAAACGCTTTGTTAGTACATAAGTTTAGATATTCACATCCTTGCATTCCTTGATGTCTCATTAAAGAAAAACACAAATATTTTCCTGTTACTGCCTCTGTAGGAGAATGGGCAGTGGGAAGTAGATAAAAAGTACAAAGTATTTTCTGTTGACAAAGTCATGGAAGTCAAACATTTCTAACTTTGAGCAATGACAATGACCCTGGCTGAGCACTCTCCCATCAGTATTTGCACAGAGCAGGAAATTAACATCAGAACATTATTCAAGAAAGTATGTTCAACAAGCAGAAGTTTGCTATGGTTTTTTTTTTTAATCCCATTAACTGTGGCCACCAAAGTAACTGGAATTTCCCAGGCCTCATAAAAATAAAAAACAACAACAACCAACCAAGCAAACAAACCCAAAACCACAGCATGTTTTGGGATAGTCTGGAGATATATTTACCAGCTAGAACACAAATGCTGATGAGCATTACCAAGTGAGTTATGCTTGCTATCAGCTATAGAAGCTCTCTAGGTCTCATGATGTATTAGTTTAAATCGAACTGGCACAGAAGTTGACAAGCAAACACTGCAGCACAATTAAGCTAAATGGTATAGTACCATAAAACGCTGAAAAGAAAATAATTAAATTCCTGGTATTGAATTTTCAAAGTGATACAATGCCACTTCAAAGAAAAGAACCTTCATTGGAAAAGTAAATTCAAACCCTCCTGGCTTACTGAATGCCCTAATACAAGCAAAACAAATGGTAAATTTTTGACTACTGAAATCCTACAGAGTTCTGAAAAGAACTTTGTTTCTCCTGACAGTCATGAAAGACAGTAGAAAACAGTTTCTTTTCAGAGATTCTACTGCCAAAAAAATACAGCAATCTCCTGTCTTAAATAAAGATGCTATTACCTCCTTATATCTCATTTTGTGCCCAAGGTAAGTCTCCTAACTCAAATTCAAGTGTCAGAGACTCTCATTATTCTTTTCAGAGAATCACTTGAAATAGTATACATTTACCATAAATAAGAATGCTAATATTTATTAAAATTATTATATTGCATCTAATTGCTAAAACCAGAGCAGTTATAAGCTATTTTTGTTACTCTAATGCGCTCTCTCATAGAACAAAGTATCCCAGTTAAATTTAAACTTTAGATCTGAAGCATGATGGAATAGGCGAGAAGGAAGTAAATACCAATTTATAAAAGCAATCCTAGAAATTATTATTAATAATCTGATCACCTTTAATAAAAATCAGATCACTTTTTCTTTATAGATGTGAAAGAACCACTAATTCATGGCCAATAGCAAAAACCAAATTTTCTTGTGTTTATTAGCAATATGAGAGAGAAAAGCTTCTGCAAACTTGGACCACTTTTCAAAGTTCTTCATAGAATAAACCATGAAGACCATGACAGTTACTTTTAGATTTAAAGGTTACTCACTCATCTAGCACATAATCCACCTTAAACATGTGGGAAATCATTAAAAAAAAAACAAGCAAACAAAACAAACAAAAAAAAGAACCACCAAGCCCTACCTGTATGTGCATTACAAGCTGTGCTTTCTCCTTGTCCTTGCGCTCTATGCATCTCTTCAGCTCTTCCACTTCTGACATTACAGCATTATGATTCAGCTTTGCTTTAAGGTCTAAAATTTGTTTTTCCAGTTCTTGCTTCTCTCTCTCATATCTTTCAGTCGCTATAAAATAGTAAATAGTGAGAAGAGGCCCAGTAGAAACATGAGCTTGTGGTAACTTATTTTTTCTTGTGTCCTTTTTGGCAATTTTATTCTCTATTTGAGACTGTTCTATAACTATTCATTTTCCCCAAAGTATATGTGAAAAATGGCAATACCTATATCATAACCTTTTACTGAATGAGATAAATATGTTTTTCCAGTCATGGTGGTTTTCCCACCTTTTTCTTTTTTTTCCCCTTAAAACAAACAAACAAAAAAACACTCAAACCCCCCCCAAACAAAAAAACAACAAAAAAATAGGGCAGAGGAAACAATAGCAAAATTCTGATATAAATGGCCAAGATTTTATCCCACCAGTTATAACTCCTGATTAGTAAGTCACAATATCTGTGAATTTTATGTCTGAATCCTACAACTAAAATAGTTCTTGATGAGGATAAGCAGTAAATTTCCTTCCCATAAATCCCCATTTCTATTTTTTCCATGCATCTTTGAAGAAACAGGACAAAACCAGTTAGGAGAAACACAGATGCATAAATTATATAAATGTATGTGTACTATATTTTTAATTTTCTTACTATTTTTAAAAGTTTTGACATATAATTTTAAAACAAATAATTTAAAATCCATTAGCATGAAAAGCATATTGCTTCACATGAATTTACTTTTAAGAAGATATATTAACAGAACAAGAAAAACTATTAGAATTACTATTTTGTGTTACATTTCTGAAGCTAAGTCATGTACAAAATCTAGCTATTCCCAGTGCTCTGTACTAGATTTGTAAAACAGGGAGTGACAGTCCTACTTTAATAACCAAGATAATCCATTGTCTGAAATAGGAAAATATAAAAGAAGTCATTAATCAAACCAGTTAAACATTCACAGAGACACTGGACTTGGAGTCCTCAATAATATATATCTTGAATAATACATTTCCATGTTAATAAGGAGAAAGATAAGCATTTTCTTTAATGCCTTTTTGATTATGTTTGAAAAGTTTAACTTCAGATGTATAACTAACAATGCAGTGAAGTCTTTGCTACTGGTAATTTAATACGCAACTGCATCTTGAAACTGTTTAAAATATTTTTCTTCTCAATGTAATTGTTCCATCTCTAAAATTCTAACATACTGCAAACAGAAACCCTGAATACATCTTACTAGAAAATTTTCTAACCTCTCTTGGGCATGCTGTTATCCCATAGAAATTCTACTGGAATTTATCAGGATTAGTCACTTACATAAATTACTTTTTTGATGATTTTCAAAATGGAGAAATTTAAACTGCAAATGTTAAAAAAAAAATATTATTAAATAATTCAAATCCTTTTCTTCTGTAAGAAACACTTCACTGAAATTGTCTCTAATAATATTTTTGTTTCAACCATGCAAAACATGGTATTCTTTATTAAATTTTAACACTCATTGCAACCGATTTTTTAATATTCAGGTGTCAATATTTATTAACTTAAACTAGGGAGGTTAAATGGCTGCTTTTGTTGAAACAGCAAAAGAACAGACTGAGACTCAAGCCAGGATTACTGACCAGGCTAACTAACTGATTTACAGGCTTCCTGTAAAAAGTTTTAGAATTGTACCTGTTCTAAGTCTCCTGTCATCATCTTGTACATCCTGGTAGCTCTGGCGTTGCATACTGAGATGGGAAATTTGATGCTGCAACTCTACACGGTCCTCTTCTGCTCTCAAAAGTTGGGAACGAAGATCCTCAATCTAATATGTATACACAAATATCAAATGTTGAATGAAAAACAGAGAGAAAGAGTAAATAGCATCTTTTTATTAAATAATTTTTTACATTTGAAATTGTGATTATTTGAAATTTTAAATTTTGAATAATTTGAAATTATTTTAAATTTGAAATTGTATTATTTAGAAATAAAACTCAAAAGTACTTCTGATGTTAAGCAAAAAAAGATAAATTACTTCCTAACTATAGGCCACAACATGTTTATTAAAAGTTAAAGGAAACATTTTATGTTGACCACAGATGAGCATTAATTTCTCTACTATTTTATATGTTGCGATTGTCTTCTTACATTGCTAGTGAAAATACCTACAAAAATTTAACAAGCAATATATTTTATTTAAATTCTACTCATTAAAATATAATGTATTTAAGAAGCATAAGGGCTTTCCACACTTTTCCTTTCTATCATATTCAATGTAGCACTTAAAAGGATGATACTGTGTACAGGAAAATAAAGAAAATTACATCCTAAACTGAATTGAAGGAAAAGAGATATAACTCAAATGAACTATATGTGATATATCACTATATTCCATGCACTGTGTGTTAAATTCAAAGCAGTAATAGAGCCAACTCAAACACAGCAAATACTTCTAGGTTATTGCTTTACCTGAATTTAGCAATTACAGCGTGTACTTTATGTAACAATAACTGCTAATATCCAAGTTGTTCTAAAGCATAATATGAGGGTCAGTTACCAATAATGGGTCTGTCTACCTAAAACTACCAAGTACAATGACAGCCCAGTCTACATATTCTCTATTCTTAAACCCATCTTTCTGCATCTCCTTCTTCCCTTCCCAAAGCAATGTTGAGAGTATGGGATAGGAAGGATAATCCAAAAGACACAGCCCAGGAGGAAAACTTTAGGAACAGTTACCTGGTGCAACAGAGCTTCTCTGCTGCCTTCTGATTCATTCAGCATTTTCTGGGACTGCTTCAATTCCTGCTCAAGCTTTCATACAGAAGATGATGAAGAAAGGAAACAATATATGCATTGTAGCACTAAAGTGTATTTTCCCTATTTAATTCTGACACAAATTACTTGATATAAGCACCTTTTTAAAGTAGGGTGTAACAGATACAATATTCTCATTTGTTCTAAAATTTAAAGCAAAAATTTATTACAATTAGAATGTTTCCTAAAAAAAATAGTACAAGGGGAATTTAAAATTGTCTAATCAAAAATAGTCAGCAAATTAATGACCATTTAGAAAAAAAAAAAAAAAAAAAAAAAAAAGAAAACAAAAGCTACAAAATATTTTCTGATTTCTACCATAAATACTTCAAAGATCCCAAAAATCTACATGGAAATATAGGTTTTGATAGCAGTAACTGTCAGTACAGGGATAGCAGTCTCACAGAGAATCAAGAGGCTGGCAAATGGGCAAAGTAAACAAGATCAGCATTAATGGGATGGAGAAAGTAACATAAAACACTACATAGATGATTACTGGAAGTGTGACATTGTCCTAGCATTCTGACAAAACAGAAATGTAAAGAAATCTTGTTTTCTATAGAATAGAGGAATATTACAACAGGTATTTAAGAGCAATTAATAACTACCATGGTACAAAATAATTAGTATATATTAGTTGCAGGGACAAAGAAGTGTTGCATCTGTGAGCTGCTGCAAATAAGCAACAGCAGACCATGTATATATTTAAAGACAAAAAGAGAAAGAAATTAAGGATAATCCCTAAATTATAAACTTATCCACCTGGCACAATGGAAGAGTCATTAAAAGTAACACACTGTAATTAAAGAACTTTTAAGGAAAGACAAAAGTTCACCATAACTCTATTTGTAGTACTTTCCTAAAAGAAAAAAAAAGAAGAAAAAAAAATATCCACCCACAACCTTGTTATCTTTACTTTTTAAGAATTTTATCCTGCTGGTTTCTCTGAAAAAAGAAGCACATATGCAACACAGGAGGCTATACACTTATTTAAAATCAAACAAGAAAGGAGAAAATTAAGTCTTACTTGGTTCTTTTCACTTTCATATTTCACAAGTTTATTTTTCATGAGTTCTTCTGTTTCATCTGCTTTAGCATCTCGTTTCATTAAAGCCTTTAGAGAAGAAAAATATATTCTGAACTTAATAATAAAAATTACAGAAGTCTTCTTTGTAAGTCAGTTAAAATGAAAGAATCTGCTGACATATTTAAGAATGAAGAGAGAGACAAATGCTTTCTGTCTGTGTCTAATACTTCCCTGTGGAGCCAATGCATACTGTTCTGAAAAAAACAAATATACGTCCATGCATACATAGACACACCCATGCACATAATAGGGACAAATACAAAGTGAAAAGTAGCAATAACATCCTTCTGATGTATAGAGCTCCAGGCACTCAAGGCTGACCCAAGACACTTTGAGATTAAGGTCTAAGATGCTCTAGAGATTACCCTATGTATAAACTGTGAACATACCAGATGAAAATAAAATATTCTCTAATGCAAAATATTAATGATATGAGTAAGGAAAACACTATCATAAGCCAAAAAAGGAAGAAGGTTTCATCTGGAACTTGGCAGATACTTAGAAACACAGTACTAAAGAAGAATCAGATGAAACTTTCCTGATCAAAAGTTACTGATACTGATGTGACTTTGGAAAACAGTAAAAGACATCCAAGTTCCCTCCTAAAACTGAAATACCTTAAAACACTTACATACATGTGCTAAACTAACAAAAATAAAGTTGTTTTGAACATCAGCTTCAAAGTCTACCCTCTGCAAACCAACAGTATTTGCAGCACATAGCTAATCACTGGCAAAGGAGTCCATTAGGTGTCAGACATTAATGACACAAAATCTGCAGCACACACAGCCCAAGTCTGGATATCCCAAGGTATAACAATGCCATTGGTGAGATCACTAGCCATACTGCTAGAATTTGCTCTGAATTTGAGAAACTGTGTTAATAAATGTTTCTTTGCTGCACAACATGGCCAAGTGGTTTTCACACTAGACACAAATCAAAGACCTTAGCACACACCCTTATACCATTACTTGCTAAAACTACAACAAAACAACAGAAACACAAAGCTTGTGCAAAACAAATGCCTATTTCCCAGTCTGTTCTTCCCAATCAGCATTTTTTATTTTACATTTTAAAGGGATATTTCTTTAAACAAATATTCCTATTATATTCCCCTGAAATTAGTGCAATTTTGTTCCATTTTTTAACATTTTCTCTTCACTGCATACTGGGGAATGATTTCACTGTATAAAAAAAGAAGGTAAGGTATTAACCCACCTCAGTGAAACCAGGCATTCAGCTTTAGAAGCTCTGCTTTCAAAAGTAGTTTTGTAGAAGAAGAAAATGCATTTATATACTTATCTTCTTATATTCTTATAACAATGACTTATATCCTTATCTCAGGAAACACAAGGGTTTCACTACAGACTACTGTCCTGCATAGGTGTGGTGAGAAACAGGTTCTTAGCCTTGACAGGTTAGATGAACTTTTGATTTGTCCCAGTAGAGGAATTCTTACAGGTCTTTTTAAAGACATAAGACAGGATTAGAATATTAATATTCCTGGTATACTCCAGCTCAGCATACTGCATCTATATGCAGTATATGAACCCCAAAACTTAAAATAGATTAAATATATCAAGAGAGATATTTTTTATTATATATGGGCAAAACTATGTGGAGGCCTCTAACAGCAGTTCTCAGTCAAACAGTGAATCATAACTTTTCCTGCAATTGAAGCCTGCTATCTTTTCCTGTGGTTTGAGTTTTGTGATTATATTTTTTTAACTAAAACCAGATTATTTGAAAGTAATGCACAGACCACAAATCGAAATTTGCCGTTCCAAAGACTTATCAGGGAATTGTATGCATTCTAGCAGAAATCTACACGCAGACCAACTTCAAGCTATATTTTAAAATAAGACAAAAACTACCACATCCTAATCTGAATGAAAATTCTTTCCCTAACTTGCTACACTAGCAGCTAGCACAAGTTTGGTTATGCTACCTAGACATGCCAGCCAGCCATTTAAATTAAAGATAGACTGATATTTCAGTGATATTTAAGTGACAGATTTATATCAGACATGATCATGTTCCAAGACAGTGAGATTCAAACTACAATCAAAACAGAAACCACTAAGCCACAGGTGGCACAGCAGAGAGACAAGGGTTAAAAACTAACAATGCATTAGAACATCCAGATGGCTCAGAGTACAAATCAAGTTTAGTTTTGTCTAAACAGATGAGACAAATATGTGCAAAAAGAGAATTTCCAACAATCCTTTTGCTGCCAGTCTACCCCATCCTCCTGTGAAGTCCACCAGCCTCTTGCACTTCAGAGTATGTGCAGTGGGAGGCAAGCAGAATCCATATACCCAGTTGTACAAAGTAAAAGGAAACCAATGTTTTGTGGCCTTTCCAAGTTACTAGCTAAAGACCTAACTACAGGAACTGTGTTATCACAGTCAGTGGGTTCAAATGTTCTGTAAAGATGCTTCTGTCTATCTCAAGCATGCAAAGCATGAACACAGACTCGTTTCACCAAAATCCAGAAGGCCAAACACAGGCACTAGTAAAGCCACCCAAGATATTCAATGCATATAAAAGCTGTTTCAAGTCCATTTTTAAAAATGGTACTTGATCTTGTTTTGAAGAATAGATGTGTAAATGCAAACAGTACAAGACAATGAATGGTGTCTTCGTGTTCAAAATACATCACTGGAGAATCTCAAAGCAGTTTTAGTTTGTACAACAAATGTATTTTGTTAAAGAAACATACATATACATGTTAGTAGCACTGTCAAGATGAGCACATTTATTCTCCTTTCTAATTAGAAACATACTTGTATCAGGAATATAGAAGAAAGTAAAGGTGGATGAATTGCATGATTCGCATAATTTGCTAATTGCAATTTTCAATTTACAGTAACTGCTGTTGAACAGATAGTTTTTAAGTATACCAATAGTCTAAGCTAGAAGATCCATTAAAATGTAGAGAAAATAACTTTTATCCACCTCCATGCAACACATACAGACTACAGATTCAAAATAATAACACAAATTTAGATCTTAAAGATGCAAAATTTTATCTCATGCTGTTTTTATGGTCTGTTTAAAAAGAGACATCATCTTTGTTAATAATCAGTCTGGTTATAATAATAACATAATACAAATAAGACAGACAGAGAGACAAAAAGACCAGACAGGCAAGAGAAAGACCAAACAAAATGTATTGTCTTGTTCAGCTACACTCTGGAAATATATAATTTAATAATTCAGATTTAGGAAGATGTTTTGCTTAAGACAGTAAAACACTGACAAGTAGTGGTCAGTTACGTGCACTGCATTATCCTTTAAAATAACTAATAACATTTAAACCCCACAAGGTTTCTTAATTTAAACAACTACTGATCAAATCCAAAAGTCAAATTTTAATTTTGTTTGTTTGAAACACAATAGGCAAAATAATGAAAAAAATGTCTCATTAAATAGCCATAAATGCTTTAATAGCATTTCCTTGTAAGTCATTCAAGCTGTATTAAATGACAGGACTTCAGAAGTCAGCCCAAACCCTACCCTCCCTTCCAGCAACATGTCTTGGGAAGCATCTTGGAGAAATAAAAGAGGACAGAAAAAGACTTTAATAGGGCATTACATCCATGCAATGATCACTACAAGATTTAGGATACTGACAGAGTTCAGTCCATCTAACTCATAATTCAAATTACAAAGAAAAAAAACTCTTCTCAAAAATAATGTAGAAACATGCATCATCCAAATACTAATTGCAACAAAATATTTATTTAATTTATTCTCACTAAGGTATGCAAAAGTTACAAGGGGATTCAAGTACATTTTTCCTAACGGTAGCTTAAGCTAGTGATACACACCATGTCCTAGGAACATTTATATGTAATAAAGCCTCCTTCTTCATATATATTTCAATACTTTCCACACTCACTCAAGGTCTCAGATGGAAACCTTTCTCTCCTAGTCAGTATCTGCAGGAGGCATGTCTACTCTTGTTTCCACTCCAACATTTGTATAAACAGAATATTTGTATATTGTACAAATATAAACAGAATATATTTGTATTTGTATAAACAGAAGACTCTCGTGTAAGATTCCCTCAGTTGCAGTTACTAAAAGAAAGGAGCAACAGAAGATGATGGGCAAAGGAAGACAAGAGAAACTGAGTGAAAGGCTATCACTGCTTAAAGAAATTCATGTTAGTGATAAGCAAGATTCTGTTCTTAAGGGACTGCCAATACACATATTAACATGGATGAATCCAAGCACACCACTCCAAATAGAATAAGGACCAAAAAATTCCAAGATCATCACTACACAGGCTTGTATTATTTTTATTATTATTACAGCAATTAGAGAATATTAGAAAAATTAAACTTAAACTGCTGCCATCTCCAAGCCTTCTTTGCAGAGAACCAGCACAGGTATTATACCTAGATTTATTAATGCTTCACAAGCAGAGGATGTTCCATTTACTAGAAAGCAGCTTGGCTGCTTCTTCCAGTACCTCAGGCAAAACGTAAGCCCCAAAAGAAACAACCAAGTTTCCAAAAACAAGTGGCCTCTCTCCATCTTCACTGTGTTCATGAAGAGCTTTTTCATCTACAGTGTTCCCCAAGAAACTTTGAGTGAGTATACACTTGTATGACTGAGTTTAAGAGTTCTACCTTTTTCTGTAGCCAGTCCTCAGGAATGTTCTGGATATCTCATGAGAGATCAAAGGAGTGCACTGATGAGACTACTGCAGACCTGCAAATAGCATCTGCAACAGCCAAGTATCAAAGCAGCAGAAAGAACTTATTTCACAATAAGGAGCAAAACCCAGCAATGTCATATTGTGTTAAGAAGTTGCTGTTCTTAATACACAATGTAGTCACACTTCAGCTGTAAGGCTGTCAAGAAATAACTAAGCTTCTATTTTGGAGTCTCTGAGAATCTTTGTTCTTTAAAATTCACCTATCAAGCAAAATTGTGGCAAATGCTACCACCAAGTGACCTGGTGTCCACTAAGAAAAAAGCTAAATGACATCTGATATTTCACACAAAATTGAGTGATTCTTATCAGAAATTTTACTATTTTCTTTAATTTTTTTATTATCATTATCTTTTAGGCTCTGTTGTAATTGCCTACTTAAGATCCAGGATATTTAAAAACCAATAGTGTTGGTGGAAGCTATTGAGTTTTTCAAACAACTTTGCTCAGAGATCTTTAAAGCCAAATTTAATTCTGTCTGTAGCACAGACTTCAGCAAAATGCACTGAACACTTACACTGATGCAAGTAATGAACAAACCAACAGGAAGCCAACTACTACTCAGTTTGAAAATACACTGTTGAAATAATAACCTTTTTAAACTATTCATATTTATAAATTTTAAATACTTCATAGTCATAAATTACATTATTCATTCTATTTGGTTTCCCATATTGAATCTAGTCATCCATAATACCACATACAAAGAAAAAAAAAAAATTGAAAAATCAAAACCCAGAAGGCTCAAAAACTCAAATCTGCTTCACCTAATTCTCAGACTGTTTTGGTATTGGCATCTGTTTAATTAGAGATTAGATCAGTTATTCCATATATACTTTGTTATTCCATAACAAAGTAATTTTCTTCACAAAGCTTTCCCATACAGCAACCTTTCAGGACAATAGTCAGAGAGGCAGCATGTACAGAATCCAGGCCACATTGCCCTCAAAATCAAGTATTTTACAAAAGATAGGGCACAAGGTGGTCCAGTATTCCAATGTGAGGGCTAAAGAGCTCAGCCAGCTGTTCAAGAGATGCTGAACTATTCCTGATAAATACAAACAATATCTAAAATGGAAACCATTTCATAACTAGAAAAGGACAAAAATAAATGAATGTTCAATGTGGAAGGAAGGTGAGGTCACTGTATGAAAGCTTATAATAAGGGTCTGAAATCTAAGAGTCTTAGCAAAATTTAAATCTAAAGACATCTGGCATGTAGGAAGTTGCAACTGTCACAAAGATGGTCTCCAAGCTGTTAAGACAGCTATGAAAAAAATAAAAGTAAGAGGACATAAATGCCTGTTGCTACTAGGACTGTAATAGAAATTTGTTTCAAGATTGATACTGTCTCCATATTCATCTTTAATAGGGTAAAGAAAGATTGCCTAATACCTGTTGAAAGAAGCTCCCCTCTACACCTGTCAGCTTACACCACCAGGTTCAACTTTTCATGTTAAAGGTTGAAGCTCCTGAAAAATCCATAAGTCATTTCAACAGAGGTCATTATGTTTTATTAGGATTCCCAAACACTGAGACAATAGTTCAGCCCAAGAAATCTGTTACAGATCAGCCACCAGAACATCAACTGGGATATATGAGCTCTCCTGCTTGAGGCAGTGAAGGTAGTCACCAAGAATGTGATTCTCCTCCAAGCAGCAGTAACATATGTGAATGTACATATGTATGGCATTTGCAATAAACCTGTTCCAGTCAATATTGGGTGTGAATCTTGGCTTGAGCAAACACTTAAAAGTTCACCAAGGAGACCAATATAAGAGCTTTCCTCTAAACTGACAACAAGGACTAAATATTGAAGTTTTGAATCTTTTAAACAGGAAAGGGTTCCTTGGGAAAAATAATTTACAAAAATTTTCACAGAACAAATAGAATTTGCAGAAGAAAGGAGTAAAACACCTTCATCTATAGCTGCACAGCTTAGGGGAACAGAACGTTGGAGATGTACTTAGTATTTCATATTCATTTTTCATGAACTTGAAAAGTTGAGATACTAGGAAAAAAAGTATCCAGCTCGAGGATTCATGATCACTTAGCCAGTCTTATGAAAGTGTTTGAAATACATTTGAGTAAATTCACTTGAATTCAAATCTTTCTTCTCAGGAAACTATGGCAATGTCAGTCTATCTTTACAGATATAAGTCGTTATCCCTTGAAAAGGATATAAAAATGGCAGGTAAGCACATCAAATGACACCGGGTCATTTCATTAAGCATCTCTCTACCAGACAGAAGGCACAGCCAAAAAATCTAGATATGGACACAGGCATCTTAAAAAGCAATGAAAACTCTAACAAAGCATTGTAATTCTTTTCACCCATTAGTACTTCAAGAGGGAGGAAAAAAAGTAAGTAACTCTTCCCTAAATACTTGAAGCAGTACTATGACCATATTGATTTTTTTTTTTTTTAATCTGCATTATAAGAGCATCTTATCTTCTTAAGTATAACCTTTTTGAAGAATCTGTAGCCTTATGTGGAATACAAAATGTCAGTCTAAATCAAGATTTCTCAATATCACTGCACAATATAAAACAACTGCCTTCCAAAATTCATGTACACTGGCAATATTAAAAACTAAAAACAAGGAATTGCCCATTTCTTTTCAACTATAATATTCTATTGCATAGATAGAGACAGCATTGCAATAACATATTGAGGGGATGAGAAATAAAAAGTTACACTATGTTAAGACACAGATATCCCAAATAGCAATAAGAAACAGATGTATTTTTCAAAAATTTCCCAAAACAACCATAAAAAAACTACTAGCTACTACTGATTTTAATTCATAATATAAACATTTAAATATTCCTCATAAGTAATATTTTACTGGCTGCAACTGAAGTTTACTTTTTAGAAAGCAAAAGGTTTCAATTAAGACAACCCAGCTAATGACTTGCTTTAGTTTGTTCAGGATTTGGTGTTTACCAAAAAGTTCTAAACACACACAAGACAGCACCATGAGGAACAGACACCCTGCTTGTTATCATCTGGTCACCAAAATACACAGAGCTGAAGTGATACAGTTAAAAGAATATCCCAAAGATATGAGCACTTCTGTTAGTCTGTCAGGTACTGGCTGACAAAAGCAGCAAATTTCTCACTGAATTCTGAATACACAGAAAGTTTTCATTTGCATACCTCTTGCAGTTGAAGGGACATATGTCCCAGTTGGTCCTGGCGCCTTTCAACAAGCTGTCTTTCTGCACGCATTTCTTGTTCTATCTCCTGAAGTCTTCTCTCTACCCGTTCTGATACCTTCAAAAGGAAAAACAAAACACTCTGAAGGAAATTATTGTGTCTTTTACCACATATTAAGATAACAACGGCAAACAAAGGAAATATAGCATGGGGCAGAAACAGAACACAACTTCATTTTATTAAATAAGATTTAGAATTCTATAGAAATAACTAGAGTTATATCAATGAGCACTCTAGGAATATTCAAGCAGTGAACTGACCTACTATCTTTGTAGCTATATTCTCTTTTAGGTCTATACATTATTTTTCCTTACAGTGGTGGTTCTACTTAAGTGCTAAGTATCTCAGTATAAAGCTTGGTGCAGCCTCACTTGAAGGTGCAATACAAAAATCTTAGCTCCTGTCACAGGATTGATTAACATCAGGAGTTCTTTCACAACTCCAGTCTGTAAAACAGACCAGTGCTTGCTTCTTTCATATTCTGAAATCTGTGACTGAAGAACAGTTAACAAAAAGCAAAGTACATGAGGGTGACTACAAGAGCACAAAATAATTACATCATTGTAAGCCTTTTTCCCAATATTTTGTGAACCTATGTACAAACTAATACAAATAAAAGTAGTTATTTATTAAGGGAATTTAGATTAAAACACAGTAATTGAACCTTAGGCTACAATACCAGAACTACAGTTTTTGTTTGGTTTGTTTTTTTGGTTTTCTTTTTGCATTTCAAGCTGCTAGCAGACAGCACCCTCTCGTGGGCAACAAAATAAATTTGTACTGTTAAAGTGGAAGCTTAGCAAGGAAAACATCTATCACTGCCTCTCTACCTTAAAACTAATTATTTCAAACAATCACTAGAAAGCAATAAACCCACTACCAAATGTTATACTTTTAGATACTTACAACATCATTTAACTACTACTTCTTGATGTATGCAGATGGGATCAATTTCCCATCTCTGCTTTTAACACTATACATGCTTGTACTATCACTAAGTGTAGATGTGGACAGAAAATTTTAACAGGAGTAACACAACTGTGTAGCCATATAAACATAAGTAACAATACATTCATATCCCGGGCTTCACAGTACATAATGTTGAAAGAATGAAATTCTCTTTCTTCACAAGAGAGTACATCAGCTTGAAAGCATTTCTTGTTTGTGCAGCCAGATAAATGGTGAGCTTACAATTTGGAATTTTTTACTTTCTCTTAAAACCGACAGGAGATGCTCAAAATAACACATTGAGTCAAACCACGTTCTTTCATGTAAATTATGAAAGCTTTGCAGTCATAATCCAGAATAACTGCCTACTAAAAACCAAATCATAAATGATGACCATACCACAACATTTATATTTGTTTTCACAGCTGCTACTTAATGTTAATACAAATAACTCACACAATACTCCAGATAGCAGAAACAATGATACTATGTAGCAGGAAGAGAAAATAACATTTTGTCATGACTTTCCTGAAAACTGGGAAATATCTTCTGTTCTTTCCTCCAGATATATCTAAAGTGTACAAATGAAACAAGTCATATTTTTACATTGTAAAAAAATCTTGGCTACATGTGTCTGAAGGTAGAAGCTTTCCCAGCTCTCTCTCACGTCTTTTTTTAAGAGTAGTAAAACAAGAGAACATTAAAGATACTAAAAAAAGATAATGTTTAATTTAGACTTGACACAAGATCCTAAAGTAACCACTTCCATAGAAGACGTTCAAAAGGAGATGTCATTAACTTCCTCACTAATATGGGTCTAGTTCACCATTTCCATGACATGATGGGCAAGCTTCATATTACTGCAAACTTCAGATTTCACTGCAAATTATCACTCATAAAGAACAAGGAAGAAGTTAACTTTTTACTAAATTCAAGATATCAAGTGATTTGGTTTGCCTCTTTACCATATTTTTAACAAGGTTCTGAAAAAGGTGGACTCATTATATTTGTCAGGAGCACAGTAATTTCAGTAAGACAATCCTCTAAAAAAAAATATATATATATATATATTTTGATGCTACTTATAACTCATTGGAAAAATCCTCTATCAAGAAAATTATTAGTAGTATATCTCAATGAAAAGAGCAGGCCGGAAGGGACTTCAAAAGCTAGCAAACTTGCTTCCTGGCTAAACACATAACCTTTCATATCTATGTCATTTTATTACAAGTCTAACCTGCTTAAAAACATTCACAGAAAAGTTTCACAGCCTCCCTAGACAATTAATTCCATTGCCTTTAGATTTACCTGCTTTTCCTAAAGCACAATTTTAGTCTTCCTTGCTGAATTTCACACCTATTAGCCTTATTCTATTTTCTAAGCCCCATCCAAAACCGGATAGTGGATTTCAGTTATGTTTTCCAAAATATCTGAAGTTCATCTGCAAACATAGCTAGCATCTCTGTTGCATCATTTAGAGTTCTAATAAATACTTCAGAAACAGCCAGGTCAAGAACACCAGCATGTAAAATTCACTTCACTAACTCCTCTAGTTTTCTAACTACACAGGTATCTGGAGAGCTGTGTGTTTATTATAGACTATATTGAGTTTTGACACATTGTAGTGAAAAGGTTATTTGAATAGCATATGAAATTCTGCCTAAAATAAAAATTAAAGCATCAAGGTATAGAAAACTTCTGCTTCATCCTGGTAAAATTTTTCCACGATACGAGTGCAATTTTTTGGATAAATCTGTGTTGTTTGCTTCTTAAGTTTCTTTTCTGTTCCTGGATGTTTACAAATCAAGTCCTGGAAAAATATATCAGCATATTTTTTCCTTTTTCAAGATTTGCCCTTATTCAGTATTCCAAGAATATATTTTCTGATTCACCCCAAAACAGTTGTTAAGCTACTTCAGGTGGTTATCTACATTTCTTAACTAAACTGCACCAGGTTATTTCAAAATATTTTACATGCCTCCTTCCCCTCCTCCCCTCTCCACCTGAATTTTAAGATGAGGTCTTACACCCCCATAGCTGGTCACTAACTTGCAACTTATCTTGTTGGCAAATATCAGTGTTAAAAAGGTGTTAATTAGGAATTGACTTTCTTGGCACACTGCATCAGTGGTCTCCCCTTTTCTGCAAGGAACAGAACAATTGCTTCAACCTCTCTGATAAAAAGTGATACACTTATAAGTAAATCATCACCATTCTTGATGTCTCTTTGCTGATACATCCTATTATCTACCACTATGGCTCTTCCACTTATGTATTTTTTATGACTGTTCTTATTAATCTAATTTAGTTTCCACTTTGTGTTCTCTCTGTCTCTGAAGTAAATGTAAAGCTTCTAATTCTGGCAAATCAATACATTGCTGTATTTCCTACACTATGTTGTCAACTTTTCCCTTTTTAAAAGAATTTGCATAGAATATGTTTAAATATCTGACCACCTCTCATTTCTTCCAAGTAGTGAAGTTTTTCTGTATCTAATGCCATTTCATAAATAAAAATTTTTCGTCCTCACACCTATTCCAAATACGTATAAAAAACCAAGACATAATAAACAAAGAGCAAAGCTTATACTATAAGCCAATTAATTCCTTATAGCAATCTTTTTTTTAATCAAATTTTTGTTGAATGGTTGACCAATACTGTGCTTGAGGATAAAGAAATAGGTAGCACATTAGCTAACATTTCTGCAGAAGGAAACATTCTCTGGTAGAAAAAATACTATGAAATAATAATCCTGGAAAAAGAGAATGAAACAAAGGCTGCATCTTCAAAACACTACTTTTAGCTACATAATGAAAGAAAATCTCATTTGTGCTTCTTATTCCCTAACCTTCCCAAAATTCAGTTGAAAGTGACCAGCACATTCAAATGTTCAGTAGTACAGAACTGTCAGGTATATTAGGCTCTGTGAGAGGTTTCAAGAAAGATCCTAGACAGAGGTGATCTCATAAATGCCCCATTTAGGGAAAAAGGGAAAACTCAGCCTTTATTCCTTTGTTTTGGCTGTCGACAAAGCATATGCATTTAGTCTGAAATTAAATATTAACATATTTAGCCTTATAAAAAATATTTGGTTGGACATGTGAGATAATAAAGCTAGCAGTGAAACTAGAATGATGCAAAGAAAGTGCCACGGCACTTTGGAGGTGTATCATGGCTGAGGAAGCATAATATGGGAAGAACATGAAAGTTCTTGTCCAAGAATTTAAATAACTAGAATAAAATATAAGTTACTGTTGTGTGACACAAAGCCTAAGGGGTTCGACTGGTAAGGGAGAAGACTGGGAAAAGAAGGCAGAGAGCATGCAAGCCCAAAGCAAATTAAGCTTTCTTATGTTGCACCTTGCAACAGTGCAACAGAACCAAGTATCATCACTTGGGGCTTCCTCTGTATTCTCTGAAAAAGCTACTACATCACATTCATGTCATAGCAGTGTTTAGCAACAAGACTTCCTGGAATGCTGTAAACTCACATTCTCCATTTTTGAAAAATAGCATCATCACACTGTCACAAACTGGGTAGCTTATCACCACATTTTTCAAATTGTTTTTCATTTAAGCTATGAAACAGAGTAAGTCCCAACACAGGTCCTTCCAAATCTCAGGCCAATCTTCTGGTGTATTACTATGTTAGAACCTGCCAGCAGTCTTCTTTGTCAAGATGGATACAAAAAACAATACATTCTTTCTCCCATCTTCCTCAGCAGATCTTTTCTCCTCTGAACACCCTTTCTAGAGTGATCATCTTTTTACCTAGTGATACCATGGCATTAATCTGGTTATATTAGTGCATATTTTGCAAACTTTTTTGTCAACTTATTTTTTAAACTTGCCTTGGTGCATTTTTACAATTAACTGCTGAAGTCTATTTAACCTTTTTACCTTTACCATTTGGCTATAACTTTGGAAGGACTCCTTTTTCTTTATGAAGTAACACCATCTATCATTTGATCTCCTTCATGTCTTCTAATGCATTTATTCAAAGTCACTGTTGTAGTGTATCCAGACCACTTCTGCATTGTCTGGAAATATTCTTCATTTCCCAAAATTTTTCTAAGCAGTTTCTTTATTTTTGTGTAGCTCTAAGAAAACAAACATTATTCTAAGAGGCTTAGCCTTTTTCCCCCCCTAGAGATCCCAAATGTAACTTTGTTTCTGTCAGTGTTACAAAGTGAATATTTCACAGATTAAAAGCCATTCACAGGACTTCTGTTTACAGAAAATAACTGTTGGAAACAGTTAAGTATAAACTCATCAATTAACACAAGCAGAAGAAATTCTACAACTCTCCCTTTATCCCAAATGACCCTGACTCAGGTCAATATTTCCACCATAAGACTACATATCTTGTCTTCTTGATCTTATCAAAAGCCTTAGCATAGACAAATTATTCACTGAAGAACAGCATAAAGCATATAGAAGTTCTATACAACAACATGAATTGCTAGGAATAAATTATTGCATTCAGAATATATTAGAATATGATTTCAAGGATACACTTTTAACAACAGAGGCTACCACAAAGATAATGACACTAAAAGCTGTGTCTCTAAGTAAGGCTTTTAGGTAGCAGCAAAATCTATGAAAACAAATTAGGCTATCAGAAAGTTCCACCAACACCTATTAACCACAAAGAACAGAATGTTCCTTTTAAAAACCATGATGACATTTTAGTCATCCAGATAAATGTGTTCTTGACAAAGATGCTGGATGCTTCATCTACAAAATCCAGCAACCTACTTCTTGACTTTCTCTCCTGATTTTTCAGCTTTCCACTCTTATTTCCAGAGCACAAATCCTGCTGACCAAAATCTCTTTCAACAGATTTTGTTGCCTTCCTTATTCAGCCTTATTTTACCATCAATGCACACTTAAAATGAAAGTATTAAAATCACAAAAACAGCAAACTTCTTTCACACATGTCATTTTAATGTTGTTAAAATTTTACCTCATGGCAAATGATAATGTGAAATACACATTTCACAAGTCACTTGTGTAGTGTCAAAAATTCCTCTATGAGATCTTCCGTAAAGGACAGTTGTTTATCTGGCAGTAATTCTTAATCTCTGAGATACTGTAACCACGTTAATGTGAGACCCATTTCACTTGATACTGGTATCTTTTTGACAGAAATAACTTCCAATTGCACCATCTCAATTAAGCAGATACCTAATTTGAACATATTGAATCACAGAATGGTTCGGGCTGGAAAGGACCTTAGTCATCTAGATCCAATTCCCCTGTCGTAGGCAGGGACACCTTTCACTAGACCAGGTTGCTCCAAGCCTCATTCAACCTGGCCTTGAACACTTCCAGGGAGGGAGCATCTTCCCAACTTCCCTGGGAAACTTGTGCCAGTGTTTCACGGACATCACAATAAAGAATTTCTTCCTACTTATCCGATCTAAATCTCCTCTCTTCCACTTTGAAGCCACTAGCCTTTGTCCTATCACTACACACCCTTATAAAAACTCCCTCGCCAACTTACTCGTAGGCCTCTGACCAGTTCTGGAAGATTGCTCTAAGGTCTCCCCAGAGCCTTCTCTTTTCTAGGCTGAACAAATCTCTCATCCTTTCTTCATAGGAGAGGTGTTCTAGACCTCTCACCATCTTTGTGGCTCCAACAGCTCAATGTCCTTGTGTTGAGGGCTCCATAACTGGACACAGTATTCCAGCAGAGTCTCACAAAAGCAGAGTCGAGGGGGAGAATCACCCCTCTTGACCTGCTAGTCAAACTTCTTTTGATGCAGCCCAGGATATGGTTGGCTTTCTGGGCTGCAATAGCACATTGCCAATTCATGCTGAGCTTCTTATCAACCAGTATCCCCAAGTCCTTCTCCTCAGAGCTGTTCTCAATCCATTCTCCACCCAGCCTGTATTTGTGCTTGGAATTTCCCCCGCCCAGGTGCTCAACCTTGATGAATTCCATGAGGTTGGCACAGGCCCACCTCTGAAGCCTGTCAAGGTCCCTCTGGATGGCATCCCTTCCCTCCAGTGTGTAGACCACAGCACATAGCCCAGTGTTGTCAGCAAACCTGCTGAGAGTACACTCAGTTCCACTGTCCATGTCACCGACAAAGATCTTAAGAAATTTAAGTACTGACTCCCCACATACTGACTCTTTAGGAAAGCCACTCAACACTGGTCTCCACTTGGACATTAAGCCAATGACCACAACAGAGTGCAACCACCCAGACAATTCTTTATCCACTGAGTGGTTCATCCACTGAACCCATATATTTCCAATTTAGAAACAAGGATCTTGTGCAGGACAGCACTGAATGCTTTGTCCAAGTCCAAGTAGATGATGTCAGTTGCTCTTCCCTTGTCCATAGATGCTGTGATCCCCCTGTAAAAAGCCACCAATTTTTTCAGGAAAAATTTGCCCTTAGTGAAGCGTTGTTGGTTGCCACCAATCACCTCCACATCTTCCATGTGCTTTAGCAGAGCCTTGAAGAAGATCTGCTCCATGATCCTGCTGGGCACAGAGGTGAGACTGACTGGCCTGTAGTTCCCCAGGTCTTCCTTTGTTCCCTTTTTGAAAATGAGGGTTATGTTTCTGCTTTTCCAGTCACTGCAGTCCTTACACCAAAACAACACACAGACTCTCAAGTACAAGGCCATGGAGAGTCATTTGAAACACACATGCAACCCTGCTTGCATCACTACCTCAGGTGTACTCTGGCTTTTATCTGGGATGGAAAAGTCTCCTTTTAAAGATAAAATTAATGTGCATTGATTGTGTTACGTGGCTTTAAAAGTATTCAGACGCAGCATCAAAAAGGCTCCAAGAATCATAACCTCTAATGAAAATGAATTCTGAACTACTGACTCAAAACAACACTAATAACTAGAGCTTTATGACCACACATCTATACACAGGAAATTTTCAAATAGCACTGAATGTACTGAAGAGTACAGCTATAAGAATTTATATATATAGAATCATAGAATGGCTAGGATTGGAAGGGACCTTAAAAGTTCATCTAGTTCCAACACCACAGAAATGAAGAATTAAGGAAACTGAACTGAAAATAGTTTTTCTACTTACTTTGTCAAATTATCAAGTTTTCAAATTCACAGTTTACTGCCAAGGATCATACAGTAGAATGCAAATACAAAGATGGCAATGTTGGAGGTGATAAACAAGCATTCAAAGCAAAATGATAAAAGCACTAAGGACAAAAGTTTCTGCACAGCTTTGCATAAGAAGTTGTGAGGAAATAAGGGTTTTCTGCTACCCAACTCACTTCCATGAATTAGAAATCAATTCTCCTTTAAATAATATCAATAGAAGAATTCCTGAACACACAGAGGGACCAAGAGATCTCAAAAATCTACAATAACTGACCATAGTTTCTACCCACACTGATTTTATGCTTTGCTGTGCCTATTGAGTCATTTTTATTCTTACCTTCCCCACTAAATTCTCCTCTTTTGCACTTGCTTTGCATTTGCATTTCACCCATTCTGTCAGCCTCATCAGCTTCACAGCAGGTCATTAGGCTTTCAACAAGGGCAAAGGCTCCATCCACACCAAGTATCAGAGAGCACAGATAATGAAGCAGTGCAGAATGTTGCTATCACTAGGCTTTTTCAGTAGCGTGGAGCTGCCTGGACATAATGAGTGATTAAGTATGTCAGAATTCTTTAGGCTGAAGAGGAAGGAATCCTCCAAAAAGCCTCTGAAGAAACTTAACAGCCTTCTCCCAATGAAAATTAGGGATAAAAAGCAATTAAATTAAAACAACAACAACAAAAAAACACAAACAAAGCATACAAAACACAACAAACCACCACAAAAATGGCAGCTCCTTTTACAATATGTAATCTATGTAAGTAACTCCTTGCTATAGAACAAGAAAGTTGATAAAGATACGCAAATTATAACACAGGCTGGACAAGTTCCAGAAAAAAAATCCACAGGGAGATTAACCAGTGGAGATCAATTCCACACCAACAATTTCCCAAGGCATAAATGTTTAGACCTAGTATTGTGCCAAATTATCATTCAATGCTTTTCTATTCTAGTATCATACACCAAATAACCATTTTTTTGACCAAGATTGTGAATTTTAAACAGAAAAATTCACTACATAAATGCTTGTAAAATATTCATTTTTACTTTAAAATACCTGAAATATAAAACTTACCTTGCTGATTTAATTATGGAAGAGTAACATTAGAACAACCTACAATATCCTAGATATGATCAAGTTCAGTATATGTACTAATATGTGCTTCCGGTTATCAACATATACACTAAATTAGGAGCACACATCCTACTTAGAATGCTAAATATAAATCATCTCATGTTGGTCACACTCACCGTTTCTTGTCTTTGGGACTCAGTGAGCTTTTCAGATAATTCTTCTAGAGTCTTTCTTAATTCAGCATCAGTCCTTCACAGAAAAAAAAAAAAAAGACAAGAGACAATATTCTACAGTGCAAAAACTAAATATCAACTGTGATAATTTTAAACAGCAACAATCTCCTGGAATTTTATGCTATTTCAATTTGTTCTACAGCCTCTAGATTTCTAGCATAATCAGAGACCAGCCTCAAGTGGAAAATTCCTGATAAAAAGCATTTTCATTCCTCAACTGAAGATAACAGAGCATCTAGTTTGAAAGGGTAGGTATCAGGTCAACAAACACAAAATTATGAACACCTCTATTCCTGCTATTGCTACTAGACAAAGCACAATATGTTGAAACAGCATGTACTTCAAAAAAATATTGTTGCCTGCATGAGATCTTGTCCTCAAGAGACTCCAGCACCATGAATAACTAAGGAACAAAGTTGTAACAAAAGAAATTCCCAAGTCCTTTTCACTTTGTCCATATACCAAAAATGTGAGGAAAAGTCACATATAACTGTACAAATCAGAACTGATGAATGTTATTTATATTCATAAATACTGCACAAGATGACATGAAACATGCAATTCATCTACATGCTGTGCAATTCTCCTCTCCCCTAAATTATTTTTTTTAAATACAAAAGAACAAAGGAGGTTTAAGATTTATTTAAAAGCATACCAATTATTTTCCACACTACCCTTCTCATGGAGTTACATTCTGTCTATACCTATTTCTTCTTGAAAGCTCCCGACTGATGTCATCTCCTAGGCGAACTTGTTCACTACTGAGATCTCGAAGAGACTGATGGAAAGAATGAAGCTGTAAATTAAAATACACAAATTCAGCCAAGGCTTAGAAACCCTTCCTTCTGTGATATTCCACAAATACATATATGTGCGCGCATGTGTATATATGTGTATATATATATACACACACACACTTTTTAAAATAAAGCAGATCAAAATAACCTACAAAATAACAAAATTCCGTGAACTGCTGGTGAGCCTGGAGTAGATGAGGCTTCCATGCTTCTAATTTATTTAACCCTTCATAACATTTGCGCATTTAAGTTTAATTTTCAGTACATTATTTGCTAAACCAAGTTTCCCAGCTATGTTTTCTCTCTATGTCTCAAAGCTTGGCCATTCTAGTAACCTGACACTACACCACTTTTTAACATAGTGCAAAGCAAGGTGAAAGATCTGAACAGCAGAAATCAGGAGACACACATTTCCTGATAATAAATGCTAGTGTAAGTAATAATAAAAAAAAAAGTTCTGCCCTGCTACCTATCTTACTATAAAAAGATGGCATATGAAATTGGAAGTGATCAAGCAGAACACTATGATGTATTCAGGAACTACCAAAGCACTGAAGAAAGGTAGTTTACCTTACAAGAGACTTTATACCCTACCAGAATGCTTTTTTCAGAGATTGGAAGAAAAAAACCACCAAACCACATCGATTTTCCTCTGCAAAATTTGCCATTTCCCACACTCAGCAGGCCCTCAATCTTTAAGGGAGCAAATTAAAGAAGTAGTAGGTCATGCATCCTTCATGGGATAAAAAGTGATATCCATCTGTCAGCAGCTCAGTGGCCAGGACCATAATTATAAACACCCCTGGTTTACAGTATTGCTTTGTTCTATGCCCAAGACTTCAACCTGAATCTTCCATAGCCCAGCTGTCTGACCTCAATATTCAGACACAGGCACTAACATTTCCCTGTGTGTTGTGCTAAACACCTATTCAGCTTGAAAACAGCCTTAGCTAGAAGCAGTCACAGTGAACAGAAGACTGTGTTTACTGAAAGAAGAAAAAGCCACAGCTTCAGTTAAGTATTAGTGCTTTATCTCTGTCCCAATTTCTAATCTATGGTCATAAGCAGTGACTACTAGTTTATCGTTCCTCAAAGCACTATCCTCTTCTTACAAAATGGTTAATGATAGAGGAAAGTCACGTTCACTCAATGAAAAGTAAATGTACAGATTAATCCAGCAGTTTAAATTAAAAACAGGGAAAATAGACATTTGCTTACACAGTTACTTACTATAAATTATAAATTTTTTATACATTTAATGAACTTCCTTGAATAAAATTTCTAAGATATTTATAGGCTATTTAGAAGCAGTCTGAAATATTTTTAAGCTTTTTGGAAACTTAGGAAGAAAGGTTTTCATATAAGATTTTCTTCCAAGGATTATGTTCCTGGGGGAGGAATAGACTGAAATGACAACAAAACAGGGTTAAATACAAGTCCAGGAAATTCTGCAGCACTCAGTACTTCCCAAAAAGTCAACTGACAGAACGTATAAGGGTTAAATTATTTATTTGGAGTTTGATTTAATGAAGTCAATGTGAACACTTCACAATCAGCCATTTTGATATCAGTCATAATACATTTCTCCAAATGTACAAATTAGTCTACACAGAAAGATTCACTCAAGCAGGTCTAGCTACTCAGTCTGAAAATGCAAAAATTTGAAATCTCCTCTATATCTATAGGTAGGATATAGAAAGCCTATAATCTTATTCTTTAAAGTAATGGATTTCTTTTTCCTGAAGAGTCTGCAAGTAGACACAAGTTGAGGGGTATGCCTCTGCTCCTCACATCTGCCTAAAGTACTGGGGCAAATTATCCTCCTAAATGGTCAGACTGAGAAATAAGATAGAGAACTAGCTGGCTGAAAATCAATCCAGGCCACATTGCAGTAAACAGTAAAAGCAATAAGATTGTGTGCCATTAACTAAACCAGAACAAAAGAACAAATCCCTTTATGGCCACACTTGATTTCAGCTTGTAGGTGACTATTAATGATATATTCAGGGATTATTTTTCTCTCTCATATTTGGTTTAAAAAGTAAAGCTATTCTTTTCATAAATTCCTTTTGTTATCACTATCATCTTCATCTTTTTACCTATAATGATAGATTTGCATGAAACTGACAATACAAGAGGTGACTGCCTAATGAAGAAGCATTCAAAGCACACTTCACAACTGAAACATTCTTAGCTTATCAGAAAAATGCCATGATGTAAAATCAAAGAGTCTGGTAACCACGTGTTGCCTATTTGGGGAAGCAACCCCCATTTGTGCTCTGTACCTGGTCCAAATTATCTGCCTCATTGACAAATCGAACACTTGCAGATCTAGACCTTCGGTGTTTACTGCCCTGTGAGACTCCATAATCCCTGAGAGGAGAAGTAGGCAGGAAGTGACGGTTCCCTTTATGAGATAAGAAATAAAAAAAAATAAGTAGGAAGACAGAACTGTATGGGAAATTTTTCATTTTGCTTCACAAAAAAAGTGTTTCATCTTGCCAATATCCTTATAGGCCACAGAAAAAACAACTACTGAAGTGAAATAAAAACAGACATACACAGACATACTCAGACATACTTCTTTTTCAGCTCATCCTAGGATTCTTCTTCAATATAAATATGTCTGGAATACATGATTGATAAAAAAGAGGTTTCCTTTGTACCTCTAAGCAATAGGTGACATTTTCTTCAAATTTTCTTTGTCCAAGCAACAGCTTTTCCCCTGTCTGCATCTGTAGCTTCAAACTACAGTACTTCACAGCTTGTACATTATTTATATTAAATGTTATTTCTGGGAGGAATACTTCTCCCAAATACAATTTCTCATAAAATATAATGAATTTTCAGAGAGACATACCAGAAAAAACTACTTTTCTCTAGGTTACACATTGGTTTAGTTTTTTCTTTTCCACTGAGCTTTACATAATTCCATATATATATCCACAATCTTATGCACTTAAAATTTAACTTTCCTTTTTGCTATGAAGCAAGCTTCAGAAGCTGCGATATATTTTGGATTTAGGTTTAACTTCTGCAAACCTACAACTCATGAAGTAGACAAGGAATTTTTTCCACTGAAAGAATCAATGTTTCATTTATATCTCTGAGGATATCAGCAAAAAAAGACTGTAACAGAAAGCTTTAAGAATTTACCAAATAAAGAACTCCGTAACTTAATACAATCTCCCAAATTTCTAAACCGAATTTCTTTAAAGTAATCAATGATCACTTTTCACACCACTATCTTTACACATTTTTCTTCTTAACTTCCTCTTTCCATATAATAGCTATATGAAATACTTTAAGTATACTCAAGCAACATTAAGTATTTTACCCAATACCCCTTCTCCATCCAGATCACTAGGGTATAAGCTTGAGAGAGAAGAACTTCTCATTCCACGGTTTTGGGATAATCGCTGGCTCCTTAATTGACCTATAGACTGTTCCAGTGTTTCCTTCAACTGCAGAGAAATTACAATTTACAGAAATATGAACACAGACTGATTTAAAGACTCATGCATGTAAAATACTACTTTTTTACAAAGTTATTAAGAGAATTAAAACTACTTTTAATCCAAGTATATCTAAGAATTAGTAATGTTTTTTCTTCAATATTCATAATATACCCGTAACTACAGTAAAACATGTTTCCAACACTGGCAGCTTCAAATATCAAGTTACTTAAAACAGTGGTGAAAAACACCAGGCCAACTCCAAAGCATGTTATATACAACCAAAAGAATATCTACTTCCAAGAAAAGTTCAATAATAAAAATAAATTATTATAAATAAAAGTCACTTATTTATGTAGAAGAAACATGGTCCCAAATACCCTACTTCAGCTATGCACCTTGTACTTCGCATAGCATTATAACAGAATGTATGTGGTGATTAGAATGCAGAAAATAATGAAGCTACAAAACCTGCCAGAGTATTATTACATATTACTATAGTTTGATTTAGCTTGTTCAAATAAATATGAAAAGTGTCTGCTTACATCTGCTTAACTCTGGATATAGTCTGTCCATTACTACCAAGTCTTCAACTATGAATGCTGTTAGAAGGAAAGATTTAAGAAGATAAACCAAAAGTTGCTCACAGTTTCTATTGCATTGGTTTGTTCCTTGTTGTATTCTCTGTATTGTCCTAGCAAATGGTCAACGTGCCTTAGATTTCGGTTGGTATCCTTAAAAAAAAATTTGAAAAGTCAAAACAGAAACCTTGTTTAATCAAACACTACAGTTGTCTTTATCATTCTTGGTTAAACAAGTAAACTGGTAACACAAGTGCTTTTTAAAGAGTCTAAACATTCAAAATCCATTCAGGTGACCAGAATCTCAAGAAGAACAGCATGGCTAAGGGGAAGGAAAAAAAACAAAACCCAAAAATACGTTTACAGTAAAACAGTAAGGCCTCAGCTTCAAAAAGTTTTATACATTTCAGCCATTCTGTCGAAAAAACTTTTTCCTCTTAACCTTACCTGCCTGTAATACAAAATTGACTGAGAAATAACACATTTTTTTATGATCAACAAATTAGGTAAGTTCTCTGCATTAGCATTCTCTGACCAGATGAAGAGCTGAATCAGATGGCAGATGGGCTGAAAAGCAGTGCATTAAAAATAATAAGCTTAAAATCAGAGTTTCAGAAAAGCAGCTAGAAAAAGGTTAGATAGAAACATGACAATATCAAAGAGTTCCTTTCAAAAAATAGTCAGATTACATGCTGCCTTGATGATTATTTTCCAGCTAAGAAGTTTTAAAGTTTAAATTCAACATTCTATATGAATTTTTCTGTTCTCACATATTAAAAAGAAAAATAATAAAATTGCAGTCCAAAAAATATTTCCATACCAGTGATACATAAGACAACCCAGTCTAGATACTCAGAACTGTCAATTAGAGAAGAATGGGAATGACTTCTCAACAAGTGATGTCCAGATAGCTAAATGTCCACTCCCACTTGCAGAACAGATCCAGAGATTTTCTCCACTGAAGAACCAGGGATTAGATGAACACTTTTTCCTACAAACCCATGGATCCTTTACAAATTTACAAATACTGTTTCTCACCACATCTAGAAAATATTTTCATTGTAAACTCTATCATGACTTTATCTGCCTACTTATTTGTTTTATTAGAAACTGCAAAATTTTACACAGTACATAACAATAAAGATGGGTCTGGAACTTTCTGCTCCAAAATTTTATGCCTCTTGTGAAAATCTTAAAATTTATTATTCAGTTTACTAACTTTATAAGCAGAATTACCAAACAGATCATTGTTTCCAACAACATTCTATGACTGTCTAAAACAATAGCAGTATGAAAGAGTAACAAGCCACACGCTGTTGGCTCTGAGGCAACGTGATCAATTTTTCAAAATACTTTTGGTTTGTAGAGAAAACAATGTTTCCCCTTAGTACTGCATTTTCCACAACTTCATAAAATAAAAATTTCACCCTAAGTTACAGAAATGCACTCTCTAAATACTTTAAAACTGTTTTTAGTAAACTACCTGCAAAGTGCTTGCTAAAGTATGGATCTTCTCTGTAACTTCTTCAGCACCATAGTCCCGAGCTCTGCTGTGGGATGCTCTCAAAGGTGGACGCCTTCCTATTCGACCTCTAAGCAAGCCATCTGAATCACTGGATGAGTCTGCCATTAGTAGCTTGAAACCTAGGAAGGAAGACCAGAAAAAGTAATGAGTGTTAAATCCTGATCCTAACTGAGCAGTCTCTGACTTGCACAATATTCCCAAAGCATCTTTGTGAACTCAGATCACACTTAAATTAGCCTTTCTGCTTCGTGTCAGTGGGATGCATTTTGGAAGTAAAGCTTCAAACTGCTATTCAGTTATTATGTGTGCTCACACCATGAAGCAGTGCCAGGATACAAAGGGCAGAGGTCATTAGGGGAGAACCAAACCAAAAGATGCACTCTCACTATTTGTAAGTGTTCAGAACCCAGAAAAAGACCATAACCCAAAGCAAATTCTTCCCCCAAAACATACAGCAGAGACATCAGAGCTTTATCAATTGTTCTGCTCTGCTCTGCAGAAACATTCCCCTCACATTACTTGCTAAGCTATATTCAGATTGGCCGGGGTCAACTAAGTCAAGTAAACCCAAGTAGCTAATTGTCTAAAGCAAATCTAAGCACCAGTATCTTAACTCAAGAAGAAGTGGAGATATTACAGAAGAAGGTAAATGCAGTGTTTTAAAAAGAAGGGAAAGGAAAGAAAACTGTGGTCAAGAAGTTGTAGACTAAGTAACTTAATTTAAATCTGCAGGGAAAAAAACCAAAATTTTAAGTTTTCAGGAAAAGATTGTTATCAAAAAAAAAACAACAAAAAAAAAAAAACCACCAAATGCAATGTATCTGATAGTATCAAATTCATTGATCTGGTGATCAAAAAAATAAAAAAAACCCACACAACCTTGGAGACACATCATGAACAAAGGTAAGCTAATGAAACATGAACTAAACAAAACCTCTCTAAAATGGAAACAAAACTGAGTGTCAGAACTTACAGAGCAGTTATCAGAAATTAAGTGTCAAATTGGAGAGTGGTACCAATAGAGAACCTACAGTGAATCCACTATATATTTTCATTAAATGATCTGATAATATATATAATGTATAATATGATATAATACAACACTGTACAACAAGCTAACACAATATAATATAATATAGTACATTTACTAAGTTTGCAGCTGATACTATTTGTCCAACTCAACACATAAAGAAAGGAAAACAGAAGTTAAGGGGAAAAAAAGAGAAAAATGTCTATTTAAGAGCTTTAATATTTCAAGTTACATATGCATCAACAGTATCATGTTCCAGAAAGCAAAAGCTAGCACCATACAAAATCTAAAATTAAGGATCATTTTAAGTTGTGAAATACTATTCTTTAATCTAACATTAATTCAACCCAACCCAGATTACTATTTTGATGCTGGGACAATTCACTCGACTAGAATTAGAAGATTACTTTAGAAGAAATACAGCTTGTAAGGAAAGAAAGGGGATTGCTGAGTCTTAAAAGTGCAAGATAAAGAAGGGGGGGAAAAAAGTAACAATCCTCTGACATGGTAAAAGAAGTTGTTAAAAGACTTAGACAGCTATGGCTAGTATAATGAAGTCACATAGCTACTGATTAAAAATTACAACACTCAATCAATAGGTTAGATAGAAATTTTTTCTTAAACTACCACAAACTGCATCAATTTGCCTAAAGGTCATGGAATCACCACCATAAGACCCGTGTTAACAGCATCAGGAGAGAAAGAGTCTGAGCCTGCTATTGGGAAGAACTAGACTGGCAAACTCTCAAACTCCCTTTGGTCCTGTAGTCAACACAGAAAAAGCCACACACAGTAAAGGCATCATTCTTCCAGCCATTAGTGCTAAAGCTTCAAAAAAAAAAAAACAAAACAGCAAAACACACTCAAAAAATTTAAAAATTATACTGCAATTTATATAAAGGTGACTGAATGCTTTTACTGAACCTTATATTTAATTTTTTAAAGTTTGCAAATTTGTGAAACCTTTCAGACATGAAAGGCAAGTAAACCAATGTATTCAGTCTGTGATCAAGTAAAACAATGTTCCTTATTTTTTCTAAAGTGATTAATTTATCTCATCTTCCCTTCCCTTATCTCAATAAAGCACATTTTTCCTTCAAGCTTCACAAAATTTTTCTGTGTCAAAGCATTTTTTGAAAATGTCTTTAAGACACCAACTAAAAGAGAAAGCTTACTAACATCCATACTAAGAACTTAGCACAAGCTCAGTCTTATTAGGGATAAAATACTCAATCCTGAGACATTAATCTGCAGGAATATAGTTTTCATCTACTTGTGTACCTATGTATCCACATATTTTGCCCAACTGTTATTCTTAAAGAACACATTTCAATGATCATAGCAAATGGTTGATGGCCTGCATCTGTCACATCTCAACAACCAACTCATACTTAATGTTTTGGCAAATTAGCTTCTTCAGAACTCCATTCAGTTTCACAGGAAGCAAATTCTCTTTTCCACTCTAACCACAGAAAAGCATACATTGGATTAATTCTGTACATAGAATATTTCACAGAAGTATCCCATGAGAGCTAGAAAACTAACCCTACTTTATGCTATTCATACATCTTGTCTACAAGTCAAACAGTTTCAAGTGAAAGATTAAGCTTAAGACTTAATTCCACCTCATCACATTTCTTCCTAAAAACTGAGCATGATTTACAACATTACCAGTTTGACATTAGTAGAAGAGGATACCTGAGCTTTTTAAGGATACCTGAGTAGACAGAGGAATCAAGAACAATGAGATATATAAGAACATTCAGCTGATAGAAAGTGTTTTCATTCATTTCCAGATGAAATAGCATAAACCAGCAGAGCCCCAAAGGCTAGTTACTGTGCCTCAGCTGACTGGAACTAAATTCTTAAAAAACACCTCAAACTCTTTTGACAGTGGGCCTCTGAATGGGGCCCTATACCTACACCTAGTTACACTGGTTTGACAACTTGCAATGTCAGAAAAGAGACAGGAATGGCTAGAAATCAACAAAAAACAGAAGGTGACTTATCTGCTGAAAACAATGTTATGAGAAGTGTACCAAACATAACAGCTCAGACTCCTGAAAAACTATGACACTGGATAACACAAAATGGAAATTAAGATTTACAGCAAAAAAGATTAATGGGTTTGTTTAGTTGTCAAAAAATATGCTTAAGATACTTACTGACCAAAGCACTGAAAAAAGGTAAACATAAAAGAAAATGCTAGTCACAGAACAATTTGTCTGGAGAAAACTCTTTACAGTTAAGTAGCGTTCCTTTCATTCACACAAGCAGCCTAAGAGGAACTATAAGTACTTTTAAGTTGAAGGGTTTTTTTCATACAAATCAACATCCTCATTTTAAACAAATTACCCAAGTTTCACTTTTTATTAAAAAAACACTCCTAAAGAAACAGGATTTAGTACAAATATTTTCCTATTAAACAAACAAACAAAAAGCCTATTACTACCTTTGTCCAAAAACCTAAACTAATTTCAGCTCATGAGCATACAATCTACTTTGACTTCTACTAGATTTTAGCCTACCCAGATTGCAACCTTATACAGAGAATAAAACATTAGTCAGTATTTTCCTTCCCTGCTAAAAAAAAAAAACCAAAAACACCAAAACAGCAAGTTCTCAAGCTCCAGCAAGAGCTCAGCAAACTCAAGCAAGAGATGAACTCATTACACACATCCTGATTATTTCTCAAGTATTTTTATTTGTTTAGCTCCACACAGATTAATCTATGACTAGGTAACTAATTCATAGATTCATAGGCCAGACATGAGGACAGGCCATTAGTAGACCTGAGTCAACAGGGACCTTAAATCAGGGTAGGTGACCCAAGTGGGCTAACAGGTGTACTCCACACCACTTTCCTTGGTGCTCATGATGAAAGGGTGTGTATGCTGAGGATGGAGAGTTCTCTTTCCTGAGGCTCCTCCCTGTTAGCCTGCTGCTACCCCTGCTTCTCTACCAGGACTGTAGCTTAGTATAAACTTACATACTTTATGTCTGTGTTTGTATTAGTTATGTTATTTCCTTAAATCTGTTTATATTTAAGCCCATGAGGCTTCTCCCCTCCCTTCCCAATTCCTCTTCTTGGCTGGAGAGAGGTCATCAGGTGAGAGACCAAACTGCTTGTTTAGCTCCAGATAAATGAAGACATTTAGTGCTCTAGTGCTAAAGGCATGTTTGAAGCCCGATGGGTAAGGCTGAGCAAAAAAATCACCATTCCCGAAAGGAACAATATGACAGCTGATAGGCCCTTTCCTTCAGTGCTTCTAACAGAGACAAGTCTCCAAAACAAACCGGGAAGGTGAGCCAGCACACTGGCATTTCACCATCACGCTTTCAAGTCACCAGCAGTACATTTCACAGTGAATTTACGCCACTATTCCCAGCACTCTTCACCACCTCAGCACAGAGAGTGGTTCCTTCATACTGTTCACATGAAGCACAACCGATGCCCTCTGCAAACTCCTCTCCTGCCGTCCATGTGCCGACCTTTACTAACGCCTGACTTCACCTCTCAGGGCCTCGGGGAACTTTTGCCTCAGGCGGGGGCACAAACCCTCAGAAGCAGCGGGACAACAACCCCAGAGCGGCACCGAGCACGCCGACGGTCGGGCTTCCGACGGGCCCGCCGGGTGCCCCGGTTGCCGCCTCGGTTCTTGAGTCACCCCACGGCCCCCGCACTCTGCGGCTCCCGCCCGCCCGTCCTCACGCGGGGCTACGCGGGGCAGCGCAGTGCAGCCCCTTCCCCCACCCTGCTCTGACCCCAGCCCCTTCCCGCACGCCGCTCTGACCCCAGCCCCAGCCCCTTCCCCCACACCGCTCTGACCCCAGCCCCTTCCCGCACGCCGCTCTGACCCCAGCCCCTTCCCGCACCCTGCTCTGACCCCAGCCCCTTCCCGCACCCTGCTCTGACCCCAGCCCCTTCCCGCACGCCGCTCTGACCCCAGCCCCTTCCCGCACCCTGCTCTGACCCCAGCCCCTTCCCCCACCCTGCTCTGACCCCAGCCCCTTCCCCCACGCCGCTCTGACCCCAGCCCCTTCCCCCACGCCGCTCTGACCCCAGCCCCTTCCCCCACACCGCTCTGACCCCAGCCCCTTCCCGCACCCTGCTCTGACCCCAGCCCCTTCCCGCACCCTGCTCTGACCCCAGCCCCTTCCCCCACACCGCTCTGACCCCAGCCCCTTCCCCCACGCCGCTCTGACCCCAGCCCCTTCCCCCACGCCGCTCTGACCCCAGCCCCTTCCCGCACCCTGCTCTGACCCCAGCCCCTTCCCCCACGCTGCTCTGACCCCAGCCCCTTCCCGCACCCTGCTCTGACCCCAGCCCCTTCCCGCACCCTGCTCTGACCCCAGCCCCTTCCCGCACCCTGCTCTGACCCCAGCCCCTTCCCGCACCCTGCTCTGACCCCAGCCCTTTCCCGCACGCCGCTCTTAACGCAGCCCCCGACTCTGCCCTGCCCACGCCCCCAGCCCTCACCAGACAGCAGCTGCGGGAGGAGACGCCACCTCCGCAAAGCGAACCCGACTCCTTCCCCGAGCACTCCCAAAAACCCCGCACAGCTCCCCGCCCTCCTCACCTCGCCGCTATGGCAACTTGAACTAGCCGCCCTGATACCAGCGGCCAAAGGTGCCTTCCGTGCGCCAGGCACCCCCTGCAAGGCTCTGTGGGATGGAGAGTCCGGGAGCCGCGGAACCTCCATGTGAAACCACGCGTGGGGGACTGCAACTCCCAAGCGATTTTGCGGCGGGCGGAGAGGCCGGGCGGGCCGAGTCAATGGCGCCCGCAGGCGCGGTGAGGGAAGGCGGGAAGGGCCCCGCCCCGCCAGGAAGCCGTTGGGCCCAGGGAGGCCGCGGTCAGGGGCCGTGGTGTGCCCTGGTGTTTGTAAGTTTCCAAAAGGTCAACATTTACAAAATACACGTTGGCGTTTACAAACACGACAGCTAACTAACCATAAGGAGCAGGAACTAAAGCTGTTGTCCTGGCAAAGCTGGTGTGTATATTCCACTTAGGAGACTGGGCAGCTGACTGAGCCACTGGGAAAAGTAGTGTGTGAGCTACTCAAAACAGCTGCTTCTTACAGGGGAGTCATTGCCATTCCTATCTCCTGACTTTTTCTTTCTTTAAGCCAGGCAAATGCTGGTTTGCAAATGCTTTATTTGTTACCCTTGTGTGCAGTAAAAAGGACAGAATACTCCAGACTTCTGCCTTGACTGGCCTGGAGGAGAGGAAAGGGATAAACCATACTGTGAGTCTTCACAGCAAAACACCTGAGCCCCTGAAACTTGGGCAGAACTTTCAGTAGTCCTAAAATCAGTGGAATATTTGGCTGGAAATCACCTGTAGGGAAGCACTCAAGCCCAAGGTAAACACAGTGGGTTGCCTTTTTAAATACAGTTGTGTTTCTTTTGCCTCTCGGATCAGTGCCAGGGAGTGACCATTGGCCTCTGAGCACAGTAATAAAGCTTGGCTGGCATTCCATACTGCCTTGTGTTGTTCCTGTCCTGCAGGACCATTACATTTACTCACCCACAGGTCTCTCATGCAGCAGGTATGCACACACGTCGTATGATTACAACCCCTCAGGAGTTAGCCAGACCCCACACACACAGCATCCACCAATACCCAAGCAATGGTGCCTGCTGCTATCTTTGATTTGTGGTTGTGCTCAAGACAAGTGTGATACAGAACAGGAATGTAATGATATAATTTACCTCACTCTGAGATGAAACATTAGTGAATAATTAGTGAAAAAATAAATTTTCTTTGGCTTCCAATGTATGATCATTGCCCTGGCCTCTCCTTAGCAAACTGCAGCATGGTCAGGTTCATGATACTTCATGAGAAGTGTGTTTGCATCTCTGCTGAGCAGGAACACATCTGGCTTGCTATCAGCATCATGTTCCACTGGAAGCTGATACTAACACCTGAGACCACCAAACTGGATACAACCACAGGTCCTAAAGACCAGTGCTGTACCTTTCTTAAATACCAATTGTGAAAAAAGCTAGCCATCAAACAGCACTTGCTAGCTATGTAGACATTGGTATAATACTGTAAGAGGAGCACGCAGATGCTTCCAATGCTTCAGTCAGATATTTTTGCACACAGCTACATTGTCAGCTGCAGTATTGCCATGAACATTGTAACATTGCAACATTGCAACATTGCAACATTGTAGGAGGTATTATTTACAGAAAGCACATGAATTTAGATACATTCTGTCAACTAGGCCTCTCTGTATTTCCTCCATCATCCACATTTGTTATGTAAGAGATCATTTCTAAGGGAACTATTTCCTTTGGTGTCTATTTGCAGGCCTAGAGCTCCCAGATTTCTATAATCCTGTCTTCCCCTCCAACCTCCTGTTAAGTAGAAACAGCTGTCAGACCTGAAACTTTGTTCTTTGACTTTGGATTCTGTCATTCCATGTTTTTGATTCTGTAATCTATATTATCTGGATCCAAAATTCCTTTATTTTCCTCAGAAATTCTGTTAAACATTAGTATAATATTAAGTAGTCCTTTTGTAAAAAAAAAAAAAAAAAAAAAAAAAAAAAAAACAAACAAATAAAAAAAAGTGTGTTAATTGAAAAGCACATCACAGTCACTAGTTCTGCTATTTCAACAGCCAAGCAAATAAGATTTTGACTGGTTATTTTTCTTAAGTTGAATTTTTCTGTCCATATCAGATATCAGTCTGAGAATGTCTTCTAGATCTTCTACAGAAAGGACAGAAATAACATATCATTTGGTTTGGGTTATGACATTATCTCCTCTATATGCTCCCTTCATATACTAATTGATCTACCAGTCTTATAGGCTGGCAGCATTCCTTGTTTTGTTGCAAATTAAAAGAGATAATTATCTTTTGGTTTTCACAGGTTGTTTCTCAACTGCTTTTAAACTCATTTTACCATATTTTGTGTTTTTCCTGCTAGCACTTGAAAGAGAACTCTGTGTTCTATGCTGCAACATGACATTAGCTTTCTGAAGGATGTTTATTGGTTTTAACAACTGACCTTATTGTATTGTGAATCATGTTGGCTTGCTTATGCCCTTCCTGAAGCCTTATTTACTAGGTAAGCACTTGCATTTTGGTGTCCTTAAAAGATTCACCATGAGGCATGCAAGGTAACTGCCTTGCCTGCCCCTTCTAGTAATTTTTAAGAAGTCTCTTCATATTTCTATACTTCCCTTTCTTGAAGCTGAAAAGTACTGTTTGTTTTTTTTGTCAAAAGGATGTTAAATTTAAGTGCATACAACATCTCTTCAGTTTGGAATGAATAAGCATGAGTGTCCTGTCATGGGCCAGGATAGAGCTAATTTTCTGTCTTGTAATTTTGCTTTCAGCTCAGTCTCTCCTGAGTAGCTGTATTTGCTGAAGTTAACAGCACGTTTCTCGGTCAGTGTCAGCTTCTAGGGCAGATAATGCTCAAAGTTTATAGTTATGGCTGGAGAATGGTGTACAGAACCAAGGCCACTGGTCAGTTCTGAGGAACATCTTATGCTCCAGAAAGTAAAAGGGAGTAAAGGGGTCACACCTGCAACCCACCTTTAGGGAGGAGTGGACAAGACAAGTGACCTAAATTGACCAAACGGAGTATTCCACCCCATATGCGTCATACTTGATATAAATTCAAGGGATCAGGAGGGTCAAGTCCCTTCCCTTCACCTTTCTTCACCTGTTCCTGTTTGCTTCAGCATCCTGGGAAGATTCCATCTGTTTGTTTTCCTCTGGTCCCGATCCATGCCAGCCCATATCTGTGTGTTCCTGCGTCCAGCTCCCGACTGCTGCTGACTCCAGGATTCCAGCCTGGACTTTCCCAGGGCTGCCCTGCAGCCTTGGTGATGATGTGAGAGTTACTGGGGGAAATGGAGGAGGAACATTGTATCATTTTTCCTGTATATTTGCATGTATTTAGTAATTTTTCCTTTTATATCATTACTGTTTAATTAAAGCTGTGTAGTTTAGTTTCCAACTCATAAGTCTCTCTCCCTTATTCTCTCTCTTTATCAGGGAGGGGAAGGGGATTAATAGAGAGCATCTGTCATTCAGTTAATTGTCTGCCCATCATAAAACTGTGATAATGAGAAATCAGTGTTTTATCTATGCATAATAAACTACTATACTAGACATACTTGTAAAGCACTTCTTTATAAGGACAGAACACTTTCATGTTACTGTATGAAATCAACATGATATATCCCAGCATTCTGTTATCTAAACTGCTGTGTTGGGATAGTCACTTGGCAGTGCTTGCATTTAGAGAGGTCAGTATGGTCTCAGTACTTAAAGAAGGTGTGACTTGGTTATTGCCATTGTGCTCTTTGTCTCATATATGTAAGAAAGTTCACTGTTGTTTTTTTTTTTAAAGGAAAGATTGTTCTGAGTCTTTACATTACTATATGAATAAATAAATGTATAGGGAGCCTGAGGACACAGACCTTAAAAGTGTAAAATCCAGAAGAACTATAACATTTTTTAATAATTTCTTCTTTAAAAAAAAAAAAAAAAAGTTAGTTCTTGAATTTGTCACTAGTCAATGTCTTGAATTTGTATCTTTTCATGCTATATTACTTGTTGTTCATGACAAGTCTTTATTCTTGTTGTTTTCATGAGATTGTTTAGATATCTCTTTCAGAAGGCTATCAAAAAGAAAAGCTATGACAATCCTAAATATATAAGTAATTGGCTTAAAGCCCACTTGTTTAGTGGCCCCAGAAAATAAGTACTTTTATGAACAGGTATAGACACACAAGGAGAAAAACTGTGAGTAGATGAATTGTCACCTAAGACAGTAAGCTTAGAAAATCAGTTTTGATTTACAGTTGTTGTAATAAATAGTCAAGCTCCTCCATTAAACATGCTAGTGTCCTTATCAAAAGAAGTGTGTTCCACAACACAAGACAAAGAAAAGTGCAAAATCTGTATGAGATGATGGGTACTAAAATAGGAACCATGGCTGTCACTAGAGGGAGTGTCTGTAACAGTGGATAAATAAGTTTGTATTTTTGGCCATGTTCAAATTAACAGGAACCTACAGGGGTCTTTGAAAAAACACCAGGAAATAAGGAAAAGGAAAAAAAAAATCTTCAGTATACCGCAGATTTACAAGTGATGTTTCTTTCCTATTTTCTTATTCAAATTAGAGCATAAGCCATATTAGTTAATTAAAAAGGCTTCATTTTTTTACCCTTAAGGCATACAGGATTTTGAATGCCTGCTCTTAGGGTTATGTTTATGATTGTGGGTGTACGTATGTAAGTGACACTTTTAATACATCAACATTTTTTAGTATATGAAAAATGAACAAATTAATATTCTCTATGGTGAATGGAGGTGAAGTTGTCAGTCACTTTAATCTGCTAGATGCCACCACTCTTCAGAACTGATGTGGTCAGAACTACTGATTGTAGTTCTCTGTTACACCCTGAAATACTTGCAGTATTGACTAAGCTAAGTGACTGTGTTCCATTGTTCCTTCAATACGGTCCATGTTTCTAAAACTCCTGTTTTCCTTACTATCCTGTGAGTAATCCACAGTTTGCCTATTTCTTTCTTGACAGAGAAAGTATTCCTGACAACTCAATAAATGCAAAGTGAGTAAGTGGAATAAGTGCATAATAGTCCCATTTTTCTGCCATAGAGGGTTTATCTTATTACATGTATCTACTTGTGGTTTTACCTCCTGAACTTGAATTCTCATCTAGAGCTTGCAGACATCTCTAGCCTGCAGTTGCCTGCAGCTTTACAGGCATATATTTTGTTCTACCATCTACCTGCCTGTTCAGGAAAATATTGAGTAGAAGGACCAGAAGGTGTGTCTAGGAGTAACCAGAGTGTGGAACCACAAGCCAAGTGGCTTCTTCAGGGCCAGGCACAAGGACCCACAGGGAATCACCCTGAGGCAGGAGAGAGGGCATGGCAACCCATTTTGTCCCAGCTGCCTGGCCAGGAACTGGGCAGCCAGGGATGGGGCTCTGGAGCATCCTAAATCCCAGACACTGGGCACATTCCTGGATACTGGGATGGGTGAGGATGGGCCAAGATGTCAGCCTGGGAGTTAGGCCCAGCTTAGCGGGGCCCAAGGCCAGGCAGGGCAGGACTGCAGGGACCAGCCCCCGTGGGGTGGTCCTGGGCTGTGAGCAGGGTAGAGGAAGGTCCTACAGGAGGCAAAGTGGGAACAGTCAGGTCCATCAGTGCCCTGAGCTTCTTTGGGAGGAACAGCAAGCTGGGATCCAAGGGTGGCTCACGGACAGTGGCCTTGCCAACAGGACAGTGGCAGGGCAAAGCCAGTGGCTGTGGTAACACCATGGGGTTAGAAACAGTCCTTTTTCTCCCCAGACTCTTAGTGTTGATGTTCCTGTCTCAAGACATGAAGTCAGGTCTTGAAGCCAAGAAGGCAATGCATCCAGACCTGGAGCTCTCCACAGACTGAATTCACAGGTTCTGTACTGCTTGCTTCCAGGCTATCAGGCCTTGAAAAAGAGGAGTCCCTTCCTTCTTTCATTCAGGGTTCAAGCCTAGAAACCATATATTAAGCAGTTCTTATTTATTTTGAAATCTGCTAAGAACATCTACAGATGGGTGGATGAGCATATATGTCTTGTCTATGGTCCCCAAAGCAGAAAGATAGGTCATGCCTCATGGAAGTCAAGCAATGTTACCCTAGATGTCTTGGAAAAAAAGGAGGGGGTAGAGTAACCAGTAGATTGTTTTGTGGATTGTAGCAACTGCAGTAATGTTGCATTTGCTGTCCATGAATTACACTGCCACACAGCATATGGTGTGGGTAGCTTCCACTGTGGACAGGATAGGATGGGACCGGATGACATGGGGTAGAGCACAGAAACAGGTGTGCTTCCATCCTCAGAACCTGTGCTAGCTTGTGGCTTTCTTCTTCATGACAATTAGCCCTTGTCTGGGAAAGAACATGATCCCATCATTGAGGTGACAAGCCTGAAAATGTTGGTTAAAGTGTCCAGGAACTTGGTCTGGCTTACCCTGTGCTGGAGTCTCCCTTAGCACTGACCAAAGCACTGAACAGTTACAGAGTTCTATGACTGACTTGGCAACACTGAGTCACACCTTTTCCCTTCCATGTGCCTTGGTGAAATGTACATCTCCATTGTTAATTGGCCTTGAAATTCAGTGATTTGCCTGTGGCTTCATTTTTATTTAGTCAAACTAGTGGGAACTCCAAAAAGAGGTGATGAGTGGTGACTCTTATTGCTGCAAAATCAGTTACAGATATGAGCAGTGTGCCAGGAGGACATGACTGAATGGGGCATGGGAAAGCCAGCATTCCCAAGAAAATTCCATGTAATTCAGTGCAAAGTTTTCTAGGGCACTCTATGATGAGTGCTTCAGCTTCTCCCCTCACTTGGATACCCATAAAGATATAAGCACAAATATATGTCTGCAAGATCAGGATTTATCTTGTATTTCTCTGTGAGTATGGTATTATTTGCTAATCTTACAAAGATATGTTAAGGGTATTAATTATAATATATTTCTTAAATATAATTATATTTGGGAAACACCTATGAATTTGGAAGTTTTCTCCTTCCAAAGTTACAAACATTTTTCTTGACATTTTTTTGTTGTTGTTGTTGTTGTGTACGTAACAGAAAGGAGAAAACACTGGCATTTATTTGAAAAAAAAATGTTGAAGGAAAAGAGGTAAAGTATTAAAGATCTTCCTTTGCTGCCTCATTGAATTAACCAACGATATCTCTTTCTCTCACTACCTTTAAACGTTGCTTGGTTTTTATAGCACGAGTATATCTTTTATGAAGAAACTGGGATTAAGTGAGTGTTAGATTTTTTTCAGCAAGTAGTATGCCTGTCAGACACAGATCTGACTGCTTCAGGAGGGGATACTTTGTGCCATGTCCATTGCAGACCTGAGTCCCTGCCAGTCCCTGCAGTGGGTTGCTACTCCAAGTGACAATGGTTCCACATTATTTCTCTCAGTGCTAGATTCTTTTTTCCCCTTTTTTATTTGGTGAGAGGGTTTCATCTTGTTTCGATAATATGGACAATCCTGCTCTCTCTGCTCCATTTCCTCTTTTATCTTATGATTTTCTAAATCACTCATTTGCATTTTCAGTAGGTTTTCTTTTCTTTTTAACTGCTTTATACCTAGTGCCTTATCTTCTTTGCAGTCAGTCAGGCTCGTCCCGCTGCCGGCGGGGAACCGGAGCCTCAACCCGGGCTGCCGGGGGACAGGACCAGGAGCCCGCAAAGGAGAGAGGTGGCGGGGAGCAGGGAGACAGTGTCCCTGTGGGGCGGGGGACCTTGGAGAGGTGGGCGCGGGGCCATAGAGAGGGAGACGGAGCTTGCCCGAAGGCGAAGGGCAAAGAGAGGAGGCGGTGTTGTCCAGCAAAGGTCCCGCCTTTCCCCGGCAGCTTCTCCCGGGGGGACAGCGGCCTCTGTCCCGGGAGCGGGCGGCAGAAGATGCTGTGCCTCCCAGTAACCTTCCAGTTACTGCTGGTGCTGGTGCTGTGCAGCCAGGGGACAGAGAGATGTCCTTCAACCTTCTGCGAGTGTTCCGACTGGGATGGCTATAAAATCACTTGCAGGGACATTCACTTCATTCCCAGCCTTCCGGAGGATACCCAGACCCTGTGAGTAAATGGAGATGGTTTTGGGGAGGCACCAGCTGGTTGTGAGGATTCGTATTTTGCAAGCAGGAGAGACTCTGAGCTAATGTCCTGTGAGACGAAGGAGGGAAGTTGTGAGGGGGGGAGAGTGGTAATTTACCTGGGCAGAATAACGGAGCTGGAATGAGACAAGGAGGAAAAGGGACTCTCAGACCTTTTGGATATGTGAAGAGAGTTTTGTCCATTGTGCCTTAAAAGTTCTGAGTAGCATATGGGAAAATTACTCCCAGGGCAGCTTGTGGACAGAGTGGAAGGCTGGATTCTCTGAGGTATATGCCAGAAAGGTGAGAGGAAGAAAGAATAGTTTAGACTATTGAAAGAATAGTTTTGTAATTAAAAAATAATAATAAGGAATTGGCTGTGCTACCTTGCAGACAGTTCCACAACTGTTTCTGTGCACTTTCAGGGTTTGGTTTTTTTTTGCCAAAGCTTGATAAAAAGAATCCATGGGAACCATCTGGGAGACAAATTACATCAGAAAAACAAAAGTGTGGACTGTGGGATACGGCAGCAAATTTGGAGCTTGCCAGAGTTATAGGGCAATTCAAGTATGTAAACCTAAGTGTTAATACCATTATAGACACCTTAAAACGTCTTGTCTGGGTCCCTGTGTTGAACCTGTCAGCCCCATACAGACAGACCAGGTAGAGACTCGAGTGAAGCTGAAATGGCACCAGCCAGCTACAGCTAATTAGTTGAATCACTCCTGACTTTTCTTTTGTCTCACCTGACACAAAATATTTCTACTCTCCAAGGGAAAATTCCTTAACACCTGAAAACAAAGGTTTAGCAAATTGATCACATACCTGAAAAGACAGAAAAGAAATTGTATTATTTCCATTATTTATGCATGCCTTTAATTTTTTTTTTTATTTTATTTTATTTTTTTTTTTTTGCGGATGGGCTGAAGCTATGCACAAATAATTGAAGTTTTTGTTACTCTTAAGAACAAATGAACACCTCTTTTGAAGTGAAGTCCATAGATTCAATTTTCCCAAAATTCAGCAACTTTGTTACTTTTGGTAATGTAACTTTGCTTCCTGGCGGTTACACATGAATTTCAAGATTTTAAAACTTTATTATGTGGCTATTCGCTTTTGTAAAGCTAAGAGACTGTTGAGTTTAGGAATACTTTGCCAGCTTTTGGAGATGATGAGCTCCTTTCAGTGCATAGGGTCCTGAATCTCCAATTAAAATTTCATTCCTATTATTCAGTTCAAACCGTTCTCATTTCTCTGCCCTAATTTAAGAGAGTGGTGTGAGCCTTTTTTTAACAAGCCATGCTTAATAAGAAAGTGCAAAAACTATTTCCAATCTCTTTTAGTTGAAAAAGTGTGAATCCTCCGGAAGGCTGGGAATGAAGTGAATGTCCCTGCAAGTGAATTCCACCAGTAAAGTGTGTTTTCTTTAAAATGTTTTTAATGTATTTGTCCAAACATAGTTGATGCTGGTACTTACCCAGAACGGTTGAGTGCACAGGTATTGTTCTTGAAGATTTTTTTTTCAGTACAAGAATTTTTTTTTTTCTTTTCTGTGGAGCAAACAAAAGAATTAGAAAGAAAAACATTTTGTGTCTTACAGGCAAAGCTTGCCTTATTGCCTGAAGTTAAGTATTATTTGCTTGTATCATACTACAGTAGGAAAGAATTTCTAACTGGTATTGACATGCAGCACAAAATATAGAGATTAAATTAATTATATTGTTGAGTCGGTGAGGCATGGTTTTGGCAGTGGGGACAGGGCCCCAGGGATGGCTCCCGTGAGAAGATGCTGAAAGCTCCCCTGGCTCCAAAAATTGGGCCCAAGCTCTGGCCACGGGTTAGCCCATCAGCATCAATGGATGTACCTCTATATACATGTGTGTACAATATGTATCTACAAATAATGTATGCAGGAAGGGGAAACAAAGTGCTATAAGACCTCAGTGCAGAAGGGAGGGGGGAGGGGAGAGCAGCATCAGAGGTGAGGGCAATACTAGAGCAGAAATACCAATGTTGGTGAGGAAGAAGGGGGAGGAGGTGCCTGAGCAGAGGTTCTCCTGCATCCCATGGTGAGACAGCAGGAGGTACCCCCGCTGCCCATGGTGCAGCAACCCATGAAGGATGACAGCAGAGCAGAAGTGGACCTTCAGCCATGGAGAACCCTCTGCCAGAGGAGGTGACTCTTTCTGAAGCAGGCTGTGGCTCTGTGGGCAGCCCAGGCTGGAGCAGTCTGTTTGTGAACCTCGTAGGAGGGGCTCATGTTGGAGGGGTCCTGAAGGACCCCAAATATGGCCTCCTCCGTGTTGGAGTAGCAGAAAACTCTGAGGAATCCTTCTCCTGGAGGAGGAAGAAGAAGCAGCAGAAAGCAACCTGTGATGAACATACTGTAAATCCCACTCCCTGTCCCCCTGTGCCACTGGAGAGGAGGAGGTAAACATATCGGGAACAAAGTAATTTGAGCCTGGGAAGAAGGGAGGAATGGGGTAAGGTACTTAAGCTCTGGTTTTTGTTTTCTCTTTGCTCTGTTTTGATTTGACTAGTGATAAATTAAATTGATTTTTCCCCCAAGCTGAGTCTGTTTTGCCTATGACAATAGCTTGTGAATGTAGCCCTCTTAGTCCTTGTCCATGAGGGGTTTTTTGTATTTTCTTAGAATCATAGAATATGCCAGGTTGGAAGGGACTCATTGTGATCACCAAGTCCAACTCCTCTCCCTGTGTAGGGCATCCCCAGAATCACACCATGTGTCTGAGAGTGTCATCCAAATTTTTCCTGAACTCAGGCAGGCTTGGTGCTGTGATCACTTCTCTGGGGAGCTTGTTCCACTGCTCAGTTGCCTTTGTAAATAGATGATTGCCTGCAGTAGAAGATAGCCTAAAGAAGCACTGAAGTATACTGGACATACAGAAATCTATAGGACCTTTGAATATCCTTTTGAAGGTGATAGACACAGAGCCATTGGGGAAAAAAAAACAAACCCTTTTTTTCCCTATATTTCTTAGTAATTCCTAACATTCTGTTTGTTTTTTCAGCCTCTGTGGAGCAGCTGGCAGCAATCACAAGCACTTTGTGGTCCTCTGATTAGAAACAATAGTGGCCAGTAATTACACCCTGTTCTTACCCTTTTTCCCTGTAAGACCTGAACCTCTTCTGACTGCTGTTTCCTGCAGTTTCATGGTCTCATTTGAACTTTCTTTGCAGCAATTTATAGACTTTTAGCTTGACATTTCAGAATCAGAGCTCCCCCATATTGTATTTGGAGTATGTGTTTCTCAGGTGCAGAAGGTAGTGAGCTGTTTGAAGTGTGGGCAGCAGAGGAACCACACATATTACCAGGTAGATCTGCCCAGAATTTGTTAACCAGAATAAACCATGATGATCTTTAAAGAATATTCAGGTGTGAGCAGAGACTGATAAGGCCTTTAGAACTGATCATACTGAAAATATGCCTGTGTTTTTAGGGAAGTATTTTTTTTATTAGTAGTAGTCAGAAAAAAATCTGTGCATGAAATATTCTTTCACTCATAGGGCTTACTTGTAGATATCAAGACTAAGAGGCAAAATCAGAAGATAAATCTGCACTATTTCTACATAAAAATTAGAAGATTGCATTGCTAAGACATTAAGCAGAGAAATCTAGAGATCCAGAGAAGGGTATAGAAGAAATAAAAAATAAGACTAAGAGGCATGAGAGGTCAGAGCAGAGAGTCCCTTTAGGATCTTACTGCCTTAGAAGTGTTTTTGTATTGAGCCATCAAGGTAGTTTAACTCTTCCCTGATTTGAAACTAATTATACAGTTAACATGCTAGGTTATAGTGTTAGGTTTCATTTTAATTACCTTTACTGGCTCTATATTTAACCATCTTTTTAACCATAAGGGAAAATAGCTCAGACTTTTTGTATTGTGCGATTCAACATTCTTCTTAAAACTGCCATTTAAAATGTTGTTTTTTCACTAAATGGAGAAATAATGGAGATGATTGCTGTATATACTGTTACCTTTTTATTTCAAAACTAGAATAAAAGATCTCTGTAAAATTACTCTGTGATGCTTTCTTCAGACTAAGATGGCTCACATGCAGTTTCTTGAGATCAAGAGAGAACCAGTCTTATTTTAGCATATGTCAACAGCTCATTATCTATGTTGAAGTTTAAATTGTAATGAATAGATTGTAGGTGCTTCTACTTTGTATCTGCTTGAATCAGTAGCATTGGATTGTGCAAAATCCTGAATATTGTTGTTCCTCTTTGACTTAGGTCTTAGGTCACAGTCTGTATTGTAGAATTTTGGATAGAATAGAAGGTATTGACATACACTGAGTTTTTTGCAGATGGGACCATTTTTAATTCTTGAGCAAAACAAGATACTCAGTCTAAAATTTTGGCTACTGTTTAAAAGACACCTACATGTGGCTAACAAGCTGCTTGTTATAATAAGAAGTTTTGCATCTCAATTTGCCAGTTTTTTAGAGGCAATTTAATGTGTTCCCTGTGAACATGAGGACGTGTAAAAGCTAAGCCCAGCAGAATACAAAAGCTTAGAGGTATTTAAGGAACTGAGACTGTACGGTATCCTATTCATCCCTGTCTTGGCAGATCAGAATTTGACAGTAGTCTATCTGTGCTGCACATGAAATTATTCTATCACAGTTGGTGGTGAAGGTAGATAAGTTAAATTTTTTAAAACCACTTTCTGAAGTGCCCCAGTTTTCCAAGTATAATTACATTTTTTAGACTGTTTTGGGGTTATGTAAACCCATAATACCAAAAACATAAAGCATTTATTGATTTTGCAAGTATATAAAAAAGCCTGTATAAGTACTCTGTGGTAAAACACATTTTTCCCGTTAAGTTGGTCAAAACTTGTCAACTCCACAGGCAAGGAAAAGATAAATATTTTCTACTGCCATGTCACTATAGTCTTTTGTGACAATTAGCTGTATTCTCATTTAAGTGAACATCACCTAAGCATCTACAAAAGAACTAGTTGCATTCCCTCTGCTTTTCTGTTAAGCAAGCTATGTGTGTATTTAAAGTACATTGAAGTAATCCCTGTTTCTACTGGAAGTGGCTTTTGTATTGCACTTGTACTGTTCCCATCACTGGATGGGTCTTTGTGCCATGACACAGGAATTTTAAAAGTTTCAAATATATGAGAAATGCTACTAGTGGAATAACTGATAAACAATGGGGAAAAAAATGTTTTCAATGTTCCAAAAATACAATTTTGATCTTCAGTAATGTCTCTGGTCCCCTAATGTCACTTGTTCCAGTTCAGCTCCTCACTTCACAGAGTTTTTGAGTGTACATTAAAAAGTGCATAGTTTGTAAATAGTCTCAAGAACCCTTGAAAGAGTTATGGACATATTTATAGAGGGCTTGGAAACACATTCCCCCCCAAAAAGCAGTTACTTGAATGTCCACCTTCCTTTATCATTGATGTGTACTAAGCAAAAAATTTTTTTCCCATTTGTTTGGGGTTTTTTTCCTTCCAGTTTTAGTGGTGTCCGTTACCTTTTTTACCTCCTTATCCAGTGCCTTTTAGCAGTTCTCTGTATTAGTGCAGATCCTCACAGGATTTTTCCTTACCAGACTTTTTGCAGTTCTCAGTGTCTCAGCTGTTCAGTGTTAAACTTCTTGACCTTGTAGCCATTTAAATAGCATGGTCAATTCACCACTGACAGTTCTGAGACCTCTTAAATGACATTAGCAACCTACTATTTTGCTGGTAAATGGCAGATAACATTCAGTAGAGATAGTGTCTCCTGTAAAGTTTTCATTTTTTACTCAAAGCCAGCAAGAAGCAGTGATCACAAAGTGAGCAAGAATAAGCTCTGTGACATGATGGATCTCAGTTTGCTGTGTATTATCAGCAGTGACCCTGAATTCCTGCCTGTCAGACTGACAGTGTCCATATGCACCTCAGTGCATAGGAAGGGGATGTGTTAGTGCCAAGAACTTATTTCCAGTACAGCAACGTCCCAGATGCTGACCTGCACACTTTCAGTTTGAAAAGCTCTAGTATTTCCTTAGGGCTGGGCCAGTTTTGACGCATATTTTATGTTATTCTTTTGGACTTGTAGTTAATTGCGGGGAAGTAGCTATGTAGAGCACTAACAAATTTAGAAGTTACCTCGTACTTTTAGAGTTACTTTGCTGTGAGTCTTTCCCTGGCTCCTACCACGCTGGCAATACTGGCATTAGACACTAGGTGGTAATCCTCTGCTGGTAAGCTCAGCATGCACTTCACTATGTGAAATGTCTTTTTATACGTATTTCTGCACTACTGAACGACTACAATGCATTTATTTCAGAGTAATGATTTTTAGAAGTGTTGTATTTCTAAGTTTGTTTAGTTTGCGTTTGGTTTACTTGAATATATAAAAAAACAGAAGTTAATGTGTCAATTACTGTTTATCTTTCCATTATCTTTGCTTTTATCATTGTTTCTCCTATATAAAAGCTGGAAAGTCAATGTTTGTTCTAATTTTCTCATAAAGATGAAATTAGTATGTAAAATTCCTTACCTTGTTCATATATGGTCTTTTTTTTTTCTTCTCTTTGTGGAGCATTAAAATACTTGTAGCTGGTGTTGCCATGATTCAAGTTAAAAATCGTGTTATATTAATCTGGAATCCTGTGGATATTCCCTATTTATTTATTATATTTTGTTGACTAACATTTAAAAATGTATTATGATTAATAGGCTAAGTATCTAAAGCATATATTTACTTCCCTAATATATGTTACTGAAGTAATATCACAGATAATGCTTAAGATGTTGTTAAAATTATGCATATATGGTTAGGCATGTATATATACATTTCTTAATACAGAAAATTTGAAACCTTTTATATCTGAGGAGAATGCTGGTTGCACTTGGATTTGTCACTGACTATTTGCAGTCAGCTCCTGCTAAAAGATAGTGTACTCTTGGTGTTGGCATGTCCAGCCAGATGCTTTCTGCTTCCTTCTTTAGGGCTTTGAAGTAGTAGCAGGGACTGCTGCAGACATGCTGCAACTAAGCAAGAAGTTTCCCTCTCTGCCAGTTACTGGAGGTCATGCCCCTTGTTACAGATGATTCTGGTGGGTCTGGGTGCAGCAGTGGTCTGTGAGAAAGGATGGTGGGTTTTTTTCTGCTCTGTGAACTCAATTGATAGACATGGCTGTTTATCATAGAATCATAGAATCCTAGGGGTTGGAAGGGACCTCGAAAGATCATCTAGTCCAACCCCCCCTGCCAGAGCAGGGCCACCTAGAGTACATCGCATAGGAACGTGTCCAGGCGGGTTTTGAATGTCTCCAGTGAAGGAGACTCCACAACCCCCCTGGGCAGCCTGTTCCAGGGCTCTGTCACCCTTACAGTAAAAAAATTTTTTCTGATATTCAACTTGAACCTCCTATGCTTCAATTTACACCCATTATCCCTTGTCCTATCGCTGGTCACCACTGAGAAAAGCCTAACTCCATCTCCCTGGCACTCACCCCTTACATATTTGAAAACATTGATGAGGTCACCCCTCAGTCTCCTTTTCTCCAAACTAAAGAGACCCAGCTCCCTCAGCCTTTCCTCATAAGGGAGATGTTCCACTTTTAGCCTGTTCCATGTTTAGCCTGATCTGGGCTTGGTATACAACACCAGAGAATGTGGGGGAGAAGTAGTCACGATTAATGGTGTTCAAAGAAGGAATTACTCCTTCATGGCACTCGGTGCCATGGTCTGGTAACCACAGTGGTAGTGGATTAAGGGTTGGGCTTGATGATCTCAGAGGTCCCTTCCAACCCAGATGATCCTGTGATTTCCAACATTCTCTCTTAGATGACAGGTAGGAAGGACACCCTTTTGTGCTGCCCTGTCTTGATGAACAGAATCTAGTGCTTGAGAGCAGACAAAGCCGTAAAAACCCCACAACAGACCTCAAAATCTTGAAATGCTTGTAGCTAAACTCAGTTGTAAATTTGTTTCTAAAAGACCAGTGCTTTTTATAAATGTGTTTAGTGTAAGGCATTAGAGAATACATTACATATGTCACTAAGCTATTGTATGATCTTCAGCACTGAAACAAGATTCATCAGCCATGAGAAATAAAGCTTTCAAGTGATTTACCAAGTAAGCCAGAGAGCAATAGAAATGTTTTTCCTTAGATTTTAATGTCTTCTATCCTATGTGCAGCTGTAAATTCTGACTCTATTGGTATTTTGACTATATACTGCATGACTGTTATTGCAAGTCACCAGATGAATGGGTGTGATTGAAGCAGATGAATACCTCTCCTACATTTTTCCCTCACTTTCAAACACAAAGCAATAATAGAAATAAAATAGTCAAACATAAGGAGGTACAGGCTGTGGCAGTTATAAACACAGATTGCTCGTACCTCTCAAATGGAAAATTTATTGATATTTTTCTGGTCCTGGTTTTCAGGTACTTCTGACATTCATCAATTTCATATTTGAAAATGGTCACATGTAAGAGGTGAAATACCTATCAAAGTTTCCAGTTTAACCTTCTTATATCCTAACACTGACCTTTGTAACTAGTAGGCCAAATTCTATTCTTGTGTATGGGTGCAGTTGAAAGAGAACTGGGGCTGTAAATAGTTTTGTTTGAATTTTATTGTAATTTATCATCACTAGTTTTTCTCTAACTGTATTTAGCATTCAGTGAAAAAAAATCAGCTATGCTGCAATTCTGACTTAAATGCACAAGAGGAAGTCAGGAAATTCTGCCTTCTAAGGTGGAATTATGGCTCTGCTTAACATTAAAATACAGGGCTGTTAAATGGGTAGTTATCTTTATGAAGATTTAGTAGTCTTTCATATGTAAGAGCAAAGATTTTCTCCTATGTTTCTAATCTTGATTTATTAGTAGAATCTTTTTGTGAAGTTGTTTTTTATTTCTATTATTCTTACTTTTACCTTGTGTCATGGTTTAACCCTAGCCAGCAGCTCAGCCCCACTCAGCCACTTGCTCACTATTCTCTGGTGGGATGGGGGGGGAGAGTAAGAAGGGTAAAAGTGGAAAAACTCCTGGTTTGAGATAAAGACAGTTTAACAGGTGAAATAAAAGGTGTGCACACAAGCAAAGCAAAACAAGGAATTAATTCACTGCTTCCCATTGGCAGGCAGGTGTTCAGCCATCTTCAGAAAATCAGGGCTCCATCATGTGTTACAGTTATTTGGGAAGACAAACATCACTCCAAATGTCCTCCCACTTCCTACTTTTCCCAGCTTTATATGCTGAACATGATGCCATATGGCATGGAATACCCCTTTGGTCAGCTGGTATCAGCTATTCCAGCTGTGTCCCCTCCCAATTCCTTGTGGAGAAAATGCCTTGACTCTGCGAGCACTGCTTAGCAGTAACTGAAACATCCCTCTGCTATCAACACAAATCCAAAACATAGCTCCTTATTAGTTACTATGAAGAACAGAGGACCAGAGGGTTACAATAGATTAAAAGTGAGCTTGGATAGTCAGAATTGGCTTTAAACCATGTTTTTCTTGGCTTTCAACAGTCTCAGGAAGAAGCCTTAGGACTGCTTCTCCCCCAGATGCAGCCTGATACCATTAGTCTTCTCTGCAGCAAGGGCTCATTAGTAGCTCATTTCCAAATTGGTGTCTACAAAGGACCCCCAGGTCCTTATCTGCAATGCTGCTTTTCAGCCAGTTGGTCCTCAGCACCTGCTGGTGCACCCAGGCACAGGACTTTACTCTTTCTCCTTCCTGAACTGAGTAAGGTTGGGCCATTTCTCTGGCCTGTCAAAGTCCCTCATTCACTCTGTTCTTGGTAAAATTTGAAACCTGAACTTTCTCAGTCATCACTCTCAGCATCCTAAAAAGACCTGAAAATACAGCCAGTTGCTGAAACACAACACCAGGGTCAGCAGGTTCTGCTGGGCTAAACATCTGGTTTTTGCAAATATTTTGTCCAGGTCTGTGATCATAAAAGGAAGCAGTGGTATGAAGTGGAGAAGACAGAAGGATGGGAGAGCACAGGTATGGCTGTCAAGGTCCCATGAGTGCAGGGACATAAGCAAGTGTACCTCTGGACATTTCCCTGGCTGGGGAACCAGTAGGAGCTGGGCAGATGTTGGACATATAGAAGTCTTTAGGTTCTCCTTGTTCACTGTCATGACAAATATATGTAGTAGGGGAGGTATACTTGGGAAACAGACTTTCAGAGCCTTCCCCTGGGATCTCCAGAATGTACATTCTCTTAATTTATATTTTCACTCAAGATGGAATTTTAAAGAATTTCTACAGTTATTTTTATTTCTTGTGTGCACATTCTAGAAGCTTGATAAATCTTCAGATGAAAATATTTTTGGCTGTGTAAATCAAATATAATCACTATAATCAGATACTTCACCTTATGAAACAGAAAACAGAAGTAGGAAATAATCCTTATTTATTTGTTTATTTCTTTCTACTGAACTTTTCTTAAACAGCAGCTATGGGAAAAGATTATTATTTATTCTTGATTTTCTTCAGGCTATTCCTTGACTATAAATTGTGTAACTGTACTCCCAGATGTACTGGAAAACCAAAGATTATCTCATCCAGCATTGACAGGTTTTAACTGTAAGTTTAACTGACATTGTAGGCTAATTTTCCAAAGAATTCCCTCCTTTTTTTTTTTTTTGAGGAGTCAGTCTGCTAGAGATCCATTCTGTTAAGAACTTGTCTGTTGATAAGTATCTTCCTTAAATAGTGCCTTTTTTTCCCTAAAATCTCTTGCAGATGAGTAAAATACATAATTCTATTCTCTCTTGAAGTGCCTCTTTCACTGGTGTTGAATTAAAAAATAACAATGTACCTGCCCTCTCCACATCAATGGGTTAGAGAGGAGGAATGTCACATTTATTACCAACTATATGGAGAATTCTCTGGAGGTAGAATGCAATTGCTCTAATTCAGTTTTGGCTTGTATATCTGAATTTCTTGCTCAGAATGAGAGATGGGATATCTTTGTGGAGCCTGAAATGAGTAAAGAATGGTTGTACTCTTAATGTTTCATTAACTTCCATAGACAAATATGTTTTCTGGTTGCACTCTGGAGTTTTGGAAGGCCCATCATTACCACTGAATTCTGAGTTCCTAGATGAGACCATGCAGTAGGTTGTAATTTAGACTGAGCAAGCACACTGAACAAACCAAGCCAAATAATGAAATAGGAAAAGAAATGAGGCAAAGATGGAAACACTGGGAAAAGGGAATAAAAAAATAGGAATAGTAGAGCAGAGGTAGAATTGTGTAAGACTATTCAATATCAAGTTGTACGTACCACAGGATGTTAACTGTCAAACTTTTATTTCTACAGGAGGTTTTTGGAGACTCATCTAAGAACTATTCCAAGTGATGCTTTTTCCAATCTCCCCAACATCTCTAGGATGTAAGTTCTGTTTCTGGTATTATTCTTTTATCTCCTTTATAGAAAATCACTTTCCTTCTCCAAAATTCTATCTTTGGGCATAAAATCTTCTGAAATGAAAATATTCTTTCACCTTTGCTACCTCACCACTTGCATTTTAGAACTGCAAGTAATCATCCCATTGGTTACAACCTGAACCAGATCTAGGAAGGCATACTAGGCATTTTGGATAAGAGCACACCTTTATTGAAGTAGATATATTAAATAAGACTATAAGTCTTGTTTTAATTATTTTTGCTTATTCAGTTTGGAAGATATGAGAAATTATTTAATTCATAACAAATTAATATTCTCTTGCTGGTCCTGGTTAAAAATGTGTTTCCAGCTCTAAGCATGATTTGTAGCTCATGTCATTGGAGACCCTCTGGCATTTCTAGACTATGGGTGGACTTTCACCAAAACATTGGTATTTGTGTGATGTGAGAGGGGCCTCTATCATATAACTTCCTTTTCTGAAAAACAAATGCATGGATGCAATCTGTAAATGCACAACCAGCAGCTTAAGGAGTGAATCTGAATATGGAGTTTTATAGCCATAACCTACCTAATACCATGACCTGATGCAGTAGAGTTACACTCTCCTGCTGTGCAGTGCTTTCTGGAATATCAATTTTTTTCTTTTCTTGTTAATTTTAAAAGGCACATGAAAAATAGATAGTAGTTTTAATTTTGATAGTGTCAATGCCCTTCTGGATTTTTCTTGTAGCATTACTACTACTTTAAATCACAAACTCCCACCTTCTTGACATAAACTTTGGGTTAAGAAACCAGTATTCAAATTTTAACTACAGCTCTTGTTTGCATGTCTTGACCTCTAATGTACCACACCTCTAATTTGCCTCTCCCAGCCCCTAATTTCCATCAGCAGTGAAAATTATCCCATCATTTCTTGCTTCTTAAACTCATCTGGAAAACAGTCTGAAGTTTCAATAGCGTGGTAGAGCCTGTGTTTACTGCTCCAAATATAACGCTTCATTTTGCTGCATGGTTCCTAGTATATAGTTTCTACAAATAAACCCTTTTTTCCTCTATACTGAATGGAAAATTTAGTTGTCCTTTTTATGAACCTTGTTCAAACAAGAATTTGAGAGACATTTTTACTTTTAAATGAGTACATATGCTCATGGTAGCCAGAAGCAGAGATTGTTTCCCTGTGCTGCTTTGTCAAGGGAATTAAATAAAAAGCATTTCAAGGAATTGTTCAAGTGCAAAGTTAATTCTTGTCTGAAATGCATCAGTGCACTGAAAAAAATAAAAGGTTTTATAAGGTATTCAGGTCCAAGTGAAATTTGGTCAGGTATTGGAGCAGGCTGCCCAGGGAACTGGTGGAGTCACCATCCCTCAAGGTGTTCACGAAACACATGGATGTGGCACCTCAGGACAGGTTTCAGTTGGCATGGTGGTGTTGGGTTTACCTCTTGGATCATCAAGTCCAACCATGACTTTGTGGTCACATTGATCAGTACCTCACAGACACCAGGTCTGTAGGTCTTGGAGCAGTTTTCTCCACAGTTTCTCCACACAAAGTATCATCCTCACATTGCACAGTGCTCTCTGCCAGGAGCCCCACGCAGAGCACATTTCCACACAGTGCCTTTTCTCAGGCTCTTTTTTAATGGGCAATGGTAATTAAAGTGTTACCTGGAAACAGACTTTCTCTGAAGTTGTGCATTTGGTGTTTAAGCTATGCCTGTATTTGCAATGGGTATTGAAGTCATTTTGAAATCCTGCAAATTAAATACAGCTGGTAAGGAGAGGAGGTGCTGAATTGTAAGATGTTTTCAAAATGGGAATTTAAGCAAGTTTTCCAACTTCTTCCTATTCTCATTACTATGATTTTTATTTCTTACATTTAACATACTATTAGCTACTATATTATGTGCTCACAACGAGGGCCCAAAGGTTTTGGAGGCACTCTGAACACTTGGAAGTAAATGTTTATGCACCATTAATACAAGTTTCTGTTTGACATTCCAGTCTCAGAGGAGATTTTGAATGTGTTTGCGTGGGTTTTTGGTCTTGATTTAGATGACGCTAAAGCAAAGAAAACTACTAATTTCCCTGTTGTAAATGATGCTGTTGTTTAAGTAAGCAGAAATACATCTCCTTATGAAGCAGAAGAGCGGAGGGCGTCACAGGAAGAAAATACACTGCTCTCTTCCCACTGTTGTCCCACAGCTGAAACTCAATCATTTGCAGCCCAGCAGTACAGTAAAACTGTGATATGTAGCGTGGTGGGAAGGGACATGGTGGCTGTAGTGGTGAGGAAGGGGAGGAGAAATCCCCATCGCTGCTCTTTTGCCCCTTCAAATTATGGGAGAGAAATGCACTTGCCTGCCTGAGGTAAGGTGATAACAGAACACACAAGAAGAACTCTCTAACTCCTAGCTCCAGCATGAGGATGAAATGTTTACTAATTATCAATTTATTTCCACTTTCTGTCAAGATGATTTATAGCTGTCTGCGTCAGAGAAGAACTATTTTAACTTTTTTTTTTCTCTAGTGTCATGGATATAACCTATCTTTTGGTATGCTAAAAGGTAGGCTCTGTTATAAAAATAATTAATTTTCTTTTAAGATTGAAATTCCAGTTTTCTGGGCACTAGATATTTATTGCTTACAGGAAAACAAAATTAAAGCAACTCACATTAACATAAAATTCTGCAATATTCAATCACAGCGGTACAGACTGGAAATACTTTCTTTATAGCATTCCTCTTTAATTATCTTCTTCCATTTGGAGAGGCAAATAGCTTTGTAAATCAATATGTTACCACAGAAAATGAATCTGTTCAGCACTAGCAACTAGCACAGATTGTATTCTGGTTTTTGGTATCTTTTTTCCTATTTTCTGGTATATTTTCAAATACTTCTGCATATGCCTCCAAAGTGACTAATAAGAAGTAAATCTCATGTTAGAAGAGTTAAATTTAATTCAGATAATATGATCTTAGCTCCAGTTTGGAGAGGACTTAAATTTTCTCAGAGCAGTTAGTGATATTAGTCTTCTGCTGGTTCTTAAAGCATGCATTGGTCACAAACTATTCTTTCCAACTTCTTAAAACACGTAAAATATTTTTTAATATCCATTTAAACAAATATTTATAATCTTTAAAATTTCCACAGAAAATTAAAATCTGAATCATAACTGATTCTATTAAAAAGCCCTCCTGGGTTTTAAGATGATATTTTAATTGTCTAGTTATTAGTGTTCTTTTTAATACTGCCATTGGGAAAAATGGGAAGAATGTTAAAAATTGTCTCTGCTTTGTTTAAGCAACACAAATATATTAGATTCAGTGTAAAAAACCAGTTGGAATTTTTTAGTTAAGTACAATTCTAGGTCTTTGCAAGTCTTCTGATTAAAAAGGAGGAAAGGCATATGATAAAGTCTCTTTGTTATTACATTTTATCTTATTTTGACATGAAACGTCTAGGACTCCTCTAGTTGACTTAATTTTGTGCATTTAATTATCAAGTTGCTGAAAGTATGTGCAAAATATTAAAAACTGAGTCAGCAACTTTGATCAACAGTATCAAATGGTAGTACTTAAATATTTTAAAAATAATAAGAAATATAAAGACAATACTAGGCATTTCAATGAATTTTAAAGATCTATAGATTAGAAAGATGACATAAAATATGATTAGAGAATTAAAGATAATACAAAAATACATCTTTCAAATGCTATTCTAGCATTAAAAAAAAATACTTGAAAACTAAGAGATCTTTTGAAAAAGAAAATCTGACCATTTAACTCAAGTAGTAGCGTCAGTTACTCTGGAAATCTGCACTACTTGGTGGTATTGCAATTTCATTCACACTTCTAAGTTGTTAACAGTAGTTCCAGTCTTATCATTCTCCTAGTGGTGGTACAGAGACACTGCAGAATTATTTTCTCATCCTGTTCAGTATATCACCAGCAGTACAAATGCAGCTCAGTCTAACCTGTATGCAAATAAATACTTTTTTCAGCTTTCTGTCTCGTTTTTCTTCTGAGCCAGATTACTCCATGCAGCCTTTATAGCAGTCACTATATGGCATGATTTTCTCTCTAAGTTCATGGTTAGAGCACAAAGTGTTAGTTGCCCTGGCGATCTATTTTGCTCTAGAGAAATTGCAACAGTTCTTGCAGTAATTTCCCAAGAACCATATTTGTTTCTTTCTTTCATAATTCATCAATGTAGAGAAGTATTGCCAGTTACCTGAGGACTTGATTCCCCTTAGAGAACTCCAGGGAACAAACAGGGAAAAGGAAAGAATAAAATTCTGAAATATAGATGTTTGCCTTTGCTGCTTTATAGCACTGTTGTGGTTATTTTGTCTGGTTTTTGGTGTTGTTTTTTGGTTTTGTTTGCTTGTTTTTGTTTAACATTATTCTGCAATGCACCTAAGGTGTCAAAATCCTGTTAAAAGTTCCTCCCTCAGTGTGTCTGGCAGTATCATGGCAGTTGGATGAGAAAAAGACTGAGAGGAAAATGCATGATGGGCACTATCCATGGCTTGCCAAAGTTTGAGACTTGTTTCTTTTTCTGTTTGTTGGTGTTTAGCTACATCTCCATAGATGAAACCCTTCAGAGTCTGGAGGCCCATTCCTTCAACAGCTTAACTAAAGTAACTCATATGTAAGTACTGTAATTAAATAAATTAATACAGTGATAAAATAAATCTGTGGAGTTTATGATAATAATCTAAATGTTGAAGTTTGAGTTGTCGTTCTTAACTTTTTTATAGCTAAATATTCCTTCTCTCATTTCATTTCTCCATAACATGGAGTCAGTCTCCTCTCTGACTTGTGCTTTCTTTTCCTACATCTTTTCGGTCCCTTGCTCTTCTGTATCCTCTCAGAGAAGTATAAAAAAATGTAGAGAAAAATGTATAGGACTATATTATGAACTTGATAGCAAATTGAAATGAACTAAAAACTAAGAATTACTTCTGTCAAATTATTGAAGGTAAGTGTAAAATAGTAATATAAGCACCAGAAATAAAATTAAAAGACCAAAACACAGGGCAAAATATACTAACTGGAGACATGAAGAACTCATTCTGGAAGCGTGCTAGTAAAAAGAAGAGTGTTTCTCTGGTTATTAAATGGGAGTGTTATGTACAAATGTTTCTAGGGAGTGTTTTTATACCTTTTTGTTCTGACCAGACCCCACTAAATGATGCACTGGGGTAGTTACAAAAGTGGTAAGATACCTGCATCCATGGAGTCCCTGTCATTCAGCAGCACTCTGTCAAAATGAGAAAATAGTGTACTGAACAGAGCTTCTCAGGATCCATTCTGCTTCTGGTACTCTGCCATGTCTTCATGACTGATCTAAATAAGGGAATGGAAAGTGTGTCAGTGCTGAGAAGCTCAGATGAGCTGCAATTTGGCATTTTTCAGAGGTTTGTGTTTGCAGAGGCCTCACTGTCAATCATTACAGATTTAGAAAACTTTGTCATGGAGGAAAGACTCTTGAGTTCAGAAAGAAGACAAACCAGAGACAGATACACCTATTATGGTTGTTTCAAGGGATATAAGCTACAGACTATTTTGTGCCTTCTTTTTGTCTCTACCTTTTTAAAGGATGACTGTGAAACAAAGTTAACATGTTTACAAATTCAGAACTGTTTCTCTCATACAATGCCATAATTACTTTTTTTTCTAGATATAATTGTGAAAGTGTCTGATTATCAGTCAATGTCTCTGCATACTTGTCTTACTAGTAGAGCTGCAGCTTGGTAGCATGACACTAAATAAAAAGCTTTTGCAATTAGGTCAGTATTTCTCAGGAAAACATTCCTTTGGAAAGAACTCCAGAAAAATCATTCTTTCTTTTCCCTGTCTCCGTGTCTCTGCTTCCTCTCCTCTGATTTCTCCCTATTCCCTTCTCCTCCTCACTCCAAAAACTCTCTCCTCTCATATAACCATGTGAAAAGCCCTCTCAACATTTGGGAAGAGGGCCAGAGGTTATGGTTCACTTGAGCCTTACCCTCCTATATGTGATGTCATTTGGAGAGCAGGTGAAGGACCACTTTCCATCTCTGCTGTGAGCTGCAGTGAGCTGGAGTCAAGGGCCAGGGCAGCAGAGAGGTGATTTGATGGAAATATCTGAGAAACAACTAGAAAGAGACTGAAGAGACTTGTGGGCAATGCTGTATACCTGCAGTGAATTTCAGAGCACTGGGGCAAGTGCTGTTCAGATAAGTCTTGTTAAAACCTTCAGTTTGGAGGTAGGGAACAGACTGAAAGGATCTTGAGAGTTTTCTGGTGCTAGCAGGGGCATGCAGAAGAAATAACATGGATTGTTTGGCTGTAGGAGGAGAACGAATCATGGAAGTGTATATATAAATGAGAGAAGCCAAGGAAGCTATAGGCAAACTAAGTTTAAGAAGGCAGAAAATGATCCCAAGGTATTACAAGAAAAAAAAAACAAAAACCAAAAAACCAAAGGCTGATTTAAAACATTCCAGAAATGCTGACCTGGATATTCTTACTCTTCATAGGTATCTCAGCATAAAGTGACTATATTGAGACTCTATGGACAGATTTGCAGTTTCTGAATTCTAGTCTTGAACAAGCTCAAGAATGTGTCAATATTGCAAATTGCAAGGCAGGTATGACAGCTGTGGCTGGTCATTTAAATTTAGAAGCCACGTAAATATGTTTGTGTTTTTTTAAAAATGTTAATAAATTCATATTAAACTTTCTAGAAGTTATATCACAGTGATGTCTCTTTAATTAATTCATTAGGCTAATACTTGAAGAGTTCTTATAAATAGTTTCATTTAAATTATTTTTTATCTAGAATTAATATTTACATCTTTGCCACTAAGCATAAATTCATAGTATTTTGCCAGTCTTGATACAGGACTTAATATCAAGTGACTTGCTACACATTTGTTCTTTGAGTGTTTAAGATTTTTAAGCATTTTCTTTAAAAAACAAAATTGAATTGCTTTTTATGAACAGGTAGGTGGTGGTTTGATTGTGAACATAGTACATTTTTAATTACATGCCAGAGTGCCATGTCAGTTAAAGTTTATGGAGCAAATTCCACTGTTGGGAGTGTGTCAGGTGCATAATAAATTTGAGAGAAGCAAGAGCCTGACACTGAGAAGATTTCTTTTAAATACAGAAACAGTACTGTTCAAAGCAACTGACTGAAATGAAGAACAGTTGGACACAGCATTGTAATAGCAGTAATATAGCAATTACACCAGTTTAACACATGAGTAAAAGGTAAATCCTTGTCTCCCTGCACTGTTGGGATAATCAGAGTAAGAGCTGAAGATTTGAAAGGTGGAGAACTGTTTTGTTAGTACAACAGTACACAGAGAGGCTGAAGTCTCACTATTTTTATCTACATGCTTCCCTCAGCTCACTGCACCCCAGCTAGTCTCAGGAAGATGATTGGCACCATTCTTTCTATATGGTTTCTATACAAAGATAGGATGAAAGTTTTTCCAGCAAACTTACAAGATCGTAATCCAGAGCTGGTTTAAGGTAAAGAAATAGAGGGAAGCATGCAAAAAAAGGCTATCCCTTTCTGGAGCAGTAAAGAGGCCAGAAAAGGAAAAGTGTGTATATGATGGGGTAGGCATGTGTGGGTTTTTTCAGAAAAGATAAAAATTTGGTAGGTGTTTCTACTTCCCAGAAAGGGAATTTTGGCACTGGCTGGTTAGTGTAACCAGACTGCTGACTGTAATTATTGCTGTAAAAAAGAAGAATGATAAAGACCAAGGAAAAAAGCCTTAAGGGCACAGACAAACATTCCATAAAAATGAGGAAGTCATGATGCCAGCCAATGATCATGGTGGCTGGAAGGGCAGCAGCCCCACCAACTCAGCTACAGAAAGCACCCAGCATAGCCATAGCCATGATTAACATGTTCTTCAACATGTGAAGTGTAAAAAGCCACCTGCAGACCAACCTGTCACCTGTGTATAAGTATTAAAGGCATATCTGTGGACAGAAGATGTAAGGAACAAAGTCCATGTTAAATTTTGCACCAGTAAAACCAAAGAGATACATTAACTTCTGTACTGCTGGACATGGCTATACAGCAAATGGTGTGTCCATTTCAAGTCTCAGAATGAAGCTAATTTAAGTGACCTGACCTGTCTTTTGGATCTTTCTGTAAAAGAGACAGGAAAAATAATACAAAATACTGTTAGAGACATGAAGGAAGGAATCAGAAAACTAAGACATCAAATTATAAGATAAATACTCAAAGTTGTGCTTAATAATTCTCAACATGTTCAAAGTAATAGCCATTACCACAGGCTACTGCTTTGATTTGAGGACCATGCAGACAAAAGGAGCCATTACCAAATCTCAAGTTTCTCTTTCTCCCCTGCTTACACTCACCAGTCTCCAGGACTGCATCTATTCAGATGAAAATTCATCATTGTAAACTTGCTCAGAATGCACAGAGGCCTTAAGCTCGTGCCAGCCAGTAAAGAAGTTCATTGCAGGGATTAGCTCTCTGAAATTCCATTTTAACAGTGCTGATTTCCATTATGGTAATTAAATATTAGTGATCGATGTAATAATGTTCCTCTCTTTCTTACAGTGAAATTCGAAATCTTAGAAACTTAGATTACATAGATCCAGATGCCTTTACAAACCTCCCACTTTTGAAATACCTGTAAGTATTTAGCACCTGTAACAAATGTCACTTAGGTGTCACTGATGACTCTACACTGCAGCAGTTTTGTTTCCTTGCACTTCGTTTTGAAACTTATTGTAATGTTCCTCCTTTTTGCCTTATTTTAATAGCAGAAAGCCAGCTACAGTAAGGGTTGAAATTTTGACTACTTTTGCAGGAAAGGAAAACATGTTCACAAATTCATCTGTAATTTTCTCATTCTTCTTATCCATTAAATAAACTAATATTTCCTTGGGAAGGTTCCACAGCTAGCTTTCTTCTTATGATATGTGCTGACTGGCTATATTTTTGTCAGGAATGGTAGGAAGGGAAACATTAGAGATATATACATCTTTCACATTTATTAGATATTTACACAAGGTTTTAAAGCGTATCAGTCAGCTAAATGTGAAAAACCCATCTACAGACACCTGTTTCCATATGACCTCTATGGCAGAAAGATATCCTGAAGAATTCTTTGTATTCTCATGAAACTGATAAAGAGAAGCACAGACTACCAAACCATGAAAATTATAGTGTAGGAAAGAGATATGAGAAAGAATAATTTCTGGGCTTTTGAATAACGTGTGTAATACTCTAGAAAGGATTCTACATGTGTGGTGGTAGGGGTAGCTGTGAGGAGGAAAGATTTTTCCAGATTTTTCCTAAAGATCTAAAAGCAGTAAAAAGAAAGTAGTCAAAAAAGTTTTATTTCAGGACAAGGATTTTTCTTGAGAAGTATATTTTCTTAAGTAAATTCCAGTCTGCAGGAGTTAAGAAATAGGGGACCTTAACTGTGTTCACATTTGAAGACGGGGTCCCTTTTAAGAGTTATTTGAACAGCTCTTAGCCTCAATGAAAGACAGTGGATTTGGGGTCCAGTCTATTGTCTGAAGCAGCTTTAATCTCAAGTGAATCTGGAGTTACAAATTTTTTTTCTGCCAATCCACATCACAGGCTATTTCCCTCTGCACATCTGCTTAGCTATGTTCCCGTTTTTTAGATTCTGTAATATAAATTTTTTAAATTGTCCTTGCATCTTTATATTTTGGACAGTTTTGTGTAAGTTAATTGATTGACAACAGAGAGGATGAAATAAACATCCTGCACTGCTGAATGTTTGAAATGCATTGCTGTTGTTCAGTGTTGCAGCACATGTAATTCTGTTTCTTCTCTCTCTCAGGGGTATTTTTAACACTGGACTCAAAAGATTTCCGGACCTCACCAAAATCTATTCATCTGATGTAAACTTCTTACTGTAAGTATCTGTCCTCACAGTTTGTTAGAATATAATCATTCTCAGATCACAAGAAAACATATAGTGAAGGGGGTTTTTTACCAAATAGGTCTGACAAAGCACCTTTTCCTCCAGATAAATTTCAGTGATCCTTAGTACCAAATCTGGAAAATCCCAGGCCACCTAGCACTATTTGACCTGATGAGAGACATGGACATACAAGAGCATTTCTCTTGAATTATCCAAAGCACATGATACACAACCTCTAATACAGGCCATTTCCTTTTTTTTTTTTTTTTGGTTTTTTTTTGTTGTTGTTGTTTTTTAATTGTAATGGCTGTGCAAGACAACCTGAATTAGTCTAAAGTCAGACCAATGTGACACACAGACCTGACCCTACATACAGCTTGCTAACATGAAGTCATTCCACCAACATTCTTCTAACAATTTTTTTCTGGAATGGTGAGCTGATACTGTGCATTTTCTGATACTGCTCTTCATTGAGCTCCTATCTTGTTGAATCATAAAAATTCCACTGGCTACCTGCCTTCCTTATTCTCTGCCCTTTGCTTCTAACCAGTTCTATAAACTGAAATGCCTCTGTCCTGAATAATGTATTATCTGATGTCTTATCTGAGCTTATCTGGAGAGCAGGATCTCAGCTCAGAAGTCATTTGGGACAGCTCAGTTGACACTGCAGCATTATTTACTTTGTTAATTTTCTGGCTTTGGAGACAAGGGAGCTGTGTTGATAACCACTGTTGTCACACAGGCCGGCACACCTTATCAGGACTATAAAACCCATCTTCTTCACAAACTTACTTCCTGGATGCTGGAATATGTTTGATTCTTAGTTAGGCCACATGTATCTTCTGGCCTTAGACAAAACTAAACAAATGTTCTACATTTTTATGTATTATCGGGGTGGAAAACCATTAATAATAAAACTGTTCTAAGGTAGCTCTGTAGGGCAGATGTTTGACTGTGATGTTTTGTCTCCTTTTTCAGTGAAATTGCAGATAATCCTTTCTTGACTTCAGTGCCTGCAAATGCTTTCCATGGGCTTTGTAATGAATCTCTGACTCTGTAAGTTATTCCAGTTTAAGTCACAATTCAATTACCTTGCTTTACTCCCTTAAATATATGGTAAAATATTTAAAAACAGAACAACAACAAAAAAAATCCTTGTCCCAGTCTCTAGTAGTTTGTAAGAGAGGAATACCACAGACAGCTAGTATTTGTAAGCTAGTTTGCATAAGTCCTCACTTTGACAGTGATTTGAATCAGGCCTGCTGCTTGTTTTTAAACTGACTTGATCAAAGTTGTTCTGCTTGTGTGTGACCCTAATGCCAGTGAATGGTTACACTTGAGAAAATAAAAGGGAATTGCTCAGAGTTCTTCTTTTGGAAAACTACATCATGGTTAGAACTAGGAGTCTAACATTTTTGCAACCTAAGCAGCACATACTGTGAAAACTAATGGGTGGTAAATGTCAAAAGAATCATATTTGAAGGAAAATTAGTATGTAAAGGTCAGTTATGCAAGTCATAGTCAATGTGAGCCACAAGAAAGGGACGAGGTGAGTGAAGATGACTGTAGTGAGTAATGGCCTGAGCCAGGGGAAAGAACACTAGAATGTGAAAGAATGAATTGCTCTAAGGGAGCAAAAGAGAAAATTCTAATTATTCAGGTAGGCCTTACAGTAAAATCATACCTATTTTACTAAGTATTAGTTCCTGTAGCCTTCCTCCTTTGGTATTTCCTTTAGCCTTCTTTACTCAGTCCTTGTCGTATTAAGTTTCCTTGGTTTTGTTTGAAAGAGGAAAGTCAAAGTATTTTAGTCTAGTTTTATCTTTACTGTAAAAAGAAGTGAAGATGGCAGACCTCTCACATGACATTCTTGATTCTGCTACACTCAGAACTGCTATAGGGCATTTGTTTGAACTTGCACTATAACTGCTTCTTCTTCAAGAGGTTAAAATTAACCCATCCATAAGCATGCTGTTGCCAGCAAATATGATACATAAGATGTTAGGTATTCAGGTATTGAAGCAACCCCAAATAGACTAATTTACTTTTTTTCACTTGCAGTAAGCTCTACAATAATGGTTTTACAAGCATCCAAAGCCATGCATTTAATGGGACAAATCTAGATGCTATGTAAGTACCAGATCATTCTCTTCTATCAGAAAAAAAAAAAAATAATCTGTGCTTGTTATGGGCTGTCAAATACATAGCTTATTCTAATTATTTTTAAGGAGCAAAGAGAGGATACTAATTTCAGCCATATTGATTGAAAAAACAGGGGCACCTAATGTCTTTTGCAGTGTGCTTTCATTTGCTATGTATATTTATAGCTCAGAAATAAAACCATGGCAAGCAATTCCAATGTGAATTTTGTTCTGGTTTGAAGCTACCAAAAAAAAAAAAAAAAAAAAAAAAAGTATTATTTTGATCAGTGACACTTCTAAGACAATTTGGAATATGATCATGCTGTTTTACTTATGAGACAGTTTATTTTAGTAAGTGTAGCACTGATAGTGGTAGTAGCCCTTACAAAGAAATTGCTTGTCTACAAAAAAAGGGCACTGGACATGAAAATTACGCATCTTAAAAGCATGAAGCAACCATTTCAGCTTTCTCTTAACTTTCTTACTGTAGTTTCTGGAAAACTAATGCTTAGTGAGTGAATGTCCATTTTATACCATACCCAAAATCATCTGCCTCAATCATTAACATGGAACAAACATTCATTCCAGAACCTCTATTCAGTTTGGCAGAGATTACTCTGGTTCTACACAGGCTTGACTGAAGAGTCTAGTTGGCAGTCTTTCGAGTAAAGAGATTGCTTCCTCTTGGGCTTTAAAAATAACCAGAGGCATGTGGTAGATTTGATTATTTCCAGTACTTTAAGTTTGTCTTGAGTTCTATGAGACCATCCATCACATGGTCTCAATGTTTCCAAACATCTCTTTTTTCCTTAAAATCTAGCTAGACTTCTTAAATTTTGAAAAGGTTTGAGTTAAACTAGAGATATGGCATAGGTCTTATTTTACTCATACTAGTTCGGCTACTTTGAACTTCCATATGAGAAAGGAATGATGACATACTGCTTGTACTAGTGCCCACAGAAATCAAAAGATATAAAATATGTCAAAATAAATCCAGTGCCTTGACTGAATCCCTCTAAGCTATATATGCAGTACTTGAAACCTTCCTAAACCTTAGCCAATACATGATCTATGCTGCCTCTTCCATTTCTTATCCTGATGAAACACAAGTTGGAGATGACAGCAGGAATTTTTCTTTTTGCACCTCTGATAGTTTGCAAGTGGTATTGTTTCTGACCTCTTTGGAATTGTCCTTATTACTACAGCAATTAAAGTGAAAATGTAGTTTTAGAAGAGTTGGAGTCCTAAACATCTGCTATATTGGACTGGATAAAAGTAAAGAAGTGGAAAACACGTACTAAGTTCTGCAAATACTGCTTGCTTACTTTCAGAAAAAGTTTGTAATTAGTATTCTTTAAGGGTGTTAGTGTTCTTTAACACCTTGAGGGCAGAGGACCTTGCAGAGAGAGCTGGATATACTAGAGAACTGGGCAATCACCAACAGTATGAAATTTAACAAGACCAGGTGCCAGATTCTGCATCTGGGATGAGGTAATCCTGGTTATACAGAGAAACTGGGGGATGAAAGGCTGAAGAGTAGATGTGTGGAGAGAGATCTGGGTGTTTGGATTGGTGACAAGTTAAGTATGAATCAACAGTGTGTCCAGGCAGCCAAGCACATCTGGGGTGCATACAGCACAGCTGGCAGGTACAGGGATGTGATTGCTACACCCTGCACATCTGGCCCCATGTTGAGTTCTGTGTGTTGTTCTGGATGCCTCAATATCAGAAGAACATCAGACTATTAGAGTGTGTCAGAGGAGGGCAGCCAAGATGGTGAAAGGCCTTAAGGGCAAGACTTAGAAGGAGCAGCTGAGGTTACTTGGTTTGTTCAGACTGGAGAAGAAAAGGATGTGGGGTGACCTCATGGCAGTCTACAACTTCCTCCAGGGGAATGGCAGAGGGGCAGGTGCTGGTGATCTGCCACAGGACAGGAGGAAATGGAATGAAGCTGCATCAAGGGGAGTTCAGATTGGACATTATGAAAAGGTTCTTCACTTAGAGCGTGGTTGGTCACTTGAACAGACTCCCCTGAGAAATGGTCATGGCACCAAGCCTGTCAGAGTTCAAGAAGCATCTGGACTCTGCTCTTAGTTGTGTGGTTTACTTGTAGGTATTGCTGCAAGGAGCAATGAGTTGAACTTGATGATCCTTATCAGTCCCTTCCAGCCTGAGATACTGTATAATTCCAAGCAAATCTTTCCAGAGCCTAGCTACGCTGCACTGGTTAATCTAATTAAAACAAACAAAACACAAAGCCAACAAAAAAATGTAACAAAGCTAAAGCCAGGATTACTCTAAGAGCTTGATCTATAAGCAATAAAACTGGTTTCTTATACTAAACAGTTTTCTCCTAATTAAATAATACGACGTTTACTTGCAGCAAAGCACTACTCCAGATTACAAGGCAAGCTAGGGAACCGAACATCACTTGTAAAGCTTTTATCTCTTTGATAAACTATATTGAAATTTATAAACTAATTTTCTGAAGTAGTATAACTAACATATGCCAAAATAAGGTACCGTTTTGCTAAGTGCAAGCTCAGAGATTTGTTTTTTCTCGCAGTAGTATTAAGTTAATGGAAAAGGCAATTATATATTTCTGTATTCTGAGATTTCTAATTTGAACTCCTGTTTATTTACCACTGTACAGAGAAGGACCTGATTCCTCCAAGTGAAAGATCAGTCCCTCTGGATCTGATCCAAGGCCCTTTGGACCTTATGAAACTAGGAGCAAAAAGAAACTAAGATTAAAAAAAAAAGTGAGAGAAAGATTTTAATCATAGAATTATAGAATGGTTTGGGTTGGAAGGGACATGAAAGATCATCTATTTCCAACCCTCCTGCCATGGGCAGGGTCACCTTCCACTAGACCAGGTTGCTCCAATCCCCATGCAACCTGAAGGGGTTTTGAATGATGACCTCAAGGAAGAAAAAAAAATAAAGGAAAAAAATCAAAACCAAGAATTAATTTTTGACAAATCATTTTCAAAGTCTCCGTGTTCCATCCATAAGCAAGAAGACATTTGGGGAGCCTTGAAGGTTACCTTCTACCACACAATATGCCTCTCTGCCACCTTTTGCATTATTAAAAGGCAGAGGTAATTCAAGGAGGTCAAGACAATCAATGCAGATACAGGTGTGGAACCATGCATAAATAGTTTCTGTTATCATGCTAAGTAATGGCACTACCTAATAAATCTTCTCATTCAACGAGGATCTGTGTTTTATAGCAAACCACAGTATAGCTGTAGATGATTTATAAAGGCAGGGAAGTAAAGAACCAGGAACGAAGTGTCAAAGGACACTTTTGGTAAACAGCATTCATCTGAAACTTGAATCTCTCGTTCTAACACATCATTAAGGTCCATGAACTGCATCACTCCTGCAGAGTTTGCAAAGTGGTGCTTCTGCCACTATGTTTATTTCTGTAAGTAAATTGGTGAGGAAATAAGATTTTTTAAAAAAACATTTCCAGTGAATGGCAAAATACATTTGTGATGAGCTTTTACAGAGCTGCCTAAATTACTGAAATGGAAAGTGTGCAATCTCAAAATCTAATTGCAAAAATAAATTCCAAAAGAATGTATTTACTTTGGTATACACTCTCAGGGAACACCTATAATGCTTGGCTTAGCTCAGAGTCAAGATAAACAATGTAGTAGAAACATAGGATAAATCCTTAGTACTGCTTATTTACCAGTCTCTTGGTAAGTAAGAGATAAACAGGCATCTATTTTGCTTGCTCTCCTTTTCTCTAACCTTTATTTCATTCATAATCCAATGGGATGCATAGATAGATTAACGTTACACATCAACAGCCTGTTTAATACTGTAGTGGTGATACTTAAATATGTGGCCAACATATTATTTTCTCTCTTTGTTTGCTAAGCACTGCTGCCTTATTTTAAAATCAGAAGCTGAAAGAAATCAAGCAATAATATCAAATAATACATAATTCTGTAAGCCAGTGAGGTATTCCAGCTAGGAAGTTTGGTAATTTTATTTGTTTTTTAACTAAGTGTTCCTTTGGAAGAAACTTGCAAAACCTCTTATTCCATCACTCCCTGGGCTGATAAAACTGGTTGTCAGGCTGCAGTCACACCTTAGCAGTGAAATAATCCATCTAAAAAAAAAAAACCAAACAAGAAAGTATCTCCAGCTACAATATGGGGGGTGGGGTAAATGACCTTGGACTATGGAATGAAAAAAGAAAGGTATGTGGAACTATATATTATATATTAGTTAGCTGAAGTAGCTGGTCAGCATTTTTCATTCAGATCCTTTGCTCTCGGAAGAAAATACACTTGTGTAAAAATAAAATATTTTGTAGCAATATCTTCAGAGTTTTCAGCATTTTTCATTTTTTCATCTCAGCCAAAGATTTGGAGTACTGTGAATATCCAGGATTTGGGGGTTTTTTTTTTGATATCTCATGCTTTCCCTGTTTACTCTGTACCTCCAAAGTGGTGTCCCTGAAGAGGTCCCAGATACACTCAAAATTTTGACTTTACTACTTCTGTTTACTTTTAAGGAAGTTTTTACATATATCTGTACTTCCCCTTGTCAGAGGCTATAGCTGTGGTGTGCTCTGGCTTCTTTTGTCACACAGACTTACTGAATATCAATACCTGGTGGCTGTTCTTATAAAACTGAATTTAGTCTGTAACATTTTGAATCAGTGTGTGTGCCACTCAAGTTGAAATCAAAAGTTGATTTTCCTCACATGGACTCTTTAACCTGTTGGTTTTTTAAGCATGCATTGGTAATGTCTGAATACTCAGTATCTCTCTCATTCCCCGAGATGACATTATCCTGTTTTACTTAGCAATTGAAAGGCCCTTATACTGTTTCATGTCCTCAGAAGATGCTGCTCAGAATACTGCAGTCGTGTTGTTTTCTGGTGGGGCTGAGATTTAATGCAACATTTTTCCTGCTTAACCCTGATCACCCTGGATCTTGAGTCAATATAAGCTCTGTATTAATTGCTGGCAAAGTTAGTTTACTGATCTGATTTGATAAAAGAAGAAAAAAACACACAAAAAAACCCCCAAAAAACAAACAAACAAAAAAAACCAAAAACAAACAAAAAAGAAAACAAAAACCCAACCACTTTCTTTTACTGGTACCACTGTGAAACCATCATGGTATCCTATTCCAGATTCCAGATTCAGAATTTAGTCCTCCAGATTTCCTGCACACTTTGCATTCTGGTATTCATGTAGGTCTAATTGCTTTCTGCCAGATTTCCAAAATTATTCTTATTCTAGTGTTCCCAGTGAAGACAGATATTCCACTTCATCTAAGATGATTCTAAGATTTTCAGCATTTGTTTCGGCATGTAGTAATCACTGTTGTGATTTTCTTTTCTGCAATGTATTTAAAAGACATTTAACTATCAGTAAAAATAGGAGTAAAGGTACTCCTAGAAGGAGCTATACTGGCTATGTTAACTTTCTCTGTCAACTTAATATTTACCAAAGTCTTAATCTTTCCATTTAAAAGAGATACCTATCAATATCAAAGGGCTTAAACAGCAGAAACCAATTAGCAACAGAGAATTGTACATTCTGATGGGCCTGACTCATCTATCTGAAAACTGGCAGCTAACACTGCAGCCCCTCCTTGCTCACATATGGTTGTGAACTTCCCAAAAGTCTCTAGCTGGCTGTTTATATTTCTAAATTTGAAGATTTTTATCATGTATGTGAACTATTATATTTCAGGATTATTGCTCACTATGGTTTTTAAATATAGGGGGAAAATATTTCAAAATTGGTCAAGCAATTGTCTAGTTGTATACTACTATCTAGTTACTAAACCAGACAGGTTTTATTAGGTCAGGCAGGTTTTTGTGTCCTTCAAAACTACAACCTCGATGACATAATCTTGGATTAATTCTTAGCTCTTGCTCGGGATTTAATTTTTGTATTAGATTTGCAGACAAAAATCATGAGGAAATTTGCAAAAGCTCACAACAAAAGGGACTAGGTTGTAACTTACAGAATATAAAAATTAGTTCTTAGAAAACGCAATTATCAGGTGATGCTAGAATGCCATATATTTCTGAAGAATGAAAGCTTATTTCAAACAACAGTACCTGATGAGATGAAGTAAGCTGTTTTCCTCTGTAACAAACAAGGCTTTAGGCATGGATGACGTCTACTGAATAACATGCCAGAAGTGTTACTCTGGCTTGGTTCCCTAAGGCTTTGTGTTGTGTAACCCAGACAAAATGTATTTACTTTTCATTTCTCACTGTGGTGATCAATATAAGCTTATATCCAGTAAATGTTATGGATAATTTTCCAATGACTTCAACCAGACAGAATTAGACTCTTTACTTGATTTTTTCCACAGCAAGAAACAATTACTGTGACTTCATTATTTTTACAGGTAAACCTCAGTTCTGCTATCTGACTTCAAAAGACTCTTCTAGTATGAAGAAAAAAGAGTGTCTTTCTGCACTTTTCTGAGACAATTCAATTATTTCCACAGACACCATCTTAAATGGTGCTTTTGTTACATGCAGAATTTACAGTTAGGAAAAGTTTGACCCTTGCATATTTGCCACTATCAAAATGGGCACAGCTCACACCAACTTCATGAACACCATCTGAAACCTGTTGTGACAACCTTTCCATTCTATTTTTTGCCTTCCTAGTGATATCACAAGCTAGCATTAAAATATTTATAACATTTACAGTACCCAACATTCCCCTCTTCTTGAGGTATTACTGCCTGCATCAGTAGCATCAAATTCTTTCTTCTTTTGTTACATTTAATTTCTTTAGCAGGTCTACTCTGAGCATCTTCAAATTTCAGTGTCAACTGCACCCTGAAATTTTATGAAATTTCTCTTTTCAAGATAGCTATGTTGAAATTCTGAGCAATGTCACCCAGCTTCACTTGGACAGCATTGTTAGTTTTCTCCTCTTTCTCACTTTTGCTGCTGATCTGATCATTGAAAATGTTCTATCTATCTTTTATCTATCGTGTGAAACATGACCATAAGGCAGTCTGTCTGCAATCCATGCAAAGTTTCTATCCTTTATTTGGACAGAGGACCACATTGTCTCCTCTTGAGAAATGCTTTACAGTCATCATCTGCAATCATTGTTTTCTTCATTCTTGCATTGCAAGGCCTCCACCAGCCCTGAGCCCTTATTGGTGAAATGTCAAGCAATCCTGATGACTGTAGTTGTTGGGCCTGAGTCACCCCCTGTTGCAATACTTATCTCACTGTGAGCGAGACTCTCTTCCTGCTTCTGTTGGACTTGAACAACCTATAATATTGCAATCTACCTATAATTGAACTACCTATAATATTGCAATCTGTGAACCCTGTTTTCTCTCCTGGCCTGCAGCCTCATGCTTGAATCTGTGGTTTGCAACAGGGGCCAGCAGATTTTACCTTTTCCATTATACAGAAAATTGATAAAGTTTATGAATGGGATAGTCACAGATGCTACAAGTCTCTCCTGCCTAGACAATGTTCCTTCAGGGTCTTAATAGCCCTGGTCATTTTTCTGTTATTTCATCAAAGAGAACATATATTCCCTCTGACAGCTTCCTTGGCAATGTTATGTGTTCTCCTCCTCAAATCATCTTGCATTATATTTCTGCCCCAAAATGCAGTTCCGCACCTTCACCTCCCACTTTGGTGCCTTGGTTCAACCTTCTCTCAGAGGTCCTTTCTCATCATTGTACAGAAACAAAATGCTTGGACTGTTTTGTCTCCTTTTTTATGTAGTCCCTCGCAGCCAAGTGAGCTGGATGCTCCTCCATCCTCTTCCAGGGACTACTGTATTTCGTAAATTATTCTTAATTCCATCACAAAATTATGATTTTCATAGAAATTAAGTTGAAAAGCATGACTAAGTTTGGTGCCTGCAAGCTGTTTCTCCTGTAAACATTGTGAGAGAACTTGATTGAAGTATGTAAGAACAACATCTAGGGTTTAACTGCTGGCTTAGAGAAAGAATTATCACACTAGTATCCATGTGTATATAAATAAACACACACCCATATATATACACATACACATATATGTATATTTTGCAACCTAATCTTCAGTCTCTTCATTGCTTAGCTAATTCTGCATATTCCTGTCCATGTGTTTAGGAAATCTAGCTGCTTATAACTGCACTTCTCCTGGTTCAGCAGGAGGAACCAACTCACAGAAATTAAGGTGCCTGATGCATTATGCGAGATACCTTTTATCTGGACAATTGTTCCAATATCACATTTTTAATCTAACTCTGTGTCAAACATACCCAACTATTACACACAAACTGGCACTGTATGCATAAAAACAACACTTGCTCTTATAATGAACTTCATTCCTAACTGTTGATCTTTATATGGGAGTCCCCACTTGGCTAGGGAGATTTTAAAGCATTTAAAACTTACAATCAGACTCAAAACAAGGAGGGAATGTTTGTTCAGTATGTGTTCCTGTAAGTATCACCTCATTCTGATGAGGTGAAAACAATCTATTTCACCTCATCCTCACAGATAAATCACCTGAAGATAAGAGTGTGTATGTATGTGTCTTTATATGTACAACAGAGAGAAAAAAATAATTTGGAGCAAAGATAATTTATTTGCTTATTTATTATTTGTTGAGGAATTCTACTTATTTTCAAGTTGCAAACCTGTATTCATTTCATGGGTACCCAGAAGATGAAGTAACTGATGGTAACATCAGTGAGTATGTTGCTGGAATAGAATTGTACTTATGCATACTGCTTTTATAACTCTGTGTAGGTAACTAAACTGATGGTCATCTTCTCTAACCTCCAGATAACTATTTCTAAATCAGTGTCTTGTGGTTTTTTCTGCAGCTATCTGCACAAGAACAAATATCTGGAAGCTATCAATGATGATGCATTTATGGGAGTGCACAGTGGACCAACTCTACTGTGAGTAGGAGAAAATAAAGTAGAGAAAGCTTTAAAAATAAATACTATTTTAGGTTGCACTTTCTTTCCCACTGTTATTATCAGCAGAACAACAGGAATGGGACAAACTAAACCAACTGAACTTTAGACAAACAAAAGTCTACTAGCACACATGTAGAGGAAATTGAAATAGAGATGAAAAAAAACATTTTTGATAGAATAAAGTTATTACTGGTCCTGTCCTCTTCCTCATGTAATTTGGCTTCCAGTCTGATTTTAGAGTCCTCCAAAGAACTCTTAACTGAAATTAGGAATCTCAATACAGAATAGAAAAAAAGAAGTTTAAGAACTTTAAAAACAATTGTATTCCCTGGTTCAAGCAGTCTAGCATGTAATGTAGTTCATAGGACTGATAACGGGGGGTTGGGGGAAAGAAGAGAGGGGAGGAAATGAAGAGCTGAAAGTGGGATTCCCTCCTTCACTGCAAAGCAGATGGTGCTGGCAGTGTTCAGTCTGTGAAAGAATCAGTTTTACTTTCTGCTCTCCAGGAAACCAGCATATTTATATCAGAATAACTGTGTACTGTTCACATAAGGAATCCTAGTACCTAACTATAATAACAAAAGGCTGCAGAAAACATTATTTTTCTGCCAGATTCTTTCCAGATCTATAAAATCAGGCTAGCTACCAGGGACATTGCAATCTATAGTAGAAATTGTATTGGTCATAACCACTTCATGCTAAGTAGAGTTGTCCCACTGCTGTGTAAAGCTGCCACAGACCTTTGATAGCAAGGTCATCATCAGATCTCTGGTTCTCTCTGTCCCCTACATCTCAGATGCACTGCAAGGGCTGTGTGTGAATGGTAGCCTGTCTTCTGCTTCAGTCATCTAAAATACTTTGTGTTGTGTGGTGAGGTGGAAGATCTGGCTGAGGGCCCATCTTTCAGGGCCACATCATCCCTCCACATCACTCTCTAACACAAGGTCCACTGGAGTTATTAGCAGGGCCCTTGGGAACAGAGTCCAAGATCAGCTCTGGGCAGGATCAGGTTTTCCTTTCACTGGCTTGAGGGGAGAGGGAAGCACAGCCCATTCCCAGAGTCACACTTCTGATGCAGGTACCTTGAGTAATTGGACATTGGAGGGGCAAGAATCAGTCATTTCAACACCAAATCATGACAAACTACTCCTGGCACACTGAGGTGACACTTTGTTTGTTTCCTAACGTCATCCTCACATTCCCAGTGGCACCTGATATATCACCACCTACCCTGTTTTGGATCAGCTCAGAAAAAGGGGGTGGGGAAGCACCAACGCAGTTATCTTCAGAAGGACATGCAGGACAGCTCTCCCCCCTTTCACTCAGTGCTTCCATTCCCCTACCCTCTACAAAAAGCTGCTGGGGGACAACTGAAGTCAGGAGGGGTAAGGTTATGTCATAACCTTCTCACCTAGAATCTGGCACCTCTGGCTGCCAGTTGGTGGGCCAGAACTTCTCTCTAGAGGGTCTGCAAAGGAATGAAACAAGTCCAGGCTCTTCATTTGAAGTTGCAAAGTCCTTGGGATACAGGTGTGTGTAAAGAGAATAGGTAAAAGCAGTAACACGCTGCATTGTGTCCCTCAGGATGCTGTCCTGGAACATGCCTTTTCTTTTCACTGAATCACCCAAGGGTTAAGCCTCACTTGTGCCATGAGTGGCCACATCCTGAGACATATTTCCATTATGATACTACTTTGCCACAATAAATGCAGCCTCAAGGAAGGTGCACTCTCCTGTTATGTTTGGGGTCTCAGATGTCTCAGATTTTCCCTCTGAGGCTAAGTATGACGGGCTGAAAAGCTCTTTCCTGGGGATGGTAGAAGACAGAACACTCAGTATCTTAAGTCTAAGGGAGGTGAGAGTTTGCAGGAGCCCTGAACTTAACTCTTTGAGTTATTGTACGTATTTAAATCCAAGATTATTTCACTCTCAGATTATTTAACACTGGGATGACTTGATTCTCTTGTCCTAAGCTGAAGACCTTAGGAGGGTGCTGTGATTTATCCCTGGCCTGCAGGTCATTTCCACACAGCCACTTGCTCACCATCACCCAGTGATGACATGACACAGTTTGGTAACCCTGTGGTCAGTTGGGGTCAGCTCCTTGTACAACTCCTTCCAACTCCTTGTACACCCCCAGCCTACTCACTGTCAGGGCCTTGTCTCTAGGTAACAACAGTAATGAAAGCTCCTCTCTGTTATATAAACTGTTTTCAACACAATGCCAAAACACAGCCCCATCCTAACTATTATGAAGAAAATTAACTCCATGCCAGCCAAAACCAGTACCGAACGGTGAAACACATTATTGCTTTTTAATTCAATTTTACTATCAGCTTCAGAGACTTCTGTTACCCATGAATAGCCAGGAATTATTTTGCATGTATGACATAGGAAATGTTTGTTATAAAGAAAGTATCTTCCAGCAATAATTTAGAGCAGAATCTTTCCACCTGAACAGATCTCTTAATTGACTTTCAGGAACTGGAACAATTGTAAGAGCAAAAGAGTTTCTGAAACTCCCATATATGCACTGCCTTAAGAAGTCAAAATGAATGAAAACTGAGTGGAACTCTACTATTAATTGTTGTGTCATATCAAAGGCCATTACCACCTCCCACAAGAGACAGAAATGTGCTCATAATTGGTGCATTATTACACCACACCCACTGTACCATCAAGACTAGTACTTAGTTAATTGTAGAGAGATTAGATTGCATAATAGACTGAGAAGTGTGACCCATACAGCCCTTGGCTTATTTTAATAAATATTTTGTTAAGTTATTTTTGGTTCAGACACCTACCTATTATTAGCTGCCATGGGAATTTGTCTAGAGCACAAGTTCAACAGAGTACAAAAAAATACAATTAAGGTCATTATTTAATTTAAAACACAGTCCAAACTAAAAACGTTACTAACTGTCACACAAGATAGATGTAATTACCTTTAGAAAGTAGAAGTGTTCTTTAAAACATCATTTCCCAATCTAGGAATGGGTTCTGTTCCTGACAGTGGCACACAGATATCTTCAGGCGATAGGAGCACTCTGTATTTTGCTAATCAAACAGTGCAAATTCATAGAATTAAATACTCTTTCAGTAGGTAGAAATTAATATCTGCAGGGTAAGCCAATTTATTATGTATACTTATACTTTTTTAAGCTATTGTAATATTGCAGTATTCAGAAATCTGTATATGTTTAGGTAAATATTCCCAACTGTACTATGATGCATTCAATCGCATTTTCTTCATCTGTCTTTTAAATTCTCATTATTACTTAATTGCATGCTTCCAGCTGTGAAAAAGATTATTGAAAAAATAATTTGTTATATCTGTCCCTTATATCTATTTCTGAACTTCCGACTTGATGAAAACAACATGAAGTAGGCATAAAAACAATATCCCAGAAGAAAAAATAAAATCTGAGTAGCTAAATATCTGTCTAACACTTACATCATATACAGTCTGCTCAGAAAACCTCTCTTAAAACATAAGCATGTTTGATTCCTACATTCATCTGAAGATTTTGGGTGTCTCTGCAACATTCAGTGTAATATTTAAATCTCAGGTAAGGTACGCAACAGCTTAGAAATGTCACACATGATTTATTAAAAAGTATATGAGGAAAAAACCAAACCTGCTAGTGAGGCACAATGTTAAACCTGGCTGAGTGCACGTTGGTTGCTGTTTTCTGCTCCTGACTCCAGAGGTCTGTGCTACTGCAGGCAAACCACTCCTAGTACGTGGGTGAGCTCCTTACCACAGCTACTTAAACGCTAGGCTGGTCTGGAGCTAGGCTTAAGGTGAAATTTTCTAGCACTTCACGAGAAGGTAATATACATACAAGGTCTCCCACAAGGTGTGTGGCTGCCTGGTTTCCATACCAGCCCCATCACAGCCGTTTCTCAGGCTTTGTGGAAGTCCCAGGAGACTTAGAGCAGATCCTAACCACAACACTGACAGGGCTTTGTAGGGCAGGACTTATTTTCATAAAAGCCCTCGCCATGCTGATTTGTCCCAGGTGTATCAGATTAAGTTGATGGCTCATTTATTGTCTTCCTGGAGGGGGCTAAATTGCAGGTTACACACCTCTTTTGCATACACAGCCTCAAAAGCCCTTGATATCTGATTCTCTCAGATATCCTAACTCATTTTTAGGATTTCCAGAAATCCTAACTCATGGTACAAACGGGATCAGGTTTCTCCACATGCTTGTGCTGGAATATTTTCAAAGAACACCCGAGAATTTGTGAGGTGCCATTTCCTGTCCAAAAAATCTTAGCACTTCCCATGACACAGCACTTAACCATATTCCCTTCCTGCAGGCATCTGGCACCACCATGAGGACTTGGTGGAGACCCATGGGGGTTTCTGAAAGGCCAGCCTTGTCTTGGTAAGATCTAGTCCAAGATCTAGTTTGCCAAGATGTTTTGCTTCAGAAGGAGAGCTCTATAAAATGAGGAAATAAGTGAAAAGCAAAAAGGAGCAGGCCACTAAGTCAATTAAGGAACTAGGACCTCTGTCATAGCAGGATAAGCTAAGAGGACTGGAAATTATTAATCCAGAGAAAATTTAAGGGAATGTCATCAGAGTGTACAAACATTTGAAACTGGGGTCAGGGAACTGGGAAGACAGAGCCAGGGTTTCCTCAGAGGTGTCCAGTGATAGGGCAAGAGGCAACAGGTACAAAATGAAATCCAGGAAAGTCCATTTCAACACAAGAAAAAACTTACTTACTGTGGAGGTGGTTGAATGCTGGAACACATTGCCAGGAGAGGCTGTGGAGTCTACAGTCCTGGGGATACTGAGCAGTCAACAGGACACAGCTCTAAGCAACCTGCTCCAGGTGACCCTGCTTTGAAAGGAGAGGTGAAATGGGATGATTGGGTTGCTCAGCTGTTCTGTGCTTCTTTAAAAGGTAAAATGTTATCAGCTGGCATCCAGGCTCTTAGAAGAGACAATTCAGGGGCCTGGTGGAAACCTATGCTAGCTATGAAAAAGGACTCCAAACAAAAAAGAACTTTATGTGGTTGATATTAATTAGCTGTGACATTTTCAAATATCTGTGATATCAAAGAAGCCATTAGAAACAAAAAGAACCACTTCTTCAGAAAGGGGAAGCAATCTAACTCAATTTAAATACAAACACAAGCATATCAAAAGAAAGGAAAAAAAGCAGAGCAAAACCAAGTGTTTTAGAAGCAAATTGTTCAAAGCACAAAGTTAACAGTAATTTTCTTTTAGGTGCAAGAAATCAGCCATTGGGTGGAGTTTTAGAGGCATAGAACAGTACTCTTGGGAAACAAAGTTGAATTATTTTTAATTTTTACTATTAGGGTCACAATGAAAGTGCTCAAACAATTTTCCTACACTATAACTTTTTTACAGGTTTAATTCTTTATAAAGTATAAATCTGAGAAAACATCTTGATTCCAAATGTCAGTAGAACATGTTTTAGGACAAGGCAAAAAATGAGTGGCAAGTACCAGCAGGACCAGATGACACTCACCTGGCAGTTCTGAAGAAAATCCACCTTCCTCATGAACTGTGCAATGTATCTGATGAGGTGGACTCAGATCCAGAGAAAAAGAAAGCAGCAAACATAATACTAAGTTTTCTGAGATAGAAGATTTCAATTCCAATTTTTAAAGACCATTGTTTTAATAATTACAGCTGAAATATCACTAGGTTAAAGTTAATCTAAAGAGGTCTAAAGGAAAATAGCTCTTCTAGTGGAAGATGTGATTTCTTGAAAGAATTTTTAAAACTTTGGTTTAATATATGGACTTGTTTCTGGTTGGCTTTAGAAGTATAATTTTTAAAGTCCTGACGTTTCTAAAGATGAGCTTTAAAACACAAAGAGGATCACAGGAGAAATTCACATCCTACTTGAATTTTAATTGTATCAGAACCCAGCAAAGTTATAGGAAATCCCCACCTCTTCTGGATCTGATTTTTTCTGTGTAATTCTATGAAACTCCTAAATTACTGTGAGAATATGAAAAAAATTCTGATCCAGTCACTGGATATTCTGATGTTGGTCTTTTCCTTCCTATACCTAGGGACATCTCCAGAACAGCCATTGCTAACCTGCCAGCCAAAGGACTGGAAAGCCTTAAGGAACTAATGGCAAAAAATACATGGACTTTAAAGAAATTACCAACTGTAAAGATATTTCTTCAGCTAATGCGAGCTGACCTATCATATCCAAGTCACTGCTGTGCTTTCAAGAGTTGGAAAAAAAACAGAGGGTGAGTTTCACAAATTTACATTCCATTTTAAAGTATTTAAGTGAAGACAGTGGCTCATAATTAATAGATAATTACATCTGTTGGCACTTCTGTAATTATTTTTCCTGGATATAGAGGACATTCTTGGAAACAGAGGTTAAAACTTAAAACTCACAGAAGAAATACTTTTTATATAACAATTTGCAGAACCTTTGCTCCTCCTTTATTGAGACTGGAATTAATAAGGCAGAAAAAATAAGAATAATGTTCAATAACAGAATGTGCTGTGGCAAGAATTGAAAAAAACTTTTGAAGGTGTTACAGCATCATGTCTTATGTGTTTTCTTACTGAAAAGATCAGAATAAATGATTCTTCATAATTATGCAGATAGATTATTTCAACTTCCATTTTGGCAGTATTTCCAGCCTTCCATCATAACAGGTGCCAATAGCTTTTGGAAAGAAAAAAAATACATTTAGGTGTCAAAATAGTAAAAAGTACGAATGATTTTTGACTACAAATACAAATGTATCACACAATGAGGGACAGGATATCCAACCACTACAGTAGTTAGCTGTAAATCATCTACAGGGAATACATGGAAATGAAATTAAAATGCTGAAAGTTCTGGAAGAAATTGATTTATGAACAAAGAAAAGGAAAGTAATACTGTGTGTACTATCAAATAAGTTATAAACACTAGAAAAAAAGTCTTGTAACATATTAAGAGTGTAGATCCCAAGAAGGAAAAGGGATTATGGGTTCTGAACAAGCCGGATTACTACTGGGAACAGCTGACAACAACAGAAAGAGGAAAAATATAGTTTACAAACAAGTCCAGAAATGCCCAATCTTATTGTTCACTAAATGTTCTATCAACAGAAATATATCCAATCATACTTTTGATAGCTACATTTTCATTCACAGTGATTTGGTTTTGAAGTGTTTTCTTTTTCTACTCGCTGTACTCCAGTCAGGCTGTATATGCCAGTGGTGATTTCCCCCTCTACTCTTTCAGAATCCTGGAGTATCTGATATGTAACCAGAGTGACAGTCACAGCTTTCGTAAGAGAAGATCAGTCAAAGATCTCAGAGGTACATTTTACAAAGATTATGAAGAAGAATACACAGACCACACCTACAGTGAGTATGACAAAAACACCAAGTTCACAGATTTTCACAAACAGTCCCATTATTATATTTTTTTGGAAGAGCATGGAGAAGGCAATCTTGGGTTTGGCCAAGAGCTCAAGAATCCTCAAATAGAAGATGTCGGGACCTTTGACAGTCATTATGACTATCCTTCCTGTGGGGACAATGAAGATGTAATATGCACTCCAGAGCCTGATGAGTTTAATCCCTGTGAGGATATAATGGGATATCAATTTCTGAGGATTGTGGTGTGGTTTGTGAACCTGCTGGCCATCCTAGGTAACACTTTTGTTCTTTTGATCCTTCTCACCAGCCATTATAAACTGACCGTACCACGCTTTCTGATGTGTAACTTGGCCTTTGCTGATTTTTGCATGGGCCTATACCTCCTCCTGATCGCTTCGGTGGATCTCTACACTAGGTCAGAGTACTATAACCACGCTATAGAGTGGCAGACTGGGCCTGGCTGCAACACAGCTGGCTTTTTCACAGTCTTTGCTAGTGAGCTTTCTGTATACACCCTGACAGTGATCACTCTGGAGCGCTGGAATGCCATCACTTTTGCCATGCGTCCGGATCGCAAGATTCGCCTCCGGCACGCCCTGGTTATCATGCTGGGGGGGTGGCTCTTGTGCTTTCTTCTTGCCCTTTTGCCACTGGTTGGTGTCAGCAGCTATGGCAAGGTCAGCATCTGCCTGCCTATGGACACTGAAACACCGGTGGCAGAAGCCTATGTTGTCTTCATTTTAATATGCAACATCATTGCTTTTGTCATCATTTGTGCCTGCTACATAAAAATCTACGTAACCGTACGAAACCCTCAGTACAAGTCCGGGGACAAAGACACCAAAATTGCCAAGAGGATGGCTGTGTTGATTTTCACTGACTTTCTGTGCATGGCTCCCATCTCTTTCCATGCTTTATCTGCCATTATGAACAAACCCTTGATAACTGTCACCAATTCCAAGATTTTACTGGTACTCTTCTACCCACTCAATTCTTGTGCCAACCCCTTTCTTTATGCTATATTCACCAAAGCTTTCCGAAGAGATGTGTTTATCCTGCTAAGCAAGTTTGGTATATGTGAGCATCGGGCTCAAGTCTACAGAGGTCAGACAGTTTCAGCCAAAAACAGCAGCAGCTCTTATGGGCAGAGGATCAGCCGAGGGACAGGTCAGATTCTTACAACCATTCAAGACCCAGCCAATGACTACCTTTCTGCCATGACAATGCCAAACCAAATTGTAGTGGAAGAATACAAGCTAACTGAGGTATAGCAACTCAAAGTAACACAGCCACAATTTGGCCAAAAGGCAGTAGTGCAATACAGTGAATCAAGTGAGAAGATAACACTCTCCATATCCTTTTCCCCTACCATATCCTTTGTGATGTCTGAAAGTACCTTCAGAGTGGTCTTCTTTTAGATAAGCCACTCATTTGAATGTCTTGTTTCACACTCTTACCAATGCACATCAAAAGACACTGTTCTGATGATAATGCTGGAAGTAGATGTGAACACTTTATTTAAATAAGAAAAAAAAAACCAGCAAATATGAGATACACTCTCATCTAAAAAATGTAAGGAAGCAGGAGACCAAGCATAAATCTTGGGAGGACTTGTATGACTGAAAAGGAGCAATGTTTTATATAAAATGAGACTAGAAAGAAAAATTAAAGGTTGAAATTCTCAAAAAAAAAGTTCAATTGTTTTTCTAATATTAAATTTCTAAAACTTCCTCCAAGTCCTAAAATGGAACAGATTCCTTCTTCTTCTGCCATCCTGACCTAAAAAGAAGCTAGCCTTTAGTTTACAGGTTTTGGTTTAGTTGAATGATGTGGGGAAAGGAGCCTCTTCAGGCTCTTCTACTGCCTTTATAGCAGTAGAAGGCAAACATCATTCATTCTGTTGCTGCTCCTAAGAAAATAGGTAAGAAACATCAGGACATTTGCTGCAAAAAAAAATTCTTTACTATTTGAATTTACCTTAGTAGTCCTTACCTGGTTTGAATTTATTTGGAGTCCACCCAGTCAGTTTAATGATGTTTGTGTAATTTTGATGGCTGAAAGTTTGTACTAAATCTTCTCCCATGTAATCTGAGCATGTTTATTACTTTGAACACCCTGTAACTTACTGCTTTCTCACCACTGCTGCTATCCTTACTTACCCTTCTCTTACAGGGCTAGAATGATTTTCCTTTTAGCACTTGCTATCTTGAGATGCCTCAAATCTACACTTAGAGAAAGGGAGTGGATGATGCCTTCAGGTTACTTCATGCCCTTCAGTTACTGACCTGAAGGCTAACAGCCAGCTCCTCCAATATATTTTAAGAACATCTCTCTATTTTTTTACTGAGCTCTTTTATCTGACCCCTGTAATGTCTGCAGTACAAGAATGTAAGCCACACAGTCAGCTTCTGGTTGTCCATAGCCTGCCTGTAGCTTAGACACACACTCTCCACATTGTGCTTACGGAAATCCAAGCTCGGACACGGAACAACCCACAATCTTTTGCTCAAGTGAAGCACTACAGCACTCTTCTACCTTACCTGTTGGCTGGATGAAACCAAGATCATGCTTGTGCTCAGTTCAGCCACAGACTGAACTGCAAATGAAGCAAAGGAACTGGGTCTGGCTCTCTGCTTCAGGGCTCAAGGTGGGAGCTGGTCTGCAGCAGCTCACTTGTTAACACTCGTTTGGCCTGAGTGCCTGGTTTTGAGTACATAATGCTATACAACTGGAAATTTCATTATTGCAAATGCCACGTACACACTCAATTTACTTCTGTGATCCTCATAAGTGAAGGCTGCTTCAGTGAGCAGAAACAAGGGTGTGGATTCACCAACTCTGTCAGATGGCCTCAAAAAATAAAATTATTTTGGCATCGTTAACACCATTTAAAATCTACAACATTGCATCATAGATTAATTTACTTGCCTATTTTGGGGAAGGGCATTCTACCAAAACTACTGTAAACAGTGATCAGTGTAAACACTGATCTGAGAGTGTCATATAAAATAGGTTATGCTGAGATGCAGCCCTCTACTGTGGGTCCTTTTACCATCCTAATATTAGAAAAATCATGGTGGTGATGGTTGACGAGAAGCTCAGTGTGAACTCGCAATGTGCACTTGCAGCCCAGAAATCCAACTGTATCCTGGGTGGAATGAAAGGAAGTGTGGCCAGCAGGTCAAGGGAGGTGATTCTTCCCCTCTGCTCTGGTGAGAGCCCATCTGGAGTACCGTGTCCAGCCCTGGAGCCCACGGTACAAGGACATGGAGCAGTTGAATCAAGTGCAGAGTAAGGCCACAACTATGATCAGAGGGCTGGAGAACCTCTCCTGGGAAAACAGGCTGAAAGAGTTCAGGCTGTTTATCCTGGAGAAGAGAAGGTTCCAAGACAACCTTATACTGATCTTCCAGTACCTGAAGGAAGCTATAGGAAAGCTAATGAGGGACTTTTTACAAGGACATGTAGTGAGAGGACAAAAGGTAATGGCTTTAAATTGGAATAAGGGAGATTTAGTTTAGACATTAGGAAGAAATTCTTTACCGTGAGGGTGCTGAAGCACTGGAACAGGTTGCCCAGGGAAGCTGGGGATGCTCCCTCCCTGGAAGTCTTCAAGGCCAGGTTGGATGGGGCTTTAGGCAACCTGGTCTAGGGGAAATTCTGTGTCTGCCCATGGCATGGGGGTCAGAACTCAATGTTCTTTAAGATCCCTTCCAACCCAAACTATTCTATGATTCTACAAATAAAGTTTTCTGAGGGTTTTTTTAATGTCAATCAGACAATCAAGTTCTAATGCATGAACTGTACATTTATGCTACAGACTTCATAGATACTAGTGTAGCAGTGGAAACAAAAATGCAAGCTTGAATTATGTTCTTTCTCAGAGAGAGAAGACTAAATCAACATTTATTTTAGAAGTGGTTTTGAAAATAACACTGATCACTTATTTCAAAACCTCATTTTACCTTTAACCAAGAATATTTATTCTATGGAAACTAGTAGTACGTTGTAAAGATGTGGTATGTTGCACTGACTGTAGCATGCTTTTGAATTAGTACAGCTGTTTGCTTTACTAATAGATGATGGATATATTTACATACTATTGAAGTTTTTAATCTCCCATTGTTGCCTGTATTTTTTGTCTATTGAAAGAATTCTGTGACATTGCTTTTATGAACCAAGTTTGGTGTTTCTGGTTTGTCTTGCATGTTCCTTCTCATGTTTAACTTGGTAAAAAATATTTTTAAAGCTGTTGGAAAGATAGACTTTAAAGGCAATGGACTTTAAATAAATTATTTGTCAGACTTTTTCTTGTAACTGTTTGTGTCCTATAGATATTCTTGTGCATTTCTGCTCTGATCAATCCCTTCAGCCATTTTTTGTCTGCATATACCCTTATCTAATACTTGCTTGCTATTTGAAATCTGTCTCAGATGTATGATTTCTGGCATTTGGTACATATTTTCTCTACAATACATTAGAAGCAATGCATTGGAATAAAATGTTTTGCTTGAAACTGTACGAAGCTCAGCAAGTTTTTTCTGAAGGTTTTAAAGTACTTTTTCCATGGAAAAAATTAGTACTATTTCTCTTGCACTCAAAGTCTTCTTGGCCTACAGCCAAAAAAGTTGACCACATGACACACTGTTTAAAGAGGTTTTGGGTTTTTCCCCATCACTAGGTGGAAAAAAGATATCCTAATTGCCATTTCAGACAGTGCAGCAAGCAGCAAGGATGGAAAGGAACAGGAGCAATACTGCTGAGCTCTGGGGTTCCTGAACCATCATTAATTACACCCAAGATAGTAAGAAGAATCACCTGACAGCCATGAGTTCCTCTTCAAAAGACTGAATCTGATCTTTCCTCCTTTCTAAGGCTTTTGTGCATGTGACAGCCATAGTGACTAAGGATTGGATACTTCAGCAGAAAACACTTGCATAGGAAGAAGTTTGTGTGATGGAGAGACCCCACTGCAGGCACTGTCAGAGTAAGATACAAATCTGTCCATGTGCAATCTTATAGAAGATTCCTGCCTCCCATTAGTTCTCCCCTTAAAGCCAATGTCCCTTGTCCTGTATTTACCAAAATTTATACTGCCAAATTTTATGTTCAGTAATTCTCACAGGTGAGAGGAAAAAAGTTACTATCTTTGCTACATGGATCCTTGCATTCTGTGAGGGACAACTCCCACTGCCAAAAACTGTCAAAATGCTCAAATATCAGTTAATTCCTGACATGCCCTGCCTGTTTCAGAAATCCCAGCTGACTTCAATATCTGTGCACCTTGATACTACCTGTAATTGTGCTTCCCTCCTACATGAAGCAGGATGGTGCAAGGAAAGCTTTTCCTCAGTTGTAGATGCTGACTGGCACCAGGTAGGCCAATTAAGCTCACAGGCAAGAAGAAAATGCAACAGGCCAACAAGGGACAAGGAATAAGTATTTCTTTCTAGGAGGCCTCTGCTGTTCAGTATGTGCATAAGGGACCTTGGAAAAAGAGTGAACAGCTTGCCATAATATTCAAAGCAGTAAGAACAGATGGCTATGAAGAACTGCAGGAATTTAGAATTAAGACTGAATACCTGTCAGGAGGAATTCAGTGTAAAGGGATACACACATAAAAAAACCAAAAAACAAACAAAAAACCCAAAAAAACCCCCAAAACAAAAAACAAAACAAAACAAATTGACATCTTAAATGATGTACTCTGAGCTGACAGCCTCAATACAGGAACAAGACCTTATGGGTACAGTAGATCAGTCAATGAAAATCCCAGTTCACACTTCGTAGAGATCAGAGAAGCAAACTGAAGTATATTATTAGGAAGGGAGCAGAAAATAAACCAGTAATTATTTTATCACTGTATTTTATCACTGTAAATCTTCACCTTGAGTAATGTAGCTCTTCTATCTGCAATTGAAAAACAATATAACAGAAATAAAAAGTTTCAGAGCAGGGTAGCGAGGAGAATGAAAGGCTTGGGATTACAGCTAAGGAATCACAGTAAAACAGGTCACCTCAGAGTAGAAGGGAGATGGCAAAGCTCAGTAAAATCATGAGTAAGTTGGAATAGCTGGGTTTCTGAACTTCTTGCCAAACGCTGCTGTGTGTAATAAAGTTTACATGGGTTTACAGAGAGACTGAAAACTCATGGAACAGAAACATGTGGAAAGGTACAGGAAATACAAAAGCTGCCTCAGGATGCTTCTGAGCTGTGAATACACAGCAGATGGGAGGGAGGGAGTACTTGGAGAGTGTACCATACATGCTTGCCTATTCTTTTATGCTTCACTTGCCACACACCATTAGCAGCCATCACAGTCAGAGTCTGGCACAGATGGACTTATCTTCTATTCCATGGCAGCTCCCTTCCTTGTGTTCAAGCAGTTCCTCAATTCAGACTGCTTGGCAGTTGAAGACAGCTTCAACTGCATCTTCCTTCAGCAGGCCCAACCACAGAGCCCATGACTGGCTAGCCCTGACCTCTGCTAGTCTCCTCTCCCTCCACCTATAGAGACGTGGTTTTTTTAATTGAGTACTCATCTGTTCTACATGACATCATCTGCAACAGGTCAGCTATAGTCAGAGAAAAGTTCACCCTGCTATGTTATCCTGGAATCTGGAAAAGTAAGAAAAGGTAAATTTAAAATCACTACTTTCATAGCATTTTTGTTTATAAAAATAAATTAAATCTACTTTTGTTTCCTTTCTCACTGGATAGTTTAAATATTAATGCTTATAGCAGAGTCTTTGCAAAATCTGTACCAAAAAAAAAACCAAACCCCACTTTAAAAAGTGAAGTTCGATTTGAGCAGACCTCCCGCTTATGTGCTATAATGAACCAAACTCTCCCTTTCTGAGTTGTTTGGCAGGATGATGAGTAATGGCAGCTTAATCTGTACTGTTTTTCTAACAGATGCCAGGCATCCTCACTTTGAACCACTAGCTAATGAAATGGTATTTGGGTTGCAACAAAAATTGGACAGGATGAAACACAAAATTAGTTGGAGCTCTTTCTGTTATAAGCTCCTCTTCCTTGGTAGGGATTTTGAAAATATATGACATTATACTGCATTTCAACGTAGGCTTTGTGAGTTAAGGCACAAGGGGTTGTGAGGGCCATCATCATGCCTAGAGCAGAAGATGCTTAAGATGCCTTTGAGATTCACACGAGACAATTCTAACTGCACCATCAACATTGAATTCACACTGGTTCAATAATACGTCTGCATAAAACTGAAATACTTTGATGTCAATACACAGAGTGTTTCATCAAAAGAACACATCGGTTCAAACTTCCTATTCCCACCCAAATCCTTCTCCCCCACGCACATACATTGGTATGAACTGCCGTGGTACCTCGAATTATAAGATTTTTAAATTAGACAGGCTACTAGCCCTGTGGAAATATGTAATTTTTATAAGTGCCTGTCCTTATTTTCCACACTGAAAATACTGGGCAACTATTCCAAAAAAATTGTAGCACAAGAGTTCAGCCTCACTGGGGCCATCCTGAGCTTCTAAGAGCTTAAATTCTGCAGGATTAATATCTATCTTACCCTACTTTATGGGTGGGAGCTTCCTATGCTGCCCTGTTTACGTGCAATGGCAAGCCTTGTATGTGTGGTTATCTGAAGTCATATCCTTACCTCTGTGCAGCTCAGTTGAAGCCCATGAAGCTTTGTTAGAGGAGGAAGAGGATGCTCAGCTTGCTTCTCAGCTCTTCGCTATGCAGCTGTAGTGAGGACTCTCCTCCAGGTTCTTCATATTTTGTCTCTCTTTTACAGAATGAAATCTGCTGTGAACATTAACTTGCTTCACACTATGTAGCTAAGCACTCACTAGTTACTACAAAGTGACTGGATTCTTGGAGTGTTAGTTGTGTGATACTTTTTTTAAGACCTGCTTTGCTGCCAAGGGATCTTCCCTGTTATGAACACAGAGACTGCTAACATGCCAGACTGCCAAACCCATGCTGGCTGTCTTGCAGCTGAACAGTTTCAGCTGAACCACGGGCAGCTTTTCATTGAAAAGTGAAGAAAAATGACAGCACTGCCTATCTTTTGTGAGAGCAAAGCTGCAACAAATCAAATCCAAGCAGTAACATGGATTTTAACAAAAAACTTCTCACTGCAAATTCTGAGGCACTGTCTGAATGTCTGTCTTCTCCACAGCTTGCTGCTGACTGGCATAAACACAACAGCACTGAAATACCAAGCAGCATGAAGGTTATTTCTACGCTGTGTGTAGAATGCTGGTTTCAGTTTGAACTGCAGTGAAAGAATTCCCTAAATCATATGTGGATTACCACTGCTGCCTAGAGGGAGCTGTGGAAACAACAGGTAATTCTCTTTTAGATAGCTACAGCAATTAAACCATCAATGATACATCAGTATAAAACAGCAGGAAGTAGCCAAGGATCAGGTTAGGAAAGCCAGATAGAATTGAATCTGGCCAGGGACACCAGTGGTAACAAGAAAAGCTTCTGCAGATACATGGCGTTAAAAGGAAAACTAGGGAAAATGTGGGCCCTCTCCAGAAGGAAAGACTTGGAGACTTGGTCAAGAGAGATATGGAGAAGGATGAGGTTCTCAATGACTTTTTTGCCTCAGTCTCCACCAGCAAGGGCTCTGGCCACACCTCCCATGCTGCAAAGGCCAAGGGAGGGACTGGGAATAAGGAAGATCCACCCACTTGTCCTGGTTTAGTTTAGTTTCCAACCCATAAGTCTCTCTTCCTTATTCTCTCTCTTTTCTTTATCAGTGAGGAGAGAGAGATTAATATATAAATCTGTTATTCGGTTTAAATCTGTTATTCGGCTGGGCCAGTGTTAAACCATGACACCACTGTAGAAGAGCAGGTTTGAGATGATCTGAAGAACCTGAAAGTGAGTGCCTAAGGCCACGGAACCTCATGAGATCTACCTGCAGATCCTGAGGGGACTGGTGGATGAAGATGCAAAGACACTTTGCATCATATTTGAAAAGTGGCAGCGTAGTGAAGTTCACAACTGGAAAAGGGGAAACTAGATAATCTTTAAGGCCCCTTCCAACACAAACCATTCTATGATTCTATGAAGTATGTTTTGATAAAAGGCACCTAGGAAGGGTGGCTGACAAAGTCCAGGAGAAAAAAAAAAGACAGCACTTACTTTTAGTCTCCTTTGACAACTAAGTAGGTTTGCACTCTATATTTGATTTTCTATAAATGTCTACCTTCTTTTATCCTTATCTTCTGTGAGCTGTTTCCTCCTCCCAGATTCTCTTTACAACTCCTTTCTCTACGATGGAAGAAAGCCCATGCTCTGTTTGATGAAGTACTTTATATTTTCCACGTATTATGTGAAGTTATTTAAGCTAAATGGCAATACATATATAGCAGAAATTAAAAACCTGTTTTAAGGCAAAGATTTAGGATGGAATATGAAAGCCAAAATATATTCTGAATAAACATTAACAGCAAATTTATCTGCTAAAATTAAGAACTGCTCTACTTACACTCCCAAGTGTATATTCAAGCGGTATGTGCAGAAGCAATGTAAACATATTTCTTCTTTAGCTAACCAATTTTTAACATCAGTATAATCACCACACTTAGCAAGCTATTTGTCAACTCTCTACACATACAGGGAATTTTACTAGATGATGCTTTAATCTTTTAAGATTAAAACTACTTATTAAAATCAGAGTAAAGCCACAAAAATTAGTATGTCAGAAATACTACTCCCAGCACTAATACTTTGTTACAAGCTCAAACGAGGTAAGCTCAGGAGGAAAGAGCTTCCACGGTGCAACAAATTGAATTTGCTGAAAAACAGGCAACACGAGACAACAAAAACTACAAGCAGAATTTCCACAGGGTGAATTTGCTGATATATCCTTTATAGAAACAGTGTAGTCCCCAGAAAATTATGTTTCTCAGATGGTAGTTGCTGAATCAGGACTGCCCACCTAGAGTCAGCCAGTTCCTCCTCAGAGGAAAAAGGGCTTCTGTACAAAATCCTTCAACACTGGTAGAGCAGGACACACAAGGAGACCTGTCTGTGGGGACCTTGCAGCACAGAATTCCTAGAAATGGGAATAAGCCTTTCGAAGCCAGGTGGTTTTAGAAAAGACCCCCTCCTTATTTTCCAAACTATTGTTTCCACCACCAGCTAGGAAGGGTTTTTCTTTACCTTGGTATTAAATCCTGTCAGCTCTGGCACTGGTAAAGCAACATCCCAATTCTCTTGTGATTTGAGCCTGTCTTCTGTTCCAGACACCCACAGGGATTGTTTGCAGTGCAATTCTGCTTCATTTAGCACCTCTAGCAAAGGAAAAACATTTCTACCTTGACTGATTTATGCCTCCACATATAACTGATTTTGTATCACGTTTTCTTTTTTAAATTTAATCATAATCTTTGTTTTGGAATTGTTATTGAAATATCCCAATTGAACACTTGCTGTTTTCAATTTCACTACCTCTTTGCTTACAAAACTGAACTAAAAATAAAACCTACAAAGTGTAACCAATTACACCCAGCTATCTATTTTTAAAAATGCTTTTCACTTAAAAGCTGACCAATATCCAGAAAGGGTGTTGTGACCTATGGACATGAATGGGCAATTTAGTAACATCTGTATCAAAGCACTATATTCAATTATTTGTTCTCTCTCCATATTACCTCATTATTTCAGATAACTCTTTGAGGTCAAGCCAGGACATGCAGATTTATGCTATGTAAAAACATGTAATTGCAAAGGCATTTCACACAAAAATAATTGAGAGTGTCTTCAAACTGAAGAGGAAAATTGCTACTAATTTCTCAATCATTCTGCTTTCCCCCCTCTTTTCACGGTCCTTTTACAAAAAGTCTAGCCAGAACAACAGGTTATTTTTCCAATCTGAGTTTTGTTTTTTGGTTTTTTACACAGTATGCCAACTTGGACAGTAATAATCTTTTTTGGTAAGACATCATACTTTCTGATATTTATCCAGAATCAAGTCCAAATCCTTTCCAAGATTATAAGTAAAGCAAATTTTATGGGAAAAGCAGTACTGTTTTGTTGGGGTTTTTTTGTTTTATAGATTTGTCCAAGTGTCAAGGGCTGAGGTAAGAAAAGTACTAGGGAAAACACCCAGAAAAATCCTCAAAACCACCTCTTATGATTATGGCTTTGCTATGCCCTTAATGCTACTATACCTAGAAGATCACTTCAAAATGACCACATTACACAATGTAACTCCCTCCCACACAGGCAGTATAGCCTACAGCTTACATTATTCCTGATTGTATTTAGAATTTCAAGTTCAAAATTTGGGTTTAAAATATAGCACAAGTCATGTCTCAAGATACTGTTGTTAGGCAAGAAGATTTCACCTCCTTAAACTGGACTGCAGTTGTGTTAAATCAGTTTCACTGGGGAAGGTGACACCTCATCATCAGCCAGCTCTCTGTACTTTACTTCTTGATACTTTCATTTCCATTTACAGGACTAACATCCAGATGGCACACCAAGTTATTCAACCAATTTTATCTCAAGACCTATGTCTTAAGTAACCATAGGAAGAGAATTCTTTAATAAATATGTCTGGCCTCAAGATTAAAATATGGGTTTTTTTATAACACTATGGTGCTGTTAAATGACAAACTCAAAAAGTAATTGACAATGAAGTTAATTGTGTGAGGAAAATAAATTCGGAAACTTTGGTGTTATGTAATAGTCATTAAGCCTCATATATGGAACAAATGCACATGCAAAATAGTAAATGAAGTGGCAAACATTTTTAAATAACATCTTTAATTAAAGTTTTTGCAAAGGCAAAATATTAAACTTAAAATAGGTCTTAGTACATCAAAATACTAAGTTCTCTAATCGTATTCCAAGCATGGCCTTTGAAACATAATATCCTGTATATCACAGAGGAGCAACCTTGATCTGCAATTGTACAGAATGAATTTTACAAACATAATAAATATATTTACCCCCTTACACATAACAGTATATGTACAACAGCAGTTGACAATAGTAGGTCAGAACAGCAAAAAAGGATATTCCCCCACTCCATAATCTATTGGTACCCTATGCACTCTGGAACATATCTCATTGGATGACTGTACACACAGCTAACCCAAGACAGCTCTTCCTGTTAAATAAAAGTTCCTTTTGTTCCACAATGTCTAATCCACCAAATAATAGAAGACACACTGCTTGAACTGCCTGAAAAAAGTCGACAACAGGGAAACCAATGGACTGGGTTTTACACATTTCCCAAACAATCACAGTAATGGGAAAACGAGACTTTAAATGCCAGACACCAATACATAACAATGAGCAAGTCTCTTCATCTTGAATAGTCACTAATCTCCAAGTCTGTAAAGAACTCTAATTTCAGTTGTGGGTGCTTAGGTGGGGTGGAGTGCTGCACAGTAAACCCCACGATGCTGAGGAAGGCAGCCCAGTACCAGTCCAGTGTGCAGTATCCTAAAACCTCTGCTCACTTCCTGGACATCTGACTGCGTTCTATTAAGGAAGCTTTTCCTTTGGGGGAAATGAGAGGCAGGGGATTCATTGTTTTCAAAGGAGCTTTTGCAAATTGAAGAGATTGAATAAAAATGAACTTTAGTTAATGAGGTCTCTAAGTCCTTCGCTGGAATTAAGAAATTTTACTCTGGTAGTGTTATGTGGTGACACAATTACTCCTAACTGTCAAACAGTGGAATTACTTTCACAGACTCAATTAAGATTACTTTAACAAACTAACTGTGCAGCAGAAATAGAAAAAAACCATTTATAGTTAAAAAAAAAAAAAAGTCTATTATATGACACAACAAGTTCTTTGCTCTTTTCTAAAAACTGTGCTTCAGAATCACATATCATATTCTTGGAAATAAACTCTGACCACAATTATAACTTTATATTGTGTTTAGGAAACTGAATTATGTTCAAATGCAACTTGTGAGTACAATTCATGAACAAGGAATATGAAGCCTCTAAGAAATCTTGTCACTAACCAGCAACTGAGGGGGAATAAAAACATATTTTATTTAAATAGTCCAATATAAAGTTCCTTAAGTGACTAAATTCTCTATTACCTCCTTGAAAGAAAACATATTTTGTGTTCAACTTAGATGTTTTAAAATGATTGCACACACTAAAATACAACAGAATTAGAGCAAAAAAAGTTGCTTTTCTGATTGAAGCACTGCAGGAAATTCACTCTCTCAGGAATCAAGTAAGAGTATTGTCATACTGGCAAAACAGGTATTCTGCAAACTGAAAAGGCACAAGACTTTTAATTTTGCCCAGTTGCTATACAAGTTTCCATCAGCCATCATGGTTATAATTATGAAGTTACATTTCCCCATTTTTTCCATCATAAAAAGGTGCTCCATTATCTGTGCAAATTTTAACATAAACCCTCTTGAAATCATCAATTGTTTCAGTAATACTGAACTATTTAAATGGGGGGGGGGACAAAAAAAAAATCCAAAACAAAACAACCCACAAAAACCTCAACAACCAAAAACCTACTTCCAGGGGGGAATGGTGAGGGAGGAATCATTTGTGAACTATGAACATGGGAGTCCCTTGCCCTCTGAAAGGAATGGTTTCTTTGGAACCTAATGAAATGGTCTGTTCAGTTACACTGTTAAAACTATGATTAAAAATTCAAGTATAATAATAAAATTAAGCAAACTACATTCTTACAGCAAGCTGCTACAATAAAATGAAATTATAACATGCTTTTTGATTTAAAAAAAGGAACACTTGATGTAGCAATAAGAGCACAGTTTGGTACAATAATGTTTGACTGGCTTTCTGAAAACTTCACAGGTATTCCTATTTGAAGACAAAGCTTATATGAAAAGCATACCATACAATTAGCTTGCAAGAGACTGTGCAAGTTCAGAAAGCTTCTAACATCCTTCAGAACAGGCTAAACTTAAGTTACCTTTAAGGTTCTGCTATCTCTTAAAAATAAATAAAAAGGCTATGCAGTTTCTAATATATGTATATGGGTGAAAAAAAACACTAAGATGAATGAAAACAGTGTTGTAGAAGTAATCTGGGTTCCAGTAGTATAAACAGGAATTTATAACTGAAGGGATATTTTTTCCTTTTATTGGTTGATTGTGCACTGTCATGGGAATTTTTCTGAAGTCCACTACTTAAGACTTACTGGTAACAGATGTGGAAGAAGTAAGGGAAGGAACTGGTTGGTACAGTACTGATTTCATTGAAATTGTACATAGAAGTGTCAACAGTGGTAAAAAATATAAAGTATCTGCTTTGTTCAGAAGAAAGCAAGCGCCAATCAGTTTGAGATACCTTGAAGCCCTAAGCCAAAAATGCACTCTGAATGAAGATTCCATTACTTCAGAATAAATTAGAAGAAACATCAATTAACTCCTCCTGAAACTGCTGCCTGTGGATGGCTTACTAACAGCCACAGGCCTTCTGGACATAGCCTACAGGCAGTTTTAATCTGTACCAATGAGAGCACAGATGTACAAAATCACAGTGAAAAAACCCTCTCTTTACCACGTGTTTTTAGTTTTCCACACACTACTGAGACCATGAGTGCACTTGGAGGCAAGTAAATCAGAGAGAATGAAAATTATAGCAATTGTTATACAAGACTAAAATATATTTGCTACTTCGTAAATAATGTTTTAAAAGTTTCATTCTCAAGCAAAAAAGGTCACATATCATGGTTTGAATGTCTGCTCCTGAAAGTCTTCCCCAATTTAGTTAAAATTATCCTTGCTCTGTCCTTTTGCATCACCCCTCTAAGCACCTAGCGAAACAAAGTTTTTTTGAAATGGAGAGCCAGAACATTCCTTCCTCAACAGTTTCTAAATATAATGCCCATTCCCTCTCCTTGTTCAAAAGTAACTGCACTTCTCAAAGCAGGATTTGCAAGAACAACCTATGCTGTTCACTCCTCAGGAGAGGAAGGGAAGACGGGGGAGCAACCTTGTTGCTTTTCACAAAGGAAAAAAAACAAACCAAAACCACCATGAAACCACATCTCTGGAAAAGACAAGTGAAAATCTGACTGGCTTAGAGCACCCGACTGCTTCATTTTCTGTCACCATGACAGTCTACAGATGCTCTGACAAAATCTGCATCCTCAAAGCTGTGCAGGTCTCTTCCTGGAATTACATGCCACCTGGAAACTTCAGAGAGATTAACTGCTGCAGGTAACTTATGGCTATATTTTTTAGTAAAGCAGATCTTTGATTAACAGAGTTGCAGCCAGGATGTTAGAATTTTTATGTGACTTTCCTATATTAAAAATTTAGTCATTCTTGTGGTCTGTAGAATTACTTGTGGATGTCTGGACTACAAATGTAATAAGCAAGTGAAAGAATGCATCTATTATGCCATTACCTACACATTTGATTCAAAAGTTCTCCAAAGCCTTTAAAAAAAAAAACCAAAAAAAACCCCAACTGTATTATTTGCTCCAGTTCAGTGATGCTGAACCACCACCAAACAGCAAGAATATAATTAACAAGTTAAGCAATCTGACTTCTGGGGGGCAGGGGGAGCTACAGGTGCTTAGTATTTAAAAATACAGCCCTAAATAAAAGGTATTACTTACATGAAATTAAAATAATTTTGAAATATAAATGATCATTTTTCATTTAATAACTGCTAGGAACAACAACCTGTTTATGGGGAACTGAGTTGAACAACAAATAGATATAATAATTAATGAGCATATCAGAATTAAAAATATTTTCCTTATACAAGTTATTTAAAATTTAACACCTTAATTCTTACCCTTCTGTACAAAGCTTGCACGCAGTTTAAGCAACATTCTGACCATCCTCACTACCAAAAGGAAGTGTTCAAAGCAAAGATTGGTACACACAATAAGCATTTTCAGATTAATAACCTATCAAAGGGAAGAGTTCCTTCAATCAGTGGAAGAAGTATTTTAAAATCTTAAATCAAGGGAACAAGGGAGGGGAGGGGGGGGAACAAAGCCTTACATGCTAAATACCAGCTGTAGGTACCTGTAAGTAGAATTGATAATTAAGGTATTCCTAACACACAAAACCAGCTCCCAGACAATGCTATAGCTGTTACAGTCCATGGCTTGCTCATCTGAAGTAGTGTCTTTGTTGCCACGTTTTTCCTTTGTTCCAATACTTTTGTTTCTTATCTCAGATGTGCAGATACACATTTGGTTGGAGTACATGTCCAAGTCTCAACCTTTCCTGCTTTTGATTTTGTTTTCCTTTTATAGGGAGTTTTTTTTTTTGTTGTTTTGTCTTTTAAAACTTCACCATTCTGCATCTCCAATGGCTTTGGAAAATACATAATCTCTTCCATTAAGATTCATGATGCCATCTTTGAGATGAAACTTCCACTTGTTTTTACTTCTATGAATCTAAAAACGGGGAAAAAGTTGAACCATTACTGTACATCAGAAAAAGGTAATAATGCATAACTATAAAGGCAAGACAAATTTAAAGTAAGTATTAGACATTCATGGCTAAATTACTTCAAGTATCTTGAACATCTATTTTTCATTTACGCATGAAAAACAAAAAACAATTATGCATATAGCAGCATTTTCACATTTTGTTTTTTTAAGCCGGGGAGAGCAGTTATCAAAAAAACATGGATGGACAGAGGCATTCCAAAATCCAAAGCTTACTGCACATTTTCAGAGGTGGCTGGAAAGGAAGAAAAGAGATACATCCACTTGTGCATTTCAATTTGATTACATTATCATTGATGACAAGAGGCACAAAACTCCATTTGAAAGCCAGAAATCTCCCTTTCAACCACTGTAGCAGAAGGACTACCAACCTTGAGAGGGTCAAACACTAAGGTTTATTATTTGCACCTCTTGCCTAAAATCCAATCTCTGTGAAAACTATTTGATCATACTAAGTGTAGATTGACAGGGGGCCTAGTCAGTGTTCTAATAGTATTTTGACTCCAAACGTTAGGTTTTGCTTAAAAGGCAAACAGAATATTTAAAGGCTTTTAGTGTGAAAATGTGTACGGTACAAAATGATATAAAGCTGATATAAAGTATATCTACTAGTCTAGAATTTCTCCTCAACTGTGAGTCATTATATACAATTTACATTCTAATTCTCATCATCAAGTGTCAGGTGAGAAAAGCAACATCTCCAATATTTGGGATGATGGCACAGTGCTTCAACTTTAACCTACAGTCTTCCCAGTTAAAATATTGGCCCTTTTAAGGTTTTGGTTAGAAGAAATCTGTGTGCCTCAGCTGTGAAATCAGTCCAACTACTTGGAACAACCCAAGAAAAAATAGGACACAGCAAAAGAAAAAGGAGATATTAATTCCATTCTTGCTACTCAGGGAGTCTGTGACATAATGGATATTTAGGTTACAATGGATATTCCTGTTGACACAGAACAAGACAAATAATAAAGCATCAGTTTTGTTCCTATTCTCTTCACAAAAATATTCCATACAGAAGTAACTGTTCCTTCTTCATGTACACTTCCAAACAAATACTACCTGACTACAGAAAGCACATTGACCAATGTGGTGAAGGAAATCAAAGATAAGGAATACTTATCTTGGAAGACTAACTACAGTTACAAAGCTACTAAAAAACTAGGGCTTGACGGGGAAAAGAACAGAGAAAGTAGAATCCTTGGAGACGGTTCTGTGCATATTACCTTATCATACTGGCACACAACAACATTTTCTGTATCAAACAGTTCTTGTCCTTCCTCATCACTCACATCATCTTCACTGTTAAGAGGCTCCTGAAAGAAACACGCAAAAAGTCATTCTGCTTAGTAAGATGAGAGTTATTACTCACATGAGACTATAGTATTGTCTGTGAACTACAGGACCCAAAATGCACTTGAGGTGAATATTAAGCTTTCCAACAGAGGGCTGACACATATACACTTCTGTCCTGCCCTCCATCCTGACAGGACAATTTTAGTCTGAAATGTCAGTGTTCAGTCCAGATTCTGGTCACTTTTGTCAGCACAATTCTTGCTCCTTCACTGTAAATGTTCTAGGGCTTGCACTCCCTATGTACCATTAAAAACAGAAACTCCATGACTTACTCACATTTGATGTACCACAAACAGAAACTGACCTCAACACATGAACATTTTATGGGAGGGGAAAGAAAGATGCTTTAAGATCATAGATATGTGCAAAATAACTTCTCCAGACCTTCTAGAATGCCTTTTCTTGTTCCTTAAAAATTACTTTCACTTCTTCCTCTTTCCACTAACACTGTGTTGCAACAGAAAGTTGCATAATGTTTAAAAATTACAAACTAAAACCAAAAAGTTCAAAACCTAAAACAACCCCTAAGAAATTAAATTATAAGCTAAATGAGGGAGATGCTAGTAAGAGAAGAAAAAGTGTACTAATTCCTTCCAAAGTTGTGCTACATTTAAGTGACTTCAAAAGTTTTAAGAAACTGGTTCATTCACTAAGAAACTGCTGATAAGCAAAGGTAGCAACAGATCTCTGGCATGCTGATAGTTATGTCTCAGAAAAAAAAAATACACAAGAATGCTAGGATTAAGGCACTATTAAAGAACACTTAAGATAAGCATGATGACCTATACTTAATAAGGCAACTATTAAAACATTCAAAATTACACCAGTGCTGATCAATATCATGGAAAAGTGGTAAGAATTCAACCTGTAAATTCTAAAAGAAAATACTGTTAGACATCTCTGTAGATGTACTACAAAAAAACTGACTTAACTCCTCCATAAAAATTAGAAGTTGATCTGCATGGGTAATGCAGACTGTGAAGTCCTTCATATGTTCCTCATATTGGCATTTTAAATGAAATGATAAAATATTATGAAAGTTTGCAGAGAACAGTGAAAGTGATCTGACAGTTCAAAATGCATTTTAGGGATAGATTTAGGGAGCAGCAAGTTTCCTGTCAGAGACTAACAGTATGTTTAGCTTGTTGGTTATCCCTCTCATCTCTTTAAATTTCTTATTCTTGTGGGGCTTTTTGGTGCAACACCCCAAAACTTAGTTAAGAATCACTGGCTCAAATCTGAAACACAGGAAATTCCAAGTCTAAATTTAGTATATATTTTTAATAATGCAACAAATTATGAATAGTCCCTCCTGCTCCTGCCTCCTGATTTTGTTAAATCAAGGCCAGATCAGTTTCTACAAGATGCTTTATCATCAAATTTGAGTTCTCAGGCCTGTTGTAGTAGGACAGAAAGCAATGGACTAGTCAGTGAGATACAAATCAGATCACACCTCTTGGTGCCCTCAGTGAACTAAATAGAGGCTCTCCTTTTGGTCAGTCTTCCTAACACCTTGCTTTTGTATGCACTCAGTCCCAAGTGGATTTGACTGCTCTAAAAATTACTGGAATATCATTTGAAGCATACAGTTTTCTTTCAATTATTGAAAAAAAAAAAAAAAAGAAACACAAGCTTGCACCAATCTTCTGAAATAATGTTTACCTCTTCAACTTGGCCATCTTCACCCCCATCTTTTTCTTTGTCTTCTTCTTCATCATCATCATAGTCTTCTTCCTCATCTTCTTCCTCTTCAGATGATGTGTCCCCTGCTCCATCAACTTGGAGAACAAGTGGTGCTTGTGGTTGTGCCTGTTGTTGTTGTGGTTGCTGCTGACCAGCTGCAGGAATCTGTGCTTGAGCTGGTGTAGGGGCAGCCACTGTTGTAGGTATGACTTGTGTTTTATTTCCTGTAAACAGGATCTGCTGAGGCTGAATAATCACTCCTGTCTGCTGGGAAAGCCCTCCAGGGATAGGAGCCAAAACCTGATGGAATACCATTGCAAGTACTGAAGCTACCATCGTTACAGGCTAGAACATCACTTACAGAAAATAATTAAAGTATATCAATCTAATTTGCTCTTATTAGAGAAACAGGAGTTACAAATACTTCAGCTACATCAGACACGTAATTTAATCACAGAACAACAGAATTATTTGGGTTGGAAAGGATCTTAATGATACTCTTCTTCCAACCCCCATGCAGAGACAAGGACACCTGCCAAATAATCTTCAATAACATACCCTCTCTTTCACTGCTTAGTGACAATTTTCTGCATTTTACACTGCTAAATCTAAGAAAGCCAAGTGTCCTTCCATTCTAAAATGCTAGCACTATAACCACACGAGTTCCAAGAACAGCAGAGCTTGTAAAATATTATCTTTAAACCTTACCAAGATTTAATGTTAAACTCTCTACAAATTGTTACCCATGGTTAAACTGCAGTACTGTGACACAATGCTAAATTCAATGTACACACAGTCTGGACACGTTTCTGACCTTGCAGATGAACAAAAATCTTAAAACATACTGTAGTCACTATGAAAATAAGCAAAAGGGGTGTGTGTGTGTGTGTTTTAGGCATTAATCTTTTCTGTGTCAGGTGACACAGACTCGTTTTAACTGATAAATACATTCTTAAAGGATGTAGACTACGATTATGCATATAGTTGTCATCAGGGGATGCACAAAAGAAACTTCAAACTGCATCCAGTTAGAATTCGGCAAGAATAAAAGACACCAAAGGCAACATTTCAGAATTGATCCTCTTAAAAAAAAAAAAAAAAACAAAAAAAACACCACACTTCTTAATACAATTTTCTCTTCATAAGTGTATGATTTCTAACTTTGTGTTCTATTTTATTTTTGCTCACAAAAATGCAGGCCTCTAGAGTAACTCTATAACGTTTTTTCAAGTCTAAAAATAGGAATTTCTTTTTTACCTGCTGTATGACAGGTGCCTGTACTCCACCAGGCTGCATTTGTGGTATAACCTGCTGCTGTAGAACAACTGGCTGCTGTGGCTGAATGATATACTGAGCTCCATTTGCAGTTCTAACTACTTGGAGGATCTGGCCTGTAATAAAATAAATATAGAATTAATCAAATGTACAAATTAATTTGTTAAATCATTTTAGTTTAGAATCTTGTTTCCTGGAGTAACACTAAGGACAATTAAAGGAGAGCACGGAAGTTGCACTTTCACCAGTTACCATGCTATAGCAGCTGTGTCAGAAATAAAAAACTAATATGGATGTTTACCTAAATACAGTGGTGAGGTATGCAATACAAAAATGATTTTTTTTTTTTTAAGTCTAGTCCTTTAACATAGCAGATTATTTTATTAATTCTTGCTTATGAAGATACCTCATGTTTCAGAAGATAAATTTTAGAGACAGACAAACAAACACATAATGAAATAGGAATGAAACAGGAATACAAATATTTACACCACCAAAATTCTATCCACTGCTAACACTCTGGTAATTCAAGAGTCCTATATCAGATGATGAACTTTCCTCAGATTCTTTCCCTTTCTGTTACAACATTAAGGAATTTCTGCTACGCATAGTTTTCTTTGCTGTCTTATTGTGCTGTTGCCTTTTTTGAAAAATCTGTCTTTGCACTTACCCACCTCTCCCTGATGGTTTCATCATAAATTCTCATGCTGGTTTCATCTGCTATTTTCTTCATAATAGCTACAACGGAGCAGTTTTGGATTTGTGCTGAAAACAGTGCTGACTGCTAAGCAGCGCTTACACAGAATCAAGACCTTTTCTGCTACTCAGCCCCTGCCCACCAGCAGGGATGCTGGGGAGCACAAGGAGCTGTGCAGGGACACAGCTGGGCCAGTGAACCCCAAGTGACCAGAGGCATCATACAACATATCATATAAAGCCAGGGGGAGAGGAGGGGAACATGTGGAGTGATGGCACTTGTCTCCCCAGGTACCTGCTAGGTGTGATGGAGCCCTGCATTCCTGGAGATGGCTGAACACCTGCCTCCTGATGGGAAGTACTGAATTAGCTCTTTGTTTTGTTTTACTTTCATGTGTGTTTGCTTTACCTATTAAACTGTCTTTAACCCAATCCAAGTGTTTTCTCACTTTTACCTTTCCAGTTTTCTCCCTGATGCCACCAACAGGGAGTGAGCAAATGGCTGCAAGGTACGTAGTTGCCAGCTCAGGTTAAAACCATAACAGTCCTTTCTGGCACTCAGTGGGTTTGAGATAATGTCAAATTTGATTGGAGTGTACTAGATTAAACTTATAGCTCTTACTGCTGTTTAGCTATTAATCAGCAGGATCCTGTATTTCCCCTGGGTCTTGCTTGCCTTACTGTTTATTAGAGTCTAGTGCCCATTACCGTCTACTTTTTGCTTGCACTGCTTGCTGTACTGCTTATCATACTAAGCTCTGCCTGGAAACATTTTGGTAACAGCAAAAGTGATGTGCCTGGGCTGGCCAGGGCATCACTTCTGTTTCTCTGGTGCTGTACCAGACAGGCTGGAACTTCAGTGTGAACTCTGTGGCTGTAGATGAGCCCGTGCCACAGCAAGTATAATACCTCAGAAGGCATTGTGGCCCAAGGATAAGACCCACAATGGAGCAGTACACCTCAAAGTATCTGTGGCTGTGAATAACTCCAGCAGGCACACCTTGAAGCACCAGTGACTGATCATGAGGTCATGCTGGAGCATCTCCAAGAATACATCCATGAATAAGCCCATGACAGAGCAGGTACACCCCTGAAGGGACTGCAGCCATGGGTAAGGCTATGTTGGAGAAGGTTTACTTCTGAAGGGACTGTGGCTGTAAGGTCACACTGGAGCAGATTATTTCTCTGAAGGCATTGTGGTTCATGGAAAAGGCTGTGCTGGAACAGATGCAAAACCACTCTGGATAAGTCTACGCCACAGCAGGTACACTCCTGGAGAGGCAGTGGCTCCACCTGGGGCAGGTACAACCCTAAAGGAATGCAATCCGTGGGTAAGAGCAGGGGCAAGGGGAGGAGTTCACTGCAATGTTGAACCTGATGGTCTGGTCTAAAGAGATCAGGGGTGGAGATTGTAATGGAAATAGCTTTAAACTGTGGAACTTGGGATTTGAGTTGCATGTTATTGGAATTACTAAAGCAGGAGCCACCTCAACCAAAAGAACAGGCCTTAGAAGGAGCAGTGCAAATGCAGCAGTAACAAGACAACAAAGCCAGCTCAGGGCTTTGGTACCCAGTAAATCCACACAACACACCACCTCTTCTGTCCTGAGTTACTACCGTAACAGATGAAGCTCAAAACCATGGACTAAATAACTGAGTGGACATTTCACAGACAGTTAATGATGGTGCTCCACAGGTTAAGAGAATGACAACTGCATATTATAACAAAGGATGGCAAGGGAGTTGATGGTTAATGAGGTGTGGGACCTGAGCATGACATAAATGGTATGGAATAAAAGGTGGAGAATGCACTGGATTTAGCTAGGATAGAGTTACTTTTTTTTTCTCTAGTATCTAGGATGGGTTTATATTTTGGATTTGTGCTGAAAACTGTATTGATAACAGAGGGAAGTTCTAGTTACATATGATGGAGCCCTGGCTTTCTTGGAGATGGTGGAACACTTGCTTGCCAATGGAAAGTACTGAAAGAATTCCTGATTTGCTTTACTTGCATGTGCAGCTTTTGCTTCACCTGTTAAACTGTCTTTACCTCAATGCACAAATTTTCTCACTTTTATCCTTCTGATTCTCTCCCCCATTCCACCAGGGGGTAGGAATGAGTGAGCAGATATAGTGGGGCTTAGTTGCCAGCTGAGAACAAACCACAACTTCTCCCATCTCTTCCCGTAATGCCTGTACTCAATTTTCTTTCATTATCCTATAATTTTATCATTTTATACATTTTCCCACTTCACAAAATACTTCGAAAGATTCACACACCTTTGCAGATGGCCTGCAACACTGAAAAGCAAGAGTTAAGATACATGCCAAAAAGATACATGTATCTTTTGAAATTTTTAATAAGATGTAGATGAGTAAATTAAATTAGATAATCCTAAACTTCATACATATCCCTCAAAGACTGATTTTACCTCCTGTTCTCCCTCCACAGCAGAATGGAAAGCCCTATTTACTGTAATAACTAAATATATCTGAAAGACAGGATTTCCCTATCTCCTCGCTTAAGAAAACAGAATACAAATACTTGTAAACCATGGAAAAACAAACCCCAAAACCCCATAACAACAGTAACAAATGTGAGTGGCAACTTATTCTTTTCTGTGACATACATGTACTTCCTTAAAAAAATGGAAATACTTGAACTATTAGAACTGCTACACATTTAAATTTTATTTCAACTACATTTCCACTAAACATTCAACTGTTCAAAGCAGGGAGGTTACGTCCCAGGTGATTCTATGCTGACTAGACATATTACTGGCATAAAAAGCAATCAGATCTTCCCTTCCTCTCCACACAGAACAGATCAAGAACTGAGCTTATAAAATAATACAAAAGTATATGAAGCATCAGACATGCTGTTCATAGAAGTAACATTTAATTATAAAGGTAGAGCATGACAATATTTAAAAATTATATATCTAAATAAAATTAACATTGCCATCAAAATGAAAAATACCACTGTGTGTGCTTAGTAGGTATGAGAAACCTTAAGCAGCTTCTCATCTGAAATCACCGTTGAATTGATCCTGCTCTTTTACAACCAGTCTAGTATCTGTGCTTAGCTCATGCATCACAAAGCTCAGAAACATGCAAAGGTACGAGACAGTAATGCTTGTCCTCTTGCTTCACACACTGCTCTAAAATGTGGGGAACAGTTGCCCAGAATTTAACCCACACCTCTGTTAGGTCAGAACTGCAAGGTTTGCAAGACTAGCAAAGCAGTAAGCAAGAGAGTCCAGGAGTATACTTGAGTGACTGCACTACCTGGTAAGGGTGGATTCCCAGATTCTGCTTTTTATCAATATATAGCAGGGATTAAACCCCAGAATTTCTCCCTCCCAGGCACCCTCAAAATCATTTATCTCAATGTTAAGACAGTTACCTGAATTTGTAAGTATCTGCTGAACAGGAGTAACACCAGCAGGGAGAGCCAGTGTAGCTGCAGTGGCCGCAGCACTCTGAAATACAAGAAAAGCTTTTTAGCCACAGACATTATGGCCAGTGTTTCATACCACAACATACTGCCTGAAAAGATGTACCCTTTTATTGTTGTTAATGTTTGCACACAAATTTCTGCAGCTATTAAAATGCAGGCATTAATCAACTATTATGCTACATGTAAATTTTTTTTTTTTTGCTTGCTTAACAGGAAGAATATTGAAGCAACAATCAGTAAGTACCACACTTGGTTTATTTGCAAACTCAGCAATTTTTTTTTTCTCTGCTGATCTATTAGCAAAGTACAACATAGCATTGCTCACGTGGCAAGTTAACTTAGACTTTTTTAAGCAGCTAAAGATATGGGCCTACAAATCTGAATAAACGTAAGATACTGAAGCAATGATTGTGTTAATCTGTCTTATTTTCACAAAGAGTAGTAATCAGGCTTGCACTCTTCTTCATTCAGTAAATTATCTGCATTTGAAGTCCCACATAACACAGCACTTTTGAGAGAATATATGCGTACAGCATGCTGACTGTTCACAGAATAATTTTTTCTCAAGACAGCTGGTTAAAAGAGAAAGCCAAAGACTCTCAATGGGTAATGATTTGAACTTAGAAGGAAACAGAATTCCAACACAATTAGGGGAGCTCCAAACAAAAATCTGCAATAAGTTCTTAACTTGCAGAGTGGGAGTAGACTTCTCCAGAGGCCTTTCCATTTCAAGCATCTAACTTCAGCTGCCTATGAAAAAGCTCCACTTTTGCCACTATAAAAGAACCATGGCCTATTACTCTTTGCTACAGAAAGGATTTAAACTATTACTGGGTACAGTGACTACTTTCTGTTGATAAGAAATATGATCTCCCTGTATTGGCTGGCCAGAAAAGTAGTTACAACTGCCAAAATTAGAGATCACCAAGAAAATATGAAGTGCTTGTCTGCATCCTCATGTCCCAAAGGTAGACGAATAAACAAACCATCATTACTCTCTGCCTTCCAAGATATTGAAAGTCTGTCAGATCAATTCTTTAATACCAACTTAAATGTTTCTAACAAAATCACACACCATAATTGCAAATCAATTCTCTGTTTACTGAACAGTAGTCTTCTGGATTATACAATTAATCTACATTTTGACAGCAGCAGAGTTGTAAAAGCATTGCACACTTGTTTTTGCAATATCCATCAATACCCACCAACAAGATCTAACTGAATGTGACAAAAAAATTAACTGTTGGACTTGGGAAGTTACAAACCACATTGAAATGGTTGTAAGACTTAAAAGAAAATGGTAAATGCTTATGTGCTCTCAGCCTCTGCGTAAATCACACTATTTAAATCACAAAGTTTGGGTTCTCTTCTATAATAAGGTCAGCAGGTAATGAAGTAAAGGCTAAGCAAGCTGCTCCATCTTTTTACTAAAACTTTGTCTCGTGCTTTTACTGTAAGAGTAGTGAGAATCTAGTGAACTTTTGTCTTAATGCACCTATTTCACTTGTATTAGCTGTTGTTCTCATTGCTTTGCAATCAATTTTTTAAAAATTAAGACAAGGTGTTAAAAGCAAGGTAAGATAACAAAAAAAAGATCAGTAAATCAAAATAAAGTGACCAGAAAAGATTGATGTGAGTTGTTAAATAATCTCTCATTTGATATAAGCTTAAGTTTCAGAGCAGTTAATTTTTTTTCCCTTGCATCTGACAAACACTATATCCTTGCATCAGTTTACAGCATTGTGTTGGTATATCACAAGCATGTTATGATGTAGATTCATAATCAACAGTACTCCAATTACTAATTTTAAAAAAGTTTTGGTTAAAACACATTTAAAGCAGAGGATCAAAGTAAGTCCTACATGTAATATCAAAACTGAAGTCTAGTCCTGAGTTACTGTTCCTAGATTTTCAGTGCAGCAGCAAAACTCAGAAAGAATGCAGACAATATTTACCAGTGTGTCCTAAATTACTTAAACATCTGATGACTAATAGCAGATTTGTGTTTATTATGTAATCAAAAAAACTTATATAACGATAGTGTAAACTTCTGCTTTTCTTACCATGCCTGATGCATTCATATGTGGGATCAGCTTGGAATCTGGCACAATAACCTGCTGCTGAGGTGCTACAAATAAAAAAAAAAAATTCATGAAAGCTACACAGTCTGTCCAAAATAACATCCAAGACAGAGTAACTTAACATCACCCAAACATCAGCTCAGCTTTGTAACAAAAACAGCTCCTGAGCAGTCTCTGATCTTACAGGTTTTACTCTCAAAACAATGCAGAACTGCAGCGCTAAGACAAATTTGCTGATGCCCAGTATCAGAGTTCTCACTTAAGAATACCAGGGATAACAGTTTCTGGAAAAATTCTGGAAAAGGAAGCCCTACACTACAGCCTTGCACTGAGATCTGAGGCCACACCTCCAACTTTCATGGAACCCAAGGAGGGCATGAAAACCCAAATAAATCTCATGACCCCGTGGCCAAGACCACACGCAGGACAGCAGGAATCACCACACCAATCGTCCTGATCTCTCTCCAAAACTGCACCAGGTCAGGCAAGAAACTACCAGATCATCTTCCCATGGAACAGGGAAGTCAAGTAATAATTAAAACAGCATACCAATGATTAATGTGCTTTGATATCCTATTTTCATTTAGCCTTCACACTGTCATTTGGTCATAACACAAAACATCAGGTAACAAATGGGAGAACAAGGACTTCCCTCAGTGAAGGGAAATTTGTCAGTAGAGCCACAGCTCTTCAGCAAAGGAGCCACTAGAGGTCTTTCTGAGTAGACTTCCCAGCCTCTGCAGACTGTAACATGAGACACCTGATGTGAGGTGATCCTTTGAAACCACGTGTATTTAAGGTGTCTTTAAATCAAAAATAATAATTTTATCCAAATAGTCAAAATTGATTTATGTCCAGCCAAAAATAAAAATTAATATAAGATATTTTAAAAAAAATTCAAAACAAAACACACAGAGGCAAAAAAACCCCAACATGTTTTTGACACACTAGTTCTCTTCTGCTTTGAAGATATAGTGGGTTGGGGTTCAGGGTTTTTTGGGGGAAGAAAAGAGGAGGTATCAGCTCATAGCTATCTTTTTTGCCTATGACAACACCAGTTCTGATCCATGAAATCTGATGACTAGTCTGACTGACTACTACAGATAAATATTTTATGCCAAAATTGTAACAGCACACTGAAAATGCAACTCAAGGATTTCACAGGTGGCAGACTTGCTTACACAGCACATACCCAGTAAAATCCAGTAGTATTTATCTTAGCTTTCAAACAAAGTTGCAATTGGCAAATGTATTTCCCCTCATGATATTAATGGAGAATACACAAGACAATAATTACTGTTATGAATAGATAAGATAATACCTAGAACATCCACACTTACACAGTGTGCCATCTTTTGAGACCACTAAAATAACCAGCCATTACATTTTTCACTTGAAACTTGTTCTAACAGAAAAAAAAATTCTACATAAAGCTAAGACTGCTCTACAAGTATTCTTTACATCCTATGATCCATTTATGCTAAACAGTAAGATTTTTTTTTAATAAACTTGTTCATGACTGCACTGTCAACTGCATATACATATATATGGGCTTGAAATTACAGAGATGCCTAATGCATTGACAAAATCTGAGTGTCATGCAGTCTGAAAACATAAGTTATGTAGTAGAAGGCTAAGAGAAGAATTAAACTTTTTGAAAATCTTCTAAAAAATATGACTAAAACAAATACCAAGATATTTGTCACCAAGGTAGGTCTCTTGACCCATTTAACAGAGTCAGTGAAGAGACAAAGTTTAACATAAAAACACAGTTATCAATCAGATAAACATCCTGCCCCAGATTCGGAATATGCTAGGGATCTAACTTGAGTGTCTTTTCCCAGAGAGATTAGAGAGTAAGTCTGACCTTGCTGAGATGCTGGAATAAGGACTTGTTGTGGTTGAGACTGCTGCTGCACAGTCTGCTGCGGCTGAGGTTGTGTGTGATGGTGGTGGTGATGATGCTGCTGTTGCTGCTGCTGCTGCTGTTGCTGCTGTTGCACCTGCAACAAAAGCTGCTGCTCTTCTGAATGGAAGCCATCTACAGCCTTGGACTGCATGAGCTTGTTCTCCCACAGCTGGTTTGTAAGAGGAAAGTGAAATCTCTATGTATGATTTTTACTCGACATTATTAGTAACAATATAAAGACAATACACCAAAATATAATGAGTTTCTTTTCACTGTTTATCTTGTGCAGTCTACTCAACCAAATAAAGATTGAAGAGATAACCACATAGGTTTTGTTTTACAAAGTGAATTAATTATCTCTTTAGAATTGTCAGTCCAAGCTTAAGCTTTGACATCCTTTCTTGCTTCCAAGTGTGAAAGATTCATAACAATCCTAACAGAAACATGTTTAGAGATAGACTGGTAATTTTGAAATGAAAACTTGAAGGTTAATTCTCTACCTTCTTTCTTTATTACCTCTTTATTCAAAAAAGTAATTCTTTATTACAAATTTCCTCAAGCCATTTCTTCTGGGAACTCCGCAACAAAAGTTCCTTTTAGATGATTGACTCATAACACACTAACACAAATTACCTAAGATAACACCTTTGTGGAAGCATTTACAGTTTCTACCACAGTATCAAATTCAGCTTTTCAAGCCCTTCAGTTCTTGACATCAGCTGACACATCTCTCAAGAAAAGCCACCAATGCAAAAGAATTCTTAAGAACAATTCTTAAGAATTGTCTGACTCTACAAAAATATATATTTTCCCCTTTTTTAAAAAATATGTTTTGGGGACTGGAATAAAACAGTGAATTTGGATGTCTGCTGTTAGTTTATGTCAAGTTTGACATTCCAGATTAGGGTAAGCAAACAAAATTGAGCAGATATCTACACAACGGTGTAATTCGAATTATATAAGGCTACGGATATGCAGATTATTACAATGCTTAGATATCTAAAAATTAGTATTTTTACTTTGTATAACAGTAAGCAGATTGCTGTATTGGTCTATTAAAAAAACCTTGCAACTTATTAACACATTATTAATAAAGTTGCAACTTACTGTTTTGAGTTCCATAAGAACTTGCTCATCAACTCCTTCATCCAGAAAAACTTCTCTGACATCATTGATGACATCTTCAATTACAGACCTGTACAATTTAGGCTTTAAAAAAAAAAATATAAAGTAACTAGCCAGCATTATTTCAAGAAATTTATCACTAACATTTAAATAAGACTCTGTCTCAAACAAAAAAACCGCAAACCAAACAAATCCAAAATACAAGAGAAAACCCTCTGAAAACTCCATTACAAAATACACCAAAATACACCATGTGTTTGAGTGATTATAATGTCCAAATAGATATAAATCAACAATAGCAGTTGAAAAAAGATGAAAAGGAAAGGGACTATTAGAAACGTTTTGTGACGTAACCATGGCACAAGAGTTTTCATGCCATGAGGAGTGCAACACAAAACAGAGAAAAGGAGATTGTTCTCCATTCAGTATATTTGTTTCCAACCAATGTACATACTGAAAATGCAAAACTATTTGTGTGTGTGCAGCATATTAATGTCACAGAACTTTAAAAGTTCAAAAAGATATTGGATAAATACAGAGAAAATGAACTTGCTAGAGCTTGCTAGTTCAACAGGAACTTGGCTCAGAATGGTAGAGCTGAAAAACACATAAGGCTCAGAAACCTCAAAGCATACATTTTCAGGAAACATATTACAAATACATTTTTATGCTATTACATTGAGTTTATGCCTAAATGGTGTCTCCATACCTGGAGATATACACAGACCTGGGCAACCAGCTCTAGGTGGCCCTGCTTGTGCAAGATGACCTCTAGACTTCACTTACAAAATCGACCATTGTGTGAATTGTAAGATGCAGAGAATATAAGCACTCAACCTTATAAATTAAAGCACAAAATTTAATTCTTAGGATTACAGGATAATTGTACTATACACATGCTCTACCTTTTAAACAGTACAAGTTGGACCTCTACACACATGTGAACCTAGATGGTGTTTTGGTTGGGTTTAAGTAACTATACTAACTGCAAGATAGCACTGTAAGTGATAAATTAGGGCTGAACAATATGCAGCCTGTGAACCACACATACTTAAGTAATTAAGGCTATTTCTTTAGTTGGGGGTAGACCATTTTTAGACGGACCTGGAAGTAACTACAGTTTTCTGTAAGCCGACATATTCCTCTACCCTGTGGAGGATTAAGCAGAAAACAATAACCAGAACCAAAAACCTGAAATTGTTATTAAAAGGGGAGAAAAGCACCTATTTGAAAGCCTGGAATAAGAATTAAGCAGTCCAATGGTGCTTAGTGTATTATGTCTTCAGTGTCTGAAAATAACTGTTACTGACCACATATCAATATTTGGGCAGATGTCATGCAATCAGCACCTTACATGTCAATCTGTCACTTTCCCACTTCAAAACATGGTGCTGCAAATCCAATAGCTGAAATGTCACAAGTCATCCTTTCATTACTTGTCTCTCAAAAAAATTTCTGGCCTCAAAAGGGTAAGTTTGCCATCCTTAAAAACTGTGTTTACAACACCTATGTCCAAAACTTCTCCAAAAGGAATGGATCATGCCAGACTACTTCTAGATTTCTTTTCTTTCCAGTCAATACTGCAATAGTCACATGTAAAGGCTTTAAGTACAGCATTAATTGTGCTTACAGAGGTACTTGAAACAGACTTTCAAAGCTAGATTATTCTTAAGGGCTAGTATTTTAAATCTGCATTGTGAGAAACTTCAAAATACCAAGCATCATTAACAGGATTATTTTTCCACTAAGATTTAATTCATAGGAGATGCAAGATGATGTTCTACTTAATAACATTAAGTCCTATTATTTCTACAATTAAACAAATTATATAAAGCTTATACAATTCAACTGGCACAAAATGCTACTTAATCTACTCTGAATATTGTTCCTTATTGTATTAAAAGCATGTTTCTTAATGCCAAAACCACATTCTACAAATAAACATGCTTAACCACAGGAACGAGATACTTTACTTAAAAGTCAAGAGAACTACTTGTATGCCTGAAATTGCAATTAAAATTATTGCAGGAGATGGCATTTTCTCCTTAAATCAGCTATTAGGTCCACTTTGGTAATAAAACAGATTTTACACAAACAGGCCCTAATGATTTCCAACATTAGTTACCTCCTATCTCCACAATCAGGCATTTTGTCAGGCTTATTCACAAAGCCTCCTCAGCCTATAACACCCTGGGAAAAATTTCAGATACAGCAAACTGACCATACAGCCCAACAGTCTGCTTGGGAATATTTCCTTTGATCCTCATGTAGTAATGGAAAAAAAGAATTCAAAGAGCAGGATATGGGTTTCTAGTGTCCAGCATTAGTTTAGCAGCAGAGCAGAAAGGGAGGCTAAAAGTATAGATGATCACTCTGCCATTAACACAGCATCCTCTGCACCACTCTAACAGCCCAAGTGGCTGGGACTCCCAAAAGACAATAGCACCTCAGGGGTTCAGTGAGCCTAGGGCAACACAGGTTCACAAACACAGAAGCAGGTTGTAGGTGCATGTACCCCTCCCTGCATGAGCCTCACAGTGCATTGGGTCTAAAGAGGGTCAGAATTTTTGGACACTGTTCTACTCAGGCTGTATCACAATACCTGATACACCCATGGCTGTAGGAGTAGAAGGTAACAGAGAAGAAAGCATCTGCTCCCTTATAATGAAACAGTGTCACTCAGATTTTAAATACACGTTTATATAATAAGAAAAACTGTCAGGTTGAAAACATTCTCTTGTGTATTCTCCTACTGTACAGAAGTCCAGCCCAAATGGATGCAATTCCTTCCACAGAAGCAATGCCTTCTAGAGCCATCCACAGTGGAATTCTGAAGATTACCACAGAACATGTTTCCTACCTCAACAGAGGGAATCCCAGTAAAATTACAAAACAGCCTTAAGCCCTGCTCTTTAAAAGAAAGCACACTGTATTGTCTTAGGTATACACTAAGTATTTGTTGGCTTTAAGCATTATTTACATTATGCTCAAGCTGTTTTATATGGAACACCTAAGACTCTGGAATTCAATGGCAAAGTTATTTTTACACACTGTTTACTCAAAAAATACACATGGGAAACCAATTACTGAACAAGCCAAAAGATGGGATAGCAGGTGAGTTAATCTTTCCAATAAATTTACACATTCGCTCAGAGAAAGCAATAAGAATATAACGGAAACTTTAAAAGTTGCTATTAAAATAATCATGCTTTCATCTGGTTTCTATTAAATAGCCTCCCTCATAAAGAGTACACTGCTATAAACTTCATGTTCCTTTAAGAGCAAAATACTCAAATCAGTCTTCAATAAACACTATTCCAAACACTTACTACAGATTAAAGACAACAATTAAAATTCCTGTTTTATTAGATACAACCACAAACACATAGAAAAAATCTGAAATCTTGTACTTCACCTTCTGGGAACATAAGGCAACAATTATATTTCACTTTCTCTGTGCATCTTGTAAAGAAAACTGAGTATGGTGAGACTACTACACAAGCAACACACACTCATAAATCTGAAGAGCAACCAGTTGGCTATTTTACGAAACACCACATGCCTTTGGGGGCTTACAACTCCTACATTCCTTCAGTTTCAAGGGTACAAAAACTGCATCTCTTTGTATTATCACAACACTTGGGATTTCAGCACTTTGGTTTTCCAATAACCAATACATTACAGAGAGATACCTAAGGGTGGGCTTTCTGCATTGGACAGCAGTTTGTTCCTGGTTGCTCCTGCACTCATCCCTGAAATGTTGCAGTTACATCCTGTCTGTGCAGTTGCAGGTGGAAGCTAGCTTCCTAACACCTAGAAAAGCACTTTGTAAAGGTAACTAGTTTTAGTCAAAATTACATCAGAGATGTGCATTAATAGAAGTGACACTTAATCCACATTGTAAGCATTAAAGTCTGAACTTTTAAAATGTTTTTGTGTACTTCAATAAACACATTATCTTTGTCACCTACAGAATCTTATACCGCATCTGTTAATGTCTCACAATTGTCCTGAAGAACAGATTTCTATTAATTCAGATTTGATCAGATGCTGACATGCTACCACTCACACACGTTAGGTTTAAAATCAAGCTTCCTAAAGTTATCACCTGGTTGCAGTATTCCATAACATTCCTATTGTCTTTGGTAACCCTCGGATCCCTGCGATTGAACAAGACCTGAATTTAGCAAAGTTGACTGCACACTACTGCAACGTTTTATCTTTTAATTGAAAATTAGCCTATAGCACACCTATTTGAAACAGGCTGTTTTTAAGCCTGGCTTTTGCTATTCCAAATACAGTGTTCAAACACAGACACCTTCCAAGAGAACTTTACCAAAGTTATGCCAGTAGGGAATTCCAGCAGATAGAAATCACATCTTGGTAAATTGTTGAATCCAAGACACTGACAAGTGCTCTGGATATTATTCAGTATATACACGACTGGCACCAACTTGGTCAAAAAGAGAAGTGAAGCCTCCAATACAGAAATAGATCCTTTTCTTGCAATAAAAAAATAAACTCAGAGCTTTATAGGACAACTAACGAATCCGGATTGCACACATTATAAATACATGTTTATCTATTAATATATACATATATGTAGATATGAGTAACTTCCCTGCGTGTAATGGCTGAATTCTTAATTTTTTCTGACACAAAACCTGACAAAATATCAAAGCAATGATGCTACTTTGTGATTGCATGACCCAAACTCACAGGCAGGTCTGTAAAATGTCAGTTTTGCAAAACGATAACGCTTTGCGCTTTCTTTTGTATACGGTTTTGCAGTATAAAGCCCAGTTTCAGTGAAAATTCCAAAACTTTTGCTCCGCCTGCACTGCAATATAGTGTTTGTACAAAAATCATTGAGTAGTGTCTGCAGCCCGTGACTCACAGACAAAACTTCAGTATTAACATTAGAGTGACAGCTGTAGTCAGAGCTTGGCAATGGGCCAGAAATATCACATCTCTCCCTGATCATAGAATCATAGAATTGTCTGGGTTGGAAGGGACCTCAGAGATCATCATGTCCAACCCTTGACCCACTGCTGCAGTTGCTAGACCATGGCACCGAGTGCCACATCCAGTCTCTTTTTAAATATCTCCAGGGACAGAGAATCCACCACTTCACTGGAAAGTCCATTCCAATGTCTGATCACCCTCTCCGTGAAGAAATTCTTTCTAATATTCAACCTAAACTTCCCCTGGCACAACTTAAAACCATGTCCTCTTGTCTTGTTGAAAGTTGCTTGGGAAAAGAGGCCAACCCCCCCCTGGCTCCAGCCTCCTTTCAGGGAGTTGTAGAGAGCGATGAGGTCTCCCCTGAGCCTCCTCTTCTCCAGGCTGAACACCCCCAGCTCCCTCAGCCTCTCCTCACAGGACTTGTGCTGGAGTCCCTTCACCAGCCTGGTTGCCCTCCTTTGGACCTGCTCCAGGACCTCAATCTCCTTCCTGAACTGAGGGGCCCAGAACTGGACACAGGACTCGAGGTGATGTACCGGGTAAAACCGCTTTAAACTCTACTTTACCCACACAACAGGAAAACCACTTCGAATAGCTTACGGGAGCACAGAGATGCGCGTTAGCCGCATGCACGGGAGTAACAGGACAAAAAAAACCCAAAAACCTAAACCAACGAACCAAAACAGAAGGGAAAAAAAAAAAGGAAGAAAAAGGTGACCGGCAAAGCAGAGGGAAAGGATGAAAAGAATCTTTGTGCAATGCGTAGAAGGAAGAGTCCATGGCCACCGGCTCGGAGACCCCCCCCGCCACCGCCGGCAGCAAGCTCCGCCGCGCCCGCAGGCCGCCGGTAACGGGAAGAGAGAGAAAGGCGGTGAAAGCCCGTTCGGGATCTGAGGGACAAGCCGCCGGTCTCCCAGCCTCCGCCGCGGACGCATGCACCTCCCAGCCCGTGCTCCGCGGCTCGCTCCCTATTTAAAGGCTGATGTGGTGTTTAAATGGAGAGGCGGTGACGTGGGGCTGGAAAGCACCTTCCCATCCTAGCAGAGTCTATATTAGAGAGCGGCAATAGCTCTATATAAACAGGGCAGCCACAGGGAGGAGGAACACAAGGAGCAGGGAGGCAGAAAGGCAGGGGGAAGCCATGATGGATCTGAGAGCCACAAACAAGGGGGCCGAGCCCGCCGCCGGGACGCCGGGTTTGTCTCCTCCAGCGCTTCGGGGCGGGGGTCGCGGCCGGGGGCGCGCAAGGGGGAGAGGAGAGGAGAGGAGCGGAGAGGAGAGCGGCGGCCGGGGGGGCTCGGTGGCTGCGCAGGTTGGTGTGACTGACTGCTTGTTGCAAACCTCTGTGAGTACAAGTGCAGCAGCGAGCCACCCGCCAAGGTGCAGAAAGCACGAGAAGGGAAAGGGGGAGGGAAAGGGATTCTTTTTTTTTTTTTTTTTTTTTTTTTTTCTTTTTCAAATAAATACGGCCTCGCTAGCCGGACAGAAGTTGAGGGCTTTCGCCCGGCTTAGCTGATTCAGCCGGACTGGGAGAAGTGCTTTTCAACCATCGTCTCCTTCTTATAAAACAACATAAAATGGCTCCAGCGGAGCCCGGGCGGGCTTCGCCGACACCGCAAAACCGAAACCTGGCTCAGATGCCGCTTCCCCTCGCCCCGGGACGGCGGCGGCAAGGCAGGCGGCAGCGCCCGCGCTCCCCCGCCGCTCGGTCCGGCTCTCGCCCCTTTCCCCGGGCGGCTCCCTCCGGCGGCGGCGCCCCGCGCCCGCCCTGCCCTTCCCCTCCCTGCCGGACCCCCAGCCCGCGAGCGGCGGCGGCACGGCCCCGGCCTCCCCCGCGGGGCTCCGCCGCCCGCCCCGCCGCCCCCGGGCCTCCGCCCCGCCGCCCCCGCCGCCCCGGCTCCCGCCGCCCCCCGGCTCCGCTCTCTCCCCGGCGCCGGGCGCCACAAGTTGGCTCCCCGCCGCGGGGGGGGCTGAGGAGGGAAGGGGGAGGCTGCCCCTCGCGCCCCACCGCCCCTTCCCGCCGGGGGGGAGGGGGCCGGGACCGCTCGAGGCGGGCGGCGGGAGGGAAGGGAGCGGGGGGGAGGGGGGCGGCGGGCCCCGCCGGCCCCCTCCGCCTGCGCTACCCCCGGGGCCCCCCTCGCCCCCCGACCCGGTCCTTACCACGGGGTTTGTGTTAGTCGAGCTCGCCATGTCCCGAGCCCCCCGGGACGCCCCCAACCGCGGGGGGGGGAGTCGCCCCTAAAACAATAAACCTGCCCGGCTGCGTCCCCCCAGAGCCCGCGCGTCCCGCCCCGGCTCACGGGCAGCCCCGCGGCCTGGCCCGGCCTAATTCGCCGGCCCTGGGGCTGCAGCCGCCGCCGCCAGCCGCCCGCTCTGCCCGCTTCGCCCCTTTATATAGCGAGAGCCGAGCAGCTGCGCGAGCGGCCAGGGCGAGAGGGGGACGCGGGCGGGGGGGGGAAGGAGGAGGAGGAGGAGGAGGGGGGGGGGGAAGGGCCGCCAGGCACCGCGAGAGCCGCGCGAGAGCCGCGCCGGGCCGGGCGCCGTCACGTGAGGCGCCCGCCCCGCCGCCATGACACCTACCGAGGCGGAAGTAGCTGCGCGGGGCAGCGAACCCGCCCGCCGCGCGCCCGCCCCGCCGAGGCGGAAGTCCCCGCGTGACGCGGCCCCTCCCCTTCTCCGCGCGTGGCGCCGCCTGGGGGTCCCGCGGGCCCCGGCGGGAGGGGACGGGAGGGAACGGGAGGGAACGGGACCTGGCGGCCGCGGAGCGGTAGCCTCGGAGAGGGAGGCGGCAGGGACCCAACCCGAACCCCCCCCGTGCTGTCAGTCTCGGCCGGCGCCAGGCGGGGGGAGGCGTTCACTCCCCTCGGCTCAGAGCTGGGGAAGCGCTCGCTCCCCGGCGATCATGAGCCGCGGCCACCGCCGCCTGCTGCGGGGCGAGGGGGGCTCCTGGCCCACGGGAAGGGCGCTTGGGGCCCTGCCTGCCCTCAGGAGTGCGGGTGCCCTCCCGTACAGGCCGCTTAACGAAGGCCCCTGGGCAGTGGCCCTCCCGCCTCTTCGGCACCCCCGGGGTTGGTGACAGCCCGGAGCTGCAGAGGAACGGGGAGGCGGCAAAGTCTGACTTACCGATACACTCCCACCGCTCTGGCCCCCGGGCAATCGCCAATTTGTGAGATTGCTCCATTTAGCACTTCTGACCGAATGGGTGGCCATAAAATCTCTCAGCTGTGCAGGCAGTTGACAGGGCCCTGCCAGCTGGTTTAACTTCTGTTTTCTCCCTCTTTCAGTGCCTTCGCTATCTTTTCCATTATCTATCCCCTTTCTCTATGGAAACTTGTGAGATGCACAAAATGCAAGAAAATCTCAACTACCGTGTATTGGTCTATGAAAGTTGACTTCATCACTGTCACCGTGTCTCAGTCCTTAGCACAACTTCTGAACCCACTTTGTTGCTCAGGTGTGCAGCAGTAGGTCACCTGTCCCACTTGAGCATAAGTGAAAAGTTACAGTGAGTTCTGTCTCCATGGACAAGGGACAGATGGTTACATCTCCAGTGCTGTGCTACAGACTACATTTGTTATGTTCCCTTCATCCTGAAGTCCCACCTAGTAAGCAGCCTGAGCAGCAAGGAGAGGCCTGTCCTCTTATGGTGGAAGGGAATTTGTTGGTACAGGAGACCTTTCAATCCCACTCCTTCGGATCCTTCACTCCTACAGTAATTAACTTCACTTCTGGAGTGCAGACTTCGTCTGGACATGACTGGTTTATGGTGGGCCAGCTGATGAAACCACTGTTCACTGTGGATGCTGCTGGAGCTCGGGCTGAAAAATAGCATAGTTTACAGGGTTGGACCATTCTCATCTGTTAAACTTCACCTTTTTTGCAGAAGTTTTATACCTACATACCACACCCAACAGGACTGAGGAGAGTCTGGCCCCTCACAAGCTGTAATGCATGGTCTGATGGATGAACTACAGGAACTGACTGAGGTGCTAGTGTTACCTGGCTTCCAGTGCCTCTGATTTCAGGTGGTAATCTCTTCCAAAGAGTTTGTACTTCGATGTGAAGTGAAACTGCTGAAGTGACTGGCATGCCACCAGGAAGGAATCAGATTGCCATTCATACCCTTCTTTACAGCATGAGGCACTGGATAGCTACAGTTTTCTTCCCTAGAACCTCTTCCCTGTTTTTCAGCGTGGCTTCCTGAATAATTAAAAAAAATTAACAAATGGGCATGACAGCAGTAATGGCTCAGTCCAGCATCAGGCTCCTTTCCAGTTGCAGACTGTCTTCCTAGAAGGTCATATGTGTGCATGGATACCCCTGTTACAGGTTTTCAGGCACTGGTATGAAGTTGTGGTGCAGCACCACCACAAACTCTGCGGAATATCCTGAACAAAATCAAGCCCTCATGAGCAATGCCCCATTGAGTCAGACTAATGGTCCATCTCATTCATGGCAATTCAGCTGCTGCTTGGGGAGAGTTAGCCACGCACTGAAGCCTGTTCACCTCGTTTCTCTCTGCTGTCCTAGTCTGCCTGTATCAATGTGATAGGATTCTACTTCACTGAGCTTTTCGTTAGACTGGAATAACGTACCTGCTTATGTATCGTGCAGTAGCAACACTGATAATCAGGACAGCTGAGCATTTGTGTGCTAGAGGGACAAATTAAAAAAAAAAATTACCTCACAGACTTATGTGCAATCTTTATTTTTCTACCAAAGGTTTGAGACAAGGGCAAACAAATCGTCTTTTATAGCCCACACTTGGCACTCAGAGGCCCATAGTCTACATTGAGAGCCCTGGATCATTCTGTCCTGTTCGCACTAGAAGCAGAGCAAGTGACTTACTACAGCAACAGCAGCTTGATAAGCTAATATAAAGGGTCTAGGATATGGAGCTGGCTTTTAGTTATCCCCTTTGTGGTCCATCAGAGAACTACATCTTTTAAAAGAGATTTTTTGAAGTTATGAGTAGGAAGAGGGGGAGGGAGAGCAGAGAATAAATTTTGGTGTTGATTGCACTTCTGTTCAAGAGTTCTTGGCAAGTACTAATGCCTCGTGCTTCACAATGTATCTTTAAAGGAGATACTTTGCAAAGGGATGACTGATGTGTAAGTTTTTCCTAATGGGCAGGAGGACACACTTGGATCTAGAAACTCAAAGGTGTTAAGTACCTGTGATTGCAACTAGAAGCTAGCAATTCAGCTGAAAATAAGAACCACACAATCTTGATGTGAAGTCAAAATACATCAAATTGAAGTGATCTTCAGTTTTGATTTGTGGTTCTTTTTAAATGGAGTTTTGTTTGTTTTTTTTTTACATCTGTAATGATAAAAATTATAACAATCTGAAAATACTCTTCTGTCTCCCAAGAGGAGGCCATGGGTATGCTTGATCTGCTGTACCCAGAGAGCTCAGTACCCAACCAGTAACAGTGAGCCCTCATTGCTCTTGGAAAACATTTCTGACCATAGAGCAAAGCACAGAGTAGGTGGTATAAACTGTTGCTGACACAGTGGTTTATAATTTCTTAGTTCTTGAAACAACAGAAAAGCTTGTTAAGTGTGATCAGTATTGCCTGGTTCCCCTGCCAGGTTGAGGGGGACAGGCAGTTAAGCAAGGAAACAAAAATTAGTCTTAACTATGTTACAGGACTGTAAACATTAACACAGGTAACAGAATGAGGCTTTTACCACCAGCATCTTCCCAATTTGTCATTGTAAATCCTGTGCACATTACCAGTCTGCTGTTGTGCTGTCAAAATCTCCCCCTGTAGCCATTAAGACAACATACAGTATCAGTATAGTGCACTCTTTAAAAACTAGCTAAGCCATTGAACACTTTTCAGAAGGCCTAGGCATTATAGTAGTGTAACAGTAAATCAACTTTCTGCCCCAGTCTTTGAATCTAAAGATTTTCAGAAGAATGAGGAGATAAACATTTAACTTCAAATTGCAACAGGATTTGTTAAAAGTATAGCACAGGAGCATACACAAAACCAAGTAAATCTAGCAAATGTTAAAAGGAGATGAAGCTGAAGTTACACTCACACATTGCAAGTTTAGAGCTCACATTCACCTCTATGTTTAACTCACTCTTGCTGCTTCCACTCACTGAATGAGAGAGTATAACATTAATTAGAATTAATTTGATAAAATGCTGTGGGGTTTTTTGTTGCATTTTTAAGTGTCCCTACAGAGATAAAAAAAATAGTGGCCCAAGTCACAATCCAAACCAGGCAGAAGTTAACAACAGACACATCAAACCAAAGCTTTTGGGAATGCAACCTGCCCTCAAGAGTCAGACAAGATGATGAGACGCAATGGACCTCATGTGATATTACATCAGACATGGTGCAGGTATTTTATGAACAGTCTTTAATCAAATATATTAAATATATATATTGAGTGACATTTTCCTTTGAACAGCCTGCAAGGCATGATCTAGTAGCTGGAAACACAAAGCCAGTAAACATATTCTTCTTGACATCAGCACTAGATTTCCACACATCACCCTCCAAACACTGTTTATAAGCAAGGCAGAAATAGAATTAAGTAGCTCCCATCACCCTTATGTCAAGGCATCTCTGTTTTTCTATATGTTAATATTCTCACATCTAAAATTTGAAGCACAGCTGTACACTTATTCAAAGCACAGTAACACCTTTTAAGGGTCTAACATACATAGAATTTGACTACCTTCCTCACAATTTAACTGCCCTCCTCACATCCCACAGAGAACCAAACCTTGTCATCCTAGAGCAAGGCTTCTTTTCTCTAGCAGCCTTTCAGAGGGCAGACGTTAATGTTTCAGCAAATTCTCACCTTGAAGTGCTAAAGCAGGCAGGGCCTTCAGAGAAGATGAATTTCATTAAGCTTTGATTTCATGATTAGAGTCTCAGGCTTTCTCTGTTCTTACCAAGTAGTTACTCAAGCCAAGTCGGAAGCATAAACATTTATTTTTTTTTTAATACAGACTAAGACTGTTTACTGTTAGAATACATGCAGTTGATGGAAAACAACATTTATACACCATTCTCATTGGGGCATGTCTAAACAGGATAATAAAGCTATGCATTTAGTTATACAGTCAAAACCACACAGCTACAAGCAGCAGAAAACCACCTTCCCTCCTCCAAACAAAATAATAAATTGCACCCTTACAGAAGACAATGTTAGCAGGTGATCAGCTACTATAGTTGTTTCATTATTCTGCTCTCCTGTATCTCCAACAGACCTTTCAAGCCTTCAAAGACTGAGGAACAATACCAGAAAACCCAGAGGTTTATACACAGAAGACTTTGCGCTTATCCTGCTACTAATTTTTAGAACCTTCCCTCTCAACATCAGGATTTCTCCTCCAGCAAAATCACAGTTCCCTCTCTGTTTTTTTATTGGATTTTGCAAAACTATTCCCTTTCTAGAACCACTTGTGCCATTTCTGCTTAATGAATTACTTTCCTTAGTCTCCATCAGCCCATCCCTCAAAAAAAATCACGGAATGCAGCTGTACCATGGTCTAACAGTTCTTTCTGGTAAAGCGGCCAGTTACAGCTGGAGGAGGCAGCAAGCTCTTTTCTTGGCTGTTGCCACGTGTTGTATTTGTTTACACCTTAGCAGTTTTCTGCTGTCACAGATTTGTGGAGTGGGGATTGTCTCTTTCATGTCTCTGGTGGACAAAACTAAACTCAGCTCGTAGAGGCAAAACTTAATTGAGACACTGACCCCATCGTTCCCACGACCCCCAAGCATTCAGTGATAATGAGGATTTCAGGCATTTGTACTTCCTTCCCATGCTGCTGTGTGCTCATTCCCTCCCTGTGCCACCACGTTCTGCTTTTGCAGTTGTGCCAGTTCCTTGCTGTGCCATTTTAATTTTTTTCCCTGTGCTGGCTAATTTTTAACCTGGATCAGTTTCCTGATCTGGTTCATAGGGAAGCCCCACAAAAGATGTGTTAGTGCGATTGAAAGAGCTGACAGGAGTAGAAATAAGTGACCAGAGGAGGAAATACTTCAAAAAAACATTGTTGCCAAACGCTTTGTTATGTAGAAAAGTCTTCAGGCTTCCTTTTGTTGAAGAAGAATTGGCCATTACTTAAATGCACAGCCCGCTTGCTGTAAGCAAGCTATAATGCTTGTAGGAGGAAGATTACTGGTCTCAGGTCAGGGACCACCCCTTCTTTTTTCACATATTTAGCCTAATTCTTAGGTCTCTAATGAATGAATCATAATTTGAATAAAGAGTACTTGTTCTTCAGTAACTAAAAAAAGCCCCTAAAATTCTAAAGGCTAGAGCCTGTCTGTAAGGACTCCTGAAAAGGAGTACCTTGTAGTTACACATTCTGTCAGTATTACCTTGCTTAAGTGCTTTTTAAGTAGTAACATTAATCACTTGGACTGCGAGTGTTATGAATCACAGCTAATCAACTGTGATGGGGGTTTTGACTACAGCCAAAATACTGCTGGCTCTGATCCATGGAGCCGAGCAACAAAGAAATCATGTAACAAACAATCTGCACTTCAAGTACCAATTAGGTTCCCTCTACCTGCCACATCCTGCATGAGGGCTGTGAGGCAAAGCTTTACCTAGCATGCTGATTTGGGGTGTGGGTGCTGAGACACCGGAACAGGCTGCCCATGGATGCTGTGGCTGCCCCATCCCTGGGAAGTGTTCAAGGCCAGGTTGGATGGGGCTTTGAGCAACCTGGTCTAGTGGGAGGTGGCCTTGCCCATGCAGGGGGCTTGGCACTAGATGATCTTTAAGATTCTGTCCCACCCAAACCGTTCTATGATTCTGTAAATGTTTTTAGTGATTACTGACATATATTCTAGCCAGTGGCTATGGTGTGCAAAGGTCTACAGCAAAGTTGAATTCACTTCACTTCACTGTTATTCCTGATTTATACAGGCATCGAGGAGTGAAATATTCATAGAGGAAAATTTGCACAAAGCTATCTATATAGTGTGGCTTCACATTCTTTACATACCTCAGCCTTCCTCTGGTGACTTAGAATAAAGTAATCACCCTAGAACATGCCAGAATACAAACATACAACATGTAACTATGGCATGGTGCTGGTCTGTGTGCATGATAACCCTGTGAGTGTGTGTGTGTGTGTGTAGCCTGAGCTTTCCTCACAGATCTGACAGGGCAGAGGACTGTACCACAGGCAGCCATCGCCAAGCAGGGACATGCTGTAGTAGTTTACTCAGTGGATTGGCCACACATTCAAACTAAAAATGCTCTTGTGCAAAGCACGTTTGCTCCACTTTGGATGCTCACTGCCTCCCACTCTGTATCTCTGTTCCTGCACCTAAGCGAGTGGCTTTGCCACCACTTGCAAACCACAAAAGCTTCTGACTTGCTAAGGATCAGGTAAAACATGGGAAAAACATGGGTGTGCCCTATACTTTACAGGCTATTCGGAGGTGATTGTATCTCTATTCTGGGACTCAGCATGGGAGGCATCATGCCATCAGGCAGACAAGACAAAAATTTTTTTGCTTGTTTATTTATTTGTTTTTCCTAGATGAATCTTAGGGTTATTTTTTTCACGAGACCCATCTGAATTAGCAGGCAACAATTGCAGTTCAGTTTTGGCTGTGATTGGTCTTCTCAGCCAGGAACAGTGAACATGAACTTAGTTGTGGCCACCCTATGGCTCTGAGCCCTTTATGTGCAGTTCCCATGCTGGGCTAATTAACTGCCAAAGCTGTACCAGTGTGAGGCTGGCTGGCCAGTCCAAGGAAAACAGCAGGGAGAAGCCAGCCCAACTCATCCTGTAATGGCATTATGGGACTCTTTATGGCCATTTATAACCTGTGACTCATTTGCAGAGCTTCTCTCCGCTTGAGTATTCTGCTACATGGTGTGTTACCTGGGAGTCTTGGGCATACCAAGATTTTGACAGCACCAAACATAAAAAAAAATGTGAAGTTGCACTTGTAGACCAGAACTCACATTTTTTTTCACAGCTGCTTGTTCCTACTCCCTGTTTTGCTGCTTTAGATGAAAGATTGGTTTTCCAGTTTAACCACTATCTACTACAAATATTCCTAGCTTTGCTATATGACTGTCATCAGGCATTTCATTTCTCCCATAGACCTGGTCTAGGCAGATCAGTAGTCAGCATGTCTGTGTCTCTTGAAAGAAAACATTTTTAGGGAGGCATAATTAAATTCATTATACCTGGAATTTTCCTGGCACAGTTTATACTACAGGCAGAGCATACGATGTGCAGAAAACAGAATTTCCAGTTTATGGAATTTTCAGACACCTGCATTTGTGCTGGAAGGACTGATCCATACTCTGACCCGCTTGGCCAGATGCAGATGCAGTATTAATGGCTACAGGGTGGGAGCCCAGCACAACTTTTGTTGGATGTGGTCTGTAGGCACCAAGGATTATTTTTCCCAAGAAGTTGTAGCTGCTGCTTCTCTGACTCATGGCAGAGTCTGCAGGGGGCTGGGCACAGGTCCTGTGAATATTTTTGCTGCCCAGTTGCCAAGGAGGTGCTGATGGGTATAATCTAACCTGAAGCAGAGGAGAGTGCCTTCAAAGCCAAAGTGAAAATAATCTCTACCCCTATCACGGTATGAGTGGTCAAAGCAAGTCCTTTGCCCTGCAACCAAAGCCAGCTGAAACTGGAGATGAAGTTGGAGAATGCGTAAGTAAGAGTGGTGCAGAACTACAACAGTCACTTTCTTTTAGATCTAACAAAGACCAGCAGTAACATTTAAGCTGTGCAGTTTATTCTCTTTCTATTACTGGAGACCTCTGCTATAAATTTCCAGATCCCTCCTGCCCAGTTTCCAGCAGCAAAGACACAATTCACATCTTGTTCTGAGTGTTGTGGCGGGCAATGTGCTATATTGCTATCACTGCAAATTGCTAAGGAATGAAGAATACAAGGGCACAGACATTCAAGGTGAATAATGCTACAAATGCTATATGTTGGCTAAGGACCTTGAAGGATAAGATGTTCTTCTGGGTTAGGGAAACAATGGAAGGACATTAGATTTGCATTCATCTGGGGATCTATCAGTCCAAGGCAGCTATTTAAGGCTATCTTAGCTTATAACGTGAGAGCTATAGTATTTTATTTCAGTTAGTACTTCAGATAGGTTAATTTCTCAGTATTTGGAAAGGACTGTGTGATTCTTTTAAATGAAAGGACATAGGGAGGACAAAGCGGTGTCCTAAAGTACATAGGCCGTAAGTTTTTGCAGGTTTGTGGCAACAAAGCAGTTGATTGCAAAGTTAATTGCCTAGACTTTCTAGCACTACCTGAAAATATCACATAACCTGGAATATGCCTTGGTAACTCCTAGGTGGAGTTCATACATTCGGCTCGCTTGAATCCTAACATTCAAAATCCATTACAAAATGCAACCAGCATGAATTGCCATTGATTTTATCAAATACGTTCAGTTGTTCCCACATGGAAGTGAAAAAGAACCTGTTCCTTAGGTAGAAAAGTTTTGTATGGGAAATTCCCAACATAATGGGGATTTTCTAGCAAACCTGAGGAGGATGCTTGTATCAGGAAGGTAACTATAATGAACTCTGACTGTGACTGCACCGTAAATATTTCTTTTCCCAGATGAATGGTAGAAGATGTAGCCACAAGAGGGAGATAGAACTCCTACGCCAGTATAGTAACCCCAGCGAAAAAACAAAATAAATCAGAAAAATATATTTTCAAAATTTTCCTCTTTGTGCTAAAATTGTAGAGTAGCACTCTGATTAAGAGAAAGAATTGTTTGCTTTAACTTCTACAGAAGCAGGTTCATAACACAAAGTAAATGTTAAATGATTAATATAAGCTGAAAATCAGTAACAAGTACATCTTTCTCTTAAATCTAAAAATTGGGTAAGAAAATACTTCAGGACAGGTTGAAACTGATTTTCATGTGCTTTGATGGAAGCATCAATTTGTTTCAGAAAGGAAACCTTTTATAACAAATTACTTCTTAAAAAATACAGTGCAAGGAAGTATTTGAACATTTCTATTTCCATAGCACCTCAGCAAACAGGTAAGGCCCTATCCTCAAATGGTGTTATTACTTCTCCTATGAAGTACTTTCACAGGGCAGCAGGTCTTCTGGGTTCAGTAAGCTCATCAGACAAAGAAATTTGTCTGGAGGGAGAGGGCAGGTCTAGTGTCTAGTTCCTGCTCCAAGCACTATTCCCATAATCTGCTCAACAGCAGTTGAGAAACTGCAGTCAAGAGCTGACAAATCTGGTCAATACTTTAAGCCTTTTAAGTCTTCAGTCCATCTGTTCAGTCTTGAACTGTCTCCCCCAGTGTCCCAGCCCTCTAGGTAGCCTCAAATAAGGAAGAGAATGGGAGCCCAACACCATTTGCTTAGCTGCAGTGCAGTCCTCTAACCAGATTTGTACCACACTATGCTCATTCTGAGCATGGCAGCAAATTAAAATCCTTGAGAGATGGAAAGCAGGAGAATGCTTGGCTTCAAAACTCAGTCTGGACATGGCCATGTAACTGTCCAGGGCTATGGTAGTTTGGGGCATAGACAGAACAGTAGGTGTACGTAGACATCTTTCATGCAAATATATAATGGCTCCTGGGAATTTCAGTACTTCCAAAATGGGGCAGCTGCTGCATAGGGGTTTACCAGATGGGAATAGTGGCCTTGGCTTCCCCAACTCAGACAGCCTCACCAGGGCTAAAAGAGGGTGGCTGGCTTCTAAAGAGTAGCCAGAAAATAAAAAGGTCAAACTGCTGTTCATCCCATCATACAGTGATTAATTGTGTGGGTCTATGCACACCTATCCAACATACACATATGCTTTAGGTTTTTAATAGGTAATAGTAAAAATTATCCTCTTACAGTCTTTAAAATAGAAGAGAGGAGATTTAGGTTACATATCAGGAAGAAATTCTTTACTATGAATGTGGTGAGACACTGGCACAGGTTGCCCAGGGAATTTGTGACTGTCCCCCTCCTCTCAAGGCTGGATGGGGCTTTGAGCAACCTGGTCTAGTGGGAGGTGTCCCTGCCCATGGCAGATCCTTAAGGTCCCTTCCAACCCAAACCATTCTATGATTCTCTGATACAGAAGATACATCCACTTTTGAGATCTATCTGGTTTTCAGTGTGTCAACAACAGTCCAAATTTTGCATGGGGCTCAGAGTCCTGAAAACCCATCAGACTTGTGTTTCATCAAGTCTGCTCAATGCAGTGGGTCAGTAGTCCAAGCAAAAACCTGGCAGCTTTCTGTGACCCCTAGAGAACAACAGTCCCTTAGCTCCAGTGAACCTGGGGCATGGGAACACACAGCTTATCATTCCAATATGTAGTTCATTTCTCCAGGTAGGACCCATAGCTCAAACCCACAGCTTACCAGGCAGAAGTGTCAACTCATCTCTTCACCATCCCGTGTCTTTTGCATCTCCTGAGAGTTGATTTTGACAATTTGGTCAAGTTCCAAATCCAGTTCTATTTGTCTGCAAACCTTTCACTCTTTCATAATATTATTAATAATTAATTATTTTTTTTTACTGACTAATTTTTTCATTTGTTCCTTGGTCAGTGTCTGTAGACTGTGACTCCCCAGGTCACATTTTTTGTGTAGTTCCTGAGTTGTCTCAGGACTTTATGAGGTATTAGCACACATCCTTCTCTACTGAGACTGTAACTTCAGCAGATCTTATTTTGCCACCCAGACTTTCCTGGTTGTTCCTCTTGTGAGAGCTGTCAGCTTCCCGACTGCCAGGGACATTTCTTCCTGCTTGGAAAGGGTACCTATAATAGCTGGGGGAAAAAACAAAGCAAAACAAAATAAAAGCCTGCTGATTGATGTAGTGAAATTTAGGCAAGATCTTGTTTAAAGGGAGGTTGGGACAGAGGATTGTGTAGTGATTGAACTCTATAAATCTCTTGGTTGAAAGCTGTATGGAATTTTGCTTTTGTTTCTTTTGATCAGAAAAGAGAATTCCTCTATAGGTCTGCCTGCATCTGTGGAGATTTTTCCATTCCATTCCCTTTTAATTGGAGTACTCTCTGTATTAATGGAATTGTTGAACAGTATATGCCCAAAACAAATTTTTTTGCTTCTCCACAGAGGAGTAGAGGTCTTTTTTTGTTTTGCACAAGGGAAGCCTCTACAAAAGAGGTTCTCACCTGAGGAAATTATTTTCATCTGTATTCCTTCTATCCCTTCAGAAACATTTCTGTCCAAGCTGAGTGCTCTCAGTAGCAGCTGTGAGAGAGCAGAAAGCTGGGGAAGGGTCAGTCTGCCCACAGTGCCTGAACCCCTGCACATCTCTGCCAGTTGCTGTGGGACCCCAGTGCAGCTGCAGGCAGGGGTACATTCACCCCTCTTCATCAGGCTTTGCTGTCCCATTATTCAGAGTTGAGAAAGAAACCTTTCATAGCTGGTGTTTAAAATACTGTTCTAACTATCATTTTATATATGGCAGGTTTTGTTAAGCTTCCAATACTGCGCGCAGAAGGAATATTTCTGGAACTGGAGCGCTTGAAGTTTCAGACACGTCTGCTCTGACAAAACCTGCACCTAAGCTGAAGCAGTGTGATGCTTCTCTTTCACCTTTACCTCAGCTGAGCTTCAGCAGCTTTTGTCCTACTCATAAATTGACAACGTATCCGTGTCAGAGGGTAAGGCAATCGTGACAACTAAGAGCACTGAAAGAAAACTGTGGGGTTTTTTGTCTCCAGATTGCGCTATCTCACTCTAGTGATGTCTTCTGTTTGGGTACATGTTGCACTGGCACTCTGACTTCACCTCTTGTACACTGTTGTTTTGTCTCCTCTCAAAGGACTGCCCTGGTGCCAATGAACTTGGAGCTCCCTGGTTTCAAACTTTCAGCTTTTTCTATAGCTTTCTTTTTAAAAAAATATTTTGCATATTATCAAGCTATCACGGCTAATATAATCTTACCTCCTAATTTGATGGAATAATTTCCAAATATCAATGAATATCTGAATTATAGTAAATAAACTGCTGTTACTAACAGCCCCTGATTCTTTTTATTAACTTTCCTTTTTATTCTGTCTGTCCTTATTTACTCTTGACTAATGAACATGAGGCATAATTCCATGAGTACCTCCATTTTCTTATACTGCAAAATGATTGACTGTCAGTTGTACTGAGGCATACTATGGAGAGTATGCTGAGCAGCCCTTATGATGGGTCTATCATCTTCTTTACTCAATGAGAATACCCAGCTTTTCAGTTCAGGGAGTGCTTTTGAGAAAAACAGCAGACTGTAAGTGGTCTCAGTGACTGAGAGAGAAGTGGAAAGAAGTATGAAATGATACATGGCTAAATCAAATTTGAAAGAACAGAGAATCATAGAAGAGGGCTCTGTAAATAGTTTAGACCTTGTCCTTACACTTGCTTTTCAAAGAGATATTATGATAAAAGGAAGATAGTGCCCTTACATGTACTCCTGAATATAATGGTCAGAGAAGGAGAAGAGATCCATTGAACAGAAGCTTCAATTCTCTACTAAGTTTGTTTCAGGATGGCTTCATTCAAATGTTGGATCCTCTTCTGCATTATGTCACACTGCTCCACAGGTGTCTTATGTGGCTCAAGCTCTAGGCCTGCTCCCTTTCCTTTACAGCCTATTGTTCAGTCTGGATGATCAAATGAAATAATCTCTTTTCTGTATATAGCCCCATTACTTCTAATTTATATCCTTCTTTAGATGCTATTCAAAACACTCCCTTTTCCTCTTCTGAATTCAAGACTTCTGACTTACCATAATGTACAGCACACACAACTTCAGTTTCACAGTGAAAACGTGAATATGCTTTTTCATCTTAACATTTATTTAGGTTTTCCCATAGTTCAAACAAAACATGACATCCCAGTCGAACTGATAAAAAGAAAAAAAAATAAACCACTTCTACAAAGTTAGCCAGTGTATAGACTTTCTTATTTTACAAAACAAAAAGGTAGGAACATGTTACAAAATAATCATCGAACCAATCAATGTCAATAGTGCAAAGAATCAACTGCCAGTATAGGAGAGAGAGGAAGGGAGGGTAGGACAGATGGGAGGATGGATGGATGAATGGGTGGATGGATGGATGGATGGTTGGCTGAACAGAACAGCTATGCCCATTATCATACAAAATTTTGTATCACAGAAAAACTTATGATGAAGATTTGAGGGTAAATACTTTGTTCGTAAGTGATCTCTGTGTGCTGCAAATTCTTGTGCTGGCCAGTTTTGGTGATGAATACAGCTATAATCACCAACTGCTAAGAGTGACTGAAAGGAATTTTTCACCTTCTGCAAGAGAGGTGATGAATCAAAGGCTTGATTAGTTTGTGTGCATTCAAGGGCCAAGGAAATTACTAAGAATTTAATGCAAGCAAAAGAGCAAGTACTTCCAGTCTGAACTTTATATACCTTTTCCTCTTGCTTTCATACTCTTTTGCATGCAAGTGCTCCCTATCCTGGGAGGTAAATGATAAAGAGGGAATGATAGCAGATACTAAGTCATGTGGACAGGTAGACCAACAGGTCTTGGATGTCCTATCAAATAAATGTCAGCCAGCAACCCAACAGAAAAGGTAAATTATATCTGCAGTGTTACTTATGATGCTGCTACAATGAAGAACATAAAATCTGTCTTCCTCATAGGATGACTAAAGCTGAGTCTAAATAAAATAAAGGACAAAAATAACATCATCACAGTATTTCTCTGAATTTGCCCATTTTCCCTTGCTAGCAGAGTATCCATAGATAATAAATGTAAGAGACATTCACTAAAATAAGCTCAGCTGCCCAGAGATGTTGTTCATCTTTACCCCTTGTGATCAAAGAGTGTTTATTTCTCTAGGGAGAATTCCTTGCAATACCTCAAGTCTTACCACAGAACAAAAATTAAACAAAACCATAATGAAAAATAGCAAGAAGGCTGAAAGTGGGAATAGCTTCAGGGAGTAAATGTATGCTTACCTTGAAGGCACATTTCCTGCATGGAGTGCTTAAGTACTACAAAGCTTTCAAAGAAACCAAAGGACAGTGATTATCTCTTTCTCAGAAGGATTATTAAACTGAAACTATGCAAAGATATTTTTCCTCAAGATAAAAAAAAATTATAATCATCCCCATTACAAACATAGCTTGTATCTAAATAATTTCTGCTGCTCTAAAGCTGACAACACTCTCTGCTCTTTCCCTCTCACCTGCATCAACAGTCTGGTCCATGTTACTACTGCATCCTTAAGGATGAGGAGTGCATCTTTCATGTGCATAAAGTTTATATAATGGCAGTATCTACCACTGAAAAATTGGCACTGTTTAATCAAGCAAGAACAAGCTGGCAAGCTGGAAGCCTCAAAAAGGACACTTAGGATCTTCATGTTTAAATGCTCCATGCACATCATGGTGCTGGACTAAAAAAAGTGTTCAGTGGTGACACCTGGTGATACTACTCAAACTACTTACTCTAGTGTTTCAATAGGAAGTAAGATCTTTTGAAATTCTGGCAGAGGTATTAATCCTAAACTCTTGAAAATCAGTGGCAGAAACATCGGTAAGTTATTCTCCAGAGATCTGAATGGATTAAAATAGCTTTTTTATAAACAACAATGCACCTCCAGTTTTGCATGTGTAACCTCATCAGGCAACTTTTAAAACCTCTTCTGTACTATTAACTACAGGAGAGCCCGGAGTCAGGCCCATACTCTCACTTTCATTCATTAAATTTGAATTTAAGGAAAAAAAGAAAAATATTTAGAGAGGTATAGAAATGAAATAAATGCAGAAGCCTCCTGTATGTTCATCTTTCAGCTTTGGGGGCATGAGATATTCTATGGCTGGAGGGTAAAGATTGAAAAACTTTAAATTCAACAGAGATGAAAGATTATATTCCTTTGATTTTCTCACCTCTTTAAGGAGTACAACATAACTGTGCTTACTTGCTGTTCCTCATTTGTGTTTTCAACAGCTGGGGAAAACAGACAAAAATTGAGCCACTGAGACTGCCATTAGAATAGGAAATTTCCCAACTTTTTCTTTCACAAAACTTTCTCACACTTCCTCAGCAATATCCCAGCACTCTGTCAGCTTGTTTTGTTGGATTTCTGGCTGATCCTCTTCAGAAACTGCACACTAAAAGCTGCACTGAGAACAGGCAAAGCACCCTGAAGTTCTTTGGATGCCTTTGAAATGAAGAGTGAGTTTTGTAGAGAGGAGCTGCCACACAACTCACCACAGCCAGCCTGTAGCAGAGCTGAGAATAAGTTGCAAATTGAGCCACTTGCTCTCAGATATTTCACAACCTATAGCAGTTATAATTTAATAAATAATAATTCCTTGCACTTTATCAGTAATTTTAATATGATGATCTCAAAATGCTTCTTGAAAGTTAATAGCATTCTTCCATGTAGAAAGGGATGTAGCAAATGCTTAGTACTAAATGGTGTGCTCTAAGGAGCTCCCTGGCCTTCAGTAGGACTGCCTCTAATAGAGTATTACAGGCTTATTAATAAGTCCTAGGAGGACTGAGACTTCATATATTTACAATGATGTACCTGTGAAAGTATGTATCACTAGGCTGACATAAGCCTGAAATTTAATTGCATATAAAAGGCATTTAGAAGATCACTACAATTTGTTTTCAGTTCTCCCACTACCAGTTTTACACTTAATGTCATTAATCTCATATTTTATTTGGGATTTTAACATTGTAGTGATTTTTATAGGAGCCACAATTGAGAGTGCTATTGAGAGTGTATTAATTTCCTGTTGTATGAAAAGTAAAATAAAATTAATTTATAAAAGAGCTTTAATTCATTATGATTTTAAATTACATTGCCAAGACTTTCCAAATGTGTGGTTTTTAAAGTCAGCAGTAACTTTTAAAAAGATAAGTTATTTAATAAATTACTTTTTTTTCATTTAAAATTACCTCAAGAGAAAATATTTTGCAAACCATGGAAACAACTACAAAAATGGGTTTCAAAGCTGATGAACACTGTTTTCTCTGAAAATATATATGAATGAGTGATTTTTCCTTCTGCATTTTTATTTCAAAGGATATTTTGAGACTTGTTACTTTCAGCTAAGTGAGACATCTCCATGATGGAAGATTGTTGTTAATTTTTGAAAAGAGACTTTAGGCCCCAGTTAGTGGGTATTTTATATAGATACAATTTACTTATGTTCGAGGTTCAAGATAGAATATAAAAGTAATACTGTGCTGGACAGGCTTCCAAGGATTTTCAGGAAGGCAAACATTTTCTACTAAAATAATCGTGTTCTGACATTTTCAGTAACGACCCACCTCATCTATCCGAGAAAACATATTAAAAAAACTCAACAAACCCAAATCTCAGTGTTTTTCCCTTAAATATATATTTAGGCAGGAATGATCTAATCTCAGAGAAGTCCCTCCTATATCACCTCCATTATGACACACATTCCCTGTTACTAGCAGCCATAACCATGTTCAGTCAAGATAACAGAAGAGCCTAAACTAACAAATAAAAATGTTAAGAAATTGCAGAGGCTTTCTTGTAACTTGTGCAGAGCCAATGAAAATGTGCAGAATGCCATGTTGTCCTTCAGGGGATGAGAAGGGGAAGGGTGAGTAGAACAGCCACACGATTATCTGTCCTGCCTTTAGTCCATGTGCTTGGCCATCTAGGATGTTTTAGATGCAGAGTTTGCTGATTCTCCAAAATGATGCTCAGGGTTTTCACTTCTGACCACTTTAGAAATGAGATTTTATATCATCTTACACTTGATGCTTCCTGGTTTTTTTTTGGTAGTTCAGAAAGAAGTGAATCTACCTATGATAAAACAAGCAAGCATCCAAAAAAAAAATGCTTAATGAAGAAAGGCAAGATTGTAAGTGACATAAAGGCTGCTTTCTGGTTTGGCTGTGGTGGTGACCATAGCTCAGTGCAGAACCTAGATGAAGGCAGAAAGAGGCAGAATGAAGAGGCAGAAAAGGCTGGCTTGGCTGTAATACAAATCATTTTTTCTACACCCCAACTGTACGTAAACAGGTCCAGCAAATGCCCACGGGTCTGAACCAAACAAACGCCCAAAGAGCTCCTTCTGAAAGTATGGATCATCACACTGAAAAAAATACTCTTCAGAGCATATTTTTAAAGTAGTACTCCATACTTTTGAAAAGAAAAATGCCAAAACCCTGCGAGTCCTTTGTTCCAGGACTGTTAATCTGACCAACCCCTGGGGACCAGCAGAGAGATCTTCCTTCACTGTGTAGCACATTCATTGACATTTGCAGTATCTTCTCCCTTCAGATCCTCATTCAAGCTTTTTTTCTGCTCTATTTCAACCTGGCAGAGGAAAGAGAGGGAGAATATTTGTAATGAGAAATGAAAACAGAAGAGTCAGAGTTTTTCCTTAGTGGTGGTTTGTGTCCTGCTCAGGTGAAGTAACTTTTGGTAAACTGTGAGGGTTGTAAAGAAAAATAGATGAGAAGGGTGTTTTCTGTGTATACTGTAAGTGTTTTCAGTCTAACCCAAACAGTTTTACAATTCAACAGTGTCATTACATTGTTTTCAGAGATTCATTTACAAAATGCACACCTGCATTTGTATTCTAGATTTCAAAATCTCAGAATCTCAGAATCTCAATTAATCCAATGTTTAATTCTTAAAAGGGATATTTAGGAAGATAAGAACCACCTCCAGGCAATTTAAGACACTAATAAAAATGTAATTATAACTACCATTACAAAGATTTGCCACGAGAATGTTTTCAGTATCTCTCATCATTGCTCTTAAAGAAGGCGGGTAGGATGCCAATCCCTCTGCTGAGTGATCAGCTAACAAGAAAATCTGGTCATACTGAGATTCTTGGTAGGTATATATGTAGTGCATTTTCTCATCTGCTCTTCTCCTTAGGGCAGGCAGGAAGATCAAATATTTAAACAGAGAAAACTGGGATCCTTTTGTCTGTTGTCACACTCCAAGTGTAGCTGCTGTGAAGAGCAGCAAAATTCCCTGCTCACACTCTTACTGGATCAGCTAATCCCCAGTAGCTTGCTGTATGTAGGCTCTTCCACAAGGCAAAGGCAAGGACATTTATTCTGTCTTTGCTGAGGAATAATCCACTGCTTGTTTACCATCAATCAACAAGCTGCACAGAGCCTGGCATGTGCCAAATTCTCACCCCCTCTGCCCATCATATTTTATCATCTGCCCACACTTTTCAAAACAATGTAGTACGCAAAGTAACCCTGGGGATTGCCTCATGCTCATTTTTTACCTTGTAACTGTAGTGTGCTGAATAGTTGACCCACTTCCTCACATCGGTCTTGTCCTCAACAGAGATGGACCGAACTGTGGCTTTGGATGCAGAAGTGGTGGGCATGTCAAATTCCACATCTACATAGCGGACAAAACTGGAAGGCACTTCCCGGTCAGAGCCAAGCTCCAGGTGACAAAAGAAGCAGTGAGGATGTCCAGAAGCTGGAGGAGAAAGCACAGAGACATGAAAGTTATGTTGGATGGATCAAAACTGACAACAACTAAGGGGAAGCAAGATCACAAAACTGCAAGAAAGCCAGAATTTTCCTGGGTGATATCTTTTTCAATACCACTGAAGCTTCCAGAGGAATCAAACAAAATAAACTAAAATACAAGATGTAAATCAAGTAACAAAGTGTAGAGGTGTTTCCCTCTTCCATTCCCCCAGTGTATTGTGACACGTTCTTCTGAAATACCAGGTATTGACAGTGAGTAACAGTGGGGTTTGGCAGATATTTCATGTGTATTTGAAATTGTTACTCCCACTTGTAGCAAATAACAGATAAGATAAAGTACTTTCCCTTGTTTCAAAAAGCAAATTTGTGCACAGTTTGGAAATAACTGTTTATTTCTTACTCTTACCTGTAACAAAGTAAGGAAGTAATCATGTTTCTCTCTGTCATCTGTGGATAATAACACTTTTCGTTATTTTTTTCTTCTTTGTTTTGATGGACATCAGTGAAGTTTTAAAATTAAAGAGGGAGCTGCTAGTGAAGCCACATTGGTTTTGTCATTGGTTTAAGCCACTGCTGCCAACTCCCTAAGACCTTTAGAAAGTAATTTAAGGCCTGCACTTCAGTTTCTCTGTCTGAAAAATGAGGATCAGAGCCTCCAAACCCATTTTGGGCCTTCTGATTGAAGGGATCTTATTATCCAAGTATGTGTAAATGAAAGCAATATATAATGAAATCCTTGTCTGACACTGTTAGATGCTTTAGGAATTCTGACTACTTATTCCTTGGGAAAGTTCATCTCCATACAGCTCATCAAGGTGTAGGTGCAGGACAGAGACAAGAAAGGAGGATGGCAGGCAAAGTTGTGTAGGATAAACCCAGCAGCTTTCCCTGGGAAGAGGAAAACACTGCCAGTGAAGGACTTGCAAGCCTGGATCTTGAAAAGGAATTCATCTTCTCATCCAGAGCTTAGTCCAAGAGACAGCCTTGTTGGGCTTAAGCTTGAAAAGCAAGATGTGGGATGTTGAGATATTACTTGTCCCAACAGGATGAAATTGAGCAGTCTTTAGGGGGCTCAGGCATTGCAACAGGGACAGTGCAACACACCTTCAGACTGCCTGGGTTGCAGCAGAGGCTCAGAGGAGAGATGGCTCTGTGCTCTGGCACAAACCACATCCACAACTAGAAAATACTCAGCTTGTGCTGCTACACTCCTGAGCTGGCATGGAGTTGCTTTTGGGATGGATGCATGTGAAGGTTACACAGGAGAGTGTTTAACTGGGCTTGAGCACACTGTATGACAGGTGCTTTGGAGATCTGAGCCTTTAAACTTGTAACTTCAACTAGAAACATGGAACAAGAAATCACTCTTCTAACATACCTGCTGATGGATATTCATAGGCTCCAAGGGGAAAAAATAAAGGGGGGGGGGGGAAAGGGAAAAAAATCAACCACAAAACCTCACCAAATACATATTAATACAATAAAATTAACAAGGCAAATTTCCAATGCCTTAATTTCTTCCAATAGGAGTACCAAAGGCCATGCACCACACTCAAAAAAATATGGCAGCTATTAACTTAAACCAGCTTAGCATGGTAGGCAACCAGGTAAACTAATTAAGAAATCAACATCTCCACTGAAGCTGTAGCAAAAAAACCCAGGCACATCAGTGTTCATTAGTGTCCTGGGTGTGAAGCTCACAAGGCACAACTTCAATAGAATTTCTGTTTGTGCAACAGGCTCATGCAGAGCTCCCTCTCTAATAGACAAGTACACCTTTTAGTAAAATCAAGAGGAAATCAACAAACTAATTCTGGTTTTGCATCTCTTGCTTCCTTGAGCTACTGACATTTCATTCTGATAATCAAGGATCTGATAATATAATTCATCTATATGTGCATGGGTTACTGTGATTGGAGGGAATGTGTTTCAAACTACTCTGATATCCCCACGTTTGGATTAAAGGATTTAATTTATTCAGAAAGTACACCAGGAGCAATGTCTGGGATCCACAAACTAGAGCAAAATTTAAATATCTAGATACAAGGATCTGCGTGGAGGCTGCATCCCTGCTGCACTGGAAGTGTTTTCCCACAGTTGAATGTGGTTGTTTTCCTAATATTCTGCTGGTGGATTTAAAAAAAAAAACAAAACAAACACAGAACAACACAAACATGTGGAGCCCAGCCAGCTGCAAATTAAGCTCTGCAATAAAGTTTAACAAGCTATTTTGGAAAGGGTTTCAGCAATGTGCTCAGAATCCAGTCCATAGATTTTCTTAGGTCAAATCATAGTGGGAGTACACACAGTCCTTCCTTTGCCATATGCTTTTCAATGTCCAGTCATAAACAGATGCTTTGGCTACAACATAATACAGACAATGCTGATAACAAGTCCCTATCAGGAAAGTGCTAAGAGGCCCACCTCATTAGTAAGAGCAAAGGGTAAATATGTGAATAAGACAGCAAAGCTTGATGAAATAATTCTTAACAATTTGGGTGCTAGGACACTACACTCTAAATGGGATCAGTGAGGCTCTCCTCTCCTGGGGGGCTGTGGTGCTGGCCCCCAGGGCAGACCCCAGGCAGGGCTGATGGTGTCATTCACCTCATGCCTACCCAGAGCCTGCACCAGTCTGCACTCAGGGAATGGAATGAAGCACAAGAGGTCCAGGTGGCAACCTGCACGCCTCTGAAGTTCCTGGGATCATATTTGCAATGAACTGATGTGTCAAAGCACACAGTGTGGATGAACAAAGGGTGTGCCATAGTAAGACTGTGGCTATACAGACTGTACTTCTTTGACAGGCACACAGGGCTGGCAGACAGGTACATGTGCTGGAGGGAGCTATGCAGTGCAGATGCCCCAGGTCCTGTAGACAGGTTGTATGGCCCCTGAAGGCAATGTGGAGATGGAGTCTGTGGCCACCTGCAGTATGTCCCCCCCTACTGTAGTGGGATGCCACCATGTCTCTCCTGCTCTGCAGTCCCAGTCACCAGAGCAATGCATTAGCAGACCAGACATTTACAGAGGACTGAGGGAGCTGTTGGGGGTGAGTTGCAGGTGCTACAGTAAGCAAGCAAGCAAGTCAGGGGAATATTTTTATACTTGGTGCTTGAAAATTGCATCATATAGAGACCTGCAAAGAGGGGATGGTGAGTTGTTGTATGACTTGTGGGTAGGGCTGGAAACATCCAAGAATGCATAATGTTGGGACTAGACCACACATGAGTACCACGTGGTCAAAAGTATACATGGTCCATCGGACAAATCTAAGAAGCAATGTGAATCAATGCTTTTTGAGTATTCCTCTTTGTTTGCCATATACTCTGAGTAAGGAAAACCTTGACAAGTACTGTCAAGAAATGTAAGCAGCCCTTGAGAGGCAAGGTCAGATTTAAACTACACTTAGCCTGCCCTGTTGGCACTTTAGGATTCCCTGTCTCTCACATACCTCATGTGTCCTGGCCAAAACAATGCTTGCAAGGCCCCTCCTTTCCCTGAAATTACATCTGACCTGATCAGAGGGGTGAAAACACTCTCTTCCTCTCAGGATGTAAACAAATACTAACTGCTCAGTGTTCATGACACTGATGCTCTGTGGCAGGGCTCCAACTGCAGTGCCAAGGCTGTCATACATTTCCCCTGACGCAGGGTATGTGTCTGTCACACTGGGAGGGACAAGATCAAGGAAACAGGAGACACAGGTCAACATCCCCCTCAAAGCAGTCATGTGCAAGGGGGCATCACCTCACAGAAGGCAATAGAGCCAGAAGCTCTGCCTCGTGTCCTGGTCTGCTATGGGTATGTTGTGTGATTGTGTTAAAGCTTGGGGTCTTTCATGGAGAAGGATGTGCTGGAACATGTCCAGAGAAGGGACACAAGTGTGATCAGAGGGCTGGAGCTCCTCTCCTGTGAAGACAGACTGAGAGAGTTGGGGTTATTCAGTCTGGAGAGGAAAAGACTCTGAGGAGACCTTATTGTAGTCTTTCAGTATCTGAAGGGGGCCTTACAAGAAAGCTGGCGAGGGACTTTTTAGGGAGTCAGGTAGTGATAGGACTAGGGGGAATGGATTCAAACTAGAGGAGGGTAGATTTAGATTAGATATTAGGAAGATATTATGGTGTAAGATGGCATCCTTGGGTTGAAATGCAATTAAAAAATATTGGAAGACTTGGATCACTGTTTTACTGACACTATAGCTCAAAATCAGGAAAAATATATGTCCTTAGCAAGTGCCAAATCTAGTTCAACACTGAGCTTTCAGTGAAAACCCCATACAGAAACTCAACCAGTCACCCAGCTGCACTGCTACATCATTAATACTAAAAGTGTGTCTTATTTGTAAAAATCTAGTTCAGATCAGAGAAATCAAGAAGTGGAATTCACAACAAATAAAAGTGAACTCATGTTGTCCAGCTTTCTTACACACCTTGGAAGAAAGGCAGGAAGTGGAATGACTGGCAGCAATGGCCAAAGGAAACAGCAGCTTCCTCATATTATTTGAGAGCTTTATTATGAATCTGGTGCTAGAAATACAATGACTAGTAGGCCTCATGTTGGTATTCCCTGTTAGTTTGAGCTGTATTTACCTGATTACAGAAACATAGCCCTATACTACTGTGTGGAAAAAATTTTTAATGGTTGCACAATTATCTTTTGTGCTCTTACTATATATGTTCCCACCACTTTGTAGGCATTAGCTGTGGTATATGTGTTGAAAAATACTGTACTGGCCCACTGTGCTTGGCAATGCATGGAAAAGGAAACACATGTACTAGAACTACAGCAATTTATCTTGTCCTGTCACTCAGAACTGTAGCACAGCATCTTGACTTTGCAAGTTACCTGAAAAAGCCCTGTTTCCAATCACAGTGCTAAACACACAGAGCTGTTTCACATCTAAGTCAAAAGTGGAGACACAAGGCATATTTTTGCATCCAGAAAACCTAAACATGTTTCTATCATTAGCAATGTTTGTAGGATACATAAAACTATGGCAGCGAAGGGTCAGATAAATGCTTCATGCAACTAACTGATGTCCTTTGGTATACCAGAGGAGGTGATTTATCCCTTCAGCATGTAAACCCATGGTTCCCCATCTTCCAAAATATGTAACTCCTTTTAGCTTACTCCTACAGAGACGGGATAGTGCACTCACCTGAGTTCTTGTCAGGCAGCCGGTTTATCCTCCATACGATGGAATTAAAGGCATGTTCATATTTGGCAGTTCCCAAAGTTACTCTCATTACTGGCTCAGAACCAGACATACTGGTCGATCCAAAAGTGGCCCCCTTGTTCACCTTGGCTTTCAGAGATTTCTCCCCCAGGACGCTCTCCCTGCGGAAGTTCTTCACCCACTCATTTGGCACTGGGTAGCGGATCATCACATTTTCACAAGGGACCTGAGTTAAAGGGTCACAGTTGGAAGAGAACCCCGTGGACATCATCAGCCAGCTCTGCACCTCCACCTCAGCACCATTGATGCTGGCAGCTGTCCTGAGAGTAAAAGGCAAAGTTTTCTCAGCAAAGACAGTTCTGAACCGCATCAGTTCAAAGCGGCAGGCATCCAAGGGGTTGAACAGGATAATACGGGAGTTATTAAACATATCCTCATCCACACAGGAATGGAACCGACACCTGTATAATTTGATCCACTTAGTGGTAGTAGTGGGCATAATATCCTGCCTTGCAACTATTTCATTCCCTTTGATCAGAATATCATTTAGGCCCAGTCTGCATTCTGCCATGCCAGAAAGGAAGCTGAGAACATAGATATGGGTCAGGACACTGTGCTGGAGAATCGCGCTGTCTCCTTTGGCCAAGATACCGTGAAACTCATCCCTGACATCAACTGTGATTTCTTCTTCTTGATAGTTTAGTCCCACTGTGCTCAGATCTGTTGAGGAGGCCGGTAAATTCATCAGTGTGTCTTGCACAGCACTGATGAAGCTAAGGAAATCTTCATAATCTGTAGTCCCAAGCTTGATAATTTGCTCTCTCTCTGCTGTATGAGCAATGGCTGGCTTAGGTTGATACTTCTTTTTCTCCTTGTAGGTTGTACGGTCTAATCGCACGCTGTGGATCCTCCCATTCTCATCGTAGTTCTGCAGTTTGCGCTCTGAAATCTCATGATTGATTTCAAGTTTGAATTCCCGGAAAGGTTTCTCCAGTCCTTTCTCATAGAAAAGCTGTATAAATCCACTGTCAGTCAGCTTGACGTGTATTGGTCCCCAGTGCCTGGATGACATAATATTCTTCTTTTCTGGGATCCTGAGCATCATTGGCCATCCGTCCTTTGGCTGAGCTGGTGCCAGGTTAAATAAGGCTGCATCCAGATCACATGGCATCATGGGGTCATCATCAGGCAAGGTAAGGCTGCTCACACTATCTGGGTCTCCAATCTGGAGTTGCTTGAGCTGCTCTACAGCATCTGTGTGGGTTACACTTTTGTTTGCCTCATGGAAACTGATGGTGTCGGGCTCTTGATGAAGAATAATGAGAGAGTCTCTTTGGCTTTTGCCTGGAGCACTGGAGACAGAAGAGCTTTTGGAACGCCTGTCTCGCTCCTCAAAAAATGAACTGAACGGATTGATGGGTGAGGGTTGGACATCTCGCAGAGATTCATCCAGGAAAGGATTAGTAGCACTCCATGGTGGTGTTTCAACAGAAGGCAACTTGGTTAAGGAGGAGAGATCTAGCTTTTGAATTTTGGAGAGGTCCCCCAATGTGCTTTTAGGCCGTTCTCTTTTCTTAAAGGATGTAGTGAGGTTAAAGTTAACATCTGGAGCCTGTGTTTCTGCAGGTGGGGTGTCTGTTTTCAAGGGAGAAAGGTTCTGTGATGAAAAACTGACTTCATTGTCATCAAAAGTCACCCAGCTGGGAAAGCGAACTGTGGTGGAGGTTGATGAATGCCCATTCATGGAGGTGTTGTTCAGCTGCCAGTTGACAGCCTCCATATCTATCTCTTCATCTTCTTGGAGAGATGAGGAATTGTCTTAAAAAAAAATAAAATAAAATAAGGGAGGGGAGGAAATTTCAGCTAATTGTTTGTAAGTTACCTAGTTCTCTGCACAAAAAGAAAACATTCACAACAGTTCATATGCTCAAGAAAGAGCTGTTCATATGCTGGGCAAGAAAGATAATCAAGAGGCTTGTCTAAAATGCTGTTGAATTTGGCAATAATTAATGAATACATAGACAACCGGACACAGAAATGGAATACAGGAAGAAATATAGAAGGAATTGTATCAATGGTTGTATTGGTCTCATTACAACATAAAGGCCTAAAAAAGAAACATAGCCCACATGTTGCAAAGACTTTTTAAAACTTCATCCTCTAAGCTTTCAGGCTGCATTTCTTCTCTCCACTTATCTTCTCTCCTTTGCCTGTTTTGTTCCCTCTCATTCTTGTTCTCATTTTTTCCCTTTCTCCTCCCATACTCTTTGATCTAGAGAAGCATCCAGCAGAGAGAGGGAATGAACATCGAGGAAAAGCACTTTTCCACTCTGTCCCCACATACCTGTATTTGCTATTATGACAAAAACCATGTGGGAATATAGTGAAGGCACCATAAAAAGTGCCTAGGTATCATTTGTGCCTAGGATGTCTTCAGCAAAGAGACTTTTTGGCTTTCCCAGTGGCAAAGAGTCTGCCAGTCCTTGCATGTCTCTGAAAAATCTCTCGGAGAAACTGTGGTCTATGGATGTACATTAGGATAAGGAAAAACTTCTATTGTGGAAGCTGTCCTCATCCTCTGTTAGGATATAGCACCTTTGAACACTACTTTCCTAATCTTAGTTTTTGCCATGACACTTTCCAGGAGCCTGCATCGTAGTGTGCTATTTAAATCCCAGCTCTTTATGGAGGAGATAGTCACAGTGATAATAAGCTCTTTTCCCAAATGAGCATTAATTTTCAGAGTTCAGACATCTAAGGGTTTTCTTCCAATTTTCTTCCCACTGGGCTCATGATTCAGAGTGCTCCTCAAAATGAGCAGCCAGCGTGAAATTATACTCTGTGGCTGCACCACGGGTTTGCTTAACATATGATTCAGCAGTGCTAGCATTTGTGCCTTTTTCTTCTAATAGATACATAAATCTCATGCTTTACACAAATCACCCTACTTCAGTACAAGCAGCAAAGTCAAAGTAAAAGGTAGCACTTTTATGGCTGTACTTGTGGGAATGGAGAATATTTTACAGTTTTTTACAATATTGAAAAGCACAACAAACTATTTAAGTAATAATTTAAATTGCCACAGTTCCCAAAACAGAAGAACTTGATTTCCATTCTGCCTCAACCATAACAGGCAATTTGAATTTTTATTCCAGTTACTATTTAGAATATGAAATTGGGAATTTTCGTGTTAGTCACGGTCCTGCCATTAGCTCATTATGTCTTGGGTAACTTGATGTTCTGGGCCTCTCAACCGAGCTCTGTGGAAATTCACTCAAACTTTTGATCTAAGGACAAAACACATCATGCAATTTCTAAGGATTATTATAACTGAGAATTATAGAGGAAGCAGAATGATTCCAATTTGTTTTTCAAGCCACAATAATAACAAAATAATAACAAGAACAGATAGCTTTTACAGACTATACAGGCACTTCAAAGTGTATCTGAAAAGAAGTGGCACCATCTTAATTTCCCGTATTTTCTTCTCTACCCTGCCATTTCACTCCCAGCACTGCACACTGCCTCTCTGTAGTCCCTGCTACTGATTGTACCACTGGGTGCAGTGAGAGGTTCTCAATCTGTTACAGTTTTGCCACAAGACTATAAATAGATTTGTGGGAGAAAAAATCCAGTCAACTGATTACCACACACAAACATATCTCTAAGTGAGAAAGTAATAAAAAAACCACCAAGAATAATCTGGCATTCTGGTTCTTAGGTCTGCATCAATACTTTCCATGTTGTCTCATGGCTTTCCAGTACTTTGGTTAGCAAGGATGTAATTCTCTGAAGCAAAGCAAAGGCAAATGAAAGTTGTGGTAAGACTCTGTTTTTATGGTATATCTGGCAAAATGTTCCTCATCTCTTTTAATACTTCTAAAAGTCCCATGTTGGTAAGATCAAGATTTCTTAAGAGCAGACCACCTCTTCTCCATCTGTAGTTGTAATTGTCCTCTCTCCTGTATGTTAGCTTTTAAATTATAGAAACCAAATGTAGTTCTACAAATAAACACTTCTAGTAAGCTTGAGAGAGGCAGATAAGAAGATCTCCATGAGAGTCCATACAAAAAACACACACAAATCACTTGACAAAATTTCTTTCTAAACTGAATAAGTTTTATAAAATAAAATGATTATTTGATTTATATGCCAAGAAATACAGCAATAACATTAAGAGATGATGGCTTTATAAATGTAAGCATTTGTGTGGCTGTCTTCTAGAAAAATCAGTGCAATGTTATTTGATTTGATATGTAGAAGTGTCAAATCTGGGAAGTGAAATGATCTTTCTTTTCTAAACTGAAAAATACATTATTTTCCTGCCAGAAAACAATACAGTTAGGTTTACAAATATTTGAATACAGAGATGGTTCTAGAAAAGACAGTTTTAATTTTGTCTGTAAGAGAATGACTAACAGCAGAGGGGGTACAAATAACAATATGGTAATGCAGCTAAGCAGCCGGCATTCCTGAGAACTAGATGAGGTAGTGTGTATATCCCAAGAAAAATATTGGCACTTCTGCATCAAGGGCAGATGCAACATGGTGAAAAATCTTAACATTGATAGAGATTAGAAGATTTTTCTCTTATTGACTTTTAAGGAATTCCTGAGTATGGTGATAATGTTTAAAATGTCCATGATCTTCAATCTGGCAGCACCCAAGTAGGTCTAGGAGAGGACACTTAGGAAAGCAATTCTCTAGATGAAGGTTAAGTTCATTATTTTTGTCCTAGCTTTCATTATTATTTTCATAATTCTTTCCTAAAAAATAAATCAAGATAATAACTTGCTGATAGAATGCAGTCTTCAACCCAGACTGACACCTCTTTATTCCTTTTTGACTGACTTTGCTTTCCTAAGCAAATTACTTTGATAGGTGTTTACTTTGTAAAATTAAAATAGCTTTTAATTGTCTCACCTTGCCAGATTCCAACCTGGCATGTTGCTCCAGCCAGCCAAAACAGGTGAAGGGGACAGTAGCTCTATGTCCCTTCCCAGTGACACCAGCAACATGTGAGTTCTGGAATGAGCAACCTTAGGCTGCCCACACAACTATGCATCTCTGCATTCATTCCCCACATAAGAGGTACTTGCAACAAGCACTGCCCATACCTTATTACATACATGCCTGAGTATCATTACCAAGTCATTAAATAATTTGGAAACTTAAGTCTCCTGAGAACAATAAAATGTTGACCTGCATTGTAAACTTTTTTTTTTTTTTTTTTGTCCACAGGCCCCTTAATATTTTGTTGGCTTTGTAAGTGTTCAGCATGTTAAGATGGAAAACAACACTGTTATAATGGGTGTAAAAGATCACACTGTGATCAGCCCCTGGTGACTCACTACAAGTGAAGAAGGCTTTTGTTTCTCTTTATGATATCATCTTCTCATTTGAACTACTGTGGCCAAACCCACTAGGTAGTATCATGTTACTTATGCCTAGGGGAAAGGCAGACATCCAGCTGTGAAAGGACACTGCTATTGCAAACTATTCATGACCAAAACTTGTAGGAAGATCTGAGAGTGTTACACACCTTTCAGAAAGAAAGGCCCACAGGGACTTTAAGAAATAGATCTGAGCAAAAGCCTTGATTTTCAAATTTCTCAGTAGCTGTCTATTTTGTCTCTCAACAGAAATTAGCTCACAGTGTGATGGTTTCTGTTACCTGAATATATTAATTTATGTTTAATTTGGATAGTTCTACTTTACACTTCAGTCTGCAGTACAGGCCTACCCTTAACATGGTCACACCTTCCAGCCAGGTGCTTGCTTCCTTGCAGCTGGAATTCTCATTGCAACCAGCTATGTATGGTGCTATTTGAGTGCCTTTTTTTGTTTCATCTGTTTTCCTTTCCTCTGTTTATTCGACTGCAGAAACTACTTAAATGAAGCCTTAACTTTAATCAAAGCCCTGTCATTATTCCTTGAGTAAAGAAAATGTTCAAGATAAAATTACTTTGAAACTTAGAACTTTCCTGCACAATTGACTTTTAAAAGACTCAATATTTTTATTCTGTGAAGTTTATCGAGTACTTAAAACTCTAGCTCATGAAAAAAAACCCATTTCAGTTGTGCTATCAAATAACTGAAACAACGTACCACCAAGTCATAATCTATGTACAGTTAACTCCCCTTTTACTTGTGCAGAACTCAGCTCTGCTCTATGCTGTAACTATAATTTTATAAAAGTTTCTTACAGATGCTGCAGTCTGTACTGATCAGTAGGGTAATCAGAATGGACCTGGCTCTAATCTTAAAACAAAATCAAACACTTGTAACACACCAAGTGCACAAAACTGGAAAATTAGATTCCTAAACAGATGGTGAGAAAATGTGTTTTTCAAATACACTGCTCAGGTTTTAGTATGTAAATTTAGTGTACTGATACTCTTAGATAGAACTAAATTCAAGAACAGACACACGATTTATCCAGAAGTCACCAAAACACTGCAGCAGAGATAGGTATCTAACTTTGGTACTAATATAAGTACCCATATACCTGGGTACCCAGTTAACCCTAATTTATCATTTGAACAGCAGATTCCAAATTAGACATAGTTCATATAAGTCATGGACAAGGTTGCTATTCTCTTGAAGAGACTGTTAGAATTTCATGTCAGGTAGGAATTACGTGGCAGTAAGCTAGAGGCAATAAGGAACCTTAAAAGGAAATAAAACTCTCCTAGATATACCTAGAAGATGATAGGTAATTTAAAAAAGCATTGTTTATCATTTAAATCCAGCTTTCTTGTTTGTTTGTTTTTTTTTTCACTATAGAAGGCTACTTTAAAAAGAAATCGAAGTAAATGCATTTTGTTCTGGTAACATATTTAAAAAAACATGGAGGTTTTCTCTTACGTATTAAAACAATGGCAGTGAAAGCATTTCAAAACTCTTACAGAAAAGAGTTTTTGATTTAAACCCATTTGAGATTCATAGCTTTCATAGCTACGCACATACTTTTCCTGAAGATCAGCTCCTGTGATTCCATTAGCTGGCCAGAAGGTGGTACATTAAGACTGTTATAACAAGAGGAAGTCTCCAAGTTTTTTACAAGATTTAGACAAGACTATGCCTGTTCAAAGGATTCACTGTATACTTGTGTCATAATACTATTATTTTATAATTAGGAATAATTTGAGCCAGGTTGTGAACAGATCTCATGTAAGTGGTGGAGAAGGTATTAAAACCTGCTTGTTTTTCCTTTGAACTTAATTCTATTCAACAAACATATTATACTCATGAAGGAAACATCTTAGCAACCAAGCATACATATATGATTCATTGCAGAACAATTTAATTTTCATCCCTGAAGGCACAGCATAGATATGACTGACATATTTTTAATACTCTGTCATCTAATTTTGTTTCCAGCAAGGTGTGCTCAGTCCAGAGGTTACCAAGACTATGACTACACCTCAGCCTTAGTCTTCATTACTACCAGTGGAGTACTTACACTCCCAGTTTGGCCAGGCTACACAAAGCCTGTGTGTAAGGGGACAGAGAGGAGCTGGAAAACATGAAGCTGATCCCCCTGATCCAACAGAGGGATGGATAAGAGAATGACAGGTTCACTAAAGAGCAAATCCCTCAGCTTCATCTCTTTCTCCAGAAGGAGAACAAGGAGCAGGCAAGAACAACAGAACAAGAACAACACATACATTATATTTTTCAAAACAAATTCCTTTCAAGACACATTGGACAAGACAAACAAAATCAGTTTGCCTCTGAAAAGTACTTTGGACTTTGCTTCTATCCACAGAGGTCTGCTTTCCCCTTCTGTTTTAATCAGCAATACCCAGAGTGTATTTTTCAGAAGCAGAACTATCACTGAGATGAGAACATGGATCTCATGAAGAAACAGTCAGAGGGCAAATAAGGAAAGAGGAACACTCCTCCTAGCCCAGGATGTTTCAAGAAATTCATGATATTTGGCTAGCAGAATAAATCAGTAGCCAGTCCTACAAATGCAAAGACAATTTCACTCCATCTTGGAGGAGCTGCTATTAGCACACGTTGAACGAGCTCTTTTGTGGAGTGCAGGAACGTAAATCTCTCATACACAGACAACATATTAGTTCATTATGTCATAATTTTACAAGCAATACATAAGGGACTGGTAGCTAAACAGTTGTTTGCAGACCTCTTAAATTTTGTCTTCAGTGCTTGAGATAGTATCATGTAGAATAAGCCTGACATTTGCAGTGCCATACTGCAGGTAGAAATGTGGCAGCTACCAGGTCTTCTCAGAATTTGGGGTCCCATTAAGCAGCGTGACCTCTGACTGCAAAGCAACACACTGTGGCCACATGCATCAAGTTATGGATCCAAAAGGCAGTTGCAGTACTGCATAAGCTTGGGGGTCTGGCTCTATTGAATAAATGTGAGAAATGTTCCCATAGCCATAGGAAAATTGAAGGTAGGAGACCATCATGTGCTTTATATGTCTGAAACATTCTTGGTTTGCTAATGCAAAGTAGCGGTTCAGAAACTGTACTAGCAGAGACCACAAATGGTAACACCAGCTGATGACAACTTGGTCATCAGTGCAAAGTAAGTGCCTGATCTCTAATTCCTAGTGGGCTGTTCCTGCGTGACTGAAGCCAGAATCACCCCACTATCTGCTCAGTCTTGTGCTGATTCTGTAGCTGAAAAGACAAGTCAATACACAGAGATGTCAAATAAGCCTGCACCAGTGCTCAATTCACTGCTTACAAAAATAAACCTGATGTCCAAGTCTGCACATCATTTAGAAATAAGCAGGACAAGGTGTGTCAGAAAAAAAAGGTATGAGTTCTGCTTGATGACTGACATGAAAAGATACAAAATTAAAATTCACATTGTCAAAGATTTAAACCTCTTTGCAGCAGAGAAAAAAGTGATGGGGAAAGGAGGAGAAAAAACATACATTTGTTACTTTTCATCTTCCAAATGCACTATTGTGAACATTTATGATACCCCACAACACTTAAAAATAGTAGCACTAACTTCCTCATTCCTGCACCCAAGGCATTTCCCAGGATCAAGTTTTATATCAAGTCATCATCTCACATCCTGTCTGCCAAATTTGTCTGCATATCTCAGATTATCCAGTCAAGAGGTAATCTCATACTTACACTCTACCTTTACCCTGAGCAATATCAGTATCATTTACCACTGCTTTTGCTCCACAGTTTTGCCACTGCTGACATTTTAAAAAACACAAAAACCCACTTCCCACTTTCTAATGTAAGACTCTACGGAAACTTCAGCTACATATTTTAATAATTAAGTTACCTGGTGAACTGTAAAGACAGATTTGTTCCACAGACAACACAGCTGACACATACTTACAAATTAGGGAAGTTAACAGTGCTCCACTTTTCCTTGAAGCTTCTATATTTTCCCCTGTGAAGCTTGGTATGCAAGATTTTTCTATTTACAGTGGAGAGAAGACCACATAACTACATACGGGTAGCCAGTCTGCCCAGTCCTTGACTCAGAGCATATGGGAGCTCCAGGCTACAGTGAAGTTTCAGGAATTAACAGGTGAGGTGCTCAATGGAAAGGTGAGCAGAGCTATAATGAAGCCATCTGTTGGTGAATTTCAAGGTATGTTTTGGGTTTTTTTTGTTTTTTTTTTTAATTCCTGGAGGGATTTTCTGACACAAAGGACTGAAGGAGACCGGCTAGAAATAGTGTGAGAAAACTGAAAGGACAGCCTGATCTAGGTATAAGCCTGACCCATGTAGTTATCAATAAGGATGCACCTGGCATCAGCCTCCCCCTCAAGAAATAATGATTCGTGAGAAACAGCAAAGCATACAACTGAAAGGGGTGTAAAAAGTCCTAGGTGCTAATTTGAACTGTGTGATTGTCTAAGGGACCTTGAGCTAGCAATTTATGTCCTCTGCTCCCCCAAGTTTTTTCTCTGTAGCAAAGCAAGAATAGGGATGTAATGGAAGGTGTTAATGGCTGTTGTCAGGTGCAGGCTTCTTGGTGAACAAGCAATTGTCAGTCATGTGAAAGCTTGTGGGCTTCCTGGGGACAATGCGGGTAAAATGGTATAGGTGAGGGAGCTCCTATAGGGAATAAAATAATAGGTGCTACTAGAAGCTGTGGCCCTTGGCTAAGCAAAGCTTAACTCATGTGTGACAAAGAATTTCCTTGTGAACTGGCTGTCTGCAAATACACATGTCTGGGTGAGGAGACAGAGAAAGGTGGAGAAGCTGCAGTGAATATCTACAACTGGATGCTCAGGTACAGGACTGGCTGTGAACTACAAGGAGAAATGCTGGGCATTTGCTTCCTCCTGTTTGTTCCTCCCACAGGCTGAGAAACAAGAGCACTGTTCACAAGTGAGAGTTCCACCAAAAATATTGGAGGTAAGACAGAGAGGCTTCTAGTATCAGCCAGCAATACTGCTGCCTCAGATCTGCATATGACACACACAGTTTTTTCTAGGGAGAGTGAATGGCATGGTTTCTGCCAAGACTGATCTGATATTAACTGAGGGCAAAACTGATGATAGATAGAATAAATCATTCCAGCTATCAATGGAAACTATCATATGACTTAATTATTTAAAATACAGTTATTTTTTATGTGCACCTGCCTTGCACAATGCTGGAAGACTAAAAATTATGATCTGGGAGACACTTTCTAATGAAAAAAACATAAACCCAAACAAAATAAAATAGACACACACAAAAATACCCCTAATATTTTGTTGGAAAAAACCAAGGTATTTCAGGCCTGATTTTTCTTCAAATAAATGGCAAAGTCTGGGACAAAGAAAGGCCTAAGACACAACGATTGAGTGGTAAGGTGATCTGGACAACATTTATAAAATGGAAAGAGATTTGGGAGTTTTTCCAGGAGTATAAGCTGAGCGTGGGCTTGTTCCTCATCTTGGGATTGTAAAGGCATGAATACTATACCTGCTTTTCTAAACTGTGTACCAGAAAGACTAAAATCCCTTCTTAAGTAGAAATTGAGAAGACAAAAATAGGTTGCTGAGAGCCTAAACAAGAAAAGCTTTGCTTTCAGTGAAAATACTAGGAGAAACCCTCTAGTTTCCACAGTTACCAAGACCTTGGAAAGCCAACTCTTTCTTCACTTAATACTGAAACATGCTTGTTACAGTCAGATATGCACTTCACTTTGGAAATACATTTTGTCTTCAAAATACATATTATGCTGTTGCTGTGGTTTTGGGGTGGAGTCAGGGTGCTGCCTTGCTGGTTTGCAGCCCTGGAGGCATTTAAAGCTGTGTTTAGTAAGACAGGACACAGTAAGAAATATTCCCACTGGTAGTAACCTGACGTCAGCCTCCTTATGGTTACACTCTTCTCGGGTTTTGCCCATCCAAGAAAACTAAAGTGATGTTACAAGGGATGTACAAGGCGAGTTTGTGCCTGCCCTTCCAGCCTGACTCACACAATCATACTATCACTAACTCCAGCCAACCTTGGAAACTAACTGAGCTGACCCAGCTCACTCTTCATATGAACTTATTCCCAAGGATGGCAGAAGTCAGAAAAGTTACCAGGATGTTAATCCACATACGTTTTATTTAACTGCTCCTGCCATATGGCCCTCTGATCCAGCCTGAGTCTTTTTAGCAGTGTTAAAAAAGTGCTATCAGTGCCTCATTTTCAACCTCCAAGCAGGTCCTGACCAGCCAGCGAGGTTGTTATGAAGGAACAACTTGTTTTATGATATATTGCTCTGATTGATGAGTCCCCCCTTTCCACACTCATCTATTTTAGTTCTTGGACTGCCTAAGTGCAGCCCTTCCTTCAGCCCAGGCTCCCACCATAAAAGCCCAGCTGTTGTGCAACTGTTCACAATTGCAGGAAATCAACAGAAGCAAATACTGAGCTATTATCTATCTTATGTCACTTAGAGTTCTGTTTTTCCTTTCTGTGTGTGTGTGGAGCCACCACAGTACACAGGATTACTCAGGGTCACTTCACAGAAGCAGCCAAACAGAAATGATCCAACAAACCATTTCTTCCTCTTTCCCTCAGGCTGTGCTGATGTGGTTACAGTGAACAGAAAGGCCACATTCTTAAATGTGAGAGTTTGACCATAAGAGACCCACACGTGAAGAATCGAAAGAAGGAACCCGTGAAGTTATCACAGCACTCTGTGGTTAGAAGCAAAGAGGAAAACCATGCTTCCCTTCTCTCTACACAAACTGTAATGTTCCATCTTCCCACCTCTAGCAGGCATCTTCCCTCTAAGCTATGATTTTTCCTGGTGGCAAAACACATGACATACAGGGCCCACATTCCTTTATGCTAGTCATGCATGACAGCCACACTGATTTCCTTTCTTACTGTTAACTTTTAGCTCACCCCATCACCACCTTGTCTTAGCTGTGCATCCCCTTTCTTCCTCAAATGACAGCCCTTGCTCTTTTGGTAGGATTGTGGAGGAGAAGGAATTCTGTTTTGCCTAACATCTGTTTTGATTTGTAAGATAGATAGAAAGAGTGGGTAACATTAAAAAAATCCTGTGGAAAAGAGATCCCTAATGTCAGCCATCTCAATTAGTGAGCCCTATGCCACACACACACATATATATATACATAGAAAGTAAGTTGTCAGCTCTAAAGGTGATGAACAAGGAACACTCAAAATTTCTGTCCTGGGGTAGCAGTCATTAGGACCTATGCAGGGTACAGGGCAGGATGAACAAGGCTCTGAGAGTCTCAGGGCAATCCTGTAGTGAAATACATCACAGGAAACTGATAAAATAAACTTCTGCATTCTTGAACTTCTGCATTCTTCTTCAGAATTGGATGAGACCTAGCAGGTCTCCACAGTACAGGACGATATTATGGAAATATAGACAGAGATAGGAAATATAGATAGGAATAGAGATAGAAATAGAGATAGGAAACCTTTCTGCCTGTTTCACCAAACTGTGTAGCGGCTTTGGTGGCAGCTGAGAGAAAAGAGCTGAACACAGAATGTGACTGTGAAGGAAAACAACAGGGGCCTCACAGCTGCTGTGCCCTGTAAACAAAGCACAGCTTTCTGAAGGGCCATGTGAGATTTTGCAGAAGAACCCTGAAAGAACCAAGGTCTGCCCAAAGGAAGCAACAGGGATTAGAGAAATGAGGATCATAGGACAATAAGATAATACGAGGATACTGAGCTTGAGCAGAAAAGTACTCAGACTGTAAAAGAAAAAAATAACTGATGTTTTCCTATAAAGAGATCAAATTGACATTCAATAAATGAATGGGTAACTGAAGTACCCTAAAGCAGTATCTTATTATATAGTGGCCCTGGCTGGTAGACGAAAGTCGACAGGAATTGCCTAAGAACAACACTGCTGTGGACAAGAATGTCTCAGTTCACTAGCATTATATTTTAACATTTCAAGAAATAAGCTGGTCACTTCCATGTTGCAGAACTGGTTCAGTATATTATAGAAATGGAGGGTAAGGGGATTTTTTTCCCCACTGGCTTACTTGGGTACAGTGGATAAAGTACTTAAATAAAGTGTCAGAAAGAGATGTCAGATGAAATTGTGCCACCAACAAGCTTCTACTCAGTTAACAAGTCTAGAAGAAATATATAAAGTGGCTTAGGAACATAACGCAATTTGACTTTTTGTACTGCATATCCCCAGTTCTCAGGTCTGTAACACTCATCTAGGTCACGTCAAGGTCATAATGGTGGAAACAAAGAGGTCAGTCATGTAGACAAGGATATGCATCTTGCAGAAAACTTTGAATTTAACATCTTGTGTGAAATGGCATTCCTTGTAGGATTTGTTGAGGAACATGCACGTGAGCACTTGAAGTCATGAAGGAGAATTCTGCCCTTTCTCTGGCTTAATGAAAGTGTGTTTCTGCTTGGGAGAAGGAAAGAGATTGTACTGGAAGGGAGAGTGTTTATTTGAACCGGAACTTTAATGTTCTAGAATACTGACAGCTTGGAAGATTAACTCCTGTTTTTACTATCTCAGCAGTATCCTCCCCCTTGAGTTTCCTAATCATCTGTGCACCACAGCAGAAGGGGGGAACCCTAGAAAACAAGATATCTACTTGACACGTGGCAAAATCTATACTGTAGCTCTCTGAGCTGGATCTGAAAAAACCCTGCTCCTTGGGATCAACTCTGCTGATGATTTTGTATATGAAAATTGGTTTGCCCATAAAGCAAATTGAAACCCAACTCTTTTATTATAGGATCAGCACAGCTGTCTGATGACAGCAGCCTGACTATGCTGGGGTGAAAACTGTGCCACAGAATCCCGTGGGTGAGCCGGTCTCATTGTAAATACTTTCATGAGGCATCAGGAAGCGATTACTGGATCCCAGCAAAACCTAATTATGCCCCCTCTCCTCCTTCACAAACTATCATTTAGATAGGCCAAGCTGGGCCACCAGCTCCTTCTTTAGAAGAAGCCTCAATTTTTCTCCCCTCTGCTACAACTAAAACATTAATTAAAGGGATTTCCTCTCTCTCCCCCCCTTTTAACTTTTAGTCCTGTTCAGTCTCCTCTTTATGCCTTTTGTCTTCGGGGAAGAAGCTGCTGCTCCGCTGCAAGCTGATGGCAAGAGAACTGTCCGGCAGACAATAAAGCTGTCTGCACACCAGACATTTCTGAATGGAGGCAGGGATGGGCGAGACAGTCATTCCCGACCTGTTGCTATAGCAGCGGGGTGAACGGGCAGGACCGCCCGCTGCCCCTCACCCCCCATCGGGGCTGCCCCCCGCCCCCCATCATCAGGGCTGCCCCCCCACAGCCTGGCCAGGGGCGATCCGCAGCCAGGAATGAATGGGAAGAAATGTTAACCCCTGCTTGCCCTCTGGCAGGGAGGGAAGGAGGCAGGGTTGCTGTGCTGGGGGATAAATGGGGTCTTCTTTAGAGGAGGAAGGCAGGGGAGGTAACAGATGGGAGGTGGGCTGCAGGTTGGCTTTCACGGAAGGCTTTTGTTCTTCTGGAGTATCTGCTTGTACAGACAAGCCTGGGCGCTAACTACAGAATTTGAAATACATTAAAATAACAAGTACCAAATAGATTTAAAACGTAGCATGCCTGGAACTGGCATACTTCTGGGTCCACCAGAAAGAGTGGAGAAAACATGGGATGTCCTTGGTTACAGTCGCTTTCCAGGAAGCTCTGGATGATCAGGGATGCTGAGTGGTGGCTTTGCAGTATTAACAAACAGCAAGAACTAATCCTGCATATTTTATCTCTTTCTCCAGCACAATATCCTACAGTGTCAACCATTAGCAAGTCATTTAATGGAAGTGGCAAACACTCCCTGAGCACAAAGAATAAATATAGATAGCATTGGCAGTCTTTGTAAATTCAAGGTAGTGTTTAATAGAAGGGCAGTCACTAGAATCCTGTATGCTTTAACTAATATTTGGCTCTCAGCATCACATATATGTATGGGCATGCAGCTCTAGAATACACAAATTTATGTAGTTCACACCTAAGACTTGCTGTTCAAACTGTAAACTTCCTGCTTTTGTGACAAGCAAGACATTTTACTTACTATTTTTTATAGAAAAAGAAAAAAGATGACTTGTTATCCTCCTATTTCCCGTCTAAATCACTGCAATGCCCAGGAACAGAAGCAGAGGTAACAACATCCAGCACACAAACCAATTCCCTTTTCAGCTAAGAGCAGCCTTACTTTTGATTTGGTTTGAAGAACAAGGATCTTGCCTCCAGCAGCTGCATACTCCAGCAGTTTGTAAGCTACATTAATGTAAGCAGACTGAAGTCTGAGTGTTTCTTTACCTGTTCTTCAGCCTGCAAAGCAGACTGAAAATGTCTTGAGAACAGGAGCTCTCATTAGAGTATCTGAACTTCAGGTCAGGACAGAAAGTCTCCTGGATCAGCATTCCTGACAACATTTCAATGATTCTCTCTGTTGGTCCCCGCTGGAACCTGTACATGCTGAGGCAGCTGCAAAACAGACAATAAACTAAGCTCAGCAGAACAGCTTCCAGACTTGGGAAAGCTCTGGAGTTTGGCTCAAATCTGGGAAGGAAAAAGTTCAGGTTGATACTTTTCATCTACAATTACTTCATTCAACTCCTAACAAGGGGCCACCTTGAAAGGGGATCGTCCTTGGATGGCCAGATGCCAAGCAGATTTCACTTCTCAGTGAAGACACCCTGGGCTGGTTTGGCTGCCTGCATTCTGCACGATGCAGAAGATAACAGAGCAGAACTGCACTTTGGGAGCAGCGATTTTGCTAAAGAGACATAAGGGAGCCTCCCTTGCTACACTGGGCCAGTAGGAGACACTTTTAGATGGAAGTAATTCTGTACATCTCATTAACTGCCATCTGTAAAAGTTTCACTTTGAATAGTGTTATCAGCAGTATGTCCTTAGGGCTAACAGGCATTGATTTAACTCAGGTAAGGAGGTTTAGAGGGAAGCAGGGAAACGTTGTTATGGGATGGAGGATGGAGAGCACCTTTAGAAGCAGTGGTTCTGGAACAGATTTGGGTATTAGCTCTGATGCAATCCTGATCCTAAAAGAACTAGTGTAATACTAGGATTTGGGAAGAGTGAAACATGAAGCAGAAGGAAAATCATCTCACTTGCATTTGTAGTGTGGCCTGGTTCTTGGTGGACCACTATGACCTGATCTTTAGAATAACTGGGGGTTCAGAGAAGAACCACAACTATGAAGGCATAAAAACCCTACCATACAGCAAAAGACAAAAGATCATCCTATTTTATCTGCTCTGCAAGAGATGCAGGAAAAATAAATCTGTAAGCACCTACACAGAGAAAATTATATTAAAGAATTTGTTGTGATTTAATAAGTGATATGTTATAGTTAGAAGGCAACATGAAGAATTAATGCAGAATCATGCAGAGTTTTCATAGCAAGAACTATTTTGAACTGATCTACCAGGTCTGCACAGTGAAGTCCCATGTGCTTCAGGCAGGTAATGTTACTCTAATCCTCACAGGAACTAAGTCAGGGAAGTGTACGGTTTGTGATATGCCAAAGCTCCAGCTACATGATCTCTAAAGCTTTTTGACCTTTTAATCTGCACAGGAGAAAATATAGCAAAGTTTATTTAGGTAGCTCCATCTCACTCCCCTGTTGCGTGATGAATTTAGAAATAGCTGAATAAATTTTGGTGCTGCTCCCTCAGAGAAAAACATGAATGTAACAAGATTACGTATTGAGAGCTGATGTCAAATTAAGGATTTTGGAACGGGCTATAAGGAATGGAACGTAAGAGTTACAAAGGAAGCCAGCCCAGGATTCAGGGGGCCAAATACTATCTCCACAAGGGTCTCCTCACACAATCTGATCTCAGAGTACTCACACATGCTCCTACACATACTGATACTGCACTACAAATTGGTGCTTAAAAATAACAGAGGAAGAAAGAAAGAAGTTGCATAAAATTATCCTTTCATATGGATCACAACAGAGCTGGAATTTGCTTTTTGCACTTCAGAACTCAGTTCCAAATGTCTGCTTATTCCTATGTACATGAGGGCAATGCATGTCTTGTGTTTTCAGCAAATACTGAAACCACAAAGTCCCCTAACAATGCAGCGCTTGAGGAATCTGAATTGCGCACTCACCCACTGAAATTCTATACAGAGGAGCTCAGAGCTGTTAATCTCACAGCAAAACCCCCTTCCAAACCTTCCCTTTCTCAAACACCTCAGCAGGCACAGACACAGATTTCCATTATCCTTTTGGCAATATTTGGAGAAAATTAATATAGCTCTTTCTGTACATTTTGGTTTATCTTCTGATACCACAGACAAGCTTTTATCAACAAGGAAAGAGCCTACTTTTCCTCCGTCTGATCAGAAAAGAAATAACCTCCCACAAAAGTTCATGAACCAAACTGCCCTCCTCCCCCACATCCTCCCCAGCTTTAAAACACATTTAAAGCGTGTTAAATTGGTGCGTTTGTACCAGTGCAGGAGGCACGGAGCAGAAAGCACAGGAGGATATTAAATACTGATTTCATTGTGTATACACAATTTATAATCCCCTATTTAATCATTTGCTCCTGGAGGACCAAAAGTCAAACCTTTGCCTCACCCTACCAGGGTTCACAGCATCAAACTCTTCCTGCAAATAAAACTTTCCCAAGTCAGTACTATCGTGTTAGAGGTTCTCTTCATGGACTGAGAGGTTTCTTCCAAGTCTTCCCTCTAGCTCATCCATCAGCCATCCTTCCGCCTGCCCAGGCACTTAGCCTCCCCTGCTGCTGCAGCAGTACCTTTCTTCCAAACAAACTTTATACGCTCCTCCTCCCACCGGTACAAAAATCTAAAACCAGACAGCTCAGAAGAACAGATTCTCCCCTTGCTGCACTTACCCAGGGCTCAGATACCTTCAGTTGCCCGGTGCCAGCCACTGGCGTCTGGGTCCGGCCGGTCGCTGCCTGTGTTTGCCCATGGCTGCCTGACCCGGGAGACAGGGACAGGGGGGTGTGTGTGTGTATGTGTGTGTACCCTGTGTGTGTGCGTATGTGTGTGTACCCTGTGTGTGTGCGCACCCTGTGTGAGTGTGTACCCTGTGTGTGTGTGTGTGGGCACCCTGTGTGTGTGTGTGTGTACCCTGTGTGTGTGTGTACCCTGTGTGAGTGTGTACCCTCTGTGGGTGTGTGTGTACCCTGTGTGAGTGTGTACCCTGTGTGAGTGTGCACCCTGTGTGTGCGTGTGTGTACCCTGTGTGTGTGTGTGTGTGTACCCTGTGTGTGTGTGTGTGCACCCTGCCTGCTGGAGCAGGAGCCCTGGCTCCCCGCCTGCCAATCGGTCCCTGGCCGGCGGGTGGGCAGGGCAGAGAGATGAAAAAATGTGCAGGTTACGTTTGGATCTGGCACACCCAGAAAAGGAGGAGGTGAGAGTCGGACAGAAAAGCTGGGAGAGGCAGGCTGAACGAATGTGAAACTTCGTGTTAAACGCTGCCAAGCAAAATAACCTGTTTTCTTTTTTCTTCTTTCGTAGAAAAGCTACCTTTTTTTCAAGGGCAAGACTAAGCAAACCAAACCCAAAAGTATTTCAACTGATCACCTTGCAAGCAATGCAGCAGGCTGCTCCCTGTGTCAGCAGCTGAATCACCATTTCCAGTTAACTCTTCAGACACCGGATGGTTTTAAGTCTGTGAGTTTCTTTTGTGCTCCCAGATGAACTGTTTGGGATTTACTCTAGATAACTTTTTAAACTTCATTTTAAAGAAGACTGTCATTTTTAACCTCTACTTTTGCACCTCTTTGAAAATATTTTCCTATGTCTCTTTCAAACTAGAGGACAAAAATTAGACAGCAGCTTCTTCTGATCACTAGAAGTATATGAGATTCCCGTGCAGTCTTGCAGAAGGAAAACAAAGGGCATGAAACTCCTATTTTTAAACATCAAACAAGACAAATTTAGAACAGAGATAACAGGATACGTCCATTTGTGATAATAGGGGATTAGGCTTAACAGTCCAGGAAGTTCTTGCCAGTTCTTCCCATAGAAGCTGAACGAAAGAAGGAAACCTGCCCTCTATATACCCAACAGCCAGGTCCACCAACACAGAGTGCTCTACCTGTCAAAACACATCTCTAGGTCTTGTGAAATCTCCCATTTTAGCCTACATTGTCTCTGTCCTTGTCCTCACCCCTGCCCCAAGCAGTTCATATGTAAGACTGAAAAAACCACAGGGACAATCTGTCAGTGTCCCTGAGGAACAGAGAGCATCCTTCCGCTCCACTGTGACAGTTCTAGGGTTGTTCAGGTTTTTCTCATTTCCCCTTAGTGGCTACTACGGAGAAACAAAATGTATTTGGGATTTTGACACACAAAGGAAAATAAATAGATAATTTGGAAATCATGCCAGAAAGTATCTGCCTTACAAATAAATTACTGATCTTACCTTTAGCCAGTAAAATAAATTGCTTAGAAATTACTTTAAGTACATTGAATTAACTGCAGAAGGTAAATGGCTTTATGGTTTGAATAGTGGAGCATGACAGCATGCATAATCAACAAGAGAAAAAAAAAGCTACAACTTCTGTGTTTGGTCTAATGGTGAGTGTAAAATAAAGATGAAGGAAGGACTAGATGATGGACATGAATGACATGATCAGGTACTGTAGGGACAAATGTGTTTTGTAAGAGTTGGTCAGGTGGGAAAGGTGCAGAACTTCATACAACAAAACTGGTTCCTGCCAGCCTGCAGAAGAGACAACTGCCTTATTAACAGGGTACATTTGTGCCAGCAGCTGTGGGGGCAGAATCAGGAGTTAGATGCCTCTCCTAAGGGAAAAAACCCAACAGATTAAGACTGTCCCTCCTTGTGCCAGTCTCTCTATCTCAGCTTTGAAAATTCAGCCTATACTACTCATCTAAAATTAGATAATTAATGGCAGAGCTGGAACATTTGTTTTCTAATACTCCTGGGCCTGCCAACTATGAAGCTAACCCTTAAGCAATGCTTTCACTGCTCATTTTCCTTCTGTACCTTGTTGTAACAACTCTATGTAGCAGATAAGGCATTTGAACCAGTGTAAGAGAAAGCATTTTTTGTTTCACAGACTAAAAATTCCCAGGCTTGTAGCAAGTTCAGGCTAAGGCAGAGTGAGATAGAGAAATTAGCCCAAGGACAAACTGCTCATACAAAAACTTCTAAAGGTGCAGGGCTTAAAGAAACATGCTGGCTGGAAAAGATGAAAACTCAGACCTGCTCTTGTGACTTGCTAGATAAACAATGATCCTTTTCTCATTTTATCACTCCTCTCCTCAGCCAAGAGAAACCTTTATGTAGATAATTTTGTCTGCTGTTCTGTCTGTTGTCTCGATCTTTTTGTGTGAAACAGCAATGTAAGATGAGCAGGGAGATGAAGTCATCTTCCCCTAGACTCCTTCTTTTGTTTCTTGTTCCTAATTAAAGACCATAATTAATCTGGCCACCATGACAGAGCATTGCATGGGGTGCTGAGATGCTGTGGGCATACCGAAGCAAACTTGTTTCTTAGGAAACAGGTTTTTTCCTCACGTGGTATTTAGTCCCTTGACCCCTTGATTTAAAAAATTTTTAAATGTGCACTGCAACTAACTCAAATTAGGAGCAGAATCAAATGTGTGGAAAAAAAAAAAAAATCTGATTTCCAAAAATTACAAGCACTAAAGTGCTGTTAGTAACTCTAAGCTGAAGACCTCGAACACTCTCAACAGCCTTGGTGAAAAATCAGAAGGATCAACTCACTCCAAAATGCCTGTTAGGCTGGTGACTCAGGCTTTCTGCTTGGCTGCGGGAAATCTACGTTCAACTCTCTTCTTGTTTACACAAGAGCTAAATTTGAGCTCCTTTTTATTCATCATAGAGAAGGACCCTACCCTGGAATTGCTAGATGGGGCAACTCTCTATCAAAACCCCACCTTGGGCCTTGGTGAAAGTTCTGTCAAAACCAGTATGGGCACAAAAGTTTTCCAACAGCCCCCTGAAGAAAAACTAAAATCATCTGCTGAATATTGAGTGTCTAGTTCACCCTTTCCAAGATTGTCTTTTTGATGTTTGACACGTCTCTGGCAGATGCTGTTGTAGCTAGCTAACCAATGGAGCTTTTATTCTTTACTGCCCATTTGACAGCCTAATGGATCTCAATGCAGCACAAATTGCTGAAGTCTCTAATCTCACCCAGCTACTAGTGATAAGGTCTATTTTTCATCACAACTCATCTGGCTTTATTCATATTCATCCTTACAAAATAGGAAGCATGGATGAAAGTCTGTTTCAACCCTGTTTCCTGAGGCGTTTGAAGCATAGGTAACAGATAAGGACTTGCTCTTAAGCAGTGTCTTGTCCCTGCTGGCCTGTGTTCATCCTGCAGCAGTTGTGAAAGAGAGAGAGAAGGAACCAAGCTCAGCTTATACGGTTTAGTTGAACACAATCCCCTGTCAGCCGTGTTTGGATTATCTTGCAACCACCGACCTCTAAACAGGAGCCACCCACACCTGGATCCTTCTCTCGTGAGGAAAAGATGGAAAGATCAAAGCTCAGTGGCCCAGTATGAGTTTCTGTAGTACCAACCTGGCAGGACAAGATGGTCTAGGCCAGGATACATAAAAAAAATAATAATATAAAACACATAAGGAATGAAAGGCATCGGTATACAGTGGGAAAAAAGATTAACCGAAAGGCAGATAATCCTCAGCTATATAGCACATGGTTCAAACCAGGCACTAGTCAGAGCTAAATAAAGCTTCTCATGACTGAAAATAGGAAAAAACAAACCCATAATATCTGGGAGATGTATGAAACATCTCTCAGATGAGTTACTGCTTGTTGCATGTTCCCAATGGTTGAAACAGAGTTTTAGGCAGTCAGCTTTTAAGGTCGGTGAGAAAAGTGTATGGAGAAGTTCACAGGCCACAGATCATTGCCCAGTTGGCCCAGTTCTCATGCTGGGAACTCTCGGAGATGTCTCTTTCACCCTCAAGAGTGTCCTAACCATGTCTGCCATGCAAATCCATGAAACCTTGGTTAGAAATTGATACATCTCTTATCATATGTAACCAAGCCCTTCCCTGACTCGGAGCTGCTGGAGGGATCTCTGTCCCCTGCAACAGAGAAGATGGTTTGGAAGAGTCTGAAAATATTATTTTCCTTTTGGACTTCCACCAGACAGTAAATGGTTCTCCTTGTGCTGTGAAGCTGTGGGCTAAGGAGACCTGGATCTGTGCTGGTAACCTGCTAGGAAATGAAATAGGCCAAAAGAGGGGGTGGGGATGGAGGTGAGGCAGAAAGACAGCGGTGGGATGGATGGGGATATTTTTTGTAGCACTGTAAGATCTGTTTGATTCAACAGCCACCCAGTTGGATTTGTCTGGTGCTGACCTATCTTTTGCAACAAATCTCATGAGTTTGATTTCTGTTTGATTTCCTACAAGAATCTACAAATGAGAGCATGTAGACATGCACATGCACACATATCTAGAAATACATACAATTATATTAATAAACAGAGAAAGAGGGAGCACCCTGGCTCACCTGCTGCATACTTATACTGCCTTGAGACTTTAAGGCACAGAAAAGGGAAAAGTTTCAATCAGTGCCTGGGGGAAGAAATCTGAAATCTTAACTCCTAACTGTAATGAATAGAAATCACACCACTCCCTCTAGTTCAGTAACACCAAAGAGAGCAGAGACCTAATTTGAAGAAACAGCAAAACCAATGCCAAAGTAAATACATCATCCTCAGGATTTATGATGAAGAAATACAACTTAAAACTCTGGCCTCTCATTCTTCTGGAGCAAAGCAAATTCTGACATGCTCAAGGAATTACATATTTATGAAATAACTCCTAAGGCGTTAATGACTCTTACAAAAAGCTGTCTGTAATACCTTTATCTTCAAGTGGAAGATGATTTTTAATTAGACTTGTGTGTAGTCTGCCATGATACACAGTGGTCATCCCTGTTGTAGCTTACTCCTGGTTGAAAAAAGAGGTGGTGAACATAGAGACATGTTGCATAACACAACTTCTTTACACCAGTCTAGAGGAAATTTGGGCCTATTACATATCCTAGGAGGTTGTCAGCACGGACAGTGACTGTAACAACTGGGTGTAACCAGCTTTATCCTCGTCTGCCACTCATTTCCATGGGACTGGGAATTACATGGCTAAACTCACATGCTACTGACTCACTTCAGGGATGTTCCACATGACTTACCTTGAGAGCAGTAGTTACGCCAAGGGATGGTGTGACCCCACCTTGCCCAAGGAGACAAGCTGCAGAGCTACTAATTGTATCCAGGACATCAGAAGCCAAACAAAGGCTTTTCACAACTTAAGCATCACGGCTGATTTGTTCAGGTCACGGTCTGAACAAATGATGGGGCCAAACAAATTCTCCAGTCCAGCAACATGAGTTTAATGAAGACTTGTTCAGTCAGCCTTATTAGCAAAGAGCTCTGTAGGGCCTTAGGAGGAGGGACTGCTCTGTTTTCAGTAGTACACAAAGGATGCTAATTTCTAATCTCTGCCCCATTTGATGCTCTTTAAAATTCATAGCCAAATTATCGTGTATGAGAAGCTGAGGAAAATAACCAGGCAGTTGATAAAAGCAGCCTTTGTATTCAAATTTCTGTGGGAGAAATCACATAATAGAAATTTATGTTGAAGGATCTTCACTGTTCCCACCATCTTACCTCTTCACAGAACTTAAAAATTACTTTATCCTTATAGTGTTAGTAATGAAGAGAATTATCAAAATTCCTGCCATTCATCAAAGAGAATAGTGAGAAACAAGGAACATGCAATGGCCATAGTTCATTGCCTTAGTAATTCTAGCTGTTATTTTTCAGCAGACCTCATATTTTCACCATTTGTTCACTATTTTGTACAGGTCTTAACTTGGAATTTATTTTAAAATAGACTATACTGCCAGCATAAAGCTTAGAGACCTTAAACATTTCTGCATATTCAGCATCATGTTTTCCTCTTTTTAAGCATCTTTCCTTTTGATTGCACATAGTCAAAATGGAAACTGACTTTGTTAAACACATCAGAAAGCCATCTCCATTTATGTGAAATTATACGGCATTTTCCAAAGAGAGACCAAAAAAAAAAAAAAAAAAAAAAAAAAAAAGTGTATAATGGGAGAGTTAGGTTCTTCAATTTTGAGGAAAAATACTGAGGAATATTTACCTCCCAATTATATTAAAAATAGCACAAGAATTCACTTATATTTACTTTCATTTTGGTTATAAGACGGGTTTGGTGTGATTCTATTGAATTTGCCTGTATCACCTGGCATGTTGCATGGGGCACCGTAGGTGGTTACACTGTAAAGCATAATAATGATTTGCTTCCAATACTTGTTTAATGGCACTTTCTCAATTTATGGGACTGAGTCATGGTGCTAGACTATGGAAAAATAAAGATTTTCTGAGGGGGGTGGGGGAAAGATATAATGAATTCTGAAAAATTAAAATATCCATAACATTGAATTTTAAAGATAACACACTTTTCTTATGTAACAGTTGAAATCCAGACACAAGAATAAAAGTCCTAGAGCATCATACAGAAAGAAAAAATGGCTAGAAATACGCTGCAGTTTCAGATTCCTGTATTGTAAAAAAACAAAAAATCGTCATCACTGGTGAATTTAAATGACACTGTTGGGCACTTCAGTATAGCATTAGCTACTGTTAGAATTGGTATGTATTTTCTCAAAGAGTACCACTACTTCATTACTTTGCAATAGTGCTATGGTAATTACCCACTCAGAAAACAGAAATTAAAGTTCCTTTGACAGTCCCTTTTTACCTGCACTGTCAGAAGGCACAAGGCAGCAGGTTCACCCATTAGGAACAAGTTGAAGCTGCCTGCATAACACCTGTCAAGCATTTAAGTTATTTTAAATTGGAAATCAATAGAAATGATGCAGCACCCAGAAAAGGAAAAACTAAAAGGAAGAGAGAAAATCTGAAGGTAGAGAAAAGAAAAAGGACACTTGTGAGTAAAAAAGCATTTCACAGAGCTAGGTCATGAATTTTAGAGATTTCAGTAACTGAATGCAAAGTTTTATCTCTGCCAAGAATCTCTCTGCACCAGAGGTGTATAGAAGTCACCTAACATAGCAAAAGAAATCCTGGAAAACATTAGGAATTTGGATGAAGCCCAAAGAGATGAAAGTTTTACCCCCAGCTTTGTTAAGATGGTGTTTCAGTTCAGTTTGTACAACAGACAGGCTGTTGGGCTGTTCAGAAAACAAACAAACAAACAAAAATTGCTTTATTAAAATCTAGAAAAAGCATAAGGCTGGCAACTGTGGAGAAAAGAGTAACCTCACGTATGATATTATCTACACACAGTATGGCATTTCCAACCCAAATGATCCCAGAGCACGGCATGAACTTCTCTATTGAAGTATAAACTTTATAGTGAAATAGTGATCACCTCTGAGAATGAATACAAAGTCTTTTTAGAAGCATACAAAGATCAGCAAGTGAAAAACAGTTTTTTCTCCTTAAAACTGCAAGAACACGTAAGGAGGTAGTATCATTTACAATGATACTTACAATTGTACCTGAAACAGAAATGCCTTTCTCCGGGAAGCCTTTGCTGGCTCTCTTTGCATTTCAAAAAGAACTGGCAGGGGAGAGGCTCAAAAGCCACTCTGAAACTTTTCCATAAAGCAGGGGATGAGCTGCAGCATGTGCATTAAAGCTTAACACACTGAGAAAAAATTCAAACACAGCAAAAGTATAACCTAGCCACCTCACTTTTTTTCATGAAAAAAGAAATCAAGAGGCACCTGAGCTGGGTTTCCAGGTCTAGGAAGAGAAGTCTTCTGGAACCTGGTTCCATGCTGTTTGACTTGAGTTCTCCTTGGAAGCGAGTCCCGGGAAGCAACAGATTGATCTCAAGTGCCTCTGCATGCTGGATGGCAGCTCCTCTCTCGGAAGTCTGATGAGGGATGTGTTGATTCCTTCTGACCTGCTTTTCCTTTTATTCAGCAGACAAAGAGCTACTGGCTTAGAAAGAACCTCTCTGCCCTTCCCATCTCTCCCTTCACACCTGTTTGCTCCATTTGTTCAGCTTTTGGGTCATTCAGACTTGTAAGACAAACCGGTTTTGTTCTGGGGATGCAGCTGGGCTGTCAATCTCAGCAGAGCACAGATAACCCTTCCACCCCACCAGCACCCCAGGCCCAGGGCAGCTGGCCAGGGGATGGAGGGCAGAGCTGGAACCTCAGCTCCAGGCAGCAGCCAGGTCCACACAAGTACAAGGCAGCCTTGCAGGGCTGAGAGCATGCCCACAGCTCTGCATTACAGCCTCGAGAAACCAGCTGCTCAGGGTGTCCTTCCCTGTGATTGCAAATCAGCCTTAATGCCAGCACACTGAAGAAACTGCATGGCTCTTCAGCATCAAAGTGTTGCCAACTGAACCATCTGGTGAAAAGAGAACAAACTCAAGACACCTTCTCTGTATTTCCTTGAGCCCTCCCAGTCACCCCCAAATACCACCAGCATCACCCACTCTCATGCCTTGCCTCTGACTCTGCTCTGTTATTAAGATGCCATCTGGTGTTGATGCCTCAGCTGCTGGTGAACTGGCCTCTCAGCTAACCTGCCTTGACCTTTATGGGAGATCAGTTCATCCAGTGCTGGCCATCTCTGGACACATACATCACTAATCAGGAAACTGAGTGCTTTTCAAGATGTTTTGACTATGCTGTAACAACCAGGCTGGTCCCTGCAAGTCTGAGAGACAAACCAGCCAAAGGAGATGAAGCAGATTTTCTGAGGAAAATCGAGCCCTGTCATTTCAAACTGAGCAAAGATGGAAAGTATACCTACAGGGTTTGGGTACATCATGGGGAAGCTCTTGTAATCCTTGTTTATAGCTAACGAATTTGCAGTGACACAATTTTTAGCAGACATAAATTACTAGCAGAGTCCAAAGTGCATACCCATGCTGTTACTCTGTGTCATTGGGTCTTCACTGATTTTTTTAGCCATGCTAAATGAAGCAGAAAGCTGTTTGTGAATGACAATGTGGATTTACCTGAAGGCTAGACATACCCAAAAAGCCTGAAGTCTACCATCAGTAAGGATTGACCTGTGTGTACAGAGAGAACAAGTGCAGAGCTGTGCTGAAACCTTCTCATCTAAGCACAGTAGACTGTTCAGCTTCAAATACAGCCTTTAAAGCAGTGCAGCTTCGTGGCTTTACCAAGGAAAGGATATTCTATTGACTGTGGAATCTAGTGACAGCATTTGCTTAAGAGAAACACCAGCACTGAAAGGGGAACAATATACATGAAACTGAGTGAGAGTGAAATGCCTCTGTATCTCTCCCTCCTGGGAGACGAAGAACTCAAAAGGTTTGCGGGAATCCTGCAGGTCTCCCAGGATACACCATAGTTCCTGCTAAAAATGTGTTGCTGGAGGCAACCAAGCCTGAACACACAAATCAGTCCAGGGGAGGAGGAGTGATGGGTTCATGAAAGCAAAGCCTCCAGTAAGGCCTCCTCACTTCTTTTGTGTCAGCTCCACACCCAGCTCTCAGCTCTGGTTGGTGAAGGGACTGCCACACAGGAGGTGCAGGGAAGGACTCCGAGCCAACCTCGTGTCCCACTTCCAGAGCCAGCTGGCTGTGCTGGGGACAGTCCTGCTGTCCTGGAGTGCAGCCAAGCCATGAGGCTGTCACACTGGCTGGTGTGTCAGGTACATGGACATCCTCCAGCTGTCTGCTCTGCTGGATGGCCATGTGCCTCTGCACCCTTGCTGCTGGCACGTGCTCCCTCCCTTTCCATCCCCATCCCTCCTGAATACTCAAACCTACCACACAGCACAGAAATGCACAACCAGGTGGAGGCAAAACATATTAGGCACAGTCATGCAGAAATCCTGCTTTTTGCACCATACCAACCTTTCCATTGGGTGTCTCAGGAAGAGACTGGTGGCTGTATGTTTTGATGACCAGAATCAAGAATATCCTTGGTCTTTATGCAAGAGCATGAATTTATTTCATTTCATTCAAAATCTGACCATTTTGTGTAAGAACATGTGTATCTCAGCATCATATTCACCATCGTGCAACTGCAAAACATTTCTTTAAAAAGAGTATTAATTCCAAATTGGGATTATACTTAAAAAAGTGCACGGAATATGGCCTAAGCTTGGCAGCTGCCTGTGATAGGTACCTATTCTTTGTGTACAGTTGTACAGGTTATTTTAACTCCTACCAGACATCTGCAGTTAATGACAGTTTGGCATCTACTCTTTGTCAAAGACTCACAGGTCTATCAGGTCACTCTGAAACCAGACTCAGAGCTACCCTGTGTTGCTGTGGAGAGCCATCCTCTTCATGTAATCAGAAAAATAGTACTCTCAGAGGTTCATTTTAATGTAACCTGAAACCTGGGAAAGTGGCAAGTCTAAGCTTACATATTATCAACATTTCAGATAATAAAATAGCTACTTGCTGAAACATGTACTTCAACATGCCCGGTTTAGATTATGAGTTACCCTTTGTTAGTAACCACTGATCTCCTCTTGTCCCACACTTCTCACTTTTGATATGGACCATTGAAGACAGCCAGGTGTTAATTCATGCTGCTCATACATTAAATTATTCTGTGGCTCCAAAATCCACCTTACAGTGCACTTTGTAATTACTGTGTTCGTGAAAATGATCAACAAAGGGCTGGAGGCCCGAGGGCTGGAGCCATAAGGTGCCTGTTGCAGGTACCTACCTTCCCAGATGCTATCCACACTGATTCCAGCCACTGAAGACATTCCTGCAGACAGCTGCACTCACAGAGGTCACACTCTCACAGTCTCAGCTCAGGGATCTTATGCCTCTTTTCAAGTGCCAGTGCACATGCTGGCATTTGGTTTAGCAGCCAGTTAAAAGCAAAAAGCAAATGGACCACCAGGCACAGAAGATTGCTGGCTCCCCTTTGCCAGAGATGGGGATGGTCTGCTCTGCCTCCAGCAGCTGGTTCCTACCTGCTGCAGCCTCTGGTACTTGCCCCAGTCCTGCCAAGGCTGTCAGAGGTTCTCCTGCCAAGCAGAAGCTCCTGCACACTGAACAGGAGGTAGATCAGAGAACCTCTTGCTCCTGCTCTTCTCATCTTTCTCAGCCTTGGTTCTCCCCTTTCTGCAAAGGAAACAGACCCTGACCTCAACTTCCCCCGTCCTCCCAGCCTCCACTGTGAGGGATAAGCACGGGATGCTGGGGACACAGGTCCTTTGCCAAGCATGACAAAGCAGAAGGCACTAAGGAGGGGAAGAAAAGCAGAGGAAGAGTGAAAAGGGTCTCCTGACCACATCGACAGCACATGAAGCCTCCCATCTGTGTGCAGCCCCTCTCCCCACCATTGGCACCACTGCTCCCCTCCAGCTCCTCACCAGAGCAGAGAGCACTGTGCTGTGGGAATGCAGCTGTGCACTGCACTGAGGTAAGTGCTGAAGGTGTGTTTCTTTCCTTCATTCCCAAATAACAGTTCAATTATGCATGCACTAACCAGTACATAAACCTTACAGATAGGGATCCTGCCCTAATATTTTGCTTTTCAAAGCAGCTTTAGCTTAATCGCTAGTCTAATGTCTAAGCCAGCAAAATGAGGGATATTTTTGTTTCAGATGACTTATTTTGTCAGTCCCACTGTTTAATTCTCTCTTACAACTGTAACTCTTACTGAAGATAAAAGCTCAATAAAGCCAACACAGGGCTAGCTGACCTGGAAAAATGGGTTTCAATGGGCCCTACCTTTCTCAGAATCATCTTTGGTGGTAATTTTACATACTGGAGCTAAAGCAAACCACACATATACATACATAAAGAGCAAGGAAGTGGGGGTGTGGTAATAATTAAACATTAATGCATCGAGACATTGTGCCAAAGCTAATTAATACTTTGGCACAGCTCTTTAATAAGAACAATGATGCAGAACATCATGATAAAAGCAGAGGAGGCAGGCTAGATAACCAAAAGGAGAGAGCAGGAATGGAAATTAACATTAATGAGGTAAAAAAAAAATTTTGGAGAGGTTACTGTGCTCAGATTAGGAGGTCTGATCACTCTGAAAGAACTGACATGTATGTACAGCTTTCATCATGAGGATTTTAAAAGAATCAGCTCAGATGGGGATGGTAACATAGAAGTGGAGTAACTATATCTATGGGGGGTAAAAATTACTTCAGAAAAGACAAGCTGAAAGCCTGACTGCAATAGCATGCCAGACTTGGGAAGGAAAAAGTGAAAAGTACGAGATAAAGAAGGGGATGGAAGCCAGTTTGAAATCAGGAACTTTGTTCCCCCCAAATCTAACAGATTTCCTCGACAAATGATTTTCTAATGAAAAAACCAAAACCAAAACTGTCTGTATTAGACAATTCATTTAATGTGGTGCCATCTGGGAAGGAGTTAAAACAGAGGCTGATACCAGTATTAACACAAGTAAATACCAAATGAAAAGGAAGAGCACCACTGATTTTTAAGAGATATATTAAGCTAGTAAAGCTACAAGTAGAACTTCTTGATTAAGTCTACATGATTAAGACTGTGTTTATCCATATCTTAAAATAATGATCAGAGCACACAAATGAACATTCTAATGGCATCTGCTGAATGCACACAATGAGGAGGAACTGGGTATATAAAGAAAGCTCTGAACATCGTACTGAAAGGAGTGGTAGAACATTGAGGTAACTGAAATAAGAGTAAGTGTAAAGTTGAGGCAATTAAGGACAGATACGTTTGTTATAATGAAGAAACTCATCAATTATGTATGAGAGAAAGCGATTGGATATGGACAGTCAATCTGAATACTGAAAGTATCCTCACCTGGTGCAATTGTACAAAAGGAAATAAGATCCTGGGATATACCAAAAAGAGAGTTCCAGAGTATGGAGAAACAGTAATGTCTTGGTCCCACACTATGGTGAGACTTCAGTTTGTGCAAAGTTTTGGTCACACCATCCAAGAAAGATTAATTCAAACAGGAACACAGCTGAGAATGGAGCTAGGATGAGGGGAATGAAGAACCAGAATATTAAAGACCTTGTCTCAATCACTTTAGCAATAGGATATAATTACACTGTATAAATATATTAAAGGGCTTGAACTAGAGAGGGCAAAAAGCTATTTGAAAGATAATATTAGCACAGAAACATGTGGATAGGAAATCGTCATGAATACATTTACACCAGTGTCCTGGGAAATAGTTTCTATTCCTATGACTTTAAGTAAATTATATTTAAAGCTCTCTGAAATATCTCCATGCAAAATTACACCAGCTCCATAAGTTAGTGACTTACGACTGCACTTAATTGGCATAATTTCTACAAAGCCTGTAATGTGCATGGGGCCACAGAGCTACAGGACATCTGTTGAAAGGATCTGTACTCTCCTTCTTGGCACTAAACAGAAATGGCTTGATTTGGAAAAGAGTACAAGAGCTGCAGCTATTTGAAAATTCTGCTGTGCCATAACAGGAATAACTGGGGTCTGATTATTTTGGAAGCAGTGTTAGGTACCAAACCCAGATCTGAACTCCTTCACGATAGGTGCTGAGCACTTGAAATAGTTTTTCTTATAAAATAGTTTCCATGCTATTTCATGGAATATCATTAGGGAGTTTTCAACAAGTAAAATTGGACTTGCACTCATATCAAAAAACCCAGGATCACTCTTGGAAACCAGGATCTGAATGAAGAAAGAAACTAGCAGGAAGACATCTCTTCATCTCATGTAACAAGCATTGCCAAAGTGATTGTCACCATAGAAGCTACAAGTTTTTGAGGTTTTGCTTAAGTAATTCCTAGATTATTCTTGTTTCTAAAAAAAACTCGCTTCCCATTTTATCACACATTGTTCTTTGAGAAGGTAGCTCTATAGCTGATTCCCCAAAGGCATTCATCAGCACTGTTTCAATTCCTGTGCTGTGTAGTCCAGTGATCTGAGCCTTTCCTAGGTTTCAGATGACAACACAGTAAGGGGGAAACAAGCAAATCCATGCGTTTGGGCATCAGGAATTTTCTCATTCTTACTCGCTGTCCACTCCTGCCAACCTTTTCACCTCCTGCTTTAAACACTGCCACTTCCATTCAGCTGCTTCATATTCAGACAGGAAATTCCACACAGTGCTGGGATCTCTAATTTAAGGGCACATGAAATGACTTACAGCTCCTGTAAATTACTACTACTGCTGAAACCTTGCTTAATTCTCTGCCACGTAGAATTAATGGTGAAACCCTCGAGTTCTCAGAGGGGCAATCTCTCCACAATGTGAACACCTCTGCTGCCTGAGAGCTGTGGAATTGGGTTTCCTGGGGTGCAGTCAGCTCTTGGGGGGGGGGGGCCCAGCAATGTCACTGTGCAGCATGGAGCTGGGACAGTGCTTCACCACTGCCATGGCACTGCGGGACCATTTTTGTCTCCTGTCAGGGCTACAGCAGGGTGCTGCCAGGAACTGAGCACAAAAAGTGAGATAACAAGATTGCCCCTGATGCTTTCCAATTCCAAAGAGCTGGATGTGGGGAGATTCCTTGATGTTTTTTCTCCCAAGAGGCTTTAAGTTCAGAAGCTATTTAGCATCCTGTATTCTTTCCCCTTTCAACAGAGCACTCACAGATAGCTGCTGCACTTAAACATTCCATCTCCAATTAAGCTTCAAATTGAAATGTCCTGCCCAGCTGCAAAATCTCCTACTGAACTCCTCTGGCTTATCACTTAGGCATGTGGCTTTCTGCAATGCATTAGAGAGCAACTGGAGCCAATGTAAACACCATGGCTGAGGAATCACAGCCTTACAAACATAAATAGAGGGCTTCATAGCCCCTAGTCTGCCTCACTGGCATGAGATAAACTACAAAGCATCTACCCACATCTATTCTCTTGGGATATTGCCTACATAAAGGGAGATCATCAGGTCAGTCCCATGACTGGGGCTGGAATTCTGTCCACTTTCCTTTCAGCTGATCTGACTATGTAAAATCATTAGTGAATAGCTGTGGAAAGAGTAAAATTCATCAATAACACCATGTAAGTTAAGCACATAGTTCTTTTATAGCAAAATATAGCCCTGCTACAAATCCACAGTTACTGTAGCCTGTACTTCAGAACAAGCATGCAGAGAAAAACCAGCACCTGAACTAAGACATGCTCCTTTTGCTGTTTACAGCACAGGGCCAATGACATACATGAGATCAGAACTGATTCTGTGCTGGCAGGCAGAAAAGAAAACAGTCCATTAAACAGCAAAATTACTGTATTTTTTTTTTTTTTTTTTTTTTTAAGAAAAATGCTTTCATTAAAACATTTCCAAACAATAATGAAAATCAGCCTCAGTTCTTCCATGTTACCATTTTCTCCTTTCACACTTAAGTCTCTCCCTTGTCTTAGACCTGGTGTTCCCAGGATGTGGAGGAGCAAGGGAGGCCTGATTAATTCACAGAAGCAAGCAGAATAAGACTCAGCCTAGTAGGAATTAGTAGAAGCAGACCCATTTGAGCTTTATTTTAACTCCTTTCCTGTTGTGAGATCAATTTTATATTTTCTCCTCCTGCACCCTGAAATTCCTCACTGTTCCTGAAGAAAAAGCAAGAATCTGTTACTTCTGTACCACCTCCAGACACCCTTCTTTGAGAGGCAGAACAATAGAGTTATCAGTAATCAGTGTTATTTTCTGGAACACAGATAAGGCAGATGTGGAGTCTTTTGAGGTTAGGAGACTACATTTAGCCCTAGATTTGGCAGACCTGAGCTCAGCAACATCTCAATTCTGCTTTAAGTGTTATCACTAGGACAGTCCTTTTTAAAACTGAAGTTTTGAGGGGTTGAAGATGGCTGAACAAGAGCAAACTTTGCTTCGGTTGACATTAATCAGAAAAATACTATGAAGATATTTTCTCTGGATATGCTATATCTGAAACTGAAATTATGGGTTTGGTGCAGAAATGACTGGGTGAGGTTCTTGGCCTGAGATATGCAGGAGGCCAGATTAGATGATCACAGCCCTTCTGTCCTTAAAGTCTATGAATCAGATGACTGTGGACCAATCTTATTTTGTAATTCTCTCCTGAATAAATAGAAATAAAGTTTTGCTCATTGTTGTACCATTTTTTTTCCTCATTCTAGCATTTCTCCCTTCCTCCCGACAGATTTTCAGTGCCTTTCATTCCTTTCATAAGGAGGGACTGAGAAAATTGCTGTGGTTCACTGCTTACACCTGCAATCTTCAGCTGCTTCAGAGAGCAGGACTGTCAGACTGTACCACAAAGCCCACATCTGCTTCATCCAGGTCCATCCTACACAACTGAGCTGCAGGCTCCTTCACTGTGAAACAGGAATGAGGATTGAGCACTGCTGGAGAGGGCACTGGGATACTGTGGATTCCACTAAGTGGACACGAGGTGCTGAAGAGGCAATGATTTCAAGTACATGGGTCCAATTTGGGATCAGAAATCTTCTACTTTTACTTATTACCTAGACCTTGCTTCCCAGTTCTTCCCTGCCAATGCATTACTCTTCAAGAAGTTAAATTACTTGAGAAAAATTTGGGGCAGAAACTAGAAACTTCTGAATTGCTGGCTGGTGGCTAGGGTCAGATGTGAGGAAGAAAAAACCCCATGCATCTGGTGTTGAATTAAGTCCTTATGGGTTGTGCAAGAACACATTTTAAGAGCTATTTGCTCATGGTATTCTTGAGTCATCCCCACCCCTGAAGGTAGGGTTGGATGCTCCTCTGTGCAGTCTCTCCAGCTGACTTTTGTGAGCTCTCACGTGATTTTTTTTCATGTGTCTGAGACTGGGACACCAGAACAAGTTGGTTAATAGTTACACAGCATAACTGAAGTGCTGTTCTGGGTGGAAGATGGTAACAATCAGCATTTGCTGTTCTACTCTCACTCTGGTTATTCACAAGGAATGTTTTCAGAGCCTCTGTCTGTCATTCACTGCAAGAACACTGCTCAGCTGTATAATTATAGAATAGTTTGGGTTGGAAGGGACCTTGAAGTTCATCACCCTCTGCCATCAGCAGGGACACCTCCCACTAGACCAGTTTGGTCAAGGCCCCATCCAGCCTGGCTTTGAGCACTTCCAGTGAGGAGGCAGCCACAACTTCCCTGGACAACCTCTTCCAGTGTCTTCCTCATGTCTAACTTAAATCTACCCTTTTATAGTTTAAAGCTATTACCCCTTGTTCCATCACCACATTGTCTTGTATCAAGTCCCTCCTCAGCTTTCTTGTAGACCCTCTTCAGGAAGCTGTTCAAAGCTGCTCATCTGAAACCTACAGAATAACATTCTCACCATCATCATATCAGGACTCAGCATCTAGCAGGCTACAGTTACAGAAAAAAATATTTGTGAGAGAACTGCTGCAGAAAAGCAGTTTGAAAAGTTAGTACTTGTTCTCTCTCACCTTCAAGAAATAGCTGAAGCTGAGCCTGCCAGAATTGTCATCTCCAAGTTATAAAACAGAAGTAGCAGAACCCCCTTAAACCACGCAATTTATTTTGAAAACAACATTCTCTGAATTAATTCCTTATGCTATTTATTATCTTTCTGGATTTTGAAAAGTTAGGAGCCACACATGCAACCTTCTATCTCCAAAGATGCAGATGTTGTCAGAAAATAATAACATAGTCATTTCCTCAGTATCCCAATAGTCCCAGAGCTTCAGAAGAATGCCAAACAGAACAACTGGTCAGCAATTGAACCATCAACATCAAACACTGTGTAGCTGCACCTCTCCTAAGATACAAATCAAAACAGAAGCAACAGAACTAGTAATTACTCATCTAAAATAGCTATCACAGAAATTATATCTAGAAAGCTGAGCTGCTTTATATATATATGCACACACAGAACATTATTATATAATATGGATTTTGTTATAGTCTATTAAACTTATAGTAAAATATCTTGTTTGTGATGTATGGAAACATTTTTTATATGTATCAATCATATATAACTTAATTTTGTATAGAAGATTTAATTTTCATTCATATAAATAAAAACTATTTTATGGATGAGTGGTGAAATGCAGAAATCTAAACCAAGCTGTGAGGCATTTGTGCACAATCTCAGAACAGATCCCAGTGCTTCCAGACCTATAATCATAGCTACAAGAAGCTCCTCTCCCTTGCTCCTCTGACATGTAGATATTTGGTCTTTTTTTTTTTTTGAAAGCTGAGACAGGCATCTGCTTCAGAATGAATAAATACTTGTATTGTATCAGTAACAGAGATGTCCTGTGTTACTCATATGGCAAAGCACAGCACAAATGCCTAAAGTTCCTGTTTCTTTCCATGCTCATTGATCCAAGCTGAGTGGCACAGTGATGCCTGGGCCACTGAGGCAACAAGCCACTTCACCAGAACCAAATTCAGCTTCACACACGCTGTGAAACCCCAGCTGTTGTAAAGTGCTTGTTATAACCATATAAACATACCCGTGGTAAATGGGAAGTGTGCTATCACTTGATCCGAATTTATTGGGTAGCTGCTGCAGGCTGAAAAAGCCCCCCCATGCTGGCAAAGATAATATAAAAGGCTTCTTGGTGCCAGAGTTTAGTGTAGCACAGGCAATGAAGTGCAGCATCTTCTAGCTGCACTTTGAAAAGCCAATTGTTTTCAGCTCTCCTTGTGCAGTATTTGCCTCCACTGCTGTGAACTTTTCTCCTTTTACAGGATGTAAGTTTATCCCAACTCCATCAGTCAGGAGCCTTCTGCAGTCCCCCCCATAGTGAGGGTAAACTCTCAGGTTGTGATGGTTCAGGTCTCTACCATCTCTCTCAGATATCTTAGGTCCTATCTTACATAAACACGTTCTAGATAAAGCTCAAGCCCATGGAATTGTTTTATGTTCAGATCTTGTGTCAGCTGTGAGGAAGTTGATTCCTGGACACTTTTAACTGCTTGGAGCCTACCAGCCCTGGACAGCATGATGCACATTGGGACTTAGGCTCTGTGTGTGCCTGCAGTCAGACCTACCTCAGACTTTCATCTATGTCACATAAAACCCTGTACCCCAGACTTTGCAGGCGTGTGATCCTTAAGCACTTTGCATTCAGAAAAAATTTAAGACAAGTGATAAAGTTATGGAAGAGAGTATTCTGGATTGTCTTCTGCACTGTTCAGGCAATAAAAAATAATGATGGCTAAAATAGTTATTTTGCTTAGTGTCTAATCACTGAGTAGAATTTTTCGCACTTTTATTACCAATAGATTTCTCTTGCTTGAAACAATACTAAATCCAAGCTACTTGTACAGACCCAATCTTTTACTATCACTGTGTATGAAGAATTGATTTATTTTTGGTGGGGTTTTTTTAGCAGTGAAATTAATCTGATTTTGTTTTCTCTCCATCAAGCTTGACCTTGGAGTCAACATACTGGCTGACAGTGTGGCTTCACTGTTATAGAGGGCATGGAGATTCAACTTTCTTGGAAAGAACTTTCTTTCATGGAAAAAAAAAAAGTTATTTCATTGTCTTGATGAAGCCTTCAAACTCCACTGCAGACTGAGGCACCAGTCCTTTAAGAAGAGAAGTGCAAATCAGCTGCTTGAATCAAGTCAGGTTTGAATGACTGGATTTCTGGAGAGGAGCAGAGGGGAAGGACAGAAGAAAATGATCATGCATTTCTGGCCATTTATGCACTGTGAGGGTGGGATGAAGGAGGAGTGGACAACAAAAAAGGCAACAGTTCTATGGCCACCAGGTTCTCAGGTCTCTCACCTCCACAAACCTTGCCTGATGCCAGCAGGCAGCTTGGGGATGGGCTGTGAGCCATCCCATGAAACAAGCAGGTGAGCTTTCTTCATGTTGTCCTTTTGCAAACTCAGTACCTGGAGTATATTTCTTACTTCAAGTTCCAGTACCACCAAGGTACTGGTATCTTTTTAGCTAATGACCCGTGTCACCTACTTTTTTACTTTTAAAAATTTATAGCTGATTGGAATGGTTTCTTTGGTACCTGTTTTGCTAAGAAATGTTAGTTTGTGACTGATGTGGAAAGAAGAGTAAGAAGGTTACATAAAAAGCTTTTCCTGAATTATCAATTTCTCCTTTGGACACATACAGCTAATAATTCCATATGTATGCCAGCAACACCTTTCCATTATATAGAGAAATAAAAGACAAAGCTATAAATGAACTGGGCATCCCTCATTTCCTTTGCTTATGTGGAGACAGTGTCAGAGACAACAGCCACCCTTTGGCAACACCAAATCAACAAAACAGCATTATCTAGCACATACTTCAAATGAAAACTCTTACACGTCACCCTGACAGACATGAGCTCATCAGACAGAACTCATGCCCATGCTGGCATCCAAACAGCTGGCACACAATGCCATCTTGCCTGTTCTGTCTTTCCACCACTGGTTTCCAAACACAGAGATACACACAAGCTGAGTATTCTAAAATAAAAACAACCTGTAACTATTATTTGAAGGAAGAAAGGTCTCTACTTACACAAACAAAATACTTCTCCACAAAATTTTTGTCTTAAGCAGCCAGTCAGTACCTACCATACTCTATTTATGAACTTGATGAACAGCCCAGTTTCACTGAACCATCAAGTAATACTCTTTTCAGGGGATGTATGGGTATGCTTCTTATGGAAACATGACATCAGTTGACTTAGGAAACTTATGACATCAGTGGGACTTAGGAAATCCACTCTCTCAAAACATATCTTAGTTCACTCGTATTGTTCATTCACCATCTGAGAGAAAACATTGAATGCCTTACATATCTGAGCTTTCATGACACCAACAAATTGATTTTCATCACCAAACGGGGCACATACTGACCTTCCACAGCTTGGGTTGAAGAGCTTTCAACATACTTCAGATGCTTCCTGCTGGAGCTGTGCATTTTTTTTTTTTCTTTTTGTGTCCTGACATGCCCATTCCTTTATGCTCTGTGAAAGTCTGCTTTGCCATTTAGGAGTTGTCATCCCAACTCTGCATGACATGAGGGGCACCACTCTGCTCTGCTTATTCTGCTTCAAAGACCACCTAGAGTACAACTGGGGAGCAATGAGCTACAATGCCAGGCAGCACATTTTGCCACAGTCAGGATGCTGTCTGAATAGGTGCCTATGAGGTCAGATGAAGGACCTTAAATGACCTAAGTCTGCTGCTGAGCTACCCTTATCATCTCCTACACTCTCTCTGCATTACTTTGCAGTAACAGTGCAAAGCACGGTGGAAAGAATGTGTCCAGAAGCCTGGATCTGCACCTTGGCACTCAGTGAAACAGAGGCACACAGACCTGGACCTGTCTCAGCTGAATACACTGGCAGGTTAAGAAAATTTCTGTGTTGAAGTTCAGGAAGGGCACCCAGCTTCTCCCACCATATACTGGGAATATACTGATCCTAGATCAGACTAAGCTCATACTGTGTGTGAAAACCAGAAATGTTCCAGTAGTTCACTCAGAAAAGTCCACCACCGGTTACACAGTTGCATTTGGCTCTTACTTCGCTCTCTACAACTCCCTGAAAGGAGGCTGGAGCCAGGGGGGGGTTGGTCTCTTCTCCCAGGCAACTTTCAACAAGACAAGAGGGCATGGTCTTAAGTTGTTCCAGGGGAAGTTTAGGTTGGATATTAGAAATAATTTATTTACGGAGAGGGTGATCAGACGTTGGAATGGGCTGCCCAGGGAAGTAGTGGATTCTCCATCCCTGGAGATATTTAAAAAAAAACTGGATGTGGCACTCAGTGCCATGGGCTGGGAACCGCAGCGGTAGTGGGTCAAGGGTTGGACTTGATGATCTCTGAGGTCCCTTCCAACCCAGCTGATTCTATGATGCTACGATACTTTGGGAGCCTGCACATACCAGGGGTGTGTCAAATCCAGGTGTGATTTTTCAGGCATCGGACTCAAAGAAAGTGTTAGTCTGCTTAATCCCCGAGTTCGTTCTGCTTTGGATCTCTTACTGTAGCTCACTTCTGAGCAGGGAATTTGAGTAGCATCAAAAAGAGTGAAATGGAAGCTTGCAGGCTTCCCTCTTACCAGCTGAATCTGCTGCAGATGTTCCACCACTGGTCAAGTCCTCAGTATTAATGGACTGCAGATCTGTGTAGGAGGGAGCAATGCTTGGGCTGCTGGTATCCTCTGAGTTGGTTGTCCAGCTGCTCTCCGAAGCCCGGGCTTCTCTCCCGGAGGAGTTGGAGGAGGGGGAAGTCCAGCTGGGGGCTTGTGGTGGAGACACTGGATGCAGAAAACAAACAGGTAAGGGTTAGAGACTTATAGATCTTCCAGAAGATCGCAAATATTCCAAAGACACACTGTATCAGTGCACTGCAACTCTGTAAATCTAAATACCAACATCCAGAGCAACACAGTTATTTTGTAACAAACACACAGTGCCCGGCACTGTTACCCTGCAGCACCCCTCAGCCCTCTGCTTTCCATCCCAGGCTACAGCAGCTGTGTATTTTCCAGTTCAAGTACTGCAGAAGCTGTGACTCTTCAGAACAGGAAGATTTCATGTTTATATCCCTGCTGACAAGACCCGAATATCTGCATTGTGCAACACAGTGCAGTTTTTACAATATCACAAAATTTTATAAAGTTTTAAAATTAGATTTAATTAAGCATTCTCTATCTCTGACACCCACTCAAACAGAGTTGTCATCTCAGGAATGCTCCACATGGGAGGAGGAGTATAAAAATAAACTGAAATTGATCTACTGATGTGCACTAGAAATGGCTTTTGTTTCTGAACATGCAGGGTGGAGTGCCTCAATCTGAATAAACTGCAGAACATTTTTGGTCAGTGTAGGCCAAAAATCCTGTTCTATGACCTGCCAGACTTGCCCATCAGACAGTTAAGTCCTGTCTAACTATCATCCAGAGTTCAGAACACAATCCCACACATCCACTGCTATGAATTTGTACTGCATACTCTTTGTCCACAATATCACTCAAACTCTAGGAACAATGGGTGAGGTGAATCTATAGAGTTTTTTTTTAAAAAAAGTTGTAAATAAAATCTTCCTGAACCAGGGAAAAGTGTATTCTAATTTATTGCCAGAATAATAACTGTTCTAAGTTAGTACTTCTATGTTTATCTTTTAACTCAACAAAGAACTCAGTGCACTCCGAATCTCACAGTTGCAGAACAACTACTGACACAGAAGTTCTCTTCTCAGCATGTAATACATAAACTACCCTTATTAGTTTGGCAGATAATTTTGGACAGGCATCTTATTAGGAAGAGAGATACTCTTTAAATTGTATTAATGTTAAATAGAATTTATGTCTCCCTACTCCATCGAAGTGGTGTGCTGGGACACCACTTCATTATGGAAACCTCGCTGTGTGCATAGAGGGAGTACCCAAACAGTGCTCCCTGCCCTGCCAGTTGAGAAGTGCCAATTTATTTCATCCAGCTGCACTGTAAGCCTCAGGTGAACAGGCAATGATGTATTTATATTTGTACAGCTCTGAGTTCAGGTACTGCTGCTTCTAAGCGGCATCATCACTAAGGATAAAGCACTGAAAGTCAGGAGATCTGGCTTCTTATTGCACACATTGACAGATCCTGTGTTTGAGTGATGTGACCAAACCCCCAACTTTCTCCAGAACTTTACTTTCTCCAGTAATTCTGCACTGTGCTGTGCTCAGTGCCTGTACAAAAGGATGACAAATCTGATGATTATAATCTGACAGTGTCTCTCCCAGTCCTTTTGGCATGAGGCATCTGAAAAGCCATCCTTAAAACTTCATTTGAAATTGCTTTACAGGCAGAGTGCTTTATTTGGACACAGAGGACAAGCTGAAAAGTTGAGCTCCATATGTGAACCAGGAGCAAGAGTCAAGTTTTCTTTAAGTGTATTTTATATCTGGAATTCTAGAAATTGTGGAATAATTTTATAAAAGAGATCTTAGATCTTCAGTGTTTCTTTTTTGTTTGTTTTGTTTAAAGTCAATCACAACAATATGAAAAATATAAGCTAATTTAGAAACATAAGATTTAATAACTCATTTCCTGTCAACTCTTTTTTTTTTTTTTTTTCTAAGGGGCAAACTGACTGGAATAGTGTTGCAGAATACTTTTATATATGGATAAATTAGTTCTATTCCAGACAAGTTATGCCATTTTGGAAAAGCAGAGTTGTTTTGTTTTCTAAAGAAAGAGACTTTTACTTTGGAAAACTGTAACCATAGAGAGCTTCTTCTGCAACATATGTTCTTTAAAATCTTATTATAGTCAATTTTCCCCTATGACTGTTCTAGGTTCCCCAGCACTAACCCTTGGATCTAGTAAAAGTGTCTTTTCCTCTATGCTGAGCCCAAACCCTACCAATCTCAAAAAGCAAGACTGGCAAAAGTAAGCATCCACACATGTTTTGATCCTTCTTCAGATTCTTCTGCTGCTCTCTGGATTCCTGGAAGTGCTGAAAATGAGATATTCCAAATGAGAAATTACAAAATGAGATAGGGCTTTTTTTCCTAGAAATTTAGAATTTGGTCTCTAATGTCAATAGATGCAGAGTCATGGCCTTTCAGCTGCAGGAATTTCTCAGAAATCTGTTTACATTGAAGGACAAGTGCCAGAACTGTCCCTAACATGCAAATCCCATAGCATGCGTAGGATACTGAAAACCAGCTCGTTGTTTCCCAAACTTAAAAATGTTTCCTTCCACGTGCATTTTACTTTCCTTAATGTCTTTGTTCCTAACACAATATATTGGCCTTTAATATGCAGATTTACCTTTAAGCATTCGTTTCTCTTTCATGTTTTGAGGATCCATTCCTTGATCCCTACACTGCATTACCATCAACCTTGTTAGTAACATTTCCTTCCTTATCACATAGGGCCTCTGATTTTTCTGATTTTAGGACAGCAACACAGTTGGTCAGTTTTCAGCTGCTGATCTCATTTTGCATGTACTTCCTATTTTCAGACAGAACAGCACAAAATGGTTAAATTGCTATTTGCCTTCCTGTGGGACAGCCTCTCAAGGCACATGGTAGGAGTCCAAGTTACTTGAGCCATTTAAAACCAGGAAGAAGGGGGGGGCTGGGCAGGGGTGTGTGTGTGTGTGTGTGTTTGTAGCAGATGATGTGAAAGATCTTGCTTTGCTCTAATTCTGGTGCTTTGCTGAATACCTCATTGAATTCAAGAGTGAAGCTAACGCTGAAAGAATATGAGACTGTGAGCTGCAGGCCCAGTGTGTAACAAATGGAAAGGTTATGTCACCGGCTGGCTGTGACCATTTGCTTATGTAATGTTTATGATAGGAACATTTATGTGAGCCAAAAAATCTCATTTTTCACTTTTTCAGTATCTGCTCAACAGGCTTGACTAGCCTGATCGTTAACTATGAGAAAAAGAAAACTTCTTTTCCCAGCAAAAGGAAAAAGAGGAAGAGGTCACCACAATACATCATTTCTGTGGCCTCACTTGAGAGTTCCTGCTTCCCAGGAAGAAATCCACATGATTTGGCAGCTGTCAGTTATCTATGCATAACCTGAAAAGCAGAAGTATTTTGAAAGAAAGATTTTGCCTAGTATTTACTCTGCCTGAAACTGGTAGAATGAAAGGTTTACAGGAATGTCCTAAATAAAAGATGATTGTCACTCTGAGGCTCACAATGGATGCTTTTCATTTCTATACCTCAGGTTTTGACCTTTCTTCTCACCTTCCAAATTCTTTGCCTCTGTTTTCAGCCCTGTTTCTTGCTGTAAGTCCCCCTACTTTCTGATCCATCAATAATGTCTTATTTTTTTCCAGGACAAGAGTCCAGCATTAATCTAGGTTTTCTTCCAATGTATTTCCTATAGGATATACACTACACAACAGGTGTCTTTAAATTACTACCTTTCTAGACTGTGAGCACTTTAGGAAAAAGATTTGCTTTTGGGAAAACCTCTGGAAAAATACTGTAGCTCTCAGATCAGAGTAAGACAGCATCTCTCTCCCTTGGGGCCCATTTTCTCTGTTCTCACAGCACTCTGGAAATGCCACTTTGTGAGCCCTTTTTAAAATGTGTTTCCAGGCACCGTGGCCATCGGCTTGGGTAATTATCCAGTCAGCTGTGCAGCTGCTTCAGCATGGACAGACAACACAGACAATTTTCTATGAGTGCTGGAGCCCTGACAGGAATGTGGCTGAGGGTTCTGAGCATTCAGGACCTTGCTCTTCACAGCTGCCTGCACAGGAAACAGATTTCAAATGTCTCCATCCTTCTCACACCGATCCGTCTGTCCACACTTGGCCTTTACACTCTCTCCTCCACCCCCCATGTGGTTATTTCCTATTGTTCTTACGTGGGGTGTTTGCTACTGGAAATGAATAACTGCTGTCACTGTGGGCTTTCCACTGAGCATGTCAGGGTATTGAGGTTGTAACACAAAGTCTCCAGCTTTGCTGCCGCCCATAGAAAAAAGACGTGACCTGCAGATTAATTGAGAACAACAAGGCTGAAGTTTATCCTACCTCTTGCTGTCAAACACCCCTCAGAGCAGAGGGCCAGAGACAAAGAATTGCCATCTTTTCTGCCCCATGACCTTCCCTTTAGAGTCTATCACCTGCACTGGTCTGGCCATTTATAATACAGGGTCTGGAACAGGCGTGGGACTAGCTCATGAATAAGGAATTTAAAATACCCACATCACCTCCTTATGGTTCCTATGTTGTTGAAAACAGCCTCCCATAGAAGATTTTATGAAGCACATCCTGATCTGACTGCAAGGGGAACCATCCTCCTCCATGAACCTAAGTCACATGCTAGGAATTAGTGTGTAAATACCTCCTCAGTGGCATGGATCACTTAGGACAAACCTTTACAGGGGCCCAAATGAGAGCTTTCTGCAAAACCACAATGCTTTTGGGAAGACTTCTCTGATCATCTCTTCTGGATATCCTACACCTCTGCCTACAACTTAGTGTTCCATGTGACTGAAAACACAAATCCAGACGCAGTGCTTTTGCTCAGCACACACCTTAAGACTGGGTCACATCCCTGTAAGGATGGGAAATCCCATAATAAACAATGAAATTAGTTTTATGGAAGTCTCTGTTATGTCTAGCCTTATATAGGCTGAGAAAATAATTATTTTATTTTATTTTTTTAAATAAGAAGGTGCACTTAAGAGTTTTCCAGTCAACAAGAACATCACAACACTAGGAAGGAAATATGGTGTCAGCAATCAACAGCTTTGTTTGGAAAATATGTGGCTGTATGAACCTGTATGAGTAAGTATCACCTAACCATGATGTTAAATAAGATGTAGAGCACTTCAGTTTTACAGATTTATGATTATGGGTCCTTCTCCTTCTCTCCTTATCACCAGGATCAGTAAGTATTTACAACTAAGAAGAATAACAAACAGCTAAATATAAATTAAGAAGGTCTTAAGCACAGCTTAAGAGTTATTTTTTTGCCTGAAGATGTGCTCACTTCTACTGCATAAAGATGCAGCTTCTGTGTCAAATGGACTTGTCTGTAGCACCATAAAAAGAGCAGATGGAAAACTTAAACCATAGTTGCAAACACAAGTTTCTTAGCAGAAGTATTATTCATGTTACAGTGTGCAATTGACGGACCCAGTGAGCAGAGTAAAGCTGCAACTCATTAAACTGCTTTCATAACTAAAACTATTAAAATGGAATTATTTAGAAAGAATCTCAATTGGAACATGAAAAAGTAAACTAAAGTTTTCTTAGGCAATTACTCCACAACACCCCTGCAAGGAGGGACAGTCATCTGTTCATACAGAAAAGCCAGAAACTCAAACAGTCATATTAGCATACACTGAGGAGGCATGCCAGAGACTTTGCACTCAAGTTTGAAGTATGTAAGAAAGAACTTCCATACTTGAAGTAAAGTGCAGATGGTCCTGGAATTAGGGTCAACTTAGTCTGTCTTTCTAATTCTCCACCTGCTAAATCATAGCATCAAAAGACAGCAGAAAGTGCTGATGGGCACTGGCACCCTGGCTGTTAGCCTCACTAAGCTTCTGGCAAGAACCATATGGTGACTGTGCACAAATAAAGGCAGTGGCCACAGAGGAGAGGAATCACCATTCTTTCACTACCAAACCACAGAGGCAAAAATGGCTCAGACTTCTTAAGATATTTATACCTGTAAATAAGAAATGTCACTACTGAAAGCATCACTATACTGGTTCCTGTGTTTAGCAGTCTCCAGGGCCAACATGTTCCAAAATCACATAAGCCTTTTGTTTTCTTTACAAAAAGAGAATGTGTTTGGTTTATACTGCTAGTTCAACCTGGAAAGAAATTATGAGGCCTTTTTTGAAACTCTGGTAACATTAATAGTTCTAAAATACAGCAAAAAATAGTCAAAGTTCAACCTCTGACAAACCAAAGAGCAAGGAAAAAATTCTGTAGGCTCTCACTGTATTCTGTTATGTTATTGGAATGGACCTTTTCATGCATTTGCCTCACCTGCTTGTGGGTGGGTGGATGGAGTACTATTCCATGGTGCACCTTCAAACTGCACCCAGGCACTGATGGATGATGACAAATCAGCACTGGGACACACATGGTTTGCAAGCACAGCAGAATCCATGGGTTTGTCAGCTGCATCATCCAGCTCTGTGTGGGAAAGGTCTTGAAATTCTCCATCTGCATTGTGGTTCTCTTCTGAGGACGTGTCTGAGGAACTAAAACATTTCTTCAGAGGCTCCTCAGTGCTGCCTAAAATGGAGACAAGATATAAATATTAGTAGGGCTCACCATTAATTCATTATTTTTAATTAAAATATCTAAAATTTGTCATTAAATGTAGGAAGAAATTTTTCCTTCACATAATGTCATTTTTAGACTGGTACAGGGCATAGCTTTGTACTTGATTATAATAGGTTAGACTTCTTCCATCTCAGTTGGATACAGTATTGAACCTCAAGGGACAGATCCAAACCCTGTAATACTTATGTTAAGAAAATCTCTTATTAAGAGAGTATTTAACATTTTTGGCCAAAATTCTCCTATTAAACAGGAGCAGCAGGAAATAATTCAACCTCTGTACATATTCAAACAGAGAAATCTCACAAGTTCAAACAAAATGAGTGACAGTTTACCTCGTGGTTTAACAGGGAGGAGCACCTCATCAGAGAAGGACACCCACTCAGACTGGCGGGAGGCTATGACACTTGTCAGAGATGTCATATTCACAGCAGGCTGCTCATCTTCACTTGGGGATTATATGGAGGAAGCAGACTAGGAGAGGCATGGTGGAGATGAGCCAACAGAGGGAAACACCGTCTTTGTGTTTTCTTTTCAAGTGCTGTTAAGATAAGAAGGGAGTAAACTATTTCTTTTTGAAAATCAAAATGAGCTACACCATTTTAATAATACAAAATGTTAAACCAGTTTTTGTACCACAGCACAAGTACTGCCAAAATACTGCCATTTTAAGGTAGTAATGTCACCTGTGTCTAGAGGATGTCTACACCTGAGCAACCCCTTGAGGATTTTCAAACATCCTCATGTTAAAACAGTCAATTACCAAATACAATGTTTTATTCCTTACACAGTGTCACGGTTTAACATTAGCCCGGCAATTAAACCAAATGACAGATGCTCTCTACTACTAGGCTATGCTCTCTCAACTATTTACAAGAGACTTAGCTGAAAGCAAAAGTACAAGACAGAAAAAATCACCTTTACCCTGGCCCAAACCAGGACACACAGGGAGCCATATCTCTCACAGCCCCTGTAAAACCAGTGAGGACATTCTCCCAGGTTTATTAAATTTTGATGCAACTTAATCCCAGTTCCACAATTTCAGCATATCCTTGCTCATCTTGCTTCTTACAATAACTTCTTCCCCTCAATAAAAGCAATAAGCTGCACATCTCACTGTCAATAGCATTTATGTAGCTGGTTCTGGGACTGGGACAGGTTGCTCATGATTGTCATCATGGTCCAAATCTGAAGAGCTATCCTCTCAGCTAGCTGCACTTCCAGCTATGTTATTTGATTGGAACTTCACATTTTAATTATAAAACCAAACATCTTAGATTTGTCTGGAGTTAAGCAAGATTTTGCTGCAGCCCAGCAAATACTTTCACAGAAGCAGCAATTCTAATTAGGCTGCACTCCAATAGGATGTACCCCACACAGGTCTGGGAATCCGCTAGAGAAAATGGGGCACTTCAAAGTCTCCTGGTTGTTGCCTAGTAACCAGGAAGGTCGGGTCTGGGGAGAAAAATTCTCTCTGGCAAACACCCTTGACCACCTCAGATTTGCAGACCACTTCAAAACTCTTGGAGGACTATTGCCTCCTCCTAGGGAAGCAAGTGAATTCTGTCCCACATTAATTTAAACACTGAAGCTCTTGCTGCCATAGCATTCAAGTAATTGAAAACACTAAAACTCAGACTTCGCCATTTTAAAGAGCTGTAAGCCACATTTCTTGGCCTTTTATCTCTCACCTAAATGAAGTGGGTTTGGGGGTGAAATTTCAGTCTGGTGTACAAGACCAGATACTTCATTGAGACTTCTCTTTACCTGACACTAACAACGTATAGGTCTGAAGAGCAGACTGATATGTAAACACATTCATTCTTAAAGCATTTTCTGCAGGAAGCAGATCATTAAATGGCTCCCAGTATGATTATTCTCTTCAGAGCTGCACTTGTTAGTCTGCTGAAGACAGGTCAGCAAGTAAGAGCTGCATGAAAGACCCGAGTGAAAAAAAACTTCAAAACTTTGGAAGTCACAAACCAGCCTAACACCCAGAAAGAACTCATGGGTCCATGTTTGCTGCATGAAGATGAACCTTTTCAAGCAGAGCTGAAAACAAATTGTTCAGTTTCCTGCAAACACAAAAAAAGGATTCCTGGAGACAATTCAGATGGCTTAATGTGATTTGTCAGAAGACTGACGACCCCTCTACAGACTTTTCAGTCTATGGCCACCTCTCAGCCACTCACCACCCTGTGCATCTTTCCCTTGTTACACAACCAATTCCCTAATGCTGGAGGAACAGCTGTACTTGAGCCCCAACACCTTTTCCTCCATTTCCATAGCAGGACATCTGCCTTCACCCAGTGTGGGCAGATACCTTTGCCTAACTCACACAGCATCTATTTTGGGTGCTATGAATAGAAGCTACAAATCTAAACATAGAGGAAAGCTCAGAGAAAAAGAATAATCAGATATTTAGGGTCACTTGGATGCCATATGAGGGAAGGAGATGATGACCTTGGTATCTTGCTTTCCTCGTGTGACCAATGAAGTTGTTTGTTTTGAGCTTGTTTAGATATCTGTAACCAAGGCTTATTTTTCCAAACAACTGAATACTGACCTCCCCTTTTTCCTGGAAAAGTCCTGACAGAAGCATGAAATGGCAGGAAATGAAAAAAGAAAACAGTTTATCTTTCCCTTAATGCACAAAGACTCCAATAGAGCTCCTCTTATTTTTGTTTTTATTTGGTTTAAATGTGAAGGAAAAAAAGCCATAAAAGAAGGCAAGAAAAAAGGACTGTTTCAGCTGTGCAGATATGTAGGAGAATTATTTCATTATTTTAGGATGGATTTGCTCTTTTACCCTATTGCCCAATGGCAAGCATACTTTTCTAAATCCACTCAGTACCAGACAGCAAAACTTGAAACATTTTAAGCTGCATAGTGAGCACTGAGTCCAGAAAAGCATCAGAGTACCACACAGTGCAGCACGAAGTGCATACTCCAGCTATACAACTTACCACAGACTTCCCAGTTTGGTAAATAAATGAGACTGTGTTGACTTATCAGAGTTATCACAACTTATAGACAAGCATCCTGAAAGACAGGGAAAACAGCCTGAGTAGATCATAATGTCAAAGACTCTCAGAATACTGGCACTCTAAGAATGCATATATTAGGATGAAGAAATTTATTTAAAAGACAGTTTTGTGTTCTCTCAGTTTTGACCTAAATGTCTGTACATAATTATGAATCCTGTAGAGCTAACTCCTCAGCAAACCATGTGGAGAAGGTACAACTTTATTCCCAGAACAGCTGGATTATCTGCTATACCAGATGTTATACATGTGGACCTTGATGAACCTTGCCACCACTTCCAGAGCAGTGATTTGACCCTGAGGCAACAGAACTCAGAAGCTGAAATTTGTGTCAGGTGTGTCTTTTTCACATTACAGTTTCACAGTGAGACACCTGAATCTGAGTGCCACATAAGCAACAGTTATTTCCAGTTCTCTAAAGGGCAGAAATCACAGAACTGAAATAAGTGTCCTTGCCTGTTTAAGTCCTCCTAATCAATCATACGTCCCTCTTTAAAACGGATGAAAATTCATTCTTAAAATGAATGTGTTGCTTTGATAATGCAAAACCTTTTCTCATTTCAAATCTATGTGAATGTATGGTTTATTGCCCTTTCTTCTTGGTGACTGCTTACCTACCTGCCTTTTTGTACAACTACGCTCTAGCAACAGATGAAATATCTTTTTCCATTTATTTCACTAGGCCAAAACCATGCATTTGAGCAAGTGACATAATTATTTTGTGCCACAAGTCTCACATCCAGCACCCTGTACAACGAGCCCTCACTATAGGTGGGACTTGTATGGACTAGGTGAGTACAAACATGAACAGTAGTAATTGTTCTTACCACTATTAAGACATTTTAGAAGTATCTGTAATGCAGTGGTGTTTTTGTAAACATACCATTCAAAGCACTTAATTCCTCGTGTTTGGACAGCAAACTTCAACATTGTTTATCAGTACATTTCAGCTCTGCTCAAAAACATGATCTTAGCACAATTAATCATTTTAAGCACTAGGGTTATGTCTCCAGCTGATTCCAGTGACAAACATAGATGTATTGCTGCAGTAGGCTTTTTCACTAAAACCTGGAGTTACTAAATTAAGGGTAATACTGAGGGAGGAAAAAATGAGAATAAAAAGTAAGGGGATTAAATTCAGGCTTTGTTTTGGAAATGTAGTTACAATAGTAAGTTTGTGCTAAATTTATAGACTCTATGCATATTGCCTTATGTGGCAGCACCACTGCACTGAAAATATCCTGTAACACATGCAGGGATACTGCTTTTCTTGCTTATACACACCCTTGGGATCCCAGGGACCTAAGCATTAATTGCTTACTGTACTTTGTATTTGGTTATTGTAGGTCATAGAAGGGAAAACAAGTAGACGGGCTGTTTAAAGTTCTATGTTGCAGAAAAAGAAACTAAGTCAAAAGTGTGGAAAGGAAAGACTGACCATGGCTTTTGTTGTAACAATCAAGTGTTACTAATACCAGGGAAGTCTCAAGGAAAAATATGTAATTTTATCTTGACCACGTGTTTGGCAAATCTGTACAGACCAAACAAGTCTAGTAGCATGAACTGAGGAATGATTGCTGCCTTGGGCAAATTTCCAAGTGAGAGAGAGATCACGGGCCTTCCTCTCAACTTGGTCTGTAACAACCACTGACCATCAGCACCTCATGACCTGAATAATAAACAAACTCCAAACTGGAAATCTGTTCTCAAGCATCTAAATAAAGTTCCAAGTACTTCAGGGTGCCACAGCAAAAACAAAATCCAGTGATAAATGACAGGGAGAAAAACAACACCACAAAACTTGAGAAATCAAATGAAATAAAGGAATTGGATTTGGATTTTAATATTATTAATGAAAAAAAATCATTGCACCATCCTTTGCCTAATTGCCTCAGGTGAGAGTACCTTATGAATAATCTTGATGATGAGAGGAATTAAGTAATATTTGGTTTTTCAATTATTGAGTTCTTAATATTGACAATCCTATTTTCTCCATGTATACAGCTCCCCCAGTTTATAAACTGCCCCAAGAAAATCTCTGGTAACACCAAGTTTTAGAACTTATACTAGTTCTACTTACTATGATTCACATGTGCAATTACATGAGTTTCATGACTTCAGATAAGCTATAGCCTAAGAGGCTCAGTCACTACCTCATGCATTTAACTTATATGAAAAGTCTCAATATGTAAAGAAGAATTAGGGCACAAAGAGAGCTCAGAACATGTCCCTTGTCAAACTTCTGCAGATCTCTGGAAGCAGTGATGGCTTTTCCTATTACAGATTCCACCTAAGTGAACGTGAGCTGTGAGAGTGCTCTGTCCTCAGAGCCTGGTCTGACCCACTTTGTGCCATTAGGTCATTACTACTGTTCTCTGGCAATTTTAGATAGATGGAGAGAGGCAGAGTATGGTACTGAAGATGACCAGAGCCATCTGACCATGTTGGATAGCAGAAAAGTTGGTAGGGTTTCCCTGAGCACAGGCCCACAGGCCACACTGGTTATGTCCATACTCAATAATTCCCATGGATGCAAAGTCATCTGTCTAAATCCACACTGCAAGTCAGGGGCAGAAACAGTGTTAAAGCTGAGATGACCTGAAGTGTCCTCATTTTCTCTAGGCCACAGGAACCCAACCACCACACACAAAACCATTTCCCACAAATATACATCTCAGCTTTGCTGGAAGCTCACATTTCCTTACAGTAAGAGGAGAGAGCCTGCTGGGGATGCATTGGTAAGAAAGTCATAAGCCTCTCCACTCAGAAATATTTATGTCAAGGCTAATATGTGAAAGGTCAACAGCTTCTGGTTTTCTGCACCACAATTTATTTGTCACAGAAGCTCATCTGTTTTAAGAGAGAGAGACAGAGAAAATACATAAGCAGCTCTCCTGCTGGCAATACCAAGATATTTAGGCAGTGCAGAAGGCAGCGGTCTCTCTCTTTTTCCCAAGGCCATGCCTTAGAAATGCTCCATGGGTTGGGATGTCTCACGATGAGAGCCACTCAGACAAGATACTCGGAGGGCAGGGACTCAAAACCTGATACTGGAGAAAAATTATACATCCTCTTCCTCTACTCTTTGTACTTCAGAGCAGTATAGGCACTATAGAATAGTGCAGCAATTCTATAGGCAGCAATACAGAAAAAAAAAAGGGAATCCAGTTTATTTCTAATTTTTTTTTACAATTAGAATTAAGTTTCAGGTAGAAACCAAGAGAGCACATCAGACAAAATATTTGGCTGTGATAGTTCACATTCCCAGTCACATTTGGAAGGTAAAAGCTAGAAGCTCTACATTGCAGGGCTGTAAATACAGCTTGTGGCTGGTCCATTGTCAAAGTGTAATTGAGGCCTCCAGTCATGTAACTGCATTAAAACTTGAAGGATAATTTCCCAAACTGCAAGCCTTCCAATTAAAACTAAAATCTGAGGCAAAGACGGTTAATTTCCAAGAGTCACAACTTTTATACAATGTAATGCTACAATAAGTCACATCTCAATCCACACAGGGAAGGAACTGGATTTAAATTAAATGGTTTGTTCTTTCAGACCTGAAAAAGTGAATCATATAAGGGAGATGTTTTCCAGAAGCTCCCACTGATCAACCTTGTTTGCACATCTGATATTGATGCTTTCATGTATTCTTGTCTAAACTGTGCACAGACAAGATAGCCAGTTGTATTCCATTTACTAAACCATCTAAAAACTACAACATCGCTGTTGTGATGATTATCAAGGTGTAGTTTTTAACTTATCTCACTGGTGTAGAAAGCAAAACATTCTACAATCAATCACTCTTGATCCAACTATGTCCTTGCAGCCTAGTATCACTGAAGACAGCCATCAAGAAGTGAACATAGATGACAAAGTCCTGTGTATGTATCCTTCTAAACTATGACTAATGACAAAAAGGGAAGTGAGTAAGCAATCATAAGTTTACTGGAATATTGTGCTGGATGATAAATACCCTTCTAGTAAACACACATTCTGGCTTATATGAAATGCAATCCTGTTCTGTCAGCTACTAACATTCCAGCATTGCCCACATGTCTTGCAACAAATTACTGCTTTACCAGTATTCCCTATGCAACTCAAAAACTGGTCCTGCCTTCAGCAGTAAGAGAGCCAGCATACTTTTTGTGCCTCCAGGCTGGTTTCAATTGCACAAATGAAATCAGTGCTTTATCTTGTAAATTAAAACTAAGTTCATGCAAAAGTTCAATGAAAAACCTTCACTGAAAATGGTGGATAGTTGCCACCAGTCAGTCTCAGTTAAACTCACTTGGGACTAAGAAAGCTGGGGGAAGTAAAAACAAAACAAAACAAAAAGGAAGCCAACCTCTCAAACACTAGCCACATTCAAGACATGGAAGACATTGCATTCTGTAGACAAAGATGCTTCACTGGAAGCTGTATGCCTACAGAGAGGATGGACATTGATCTTGTTGAGCTGTGAGTACGCACAGAAGGGAAGAACAGGTTCAGAGTGAGGGAAACACACAGAAACCAACTACAAAAGCATCAGGAAGACAAGGACCACTGAGGAATTGATGCAGCCCTGAAAGAAAGCAAGTAAGTTTTCCTGTGTCAAATGTGGCCTGGAAAGGGAAGTTAGGAACACAAGTGAGAAAGTCATCTTCTGTTCATGCCTTCTCTGTATTTCCATATAACAACTACAGATGTATTAATAACTTCTACGCAAAGGTACTTCCACCCAACATCTTTTATAGCATGTAAGCTGTATCAGCAGCATGCTTCCAAGGAAGAGAGTTTAAAAAGGGATTTGAATTATAAGGACAAACCTGTCTGATGGCTATAAATATAAAGACAACCTTAAAATGTGAGACTGTCTCTCAGTTTAAGGAAATCCTACTTGATTATTTAAAGACAGACAGAAAAACAACACTCTGGAAGAGGTACCTCAGGTAACAAGCCTGCTCTGGCAGAAAATTTCTTGGATGATCCAACTGGTCTTTCCTCACCTCCAGTGTCTGTCATTATGAAACTTACAGTGATGCCAGGACACTGCAGCCCTTCAGGGCAACCCACAAATATCATGTTTGTTGTCACTCTCTATTTTAGACATTCTAAATATAGGCCTATTGGACTTGATGATGTTATTCATTTAGCATGACTACTCCTGTGACAGAAGAATGAAAAGCAACTCTAGATAAAAAACATATTTGAAAAAAAAATTGAATTTAAAAGCCCACACTATAACAACAACAACAAAAAAATATATATGAAGCAGAAATAAATATCTTGACAAGTAAAATCCACATACAGTATGAAATAGTATGTCTACATCCCTACTGTCTAATATGTTTGTACATAATTGTATTTGTCTGATTATCATAACACAAAACAAGAATGCTTGGTATACTACAATGATGTAGGAAAGAGGGTATAAGAAAATTCTGAATTTTTTGTTGTATGGTTTGTTTATGCTAAAACACATTAACAAGCAGTGTTAGTGAAAACAACACATGTCAGAGGAGTAAAAAAGAAACCTGTTCTGTAGTATCTCTGTCACCAGGTCCATACCTAGACAGTAGAGTTAGTAAGATGGTAGTAGAGGTAATATTGATTCCTGAGTGTAGTTTACCCACCTCTGGAAGTTCACAGGGAACACACAGCACCAGAAGTGGCTTTTCACTGGTGCACAGCAGTAGAGCACTTTGCTAAAAATGCTGTTCAGAATACTCTGCTTTTTAACTATCAACAATTTGGCACAATTTGGTTTGACAAGCTGCAGCTGCTCATCTTCATGGTGTTATCCCTTTGACAGTCAGATGTGCCTCTGAAAAAGCAGGTAAGCTTCTCATTCCAGAGGAGGAATCCAAGATACCCAGCCATCTAGCCACATGGGATCGTGTAAGTGCTGCTGGGGTACATGGGGAGAGGCAGACCCCTGCAGCATGGAGAAGCAGCAAATCATTCATGTTTTATTACACTCAGTATTTTGCTGAGGAAGTTACAAGAGGAGGCATTACAAGTCTGAGTATCAACAGAAGGAGGAAGAAGCAATTGCACATCATGCTCAATAGTATCAAATAATATTAGTACCAACATTAATGTATGGCTTCCATGAGATGCTCATCTTTTAATCTGACACAAATACCCAGTTACAAAGCATTCACTGTGTTGACAAGTATGCAGAATTATACACTGAAAATCTTACAGTATCATAGAATTGGCTGGGTTGGAAGGGACCTCTGAGATCATCAAGTCCAACCCTTGATATGAATCACCACCCACAGAGTGTGGCATGGTCCCTTGGTTTCACTGTGCTTGGAATAATGGTGCACAGTCATTGCACCAATGCATGAGTGAGGCTATCAACAAGCAGATCATAAAAGAGAATGATTAAGAATAAAGACACAGAGAGCGGCTAATCACTCAGTGGCTGGGGCATTATTGTTAAAATGAACTGCCAAAATTGGAATAGCAGGGAGCACTGCACATCAGGTACACTGACAGAGCTGTGCAGACACCCTGGGAAGAATGTTCTGCCCTAGACCTGTTTTGTGGGGAAACTTCTGTGATGGCAGCTCCTTGTATGCCTGGCTTGAGACAGTGTTGCACAGGTCCTGAAGGTATATGTATTTGCACATGGTACACAGAATCTAAAACTAAGAAAACTGCTATCTATAGGTCCATGAAAAAAAAAATCTTCATTTTTTACACAGAAATAGGAATGTGACTTGATCTTTCAAAACTACATGTTTTCAGCATATAGGTAATAAAAAATCAATACTCTAAAGAAAAAAATCAGAAAAACGTACAGTGAGATATGTCACTATTCTTTTCTTGTCAGATAACTAACTCTTCAGTTTCAAGCAGCAGACATTTGTTATATCATCAAGTCATATAAAGTTTAACTTCATCAGGTGACCAGCCATTCCATATATCTAAAAGTATGCTCTGCTTCCCTCTACTTTCAAATCCTGCATGCAGAAACTAAGATGAAGGTTTCATGGCAAGCCAAGCGAAGTTGTGAACATACTCAACACTCAACTGGGAAACGCAATATTGTGGCCCCAAAATTTTTAGAGAAGTTTCATTCATGTTACATTTCTTGCTGCTGTCAGACATTGTGTAGTTTATGCATGATTTGTTTTGTGCCATCCATGTGATTTAGCAGAGCAATGGTGTGAAAAAAAAAAACAAAACCACAAAACTAAAACCTACAAAAATTCCCAACCCCAACAGTCCCTTCCCACCCAAGCCTCCCAAAGTTTAAGAAAGCAAAACCAACCTAAAGTACTGCAGACATGGACATAACCTCAAAAAGGCTTTGTTTCATTCAAAGGCTTGGAATCTGAACATCCTCTCTGCAATCCCTCTCAGGTAACACTCCCAGCAGTGGTCTGTATTTTAACAGCAGAGCTGCTTACTGAGCCTGCCTTGGAAATGGAATTAATGCAGTCAGGTCACCCCACCTTCCCACCCAACCTCACACAGCCATAAGCAACCACAGTTACCCTGCTCCCCAGCCCACAATGCCTCTGTTGCACAGCACTGGGATAGGTGGCAATACCAGTTCACAGCAACGGTAATGCAGCATCACAGCTCTCTTGTCACCTCTGAGGAAAGACCTTTGAGGAAAGACCAGCTGACCTTTGGGAAAGGCTGCCTTACTCAGTGGAAAAGTTTTGTGACAGACAAGTTGACAAAGAGAATTTAAAAGATTTATTTACCTCCCCTATTCAGTAAAAGCAAAGACCCAGTAAGGGACCGGGACTCTGTTCTATAACTAAGACTGGCAGTGACTCACTCTGGCAGAGCTGTAAATTTGACACCAGCCTGACACAAACAAAAGCATGCTACAGAATACTGAGAACTAGTATAATTAGAAGAATTTCCTTTTTTTTTTTTTTTTTTTTTTTTTTCCCAGGACAAACTTCCTGAAAAGAAGGGATTATCACTTGAAAGTTAGTGCCTGTTTCAGTCACTGAAGAGCTCAATGCAGCTGCTTGGAGTTGCAGCTCCCAAAGGTCTGTGGCTACCTTCCATCAGTCTTAGCTCCAAGGATATTCATATCAATAGTCTGGATTGAATAGAGGGAGAATTTGCAGACTTTTCTGAAAGAAAGACTGAATGCTGGTGCCAAACTCTGAGCAGACATGCAGCGTGGTAAACTAATACAGCTGCCTCCATTCAGAGAGACTTGGACAACTAAATGCAGAGGTCAGAGATGTCATATAGGAGGGGAAAGCCCAGATCTGCCTCTCAGTTTTATCCCCTTCAGTCACATTTGAAATTCTGGTAGTGAATACCCCCAAAGAATCCATGCACCTATCAGCTGAGATCTTATTCCTCATGCTAAACTCACATACCTTATGACTGGGAATGATATTTAGGAACATGCACCTGCTATATATTTTTATAAATGGGATATAACTTTTACACAGGTGACTATCTGAATCCTTGTGAACTAGGAACAACAGTGCAATGATCAGAGAGAAATAAGAATTTCTGGTGGCAAGTTTCTGTCCTCAGGAGCAGTTAGCAATTAAACAGCAACTAATCATTAAACTTCATAGGCTAAATTCTTCCCTACAGCTGTTCCACTGAAATTATTTTATTAGAAAATTAACTGACCTTGTGCTGTGAAGCTTGAAGACTTTGGGTTTTAGTTATGCAGCTAATATTACTTTTTCTCTTAAAAAATGCTTAGTAGTGCTTTTTCTATGTGTTGGCATCACCCACAGAACCACAAAACCACCATGCAATTCTGCAAAATGGTACCTTCTGTTCACAAGAGGCCCCTGGTTCTGACAGCAAGAGAACAAAATTATTATATGGTATAACCCACCCCCACTTTCAAAAGTAAATTAAAGATAATGCTTTCATTTCATTTCACAGCTGGCAAACCCAAGAGCCCACAGAGAGAATTAGTTTCCATAAATACTCATGTCTATAAATGCCAAATAAAACTTGGCCTAAAATAGCACAATGAAAGAAAACAGCTCAGCAAAAAGACATCCTTTCTCCCAAGTTTACTAGGCAGGTCTGCTGCCATTGGAGCAGGAGCTCCACTTCCAATCTCAGCTCTGAAGCACAATGACTGCACCTTGACTTTTGTGATAGTTCTGTACAACCAGAGTACTTTCATAGGTGAAACCTTACCCTTCACTTCTGCCCTGTTTCAAGTCGAGGGAACTGTGCTGACACGTGTAGTTCAGTAGCCTTAATAAAGCAAGATGAATCACATCTCATTTAACTCTGGACACCCGTTTAGACTTCTGAGACAGTCACCTGATGCTCTGTTTATAGTCAATAGAAGGAACACAGCACCTCCGAGGATCTTTCCTCTGATCTATTTTTGAACAGGCTGAATCCCTCCCCAGGAAGTCTAACTTAAGCTTGCGTGTCTTTTTCATACAACTGAATTGCAACCAAAAATAATGTTATAGCAATACTCTATTTCCCCTTTCACTGATATGCTGTGTTCATGCAGATCTTCCAGGGAGTCTACCAAATTCCCCAGATTCTACAGCCCACATTTCTGATCACACAGGGCTTCTATGCAGGTAATTATTATTAATAAATAATCTACATAGCCATTTTCAGGTGATTTTCCCATAATGCTTTCTGGCTCCTTCCTTCATTATTGCTAAGGCCACTTTTTCTTTCTTTCAGGACTCTTTCCTAGGAATTTCACTTTGTTCTCTCTTCCCAGAAAGACATCTCTGCAACAAAACTTAAAACCACATTTAATGTTGAAGATAGATGACTTTATATAATTAAACCCACTATTGAGATAGAAATCTGTCTATCCCACCATTCCCAAAAGCAGAACAACAGCCTTACTTGGCAAAGAATGAACAACAGACACTTCAGCAGTGGTTTCTTACTCAGAGACTTATTTCTCATTTCATATGGATGCCCTGAGTGATACAAGTGTTCGTTTGAAGTAATGGCAAAACTTCAACTAATCAAGACATTGATTATAACATGACCTCTTCTAATAAGTAAAAATGTAAACTTTAAGGAAGTCTTACACACATTTCTAGACATCTCACTGCAGTAGACTGATAACCTTTAATATAGCACTGCTGGGAAAATATTTTCAATGTTTTAGGAAATACTTGCTGTAAGAAAAGTGCCTATTGAAGGACTTTCCTGGATGGGTAAGGACAAAAGCTCTTTAATTTTACAGTTCCCTTTCACCAACTGTATCATAATAGAATTGATGTTTAAGAAACATATATATTTCAGTTGCCTACAGCCTCTAAGAGTATTTTCTATTTAAAAAGCACTATTTGTTTCATAGTTAGCTAAGGGACACATTGATTGATCTCCTACCCTTTATAACATTATGCTATGATGTTTATATTTCCCTTGGTTTTTTTGTTTGTTTGTTTTTTCTTGTTTGTTTTTTTTTTGGTTGTTTGGTTGTTTTGTGGTGTTTTTTTTTTTTTTTTTGTAAATATACACCGAGGATTAAGTTACATTTAAAAAACTGGTAACAACTTAGTCAAGATGCTATATCTCGAGTTTACACAAGCAAGCAGTGTAAAACCTTACCAATACGAGCAGAGCTGTAGGGTGAAATACTTGTCATTAAGGACATAGATTTCACACTACTCTCTTGCAGCTTTTACTTCCAATTATTTCCAATCTGATCCTGCACACTGAATTTACATTAACAATTGGGGGAAATTAAATGAGGTCCTGGAGTTCTCCTGACTCAGTTTTATCCCAAACAAAATCAGATTATGTGCTCTAAAATGCAAACTGAAGTGCAGTAAGTGTAGATGACCAGCACATTAATTTCCAAAGTGTACTCCTGCTCTCATGAATGCACTCATGTATTTGCATCCGTAGTTTTTCAGAAAAGAAGGGGAATCCCTGAACACTGATCCCTGAACACCCTTTGTATCTCCACAGAACCGTATTTTCTCTATTTTTTCCATTTCAATCTCTGAAATTTTACACGCTTAACTTCTGAAAGAAATAAGACCTCCCACACCACCCACCTTATTTGCACATTTAAATGATGGTGAAAATTCTGATCACAGAATCACAGAATGTTAGAAGTTGGAAGGGACATCAAGAGATCATCTAGTCCAACTCCTCTAACAAAAGTAGATCACCTAAAGTAGATCACACAAGAATGCATCCAGAAGGGTTTTGATAATCCCTACCTGGGAATCAATTTTATCCTTATAGACACCTCCAGATTAATTTCTAGCCCTGTTTAAGGTCCTGGCAAGTCTTTCCAGGAGCAAAGATTTAACATATTTAACATATGAGCTCACCTGTAAGGCTCCTACTTGTGTTTCCTAGAACTCAAATTGATCTGGTCACAATTACACCCACAGTCCTGAAGAAAACACATGCTCATACCCAATACATACGAAGACAGACATTCTTTCCTTAAGGTTAATCACTTGTGAAGTTATTACATCCATTAGCAGAATTTGCAGTCCTTTAAGAAACTACCCCACATGGTTAGGCTCCAAAGAAGATTTATTAATAAATCAAAGGACAAAACCATCTGGTTTTGGCACTGACCTCAAGAATTTTCTTTTGAAGGGTCTCCTCTCCTACCCGACTGCAGAGTGAGCTTCAGTGATCAGCTTAGATACAATCAATTTCTAGATGGCCAAGATTATGTTACAAGATTGCCACCACTATGTGAATCATTATAGTTCTATAGCTTATTTTCTGATTTATATTTTTTTAGCTTTCTAACTTTCAAAGATAAAGCTTACACAGTTGTAAAGCTTCTGAGGCTAAAACCTTTACTTTCAGCCTGCCTTTAAGGCTAAGACTTTTCAACAATTTAAAATGCAATAATTCTGATAGCTTGTTGGCAAAGATCATGACAGGTGCTCTGCACAAAGCCTCAGTGGAATACCTGGGCAAAAAGCTGCATGAAGAAAGGATACTACCATGAGCAAAGCATGAGAGCAGGAGAATCCACAAGCCATGATCTTTTAACTGATACAACTTTGGCAGCTGCTTCACTGACTGGAAAAGTCGCCACTTCTACAAAAGGGACAATAGAAGCTTGCAGAGCAGAACTTCTTGAGAGATTTGTAACATACAGAGATACAATTTCTCATCTTCATTTGCTGATGCCAGACTTGAGATAGCTGAAAAGTAAGGATTCTGTAAACACAATGTATTTAGCCCACTCACAATATGGCTGGGTTTCTCAGCCAGGGGATTGTACAGCTGCCAGTTCTTAACAAGATAATCTGGCAAGGTAGCACAACCAAGGACATGAGGTGGGGAGCTGGCCAAATTGAGATATAGCTGGTTTTTGTTTTATTTTTAATTTTATTTTGTATCCCTTGGACCGTTACCTAAACCAATCACACAGCAGAGTAATAATTATGCTACTCATGCAGTGAGGGATCCGAGGAACTCGTAAAGGAGAAATCTGCAGTTAAAGAACAAGCTATGCTGTCAAGACCCTAATGACAACTAAGAACACAAGTTGTAAGAACGTACAGCTACTCGGAACTGAGATACAGTGCAACATGTGAGAGGAAAAACATCTGATCTTTTCTCTTATTGGGGCATTTAACAGCCATGCTTTTGATTGCCTTCATATTTTAAAAATAACTTAAAAGCTACACCTACAAAAAAGCAGTTATCACTAAAGTTGCCAGCTGTATTCCTGTATCTAAGGAAAACTGTCAGATCTGCTTGAGAGTTATTGCTACTTGCTTTGTACATGGGAATATCAAGAAAAGCCTTCAATGCTATAGAAAAAAAGTTAAAGATTTAACTGAAAAAATAGCACCATATAACAGATTAAACATAACTCATAGCAAAGATCACTTTAAGGTACAAGCAATCAAATCTAAAAATTCTTGAAGAGTGAACCTCACCATTTGGAAACTAAGTATTCAGGAAAGTCATACGTGCCTTAATCCCATGTAACCCATCTCACCGGAGATGGGGGAAACAAGCTCCTCAAGTTTCTTTATGATAACATCAACTTCATTTACTGACACAAACTTGTTTATGTGGAGATTATTAAGGCAAAGTCTAGAGTCACTTGCCTGCTTAACACAACCTATGTTTCAGTTATCCTGGGAAAAACAAACAAACAAAAAAGGACATCAGATTCATGTGCCACAATTGGTAAACACAAGGATTTTGCAAACAACCTATAGTTTGAAATTCACTTTCTCAAACTAGTAAGTTTACAAAATTCACATTTCATAGAAGATGAGAATGATCCCTAGCTGGTTCATGAGTAAAGAAACACCAATATTTGACCTGACGATACTAAAAATGCCCTCAGAGCAATACTGTGAAGTTACAATAAGGACAATTTCCAGCACAAGGCAAAACTAAGTATGGGAAGACATGAGTTGTAAACAATTACCTTACCTAGTCAATTTTTCAAAAACTTGTTTCTATCTGAAAAACTAAATTCTAAGAAAGAATTGAACCACGGGGTGAAAAAAAATCAAGAAGGTTGACTCTGATTACAGCCAATAAGTCACACAAAACTATTAACAAAAATATACAGAAAAAAAAAAAAAAAAGTGAAAAAAGAAACGACAGCACATGAATAAAGCAAATATGCAGGGAAGGGACCCTGTGGCCCTGTATCAACATAAAAATCCACTTCCATAGAAATATGTAATCTGAGCTTTTTTAACCTCTCATTTAAGTAATGTATTCAAAGGAGAGGACAGAAAGAGGAGTTGCCTTTTTTCTTTGCCGTGCAATAGCTTGACCACAGAAAAACATTTTCAAAAGCAGCACAATTCAGTAGACTCAAGAGAGGAAAAAATCCAAACCATGAGTAATTGCAGAGAGCAGCTGAGCGGTAGGTGGATACGAGCAGCTTCCACATGCTGCTGTTAATGACTCATTAACCCTTCTGCAGAGGCAGAGTAACACAGCGTGGATCATTACAAACAGGAGAGGGGAGCACTCGTCTGGGGCAAGATGGCTGGGGGGCTGCTAGGCTGCCTGCCATGAACAGTCTCCATCGGGAACCACCACGGAGAAGGGTGCAAGGACCAAGGGGGACAGGTTGAAACAGGGTCCAGATGGTCGCGGCTGGGAGCGGTGCCGTCAGCCCCGTTCAGGGAGAGGGGATGGAGCGCGGAGAGGAAACTTCGGCTCCCTCAGGGAGAGCGGCTGAGGATGTCCCCACCTCGGAGTGGCAGAGGGCAGAGCGGGGGAGGAGGATGCGCCGAGGGGAAAGCGGCAGCCCCAGCCCCGCCATCAGTGCCACCTGCCTTCGGCTTAGGTTTCCGCGGCTCCGGTTTCTTGGTGCCTTCCACCTGCCACTACGCCAGCGCTCCCCGCAAACCCCGACCCGCGTACCCCCTTCCTCGGATGGCAGGCAAGGCGGAGCGGGGAGGCGCGCACCCCACGGTGGGCTGCCGGCTGGCCCCGGCTCCGCACCTCACCCCGACCCCGCACCACACCCCGGTCCCGCACCTCACCCGGCCCCGCACCACACCTCGGCTCCGCACCTCACCCCGGTCCCGCACCTCACCCCGGTCCCGCACCTCCCCCCGTCCCCGCACCTCCCCCCGGCCCGCGGTCTCTGCCAGCTCCGCATCCGCTCCCCGCGGACCCACCTGCAGGCAGCGGCCGGGGAGCTCCGCGGGTAACGCTGTTGCCGCCGCCCGCGCTAGCGGACAGGGCGCTGAGGGGAGGCGGTGGCAGAGCCCGGTCCCGTCCCGTCCCGCCCCGTCCCGCCCCGCCCGCTCCCCCGGGCAGCGGCAGAGCGGGGCCGCCGCCATTGGGCCCTCCCCGGCGGCGCGGGGGGCCCAGGCACCGCCTCCCGGGGCTGCTCCGCCCAGCCCGGAGCAGCGGGGCCGCGGAGGTTCCCGAGAGAGCGGCGGCAGCCGGGGGCTACGGGCAGGACACGGGTGGGTGGCAGGGAGCCGGAGGTTCAGCTGCAGAATCGTGGAATTATCGAGGCTGGAAAGAGTGAGGAGGTCACGTCCCGCCCATGACCTGACAGCACCGCAGCGGCCGCATTCAGCCTCCCCTGAAACACATCCAGGGATGGGGACTCCGCCACTTCCCTGGGCAGTCGGTTCCAATGCCTTCCTCTCCGTGAGGAAATGCTTCCTGACACCCATCCTAAACCTCCCCTGGCGCCGCTTCAGGCCGTGCCCTCCCGTCCTGCAGGAAGGTTGCGGTAGAAAGGGCTGGAACAGGCGTTCGTTTCCTCATTCCCGGAATTAATCCATTTACATATTTTCACGGCCTCTTTAAAAATACGGTTCAAAGTCAAGGCACTTCCCTGTGTGAGGAGTAGCCTCCTCCCAGAAACGCAAAAATAAGTATAAATATATAGATAAGTCGCATACAAAAATTATTCTGCAGTCTTAAATTTGTGCACCCAATTCTCATAGAAATGGATGGGTGCCTCCATCCCTTTGTTAGATCCCAATGACTTTCACAGATCAGCAAATACCCCATATTATTTATTAGTCAGGCCTCATAATGTTGACTGGAACATCTATATAGGAAATTGTTTTTAAGCTCTTAAGGTGTAGGAATATTAGCAGATCCAATAAAATAACAATACTTTAGATTTATTTCTGCCTTTAAAGAGTTCAGAGTGCAATTTGCATATTCATGTCTTTATGGAGACTAATTTCTAACCTTACTACAGTGTCAAGTCTTCTGATAAAAGGCAAAAGTTGTGGAAAAGGGGCATGTGCAGCACCCATACAGAGGTGAACACAGATGTGAACACACACCCCCAGCAGCAGAGCCAGAGCACAGCCCCACACAGCTGGGGAACTTTCAAACCACCCAAGACCTTCCTAGAAAACTGAACCTTGCAAGATGAGAAACATTTGCATTAAACATTACCATAACAGCCTTAATTAGTAGTGGGGATTGACTGTAAAAAAACCCAGACAACAACAAATCATTAAACCAGTTTAACTCCTCTGCAGGTGAATTAACATTTTTTAAAAGCGCTCTTGAAAAACACTGGGAAAATTTCACATGGCAAGTGTAAGATAACCTCAGTTATGATAACTGATGTTATGCTTGGCAATTTTGTATATCTGGTTCGCCTGATTTTGCCTTGACGGAGTTTTCAAAGAGGTCTGAAGGTTTCCTATTGGTATATAGTAACCTGGGGACCTCCATTAGGGAATACGCTGCCCCTCGAACAAAAACCTAAAGCCCCTGTGATACTATGTGTGTGTGGGGGGGTGTCCTCTGGCACACAACGTCGACACGAGTGCCAGCTAGAGGTGGTCGAGGGAAAAGAACTCACACATTTCCAAACAGTATTAGCAGATCATGTATAGCCTTATCTAGCAGTACAAAAAATTGATTTCCTAAATAAAACTACTCACAAAAAATATGTTTAGTTGCATATTCTGCCCATTGGCCAAGGCGGATTTAGGCTGGCATCAATGCTCATTTGCATGTGTAAAGGTTAACTACAACAAGGGCTCAGGTATAACTGCTGCCTTTGTTTCTTCTCATAATTAATTTATATGCCAGATGACCTACAGATTAGTTTTCCAATTGCCTCCCTCTATCTTCTTCATCTTTAATAAACCCAAGATCTAGAATAACATTGACCTCTGATGTACTAGCCTGGGAGAGATCCTGACTAGAAAAGACTCCAAACCTATCAATCCTCTCTTGGGTTTGGTCAAGTTTTGCATCCCATTTTCTTCTTTTTTTGCCTCATTTGTTTTCTGAAAAACAGAATGAGGATCAGGCATTACAGAGTAACTTTTCACAATACTACTATGAGCCTGTAGTCACAAAGACAGCTACAAATGCTGTCACAAGCAGTCCAACAGTGGCAGTGGTTGCTGCATCTTGCATTGCTAAAGCACACAACATGTAATTTCATCCATCAGGTTGTAATTAAAACTCAGCACCAGAAATATAAGTTATGTTTTCCAACTTTGCTGCTTTTGCATCCCTGAGTGTGTTTACTGATAGCCTCTAAATGGTTTAAAAGTTGAGGAAAGAGTTATTTCTTAATTTAAAAATTATCATTAAAGGTAAAAGATGACTTGCCTTTATTATTTCACATTGTTTTTTAACACTTTTCCCTTTTTTATATAGATTGGTTCACAGGTCTAAGATGGCTCTACCACCAATTACTTCTGATATTAATTAAATTGAAGTTCCTGTATACAACATCCTTTTAAAATAGAAAGAAGGGGCCAGGGGAAAGATGATTTAGACTCTTTCAAGCTATTTATTCCATCGAAGCTATTAAACCATTACCACTGCATCAAGCAGCTCTGCTTAATGCCATTATTTGATTTGGATTGGTAGGAAATTTTTATGGTTTTGTTTCCAAAATACTTTTACTGGTAAGACCTAGAACGGGAGGACTATCAGGTAACAACATGCAGGTAGAAGTTGGAAGGTGACCTTATAGCAACCTTATAGCAACCTTGTAGTATCTGAAGGGGGCCTACAAGAAAACTGGGGTAAGGCTTTTTAGATGGGTGTGTAGTAAGAGGACAAGGGGAAAAGGTTTCAAACTTGAAGAGGACTAATTTAGAGCAAACATTAGGAAGAAATTCTTTAACTTGAGGTGGGTGAGACACTGGAACAGGATGCCCAAGGAACTTGTGGCTGCCCCCTCTCTGGAAGGGTTCAGGGCCAGGCTGGATGGGGCTTCAGGCAGCCTGGTCTGGTGGGAGGTGTCCCTGCCCATGCAGGGAGTTGGAACCAGATGATCTCTAGAGGTCCCTTCCAACCCAAACCATTCTATGATTCTATAAAATACCTGTTACAGGTTCTTATGTTCTCCTGAGTCTTCCCAGAACTAAAGACACAGAGAACACTTAAGTCAGACATGAAGTGGTCAGGCTGTTGGACTAAATGGTAGTTGGTAACTCCCTTTCATTGGAATACTTTATTATATTAGAGAATCAGAAATGAAATAACTCAGTTTGTGTAATTATACATTAAATATCTGGTTGAAAACTACTATTCATACAATAGGAGAAGCTAGAACATACTTGAACTTTTTGTCCCCCAAAGTAAGGAAGAAAAAAGCCTAACCAAACCAAAATATTGAACAGACAATGGAAAGTCTGGTTTGCCTATTTCAGACAGCTTGGGTTTAAAGAACAATAGTTACATCCTTCAGTTCTCTAGGACATGACATAATGCTGCATACTAACCATAAAATTACAGCATTCTGTTGCTAGTATTGTGACATGCTGAAAATGTATTTATGATGACACTACAGGGCTGAAACGTGTGCTATCAAAGCTATAAGTATATGTACTGAATAACTGAAGAATACAACAATTTTTATTCTATTTTTAATATACATATCACCTTTCTGTTCTTTCAACTTGACATATGATTTTTTTTAATGTTAATGTTTCATTACAGAGATGATATTAATAATTCACTGCATCTTGGGAAAATCTCAACTGTTATTTTATTCCAAAAGAAAACAATGATTCTCATGCAAGCTTTACTGCAGATTTAACTGATTAAATCATTCCACAGAATTAAATATATTTCATTCTATTAAAGGAAGTGTAGAAGTGTGATTTAACCCTTAGTGGTGTCCTAGCAGAGGCCCAAATCAGAAATGTACATAAACACTTCCAGAATTTTTTACCCACCTGGACCTGCTTCCACAAGTAGCTCATCTTTACTTCACATACTTCTTTATATGATACCCCAAAGCTTCACAGGAGTGAACACAAGATAGTAAGACATGGACACAAAGAGCAGTAAGAAAATAGAAATGTATTATGCCAAAGAGTTGTTTTCTTAGTTTCCTTACCTTGTATACGTGTGGATGCATGGGAACAGTCCTTGCCTCAGCCAACAAAGGCAAGCCTGAGAAATCATATTTCAGGGGAGATTTGTGTAACTGTTATGTCTCAGTTATGGCAAAACTAGTTTAAAACCAGTAGGTCTGGGACAAAGGCTCTGTTTCCAGCTTGCTAGGTCATCACCTTTATTTCCCATGCACAGAATGGGCACATTATTCAAAGAAAGAAATTGCTCAGGTGTCCAGGCACCTTTGTTTTGCCATATAATAGCAAACCAAAGTAATAGGGAGCTGCAGGGCATGTTCTGCCTGCAATTTGAGGCAGTGAAGAATTTGTAGAGTAGCAGCTCTAGGAGTGTTACAGCTGGTAGAAGAATTTGGAAGCATCAAATGCCTAATGTAAGAAGCACAGGGAGAGGTAAAGACTTATAAAAATGTTCACTTATGTAACATGAAAGCTTCCTTTTCTGTTGCTGCAAGGAAGTCTTTATGATTTGGCATCTAAAAATATTGAGGAGACAGTAGAAATGAGGAATAGTAAGGAATAGTATTTTAAATTCACACAGCCTATCTTTTGTTTTAGAACCTTTCACAGTATCAAAGGTAAGACTAATGAGACACAAAATTTGAAATGTTAAAAAAGGAAGTTTACTTTTAGTTTACTTTCTGTTTAATGTTCAATATTTACCATAGAGGTTTTCAGTTTGCAGCCAGAGAATTATTTGCAAACTGTTTACCCTAAATATGAGAGCTTTATTTTAAGATGCTGACCTAATTTGAATATTCTTTTCATCTCTGTGAAGCTTTTCACTGAATGTGCAAGATACTAGAGTAGGCATAACAGTTAATACACAGCATTAGCTAAAATGTTAGTTGAGAGACAGTGAATTAATAAAGAAATGCTTCTTTCTTGAGGTTATGAGAATGTCTTACCTACTCACACCCTTTGCCTTCCACAAAGCCTCGTAGCAGGAAGCTCAGTAAGGGTGTTTGTTTAGCAAAGGGGGAGAAAAAGCCAACACAGCTGTGTGCAGTGAGATCACCACATTTATCTCACCGGGTCTGAATTCTCTTACTATAGCCACCTCCCTTGTGTGCAGTGTTTCCCAGATTTCAACAATCAAGTACGAGTCAAAATTATTTGTAAAAGATATGCAATCCTTTAGTTACTGAATTACAGATAAACATTTAACATTACACTCTGGATTCCACAATAAAATTGATACATATTGTGGTGTGGCTGTTCTTCCTAACAGATTGTTCAAACCAATAATTGATGTGATGAGAAACAGAGTTGAAGATAAATACAACCTGAAAAGCTCTAGAATCAAGTCCTCTTCATCTCACAGCATCTAGTAACAGTAATCAGTTACTAGAAAGCTCAAAGAGTTTTCCAGGCCTTTAGCCTTCGAAGTTGGATAAATCTCCAGGTATTCTTTTTATAATCTAAAATTATAATCCTTAAACTGCAACGTGCCACATACTTCTTGGGTAGATTTAATATCAGCTGTAATAATGACTTGAAAGTCAATGAAGTATTTTTTTTCCAGCCACATATCAATTTTTAATACTAATAATTTGAGCAAGCTTTTCCTTTAAAATTGTTGCTAAATAGACCTGGGAAAACCTTAAAAAACAAAAAACTTTCTTATAAGCATCTAAAATGCCATTAATTAAGGAATTTCAGTATGTGTCACAGCCCAGAGCCCACCAAATTGGAAAGGAAAACAGAAGCAAATACTGTAGAATACTGTAACATAAAGATTTCAAATTACTAAGATAATTCAAATATTCCACCAGATGGTCTTGGTGAAAAAGTGATTGTTGAAGAAATCCTCATCACTTGTTGCTAACCATTTTCATTTGCTGTACATAATATTCCAAAAGATGCTGCAAGACAGACTAGTGCAGCAGGTTGATGGATGTAACTATTAAAAAAGTTTAAAAGCCCAGGGTAGGCAATTTTTTAGCAGGTCTTTCCAGAAGCTACAGTGTTTATTTTCCTCATATTTGTAGAGTGAAAGTCAAAAATTAAGTACAGAATTCTTTCATTTTGGTAAGTTTCTGAATCTCCTGCAGCCAAACACTATTCTCACCATATGTGCATGTGTGTATCTATGGACACACACACACACAGAGGTGTAGAATACACCCCTCCTCCCACCATGTGGTAGTGAACAAAAGTGTGGAAGTTACTTTGTTCCTAATCTTTGAAGCCCAAAATACTTTTTAACAAGTCTTCAGTCACCATTTCATAGCTAACCCTTGTAGCTGCAAACACACACCCCAGGTACAATTTTTCTTGCAGCAAAAGCAATTAATTAGAAGCAATAAAAAGAAAAAAAAAAAAAACAAGAGCTGTATTCATAAATAACAGATGGGAACTGGAACATCTAACTTTACAGTACAGTTTATGCCTGTATTTAGGAGGAAGGATGACTATGAAGAAAAATAAGCATACAAATAAATTAAGGAAGAAATATGGAAAATGCCTGATGGTAGTATTGGAGAGATATAATTTAAATGTTTTGCAATACAAAACAATAGCATTCTTCCAATGTATTAAAAAAAAAAACCAATCTGGAATTCCAGCCTTTGTTATATGGAAAGCCCAAAAAATAGGGTAGCAAAGAAATAAAATTTCCTTTCTTAGAGGTCTGTCTGAAATGCTGCTGCACTCAGAAAAGCTTCTTGGGATAAGTGGCACTGTTAAGTTTTGAGGTAACCAACTGATATATTTTGGGGTAAGAACATTCTGCCTGAGACTCACTACAGAACTCAGGTACTGCTCTGTGGAAATTAAATCACATTTACCATTTGCCACCCAAAATGCCATGTATTCCATGGCAATGGTATTCCATCTCCACATATTTTCCTTTCTGAAATTAAGATTAGTTGTTTAAGTATTCATTACCTGGACAGATGGTACAGAGCTCTCCCTCAGCTTAGCTCTGGAGGAAGTAAATTGCAGTCTTCCGATTTTTTTTCAAGAAGTAGACTAGAGTGACTTTTTTCCTCCATTAAATCTTTATAAAAATAAGAATGAAAATCATAATTCAGAAATACCATTATATTCATTATCACTTAAGAGATAAGAGGAATATTGTGGCATTATATCAAGTAAAACATTGTATGGAGCAGGTGTTGCAGGTTTAAAAACTATAGCTTTATTACTGTTTTAATTTTAAATCAAGTGTTTTAGTCTTAAACTGAGGAGAATAAAGTAATGGAAAGAACAAACAAAACCATCCAAGCCAGAAAATCCAAACAAATATAATAGTTTTTGATTAACATAATTCTGTGGCTCTTGCTTTAGAAGACCACAAAAAAACTCCAAAACCAACCCAAAAATCCATCTCCCAGTCGTTTGTATACCTGGTACTCTATTCCCACCACAGAAAACAACTCTCTACTGACTACAGGCTACAAGTAAAATAAGGTAACCCCACCTCATTTGAGCACATCAGCAGTATCCTGAGGTCATGGGGTCCTTTGAAAGATGAGGGATGAGCTGACTGAGCTTCAGTGACATCAGTCAGACTCAACCTCATTCTAGTGTCAGCCATAGTTTCCCACCTGCAATAAGTGATACTGGCAGTGGAAGACATGGGAAGCTCCCATACACTTCAGAGAACTGTGTAACTTGGGCTGATGCCTAAGACAGTCCACCCATTGATGACTTCCATAGCAATTATCATTGCTCTCTCACTCTCTCCCTTACTTTCCTTCCCTTGTTTTCTTCCACATTAATAAGCATTTTGGAAAGCAAACCAACACAATACATTTCCAAGGGAGGACTCACAAGTCTCAGCTGGTGGAACTTGAAGGGACAAGTGGGATGAAAGACTAAAAAGCAAGTATCTTGCCAACTCCCCAGTATCGTTCTAGTAACTGTAGTATCTCTGTATTAGTATTGAAAATACATTGTACTCCTAAAGTTCCTGGTCACTATTCTCAATTCACACAGACCTGAGAACACAGTTCTTTGTCTGCCACATACAGTACAGACATTACTTACACTGAAAAAAGGGTCACACACACACACCAGGTTTCTAGCACGGCTGAAGATACAATGTGTAATTTTCTTTTCTCTTTGTGCCTCCTAAATTAACAGATTTTAAAGAGGAATGGAATTGAAAGACGTGTGAGTATCCTTACAGGAAGGGATGCATTTAGCAGCAGCATACAGCAGTGCACACAACAATGATATCCTTGGTTATCATAACCACTGAACACTGAGGGTAACCACACAGGTGGTGTCTTTATTTCACAAGATTAAAGATACAGTACAAAATGAATCTGTACATCTTTCTATTAACAGAATTTGTTTACACAATTATATTACATTTGACCAGCCTTTATACTGATTTTAAATACAAAATAAATTTACAAAACTCCTACAAGACCCTTTAAAGAACTGCAGCTGATAAAAACAAAGGGCTCCCCCCAATAGTCCCTATTTGCCATATGCATTTGCAGTAGTTCAAATCAAACTTAATCTTTTTAGTTTAATATTCTCTGAAACAAAAATAGATTTTCAGTTAATTGTTGCCTTTTTAAAAAGGAAGCAACTTGCAAAGATGAGCGTCACCCCCTTTTATAGGCCAAAACTAGCATATAATAGGTGGAAACTAGATAATGCATAGTCTTAAAAAGTCCTTTCACAATTCATGGTTTAAAGTTCTCCTAAAATAATAACATTTGATAGCTTTGTTTTTTGTTTTGTTTTGTTTTGTTTTTTTCTTGTGTGTGTTTAATAGGAGCAGCTGACTTATGGTAGATGACAAAAAGTGAGTAAAACTTTCTCATAAGAGTCTCACTGGGATATTTTTATCAAGGGCCTTATCATCTATTGTATTGTCCCATGATGGTTAATATAAAGCAAGGAATATTCTTTCAAGAGACAGCTCTGGGACAAGTTTCAGAATGATGACCTAGAATCTGATTTTCTCAGCAGACCAGGATTTCTTCCAACCAGCAAGAACACCTAGTGTGTTTGACTGAGAACTTGAGATGCAGAACAATGTTTTCCCCCACACCTTTCCACAGTTTTTCTACTTATGAAACACCCATCAGCAACAGTTACTGCTCAGTAGTTCCATTCTCTGTGCAGGGAGAGAAAATCATCTCTCTGGGAAGGTCAAATAGACAGACTCTGGCCTACAAAGAAAGAATATTTTTTTTCCTTTCAAAGCATGCTGAACATACCCAGAAAGGTTTCTCTTACATCAAATTTTCCTTCTGAAATACTCCTGTATATAAGCTGCAAGACAACCTGTGGGCACAGTACTTCCTTGTAAACTGAGCAACCCAGCTCCTTTGGGAAAAAAGCTGCTTGATAAACTGAGTGCACAAGAAGAAACATATTGCTAGTAAGAGTTAAATACACTTCCCTCAAAATGCGAATTCCAGAACAGAGAAGCAAGGGATTGTCACAAAAACTTAAGCCATGTTGAAGACAACTGATTTAGAAAATTCATTCATTCCTTTAATCCCTGAGTTAACTTGCCATTACTTATGGTAAGTACATTTTTATTACTACCACTTCATTCAGATGAATGTCATCTGAAAAAGTTAGTGGTAGTAATTTGGTGGAAGGGAAAAAAGCAGGAGAAGACTTCCTTATTGCTTCTTCAAAAAGCAGTTCTTTAAAGTGAAATAACTTGCTGATCTTCAGTCATTTTCTTCTGCTGATGTTTTGGATGTAAAAATGCAACAGGTTTGCTGACAGTCAACTGTCACATAGCAGCAATGATGAGAGATTCTCATGCAAACAGGATAGAGCTTTTAGAATTTAGTTGTAGTAGATCAAACAAGCAAAACATTTTAATAATGCAGTAACAAAACTGTTAAACATCCTAAGAGACCAATACCAGTGAACCAATGGTATTTAACTGAAAAACATTTTCCATATAGTCTTTAATTTATTCATGCCAAGCTAAAAAGAGCAATTAAGTGACAGAGGCAAAAATACTTCAGAGGGAGTGTTCAGAAGTCACAGATATCTTAGAAATGCAGCTGGGGAGTGCTGTACATTTTAGAAACTACATTTAAATTCAATACTGTACCATCTGCTAATGATGATTAAGACTTAACAAGACATTCCTCTATCACATGCTGCAACCCTCCAAACTAAGATCAAAGATTTGTCTTCACAAAACCAGCATAAGCATTTTGAAGTACTGAGAAGTTCTACCTACATTTTAATACTAATCACCCATGACATTTCAATTTGCAGAAGAGTGTATTGCTTATCTTCTTGCCAAACTACAGATCTATCGTGCAACAATCTCCTTACAAATGTACTAAGTATGAAACCATACCAAACTCAATTCTCAATAAAATGTATTGGTATGTTGCTGCCAATCCACCAGAAAAACATTTGTATGAAGGGAAACCCTTAACCCTTTAAACACAATTTTGTCAGAAAGCAGCTACAGCCTCATTTGTATTTCATTCAGCTTCAAGACAGTATATTCAGAGGGTTTAAAGCTAGTATGGAAACAAATATTTAAACTTCCATTGGTAAAATAAGAACAGAAATTTCTGCATTTCTTGCCCCTAAGCTATTCTCCCACAGCTTCCACCCCCAACCCTGAAATCATAGTCCAACAAAAATTGTTACAAAGTGGAGATTCCTCTTGCAGTCTAAAAACATCAGTCCACAGGTCATATTCTTTAAACTCATTAAAAGGCCTTTGCACTGACCTGTTGGTATCAAGAAGCCATCAACCTTTAGCCTTCTTTCTCTTTGGATTTTCTTATTGCAAGGGTTCCTCAAGATGGCACAGCCAGAGATGTTATTATTTTTCATGTATGCCAGGTACAAGAGTGGTTGATGACAGCCAGAGCACTGCTGTAATCTAACACACCATTTTTATCAGACAGCCAAACTTCACAGTAGCATCACTGACACAAGCCCATGCCTTTTTGTAGAGAGTATGCATGTTTGGTGCCCTTTTTTGTAGATGCATTAAAAAAAAGCACAAAGGAGATACCACATACATTTCCTTCTTGCAGTGCAAATCACTTATAGGCTTGTTAAAAATTAAATGGAGAACTTCCAGCTCTAAACACAGCAACAACAACAAAAAAGTTAACTCACTGAGATTTCAGGCTCCGTCCTTTCTTCAGTGTCCATAATAATACTGGTGCTTTCTGCAATCTAGATTCACCATCTTTGTGAGAGAAAGTTTAAAGAATTTAAGCTACCAATTTTTTATGTGAAAATTACACAAACTCCAAAAGTTTCAGAACACTGCAGGACCTGGGCACTGTGTGGGTAGTTTTCAACTGTTGAGCTTTACAGACCCAGTCTGTCTCAATCCACATCCTGGGCTACACACTGTCTGCTGAGAACTGTCTAGTCTAAGGGGAATAGAGGAAAATACTCAAAACAAACAAACAGAAAAATACCCACAAATGGAGAATGGTATGTTTGCTGGCTTAATTTTACAGCTTTTGTAAATAATCTATGTTAAATCATTCAAGACTGCATAAAAGACCTAAGAGCAAGAAATATTAAGAAATAATGACATAAGGATTCTAGAAATATTTGGGATGCAGATAAGAGAAGTTGATACAGCTTATGTTTTTAGAGGTTTGAATATAGTTCATCTTCTTGGACTAAAGTTTGCCAGAAAATTTTTATTGTGATTAATTTTATATAGGGCGACTGCTATAAAGTAGGCAAAAACCTTCCAACTCTAGCCTTCTGCTCTCTCTAGAAAATGAAAAGGACTCTGAATAAAGAAGAACTAGATACAGCAGGCAACATTTTCGTAGTAGCACTCTTGTGTTTCCATGAAAAAAGCCATAGTGTTATTCCATTGGCACTGAAATAACATTCAAATCAGTTTCAAAGAATTTTCTTATCCCTGAAAAAGGCATCATTCTAAGCAGCTTTCAGACTTTTTTTTTTTTTTTTTTTTTTTTTTTTAACTTCTTTGTGCCTCTTTTGGGGGAGGGATCATTGATCCGAAGTTCTAAATCACAATGAAAATTGTTCCTTTTGGAAAAATCCAGTTCTTTCACCGAGGCTCTTGTTGCTATTGTGGTGGTTGATGCTCTGGTGGTGGTTCTTGTTGAGGCACAGCTGGCCGTAGTCCTGCTGCTGGTCTGGGAATTGCCTGATGTTGCCTTTGTCTGTAAGCTATAATCGTTCCCAGAAGCAAGGCGATGATGGTCATAAGGTAAAGGTCCCACTCAGGCCCCAAGAGCTGGTCCATATCAATACGAGAGAATATCTCCCTTATCTAAGAAAGAAGAAGTTCACATCGTCATGTCGAAAAGAAAAAAAGGGAAGTTACTTTGATTTGAAATTTGACTTGTAACATTTTTCGTTTTAAAGTAAAATTTTTAAAACTTCAGTAGCTATTTTCCTCCCAGAAAAAACAGTATTACATCATCAGCATCCTTATTTCCCAAAATAAATGCCACTAGGAGTAAGAGCCATGGTACCTAGGATGAGCTATTCTATTCTCTGTTCTAGAGATGAAGGTTCTTGATATGTCATTTTGTGGCTCTTGTATACAGAGCATTAATGTACACAAATTAAATAAAAATGAGGCATGTAACCATATTAATTGCCTTCAAGAAAAAGTAGTATCACATACACAGAGGCAGTGAATTGATCAGTCCAGCCAATTTGGAAGACATCAGCAAACCTCCACGAATAACAAAACAGTAAGTCCCAGGACACTTACTGAGGTGCAATGCTGAGGTTTTGGGGAATAAGGTACAAAGAAGTTAAAGTGATCATCAAGTGATTTTGACTGAACTGCCATTTTGTCAGACTGCCGTTTGCATAAACATTAGCCAGTGAAAACTTTATGCTTCACTACTCTATCTGATGGTATTACAGAGTCACTGTCAATTTAAGCCTGCGTCAGACTTAAAACTTGGAATATTTGTCTTCTGCATACCAGCCTCTGAGAGTGCTACATGGGTAATTGCTCAATTGATATATAGTATTTTGAATATCTACACTTTAAAGTCCTGAGTCTCAAAACAAACTTTGTCAAACCTAGCTGGATTGCCTAAACTGGCATTTGCTCTAAGAAGAAATAATACATTCAAATGGCACAGAAGTAATTGAAAAGGCAGTAAAATGTCAGAATATGGAAAAATATCTCACACACTATATGGTAAGAATTCACTTACACTCCAGGCATGTATTTTTTTTTAGCAGAATCTCCGCCTAATAGCTAACATAACACAAATAATTTTTTCCCACAGAAATCAAACACAATTTATGTGGGATCGTTACAGCTAAATATAAGCATTAGACTTAGGCTTACAGAAAACTTTCTTTTTTTCCTAAACAAAAATTACATCATTGCAGTCATCTTGCTTAACTTTCACAGCACATGGTCATGGAGAGAACAGTCAAATGGGTTAGGAACATTCTCTTCAAGAGAAGACCAGCATAAAAGAGCACTGGCTGTGTACATTTCAGTTTCACACAATTACAGAAATAAGAAATAGGAACCACAGCTTCAGTAGCCTTCTTAATATGCAACAACACAATATACAGAAGGTTTTCAGAAGGCTCAAGTAAGACTTTTGAGATTACGACTCAAGCTTCTTTTAAACAAGAAAAACACATTTGTTGTTTTTCCTGTTAATTACTTACATTGATTTCTCGTAAATACTGCAGGGAATAAATCACTCCAAGCTTGCAAAGTGCTAGAAAGACTGGAACCTGAGCATCTGGGCTTGCTTCAGCTGCCATGTCATAGAATCTTTTTGCAAGATGAATATCCTAAAGTTAATAAAATACAAAGCTCAGTTTTGAAGAACTTCAAACACATGTGCTGTAAATTAAGGTACATATTCAAGTAACTCTAGTACTCTCTAATGTCTCCAACATCACACTAAACATAAAAAATTTAAAAAACTGAGTAGTACACAGAACCAAGTTCTCCCAGTTACACTACAGTATGCCTGATGTGTAGCACAGCTTCTAACAATTTCTGCACATACTCCCAACTTAGATTCTACTCCTTATCCAAATAGATGTAGCTTGCATTAGGGAGGGCAACCTGGTAAAAGCACAAGCAGCAACTTCAAGAATAATCTGAAACAGTTTTCTGTAATAGCTGGAAAAAGAAGGTGACTGCAGGAAGACGAGAGGGTATGTGTACCTGGATAGTTTAAACTTTCTTGTTTGTTTGTGGATTTTTGGCTCCACTTCAGATAAATATTGTGCAATGTTAGGATACTTGGATACAACTGCCTTTTTGAAGGACAGGCTTGTGTAAGACTTCCATAGGGAATTAGTTGTGTAACACAGGTGGAAATAACGGCATGAAAATCCCATCCTGTGATGTGGCCAAGATGTACCAGCTCAGATTTTAGTATTGAAATTCAATAGAACAACTCAAAATACTCCCTGAACCTGGAAAGTCTGTCTTTTGTATAACTGTTTAAAAGAGGTACATTTATCTCCTTTTACTGTACTAGTATCAGTATAGAAGCAGATCCTAAATCACGGTTAATTTTAATTTCTAATTAGCAAGCACTTATTTCTGCTTACATATTCCTTACTCTCATTTGACAGAGAAGTGAGAACTGTAGGAGTCTGAGCTTTAATACATAAATAGCACTGAAATATGGTGAGGTTCAATATGGGGATTTGGTCATAGAGGAAAGATTTCAGTGTCACTTTTTTAATTCCCCTTCATGCAGTGGAAGGTGTCCCTGTCCATGTAGGGGGGTTGGATCTTGAGGATCTTCAAGGTCCCTTCGAAGCCTAACCATTCTGTGATGCTGTGAAATACCATGCTTCTTAGAAGGGATGACCATGAGAAAATTAGAGAAAACTACTGTGGCCTTATTTTGAGCAGAATATGAAACAGTCTTTGTTCTCACATGCAGGCTTAGGAACTGGATTACAATAAATCTATGAAAATTGTGTAACAGTGTGCATATGTAAGATTTATGAAGTTGCTCAGTATTTGGCATTTACCTGGTACAATCTGAAAACCACTTACGTAGTGGAAGCATAGCATAGAATTCTGTATGTAAGGAAGGCAACTTATTTCATAATTAAAGCAAGAATAAGGCAAAAGCCACTTGGGAAAAAAAACCAAACCTACAAACAGTAAGAAATACCCCATTTATTGTGGATTATCCAGAATGAACTATGACCTGAACTGAAGTTGTGGTGGCCACCTTATTGGATTACTCTCCCTAACTCTGGAGTGCTTGCTCACCTACATGGACATAGGTGAGGAGAGATTAAGAACACACATCTCTTTCTTCAACAATTTGTTAAATGCAATAGTGCTAAAATCTTCATATCCCTTCTAAAGGCCTCTATTGATAGACCAGAATTCAGCAGTTGACATCACCTGCTATGTCAGGAAGCATAATTTTAACTATCAATAGTTTTCAGAAGTACTCTCATTCTGGAAAAGGAAAGCCAGATACTGTCTTTCTTCATTCAAAACTCAGTCTTAGCCTTTTTCAGAATATCCTGGCTCAGAACCATTTTAGTCTTTATTTAGTCAGTCCTAAATCTCCATCCTCTCATCTTACAGTTATGAAGTTTTAGGACATGCAAGTGAAGCCATTTGTGTACTATACTGCCACTTCTACAGCTAGGTCAGTAAGTTTTCTCATGTTGATGGCTTGCTGCTGTCAAAGTAACCTTTTTGCTTTTTGAATGAAGCAATATTGACCTAGGACTTACCTTTCACTGTTCTGACCTTTTTCAAAGAATTTAGAGGAAAAGAAACAAATGGGTCTTTTAACAGAACAACAGAACAATTAAAAGGTGTATATCTAGACAAAACCTAAATACTGAAGCTCACTGAATATAAGGGAAACAACTTCTTACAGTTTCAGGCAACCCAGAAGATATTAAATTCATACATTATTTGCATTAATTAATCATACATTAAGGTAAAAAAGGCAGCTCAAAATTAGTGTGCCATTACTAAGTACATGATTTTGACATACAAGAAAATGATGCTTTGTATTCCATAAATTTTAGTTAACTCATGGACAGCAGTACACCACAGCTTCCCAAGAGAAGCAGATACACTGCCTTCTTTTAGGTGATGTACTTTGTAAAGCAAATTGTGGCCTAGTCTAATTCGGAAAACTGTAACTAAATAACATTGTTCTGTGTGCTTCTGATTTGTTATTTGAAGTCACACAGAACTTGTTTGCAAATGTCACAATATAGAAAACACATTAACCAGTGTTTCAGAGGAAAAGAACAATCTTGTGCCCAAATACTTAGAACCATAGATTGATTTGAATCCATTTAATTACATTTTGATGTCTTGAAAACATTATTCTAGCATATAGCACTCTTGCCAATCTTAATAATTATTGGAAAATAGTTTTGCCCTGTCTGGGCCTCACTTCTTTACGTACTTAAGTGTTAAGTGGATATACATCTATTTGCTATTAGAGAGTGTACTGGGAGACAATGCTAATTCCTACCAAGTGGTTAGGTGGTTGCCACAGCCCACTGGGGGTTATGGATTTATGTAATATTAGTAAATTCACTGTAATGAGGCTGGCTATCAGCCTACAGACTACTCACCTGTTTGATGCCCAATCCCTTCTCATGCATGTAGCCCAGATTAAACATTGCTTGGGCACTGTGCTGTTGCTCTGATGCCAGTCGATAGTGAATAAATGCAGTTTCATAATCAACATCAGTACCAAACCCATAAAAATGGTAATCTCCAAGTTTAATTCTTGCAACAGTATATCCTATAAACCAAGAAACAACAAAAAAAGAAAATAACTAGGAAAAGAAAGCCTTTTAGTTTTATATGAAGACGCAGTAAGAGCTTTAATATTTCTTTCCACAGTTTGCAAAACTGTTTTCCTTTCCTTTCCTGTCTCTCACAAACTGTTTTTGTTCAATTGTTTTAAAGTTGGGTGTTTATTTGGTTTTGTTTGTTTCTTTTTAAATTGGGTTTAGCTAACCAAAATACAGCCAATTTCTACTTCCAATAAAGTCCTTTTCCCAGTAATCCTACCAACTATTTAATGGCATCAGTTGAAAAGATGTATCATGTTGTTCAAAGTTACTTATTACAGAAAAAGTTTTAATTTCTTAGATGATCATTAGGGGCTTCAGCTTTGTGTTTAGAACAGAGCCACTGACAACTCCAAAGACTCTCATCATTATTTGACAATTGCATACTTAACTATTCCATCTTCAATTTCTGACTTTCTATCAAAAGCCAAATAGGGCTGGAGATTTTCAGACCAAACTCTTAGGCTCCATTTTGCATGACAGACTTGCTCTTCATCAAAAAGCTAGCAGACAGACCTATATGAAATCTAGAGACCTCAAATTGATATGTTTAATGATTATGTTTAGTTTTGTCTATTTCAGGGTAGTATAACAAGCACCAGAGTTTAAACTGGGGTTGGCTGGATACTAAGACTGCATTCTCCATCACTGAGCTTTGCTTGCTTTGAATAGGAAATTACAATCTTATAAACAAGTACTAAAATCCTACAGGGTTCTTTGTATCTATTATCAATGTAAACATTCCTAATGTTGTTTAACACTGCTATGTAATTCCACATGGAATGGCAAAATGCATACTGTACACTTGTGTTGTAGTTCTCTTAACTAACAGTGTTACAAAGAACAGCAACTATCCTATGTGAAATTATTAACTTTCAACAGAAGGAAGAAAGCTTTTCTTCCTTCCCTGTTTCACAAAAAACATGAAATCAAACATTAATGGCACTATTAAAAATAAACTGATTAGAATTTTGAGGTATGGACATACCTTGTGAAGCTGCTCTATTCCAGTGAAGCAAAGCCCGAGGATAGGTTTCATTTTCTCCTACTATGCTGGCTTCTTCTAGAGAAGAAAGTTATTCACTTAAATAGGAGCATGGTATATGCATACAAGACCACAAAACCCCCCCCAGGCTTATATAAAGTCTGCTGAAATTAATTAAAAACTTAAAAGTAATCTGTGCTATAGTACAAACAAAATTCAACCCACCTGAAATTTGCAAATCACCCTTTTATTTATATGGTCTTGCTGTGTATCTGCCCCAGTAAGAAATAGTAACAAACTTTATCATTTCACCCCAAAATATTGCTTACTAAATGTCTCTCTCATTCCTGCTCTAGGAAGTTCTGAAACATACTTGAAAAATACCAGAAAATGCAGTCAGAAGAGCACATAATTCTGTCTCTGACTAAGGTGCACTCAAATACAAGGCTAAGCTATTTCAGTCTGACCACCTAAGCCCAAAACTAGTCAAGTAAAACCTAGGCTTTAGCTCCCTAACCAGCCAGAGACTGCATATCTCACACAGCAGTAATACAGCTGCTTCAAATAGGAGTTAATTTACTTGCCCATGTCACAAATTGAGTTCAGACAGTTCAAAAGATTTCTATTTTTTACTTGTAGTGTAAGTATGATTTCAGCTATATTATCTTACAGTTGACACAGAGATTCTGTATAGAGTGTATACAAAAATTTAAATTAATCTCCAGTTATAGATGCAGTTATATCTGAGTAACAACAATCACAATTTTAACCCAGGGAAAGACAACATTTCTTTGCAACAATGCACTCCCAGCCAAGACTATAATTTCTGTAGCTTATCTAAAGATGTATTACTAAGGCATCTTTGAAAAACATTAACTGGAAATTATATTATCTTAACATATCAGCCATAAAAAGTTGATTTTTATATTAAGATACAAAGCCCTAAAGCTGGTAATGATACACCTAGATTTCTGGATTTGAGATCCAGAAAGATTAAAATACTGTGTTTTATAGTTTCTGGAAAGATTTGTCACTTCAACTTCCACTGTTTCCCTGTGACAATAAACTCTGAATTCCAGGCTCTAGCCATTTAGTTGCAATAAGAGACCTGGGATAATATTTCCAAATCTAACAGAGCCAACAGGCCACTCTTCATCCCTGCTTCAAGAGCAGTATAAATAAAGTTACACAAAATCTGGAGGGGGGGAAAAAAAAAAAAAAAAAAAAGTCCTAAGATCTTATCTCTCATGAGATAAAGAATACATTAAACTGAAGCTTGTATGCATAGTAAAGGCAAAAAGTAAAACTAGTAATTTCTACTTTACAGATTTAAAATAAAATTTTTTTTGTTGGCTTTCTTTAGGAAGCCCAGGGAAAAAAAATTAGCACTGGGAAAGTCTGTGACATCCTCTCTTCCAATCCTGTATTTTTAAAATCTCCTACCTCAGAACTTAAGCATATTCTAACTTATAGGCCAGAAAGCTATCCTTAGAGATGAAAATAAAAACCGCTTTCCAGTTAGAAAAGCAGAAAAGAGGACAAAAGTCTCACTAAAATTCTAACTGAACAAGAGCAATACAATTATATCTTCAGGCACCCCAGCATTCTACTAAATGGGTTACTGCAGGCAACTCCCAAACCCCAAACTTTCAGGTCCTTACTCTGATCAAGTATGAAAGCAGCATTGCTTTGTGCAACTTCGTAGCCTTGTTCTGCCAGAAGAAGATATTGAACCACAGCAGAATTTGAATCACCATCTTTATAGCTGTTGTAGGCAGTCATCAGTCTCTCAGACCAACGACCCCGTTCACATACATTCTTAAACAACTGGAGAGGAAAAAAAACAGGGGAGAATACTGATTGTCAGAAACTTCAGAAATTTAGGTTTTACAAGATGTAAACCTTTAATATTGAAATACCTGCTCAAAATACTTACATTTCACAGGAAAGATTTGATAGATAAACTGACTGCTTAAGACAGGCTTACTAAGCAAATACATGCCAAGATTCAGATGCTTTGTCAGAACTATTCTTAATACCAGCTTTTTTGTTACACTTAAACCCATAATTTTAAAAATAAAGATTTTTCTCATGGGATAAAAAGGAATTTGGTAATACATCACTGGATAGCCTTGACTCTGCAGTTACCAGTGGATTTATCTAAGACAAATTTCCTGTGTAAGCTGATGTGGTTATAGCCAACCATCTTTAAAAAGGGATGACCTTACCTCAACAGCAGTATGACAGGATCGCATCACTCCAGTGCCAGTAGCATGCATTTGAGCCAGATTATAAAAAGCCAGAATGTGGCCACCTTGGGAGGCCAAGTTAAAATATTTCAAAGCTTGCTTATAGTCTCTCTTGACTCCAATGCCATCTAAAAATAAAAAGTTATTTCTGTTAATTCCTCTTGAAAATCAGAGTTGTATGATATATAACATGTACTTACTCTTTAAAACTATTAAAGAAAACCATTATAGAAGTGTTAGGGAAAAAAAGAATCATAAATTCAGTGTCGCAAGACCACTCTACACTCAGGCTATCTACATTTCTAGTGCCACCTAGTGAACAGTCACTGAAAGCACAGATGCTCAGACCAGGCAAAGCATCATTTTGATGCCACTTACTGTAATACATGGAGCCTAGTTGAAGTTGTCCATCAACCCATCCCTGTTCTGCAGCCTTCTGGAAATACTTCAATGCTAGCTCATAGTTCTGCAGAAAGATTTGGTTCAATAATCAGAGCATTGCAATACACTACAATTTTAATAAAGTGTGAGTTGGACTTGATGATCCCAATGGGTCCCTTCCAACTTGGCAGATTCTATGATTCTATGTGTGTGCACAGGTCTAAGTGCTTGGACAGGTCTAGACTACAAGATGTATTACACCAAGATGTTCTAGTGCAAAAATATTCCCCTGATCAATATTTGGAAACAAAAAGTGAAATAGCTTACAATGAAATTAGCATGTCTTAAGTATACAACTATCTCAAAGCTGGCATCCATGTATAGCATTGCTGTGAATAGTTATGCTTAAACAGAATGGATGCCCTGTTCAGTTTCTAGAAAAATTATTTTCCTTAACTTTAGGCTAGCTCTATTTTTTAATATCTGCTGGCATAGCTAAATATATCTATCAAAAAACCTTGTGGGAAAAGCAGCAAATCAAATGAACTAATTGCAAATTTCAGAGTGTTCCTCCACTCGCACAAATTACACAAAATGGGGACAGTTCAATGTTTTATTTCACAACAAAATTAGAGCTAGGTTCAGAACTTCTACTAAGAATACACACTGTTAAGTATTTCTAATAGCTTCAATAACATTTTCAAGAAGTCATACAATCCCCTATGATTAGAAAGATGACTGTCAAAAGCTTACCACTGGAACACCTCTTCCATAGAGGTAAGCCATTCCGAGTCCACTCTGTCCAACTGGATTGCCCTAGAAACACAAGAAAACAATTCTGCAAAGGAAGGCACAACCTACCAATACATCTTTCAAATTTGGCATTTAACATCCATAAACCAAAAACTGCTTAAGATAGATTTACATGGTAAGTTTGCTCCTAGTAATTTATAGTAATTTAGGGAGAAAACACCCTCTTTAGTAACTTTTAATCAGTAACTACACCAGTGATTAACAGAAAAATTAAAAGCTTTCAACAATAGTTAGGAAAGTCTATTGTGCACTTTCAAAATACCATATGTATGAGATATAGAACCCACACATATAGAAAGTTGTCATGAAGAGGCTATTCATCTTTAGTCTTTCCAAGTTTGAAATATTCTGGATACGACAGAAGCTTCCAAAACAACTGCAGGAATTCTGAGAATGTCTTAACTTAAGGGTAGATTGGTAGCTGTCTTGTGGGTTGCATTACTGACCATGATGACAGTTCTCTTAGTACAGTCCCTGCAGAACTTCATCTTCCATGTTTCACATCCTATACAACTTTCCTGGAGGACTACACAAATGCTGCTATAAGGGATTGGTCAAGGGACTGACAGCCAAGAACCAAACACTCCAATGAGGTGAGAGGTATAAATCCAAAGCCATTATCTATTCATTGACCACAAACCAGAACTAAAATAAAATAGCATCAGTACACTGGAAATTTCTATGTGAAGACAGCTTCAGATTAATAAAAATTAACACTTAACAAAATTGGAGGCTATTTAGGTGTGCAGTCTTTCGTACTGATGCCAGCACCACAAACAGAACGGGAGGCAATTTCTGACATTTTAGATGAGCAGGGCTTAATTATGAGCTAATCTGGGACAGAAATTGGGAGTAGGTGTATACACATGCAGTGCACAAAAAGAGAAGTATTTGCAGCATTTCCAAGTTAATACATTTTTTAAAGCATATGATGTATTTCTAGCTTACAGATAATCATACCATATCAGCAGCTTTCTTGAAATACTGAAGAGCTGTTTCATTGCTCTGAGGTACGACATCACTTCCTTCTGAGTACATCTGAAGGAAAAAGGCATTATTGAGAAACAGCTGCAGAAGTCAGTTTGGAGTTCATGAAGCATCTTCTCTTTGCATATGAGAGGGAGTCTATTGTACTATCAGACTATTCTGACTATTGCCTTACTGAATAATCATTAAAGAACTTGCCCAGAAGCAGAAAATATGTCTCTGTGCTGTAAAATTCAGATTCAGAAGGTTAACTTTCTTGTGTAGAATGAACTGCCCATAAAAATAAGTTTTCATGAAAATACCCTTAATTTTTCAGTTCTACCATTGTGCAGTGAAGAATAAGTAATCAGGAAAAAGTCTTGTGAGACCAATGGAAGTCAAAATATATTGGCAGTTAAAATACTTGAAAACAGCAAAAAACTGGTTACTAAATCCTGTTCATATGATCTCATATTAATTTCAGCATTTATTAGATACAAAACAGTCAAGCAAGTAGAGAAAGCTTGAGACTGCAATTTCTCCTGTCAGGTGCCTGGACCACGACATTATGCTGTTTTCTTTAATCCTCTAAGGACATCAATTTTGCAACCTCTATGGCAGTGACAGCCTGAAAGAGATGAGCCAGATGCTGCCTAACCTTAGAGGGTACTCAAATGGAGAAATAAGGATTTAGGTCCTCACAGAGTGAAGGCAGTCTGCAATCCAGATCTCAGGCAAATGACCTAAATACCTTTCACAGCAAAACAACATTAACATCACCAGAAGCAGCTTGTCAATCATGTTTTAGATTAAAAAAATGGCTTAAATCTGAGAAAACTGATACAATGGCCCACCATGCAGATAGACTCCAGGTTTGGTTCAGAGTAGATGCAGACCTACTGGCAACTCTGACTCAGATGCCTCAGTTCTCTACACAGAATAAGAATACAGATGTCTTTTCCCCTTTCCTTCCTGAACATAGTATTTAAAATTAGACAAAATTCTGAGGAGCCTATCTGTTCCTCATGTGCTGTATGGAAGAACATAGTGACCTAATCAGAGTTTCAAACTCCACCATAGAAAAAGGGCATTTCAGAATTTAACTGTTTTTTAAAAAGATCTGGCTCAAGCACTACTTAGAAAAAACCCTAGAAGTTCCAAGAATGAAGGAGCAAGTAGAAAATTTAGACTAGGCATAACATACTACAACACTCAAGTACTGCAGGACCACTCAAAACAGTAACCAAACAGAAGTAACTGGATTCCAGCATTCATGTTTTAGACTGCCTCATATAAAAAAGTAGGAAATAATTGTTATTTTTCAGTGAAAGAGAGTCAATTTACTTTTAAGAGCATTCACCTTACCTTTCCTAGGAAGGCCATGGCATGTGAATTTCCAGCATTAGCTGCTTGATTGAAGTACTCAAATGCTCGCTATAGGGAAGAAAACAACTATTTTAGCCACCAATAACAATGATTTCAGTAACTTTTCTTGCAAATGGAGAGCAGTAGCAAACAGGTTGTTTGCCAAGCTACCAGGTTCTATGAGGGATAAGAGTGATCAGTCCTACCTAAATTAGCATTTGTAACAGGGTTTCCCATTTATAATCTGAGTATTGAGCAGCAATCCCTCTCAGTGTATTCCACAAAGCAAAGGGAAAAAATCCCAAACAACTACAACTGCTACTAGGCACAACCTACACAGGAAGATCTTCATTCCTTATTGTACCTCCAGACACTATTTAGAAGACATCTATCAGTTCCCATTCCAGTTTTACACAGAACTTGATTATTCTCATTCTGACCACTCGATACATGTCTGGATGATTAAAGAGAGTAAATTTAAGGTATGTTAGATGTGATGATGATGTGATGATTATTTAATTTCTGGGTGGTAGCTGAGTGAAATAATCCTCAGATCTCTGTCTTTTTAATACATAGTTTAAGGAGAGATTACTTTTTTTAACTTCTATAACCAGTAGCTAGTTTGGCTTACATCAGCAAAAGTTCTGTTTTCTACACACACTTAATATATTTAGCACTGAAAGTTGCACTGTGCAACTTGAAGATTCTACTACACATACAAAAGCTCAGCCAGTTTCAAGTATTACTTCATGAAAAGCTGGTCTTTGACTTCCTCATTTCTAAGATGATTAGTCTTAAGCTAACTGTGTAAGAAAATCAGCTCTGTGTACTAGGCACATAAAAGTTTTATTGAATGAATTTTTAGTAACTTCAATAGTCGGGTTCAGTAAATACTTTAAGGTGGGACATAAATAATTTTTACTCACTGTGTTCTCACAGCTATACTTTCTCAGCCAAGTGCAATACACATCAGAGATATACAGAAAGGTTACCTGATGATTTTGCTCTACTCCTCTTCCTCCATGCAAATGCAACTGTCCAAGGCCAACCTAAAAACAAATTTTACGTTACAATTAAGTCACTTTTCCCTAGGGTCTTCTTTTTTCTAGAAATACAGATACCAGTGAGCTAATTACATGCACAAAGACAGAACCATATCAGAGCTAAATATTCCACCAAGTCTGAAGGCATGTAATTCCTTCATAAACTACAGTCCTACTTTTTCACATCAGCCTAAATGGAAATTTATCCTAGATAAGTGACATGACTGTCCTAGATACAAAATAGTAACTGAAATCTGACTACCTAATTCTTAAGCCATATATGACCAAGTTGAATTGTGACAATCTACCTATATTAGTATATTTCTCTCCTGCACTGTGGGTAGAAGAGGTCCAGCCTGCAGCATACAGAACTCATGGAAAACCAGAAACAGCAAGAAATGGAGGTATACTTTTAGAGCTAATTCCTTTGATAAACGCTTTCTCCATGACATCTAAAGCTATCCTTAAACTAGTCTGACTGGTTTCTACTGAAAACCAAGATCTTCTTTCCTAAGATACTAAAGTTGTAATGTTCCAGACTTATTTTACAAAAAAATTTGCATTTTCTGTTCTACATTAAACACACTAAAAGAAAAGCTGCTTCTAATAAAAACTGATCAGGGAATAGTAACAAGTTTGATTGAGGAGAAACAGAAAACTAAAGCTCCAGCATATTTCTATTTCCGTAAAGCTGTTCCTGAAATTCTTGAAAATGTCTGCGTGCCACCAGAACACCATCTTACCTGTGCTTGTACATCTCCTTTCTCTGCTAAAAACTGGTAATACTGAATCAAGTCTTCTTCTAGCATTCCACTTGCCATTCCTGGATTTTCCACTTCATCTGCTAAGCGAATTCGCTGAACCACGGTGCCACCAGTCAGAGAAATGTCACTAGCAACTACAAAACACATGAGATGAATTTTCAGGCAGTCTTGTCCAATAGAAATATTACACTTAGAAAAACACATCTCTATGGAGCTTCAAACTGTTACTCAGAGAGAATGAAATACTTTGACACTTTCTTAAGAATTAAAGATATTCAATAGAAGAAATAAAAATAGCATGTAGTTATTCAGAGCCAGACAGATAGCTTGTTTAATAACTATTAGTATTGATAGTACATCTAGTATTTTCTATCTGAATGATTCAGAAATACATAAAAAGTCAAAAACACTAGTCTAGTAAAAAGTTCTTACCATGATTAGCTACAAGTCTGTAGTGAGTGAGAGCAGATTCACAACTCTGAAGAACTCCTATCCCAGCCCAGTACCGGTAACCCTAGAAAGGAAAATATAAAAATATGGGCCTGATGGATATTCGACAACATGTTGCTTGACAGGTTCCAATCTTTTTTCACACTAATTGAGCAAAATTTGATGAGACAATAGGCAAAACAAAGGCTACATGTATATTGTGTCTGCATTAAAAGCAATTGACTGGTAACATTAAAGGTTATGTATAGCAAATATACTTCAAATATTACTCAGGAAAAAGCAAATAAGCAGAACTATACTTATGGGTGAGAATTTAAAGCCTTTTACTTATATATGTTGCACTTCATTTGTCTTAAAACGCAAACTACTGATTAAACCAGCATCTTCTGCAAATATTTCACACTTCTCATAATCCATAAAAATAGAAAGTCTGACACTTCTGCTTTAAGTCAAGAGGTGTAAGCATGTTTGATCTAAATTCACAGCTTAAAATTAGCAGATTTTTCTTTGATTTAACAAAGAATGACAGGGAAAACACCATTGCCCCTCCAATGCATGCATGATGAGCTGCAATTTGGACAGTGTATTCACATAATGCAGACTTCATATTAAGAATACAAAAAAGTTCTTAAACATGTAAAGTTATTAACTATCTTACTTACCAAAATCATATGGGCGATGAGGTTTCCTCCTAAAGCTCCAAAAGTGTAATACACCAGGGCCTTAAAAAAGAATCATTGGTTATTTAACATCTGCCTCCAAGATAAAATACAGAAGCACACACTGAAGATTTTTAAGTTACCTTAGCTTGACTAGAATTGACTCCTAGACCAGATGCATACAGAAATCCGAGAGCCTAGAAATAAAAATAACATTGTCAGCAGATCCCTTGAAAAATCTGGGATGGGTTTTCCTAGAATAGATAAGTATAATGAAGTGAAACAACAACTCAAAGCTACAAAGAAAATGACAAGTTCTGCCTTCACTTTGGTACCTGCTATAATTAGGTCCTTCTCTGCCTCTTTTAAAGGATGAAGTTTCTAAATCATTTATCTGCCTAGGACACTAACAGATCTAATCAGAATTCAGTCTAGTGAATCAAACACAAGCAAGACACTACTACTTTTCTGAATGCCAAATCTAGACCCAAAAGTTCTGAATATAAAAAGGGTCCAAGTTTAAAGACCTGCAAGTAAAGATGAGCAATATCAGCCAGGTTATTCATGTATCCTATTTGTCTCAAAAAAACAGTGTAAGCATGCAAGAGCTATGACCTTCTCTAGAAGAGTCTTACCTGCTTGATTTACTAACAGGTCCTACGAATCTACTATTTTGCATCTGTTCTGCCATGGGTAAGTTGCATGCATGACTATAAATATAAACAGCTAGAATGCACAGAGCTGTTTGGCAGAGGCTTTTATAAAAGTTATTTTTATTCTTAAAATTTACCTAATTATTGCTCTAACACCTGTTACATCTGTGTGACTCCAAGAAGAAACTAGTAGCACAGAAGATGACAGTGCTACAAAGGTGTCTGTATTTCCATGTTTGAAGAGTATTCTAGGCAATTCTGAAGGTGCAGGAAAAAAAATACTAAAAATTACCTCCTGCAGGCAGTATTGAATTCTGGACTGATAAAGGTCAAGATCTTCATTCAGACACGAAGTCCCTACAGAAAACACTTCCCTGCTTTCTATGTTATATCAGCAATCCAACATTACACAGGCAACAGACTTGGTAACCAAAAAGCTAAGCAAAACTGGGTAATTCCTAAAGATGACACTGCCAAAGCAAAGAGATAACTAAACAGTAAGGACAAGAAGATATTGAGAAACTGAGGTTGGTAATACCCACATTTTATTACATAAAATGTAAAAAATTACATAGGAACAATTCTGTAATGTTCAAAGGCACACAGACAAAATGACTCCCCATTCACTAAACAGCTTTCAAGATTCCTAGGAGTTTATCAATTCCTACATTCTAAAGTTTTGTGTGTGTATATCCACCTACCTCAAAGATAAAACTGCAGGTTAAAAGCCACAACATCCCACTCAAAGTGCAAGAAAAAAGTTTCAGAGAAGATTTGTTGGTGTAGTGACCTGTATCTATCAAATTTTTGATGTATACATCCTATCTAGTCAGAAATACAAATAAAAAGACCACCACTATACTACATTAATGGTAGTTGAATGCTGTTTTTCTAAACTGAAAGAGAAAACCTCTCTCTCTGTGTTTACCTTGAGGGTGCAGGTGCCATTTGTTTGTGTACCCTCAGTAATAGTAGCAGCATGCAGAAGCTGGGTAAAGCAAAAGCATTTGGGGGATAATCTTCGAACCAAAGCATTAATCAAACATATTTCCTGGATGAGAGCCTGAACCAAACATCTTTACTTGAAGTCTTCAATTTAGAAATGCAACACTGCTGTCTTTTTAAACCGAAGACTTACTGTTCTCATTCTATTCTGGATGCAAGAACTATCTATAAAACCACCTTAGAACAAGTACAAGCTATAAAATTATTTATAAACCCACAAAAACTTCTGTAAAATCTAAGGACATACATACCATTTGTCCTTTAGGAGAACCTTCTTCTGTTAGTTTTTCAAGTAATTCTTTTGATGACTGGATATTCTGCTTCAGGTAATCCCCAAACAACAAAGCATAAGACACTTTCTCCATTGCCTTGGTATGATTCATGTCAGCTGCTTTCAGAAGATATTGATATGCTCTTAAAAGAAAACAATTTCTTTATCACCTTGAGGCAAAGAAGCAGATTCCATTCATAAGCCTGAAGATTCTGGGGAGGTGCTCTGTTCCTCTGTTTTAGCATTTATTTTCTACAAATGCATCTACCTACAGTCATTCATTCCAGCTCTGAATTCTCAATCTATGCAACAACACAAATGATTTTAACCAACAGACAAAAAGGATTTTAATATTCACTCAAATGCATGCAAAGTAACATGCATTTCCTTCCCTGTAAGACATATAAAAAGCTTAAGGTCAAATGATCAACTTTCAGTACCAACAGTTTAAGAGCTGTACCAGGTACCTAGTAGAATTGCTACTTGCACAGCTTGACAGGTCATGATAAAAAAAAGAAGTCTGAACAAGACTATTGAGTCACTTTTTGATTTGTTGAGTACAAAACAATTCAAACAAAAACACAAAGTGCCAGGCCCAAGACAACAATTTTGTGATAAAACAGTAATGCTCACAATAGGAAAGCTCTCCAAAAACACCCCTTTCTATTTCAGCCTCAGAATTTAATAGCTGTTCCACAAATAATTTCATCTTCTAAAAATGCGCAAGGTACTCAAGAGAACTAAGATTTAATATTATTTTACACTCCCTTATCTCCACAAACAAGTTTAATGTGGTAATAGCACTTGTGTAATAAGCAGCAGCTTGAAGTCACCACTTAAAAGCAAGAACAGAAACAGAGCAGGACAAAAAATGCTGAATTTTCCCACTTTGAAACAAAATGTACAGAATGTAAAAAACATTTGAAAACAGACAATTATATTGTATCATGTTTTCATTTTTTTTCTGGGCAGTTGCCACATATAAACTGTAGCTAGACAACTGCAGAATCATCTGGCATTATATCAATATTTTGACAACATCATGTCTTCAGAAATTAATCTTAAACAATTTTAGTGGATTCAAAGGAAAGCAGACAGATTTCTTTTTCTAAATACCCTGCCATTATTATTTATTTTCAGTACTACCACCACATAGTTTGATGCTAAGTTCAGTAAAGTCCTAAGTCCAAGGGCAATTAATTCAAATTATTTTTCAGTTAAACCAAAGTGACCAGCCATATCATCCTTTTCTTGTGGGGGTAGAGGAAGTAAACTTACTCTTTCTTCTGAGCCTTTTTACTGCTTTCATTAAGGATTTTCATTCCAGTCTGATAAACATCCTCAGCTTCTTGCATCTGCCTTCTCTTATTAGACTGTTCTTCAGCTAAAAAAGAAAATAGTATATTAAGAGCTCAGCTCAAGACTATTCTCTCAAAATTCTTATTTGTTCTAAAGGGAAAATACAGCCAGAAAATGTATTTCTGAAACCAATAAACAACTGAACCGATTACAAAAAGTTGTCTAAAGGTCATGTTGGATATTTTTGTTAGACAGTTTCTTCTCATGTGATGTCTCTCATGTGAGAGCTTGCTTTAAAATATTATTTTCATTGCTCCACAGTAAGCTGTGCAAGGAAGAAAGGTTCCTGGAGAAGGGATGCCTTTGTGCAACAAATCAGCAAGTATAATGGGAAATACTGTTAAACCATCTACTCCTACAGCCTCAAGAACTTGGAGTTTTATAGATGCCTCCACTGCAGGATTTCCCAAATAGCTTTAGGAACAGGCATTTGCATTATAAACTTTTCCATCATTAGAACCTTGCTTTTATAATTACTTGTATATGACAGTACAAAGTAGCCATAAATTTATGACAGGAACTTCTAGACCCTGAAATAAAAGGCACTAATAGGACTGAAAACATTGGCTTGTGGAAGCATTTTTTGGACAAGAACAAGACATCAGGTTACTTACTTTCACAGAAGCCCCACTTTTGATCTTTCTTGTAATCATAGGTTGTTGCACACCAAAGCCTGCCATCTTCCCTCCCATCTGCAGTACACTCTGCATACTCCTTCTCCATAAACAAAAAAGGGAAGTGGCAAGGTTCACCATCTGCAGTGCCTCCAATAGCTGTCAAAACTGAAAATACACACCCAGGAATTAAACTACTTTCCTTTACACTCCACAAATTAAGGTAATCTACTACATGTAGGAAAGCACTCCTATGCTGGCTTTGATTTCTATGAATTTTATTTAATCAAGGTTTTAGTAAAATATCTGAATTACAAAGGCCAGAAAAAGCAGTTGTTCTTCTAAATAGCACTTGAAAAAATATTATTCTTATTTTTAATTAATAACTCAAACAAAAGGCATGTGCTTTCTCATATTCCTTAGTTCTAAGAAAATATTTTTGTTTAGATTGGAGAAGGCAAATCTGAGTTACATTTTTATTGCCCACTAATATGAACAGGCCTTCCTCTCATTTTCTTACCTCTGCACTCCCTTCCTTATGCAAGAGACTACCCTCCAAGTGCATTCCAGTGCATATATTGATTTTAGCCTCAGGGTTAGACATAACCATGACAGAACCACTCACACTGCCACATGTGATACTGAAAGTACCTGAACACCAGCAGGGATTACACTTAGAACATAAAACTTTAAGATAACACTTTTATGAAACCACTATGAGTCCAGGAATTTTCTATTGTTACATATACTAATACCAAAAACTTTATTTCAATATTTCAAAACTTCACCAATATATTTAAGTTGCATTCGAAATTACTTTGAATGGTGCAATTTATCTCTTCTCATGTACTACCAACTTCAAAGATTGCTGACTCTAATACTGCAATATATTTAAATAAAATCAGTCTTCCATGAAGGCTGAGAACTATCTTAATTTTCTTTAAAATTAATTTTTTCAATTAGACTCTTATAAAGGTTTTTCTCTTTCACTTAGCTAGATCTAGGAGGTGGGTTCAGCTTCATTGAAAGACATTTGCAAAGTCATGCAAGTAAGAATGTCAATTATAAGGTGTTTCTTCAAGTTAAGTTTGTAAGTCTTATGTTACAGACAAAGCTAGTTCTTTCTCCCAGGGTCTACAATTTTAAGCCCTACAGACAATACTAATTAAAACATTTCACAATGATGTTTTGAAGCTTAAGGCACTCTCCAGGACTGGTTAGCCTGTTCAAATTGCTGTTCATAATTTGATTCCTTGGCAGATGTTCTACCACACCAAGGCAATTATTCCATAACACACAATGAGAAAGGTTATTTTCAGAAATTGCATTCAAAAATGTGTTCTGATGCAATTAGCTTGGAAGCATTCTAAGTATCTGTTAATCACAGAGCAATACACAAACTCATGGTAAGGGTACATATAACTGCTATTGATAAGATCTCTTTATCACTGTCATTTGAAAAACCTCCAGGTCCAGGATATCAACACTACCAGAGAACTTCAAGTTTTAGTTGTGTTGTTTTAGGATATTGTCTCCTGTACTGAAAGCAACTGGACACAAACCATTTACACAGTGCTCTGTGAAGTTAGCTTCTGATAGAAGTTCACTGTACAATAAAGTTATGAAATTATTCTGCCCCAGTCTCTCCCCTTCGCTCTTTATTCTAAATTCAACCATAATGCTGTTCCCCCCTCTAGAAAGTAACAAATTGTAGCTCCTAAAGCAATGAGCAATGCAATCACAGCATAAAATGCTCACCTCAGTTATTTTATCATGCACTTAAGAAATAATAAATAGGAATTGAGGGAAGTAATTTACCCAGAGGATGAATTATTTTTTTGCCAAATTGAATATGCAGGTAGGAGCTTAACTCTTTTACTATGTCTGAATAAAGTATATAGTATTTTATCATTACATTTTTTCCTTATTTACTTTTATCTCATCTCATACTTTATGTAGCAGGAAACAAATACTTGTAAGTTTTGGTTACATTATCAAGATTCCTCGGAAGAGGAAAACAAACAGAACAGGAAGTGCCAGCTCAACATATAAGCTGGCGGACAGTTTTAAGCTTTTAGTATTATTTAGTTTTTATTTTTTTAAGTTTTTTAGTATGGAACTTGGCCTGTTACAAAAACATAAAATGCAAAAGATAAATAACTAAAAAAATATCATTTTTGTTCATACAAGACCTCCTCACTACCTTCAGTATCCTGAAAAAAATGTGGAAACTCAAATAATTTTATTTTAACCACCTGGATTTCAATCACAATATAATTGAAAACTTTTCAATGCTACTTCTAAATGGAAATGGCAATTACCATTCCATTCCAGAAAGGTTATGTTCAAAATTACTCTTTGTAGTCATCTACATCCCAAAGTTACTCAGATGCATCTTTACTGCCACTTGTTCAAAAGTCAATGAGCAGTTACCTGGACTCTGTAATTCCGCTTCATCTAAATCCTTATTTAATAGATTGGACATTTCTAGAGAGTTCAACTCTTCCAGTGAATTCTCTTTTTCCTCCTCTTGACTGTGAAAGTTCTCTTCATCCTCCAGCTGAGAATCTGATTTCCCTGATTCAAGGAAGATCTGACCTGCTACCACTCGAGTTCCTGTGGAATGGTCCTTTACCTGGTCCTCTGCAGATAAAGTCTGAAGGAAAACAACCACATAATTTAGAAGATTAGAAACAGAACAACAGCAGCTGGCAAACCCCCAAAATGATACTTTTGAAAGATATGATTAATCAACATATGAAGTTTCAATAGTAAGATAACAAGTAAACTGGGCTTTCTCTATCAGTTCTCACTGACTCTATCCCTTCCAGTTATTTGAAAAAACAAATTCTTTTCAAAGATTTAACAAAATATTAATTCTTCTGATGAACAGAAGAAATTGATGAGACAGCAAGAGGTACAAAACATTTTAAAACAGGAATTATAGTTCTGAATATCAGGCCTTTGTTCTCACTCCACAAGAAAAACAGAATGACTAGCAACTTATTTCCTCACCTTTGACTCCAGTGATTCATCTTGGTTTCCCTCTTCATCTGGAAGAGATGTTATAAATCAGCAAAACTTTTCCGCAAGTAATTTTCTCAAAAATAAGTTTAGCTATAATGCTGTACCATGATTCTGAAACATTTACTGTACTAAGTTGACATATGCATTTTAGAAAGACCTTGTTAGTGTTCCAGAGACGATGCAGATCTTCCTTAAATTATGCCATTGTTAAATTTTACCATTGTTTTGCAGAACTGTCTCTCTATTTTCTCTGTTTCTGCAACTGAAATGGGCTCCTCCCTGTGCTGCAAGCAACTTTGTTTGCACTATCATCTCAGCTGAAAACCTTTAAAATTATCACAGCCCAAATGTGACTGTTCCCAGGCATCAGCATCTGATACCACCTCATTTAGGTAAACAAAAATCCCCACATTTGAAAGAAGAAGCTACAGGCCTCCCTCTCTCCAGTACAAACCTCACCTAAACTGCAAAAAAAGCTCAAAAGATAAACAGATGCCTAAGCAAAGCTGCCACTAACTCCTACTACATTTAGAAATCCTCCCCTTTGGAGACTCCAGGATGTGTAATGCTCAGCGTTGGCATTTGAGAAACCTGCACTAGGGCTAGAGAAGGTACCTAAACTGATAGAAGTTGGTGCTCTACACAGAAGATACACCATTTAGTATCTTATGGCTAGCTGTAAGACTACCAGCATAAATACTGAGAGCCAACAAAACTCTCCAGAATTTATAGCCCTCTTCTGAGTTTTGTAAGCATTTTGCAGCAAACAAAACTTGCATACTTTTCATCCTAAAGTAAGTTAAGTGTCTTCCCAGAGTCATCTCTACAAACGTGACACTTCGGTAGCTCATATTTTGAAGACTATCACTGTAACAACTGCAAGTATTTGCAATGAAAGGGAAGCCAGATTCCAGAAGGCAATTTCCACATTTTTATGTGAAGTATAACTTTTGATTAGAACAAGTAAAAAGATGAGGATCAACTTCCAGCTGTAACAGCATAATAAAAACCAAGAGAAGCTGCAAATCTAAGGTGACAAGAAGTTTGACAGTGCAACTGGGACAGAAATGTTGTGCTTACTGAAGAGCATGTTTCCACAGTAGGATCAAACTCAAAGTGTGACGGTCAACAAACAGAGTTTAAAAAGCATGTTACAAAGTCGGCATGGGTAAGCAGCTGCCCGCTACAGATTCAAAACTGAAAGTTTCTAAAGCTCTTCAGAAAAACTTGTGGGGACAGCAAAGAGAACTCCAGGTGAAACAAAGGCTTCAAGCTGCAGCATACGAACAAACACCAATTTGGGAAAAAAACAACACGACAAGAGGAATAAGAAAAAAACAAAAAACAAGGCCGGCTGCATTTTTGGCAGATCACCGTGCTTATCAGCTAGAGGAATCTGACAGATAAGGCTCATTGCACTTAGTCACAAGAAGGTCTACCACTGAACTTCAGCACTTCAGATCACTATATAGTAGTTGTTTTATAAATACAGCAAAAGTAGGTGTGCATTTAGGGTATGTGCTGGTTCTTTCCATTTTGAAACTATGAGACAAAGATGAAGTTACAATGTTTCCCACTAACTACATTCTGCATCTTAAATAATTTTGATCCCAACCCAAATGCCACTCCTACAACTTCAAACTCCCAAGTTTGTCAAAAGATTCACACATGGTTCTGGAGTTGGGGAAAATGAAGAGTTAACCTACCCAGCAGCTTGTATGCTGCTATTAATATATACAAAGCACTTACACAGTACCTGTTACTGCAGTAAACAAGCATCATGTGACTTTTAACAGCTATAACAGCTCAGGCACTCGGTTTTGTCTGCTCAAAATCAGTTCATATGAGCATTCTAGACCATTTTAGACAGCAATAAGCCATTCTAGATTTTTAGAAAAGGCTTTACTCACTGACTTCAATTTGCATAAGGCTGACATTACAAAAAAGGACCACACAGGGTCACCTTACCAGTCAGATATACTACCTATGCACATGTTTCAAAGAACAACTTTATTGTAACTTCATACACAAAGTAAAAGGTTTATGAAAATGAAAGGCAAGAGACACCTGAGCAACATAAGATTAAATGTTTGCTCTTCTTCCTTCAAAGTAAACAAACCTCTTTCATTTCTATTGCATCATTTAAATTCTCTCTGAAGGAACCAGCTTTGTTATTAAGAAGTGGTACTTGAATAATTGTTTTCAAAACAGCAATTCCAAATCAGCACTACAGAAACAACAAAACGTTAGTTTAAATATTTCAGCTCTGGGACTTCCTTCTAAGTTAGGGAGATGAGGCTGCAGTGATGACCAAAAACATGACTAGAGAAATGATCACTGACAGCCTTGTTATTTCACAGAACTGCTGACTAATATGTACTCACTACTCACAGAAGTGTGTCTGCTTCTAAGAAATAGTTAAAACTATTCTGCAAGTGTTGAAAGATCTACAGAAGGCCACAGTTTGACCTAGGAACAGCTTATTAGTCAAGGCTCAGCTACTGAACAAATTCACAGATGTTATGCTTGTGCACCTGCTTCAGAGATTAAAGCTGATAGGTCAGTTTGGTTTTCCACAGTTAACTTTAAAAAAAAAAAAAATAGGTCTGTTACCTCAACTGCCCAATTCTATAGACCCCTTCTGAAAAGGCCAAATGGAAATTAATTTTACCATTTGTTAAACAAATTAGAGACATCCAATGATATAGAGAAAGGAAAAAGTAGGCAAAAATTCTTGTAGCTGAAACAGACAGCTGACAGCATCGTACAGAATGCTTCACTTCCAAACAGTGCTGTGCTGCAGATACTGCTGTGCATTCTCACACCAAGCCAGGGCTCTAGAGCACTCCACACAGCTAAACACTTGTTCCAACCATCCACTACTTCATATATAATTAAAATCACCTTTAAAATTTATTCATTTTCCCTCAATTAGAAAGACCAGTGATCAATTAGTCTATTTAAATATAGCAAAAGCACTTGGCAGCCTATGCTAGTTAAAAAGATCTTACCATATGCTGGATAAAGATCCTACCATTTTGTGAGAATTACCATTTTCAAGACAGTACTACGGAGAGAGGGGCAGAAACAAGAAGAGCTATGCAGTGTGATTCAGCAAAAAGAAGGTCATTAGCTTGAGGGGGCTAAACAGTTCCAAAGTTTTGCCATATTATAAGAACAAATTGACAGCCTATAAAGGTAAAGGACTGCTACTGTCTGAGAAGAAAGAGTGTTAGTTTCAGTTTTAGACTGGTCACTCATCTTTAGGAAATCACCAACTGCTTGCACTTACTGAATTTTTGGCTACCTCCCAAAGCTCTGACGAATGCCCTAACTGATGACTGTAGTCAGCTTTCTTCCAGTTTTTAACAAGCTCTTCAAGGCTCAACATTATCACAATACAAGTAGTGAGAGTTTGCATGCTCCAGAGCAATGATCCCTAAAAATGGGGTTTTCCTACCCCAGAGCCTCTGATAGCCAACCCACTGGGGGTGCAGGAAGAAAACTTTTTGTACCATTAATAAAACTTTTCTTAATAACTGTGTTTATTTCACCTTTACCTCATTCTATTATATTTTCTATTTTTGTTCATGTTTTATGATGTACATAATATGTTAGTACATACATGTATGTTTCTAAGTTAAACACTGAAAATGCAAGCTTGAAAATTTTTTTACTGAGAGGGATGCAAAGAAGGTTTAGCCACAATGGCTCTGGAGCATCCATCTCAGAGTTTCTGTGGTATTTTTTAGTTGTTTTTTTCCATGTTCTTGTCATGCAACTGACTAGTTAGTCTTTAAAATAGAATGCAAGCCCTGTTCATCCCATTCAACTGTTGACTTCAGCACAAAAATAGACCCCTTAGCACAGATGCTATTTGTGCTACATGAACTTAAAACATGCAAAATCCTTAAGTGGCATCTATTCAGCAACACTAATTTCAAAGTATTCTTGGAAGCAATAAAATTGTTCCCAGTTACAATCTGTGCAGCGTATGCATTTTAGTGCAACTACAAGATGAAGATACAGGTCAGTCCTCACCCAGAACACAGATCTTTTCCCAGCCTCCTTGCAATTGCCAACTACTTTTAAAACTTTCTTTGTTGGAACTGAGATTCCCAACGAGGCAACAAGGCAACAACTTCAGGGAATGTCTTTCTGTTAGGAAAGTAAAATCAGAAGAGTCAGGGAAAGCTATTGTGCTCTGCTGTTTTTGAGATGACACAGAAACTTCCTACAAGTAAATGACTGTGCTCATTTGTTCTACCCATTAATTAGACAGTATGAAAACCCCTGCCTGTCACTGAAGTTAGCCATGAAAGGTGCAGGACAGTCAGAGGAAGAACTGATTCTCTTTAGGCAGAATGAAAGAATTTTTACCTCTTAGTTTGTGAGCAAGGGAAAAAAACCCAAACAACAAAAAACCTAACCCAGAATCAACTAATAGTGCCAACCAGGAAAAATAAGAAATTTTTTTTAATGTTTTTGAAGAACAATCAACAGAAGCAGAGGGCTATTGCTGCTGTGATAAACAGAAGACAGCCAGCTTCAGCTGGCAGATCATTTTTTAGCTGCTTTTGCCAGTTCCCCATGAATTCCTTAATTCTCTCTCTCCCCAGGTCCCAATGTTCAATTTCTTTGCTATCTGTATAAGTTTTAAAAAATACTACTCATTTCTTCAAGTTCACCATTCACCTCAAGTTTCCAAAAGCTGATTTAAGCAAAGTTTATGAAGAGTTAGGGCTTAAAGCTATAGCTAAAGGACAGTCTCCCAGTTACTGTCTGGACTTCAGACACCCAATCCTTATTACTTCTGAACATTAATGAACACTTTTACCTCACAGTAGTGACTGAAAACAGCTCTTAATAATCCTTCATGTACTGTACCATGTGCTTTCTTGGGCCTACTAATTGTATTAATTCAACTGACTCTAAACACTGGGTTTCATATTCAGAAACACAAAATTGTGAGAGCTGTAAATCACTCAAGACAGGAGAGTTGCATGCTAGAGAAGCTATAGATGTACACTTGAAGAGCAGATAATTTTTTAATTTAAATTCCATGTACACAACAGACGGTTCATCTGACCTGAACAGTCTCATCTCACCTTGGCCTTTTTCTTTATATACACTATTAGTGATAATACATCAAATTCTGAGTACATCTCTATGGCTTCACAGAGCTTGTACATTCTTTTATTACACCTTAAGAAGTGCCCCACTGGCTTGTAACATTGCCTACAAAGGTCATATAACTGTGCTTAACATATAACCTGAACTCTTGAAACATAACTTTAAATTTCAATTTCCAGCTGCATACATGAAAACGAACCCCAAATCCCACTTAGAAAGAAAAACATTATGTTTCCTTCCACAAATATCACTGACAGCCTGAAAGCACACCCCCAGGAGCACTCTGTAAGGCTGTCTACCAAAGGACTGCTTTCTGGCGTTAGAAACTATATAAATAAATGCACTGCATGTTCTCACACACCCCTACCCATAGTGGAAAAAGGGTGTGGGATGTAGAATGCTCAGGAAAGGAAGCAGATGACAACATCCGAGAAGCACACAAGCTGCATAACAACAAAAGAAAAAAAAAAAAAAAAGTATTATAGTGACATAATGCAAGCCCCTCTATGTATTTGCGTGAGAAAATTGTTCTGACAACGCCAACATCAGCGTTTCCAGCTCCTCACAGGAAAATGCAGACTATGGAGGAAAAATGTGTCTCATCTTGGTTTTGAACAGCGCAGGCATTACAAAGCAGGCTCCTAACGATCCGTTTCAAGGCAAGAAGCAGGATAAACAACGCTCTCATCCTCACAGGCCCGCCGAGCCACCCCCGGGGAGGCAAACCCAGAGGCACAGGGCCAGCAACGGGCCCGCTGCCCCTCGCCAAGCCCGGGGCCACCATCCCCAGCCCTCAGAACACCGCAGCTGACAGGAGCCCAGCTCCCTTCCGTCCCCTCCGCCGCCTCAGCGCCCCAGCGAGCACGGAGCTGCCCCCACACACCCCAAAGCCCCTGCAAGACCACAGGGCCTCCTCCCCTCCCCTCCCCCGCGCCCCGGAGCGGGCAGCAGGATCCCCACAGACACCGCGGCTGCCCTCTGTCTCTCCCCCCTGCAGCAGGCCACGGGGGCGAGGCCGCCACAAGAGCTCAGGCCCAGAGGGGCGCGGAAAGGCGAAGCCCCGGTACTCACCGGCCGCCGCCAGTCCTCCGGCCCAGAGCACCGCCAGGCAGAGCAGCAGCCCCAGGAACTCCCGCCGTCCCATCCCGCCGGGCTCCTGAGGGGCCGCCGCTGAGGGGCCCCGAGTCCGGCTGCCCTGCCTGGCCCTGGCCCTGGCCCTGGCCCTGGCCCTGGCCCTGGCCCTGGCCCCGCCCCGGCCGCCCCGGCACCAATCCGCCGCCCGCGCTGACGGACAACTCCCGACTGCCGCCCGCCGCAGACGCAACCCCCGGGCACGGCTTGCTCTACATGGCCCGCTCCCATTGGCTGGGGCAGGGCCCGGCCTCGGGTCACGCCCTCCTCCTGGCCAATGGCATCACGAATGGGAAGCGCGTGGCTCAGGGAGCGACGGCCACGCGGCGCCCCCTTCCGAAACGGCGGCGCCGGTTGGCTCGAGCGCCCGTTCCTACAAGTCCCAGAGTGCTCTGCGGCGGCGGGGCGGGAAGGGGCGGGAAGGGGCGGGAACCCAGCGCACAACTGCGCAGGTTGGGGCGGTTCATTGCGCAGCTCGCTCGGCTTTAGGGCGGAGCGCCTTCAGTAGCTCCCCGGGCACTGGCCGCGCCGCCGCCTTCGGGTTTAGAGGCGAAGACGCCGGCTGGGGAGCGGGACCCCTGTTCCGTGCCGCGGGGCCCGGCCTGCGGGCGAGCGGCCTTGCGGTGCCGCTCCGTAGCCGCTCCGTAGCCGCTCCGTAGCCGCTCCGTAGCCGCTCCGTAGCCGCTCCGTAGCCGCTCCGTAGCCGCTCCGTAGCCGCTCCGTAGCCGCTCCGTAGCCGCTCCGTAGCCGCTCCGTAGCCGCTCCGTAGCCGCTCCGTAGCCGCTCCGTAGCCGCTCCGTAGCCGCTCCGTAGCCGCTCCGTAGCCGCTCCGTAGCCGCTCCGTAGCCGCTCCGTAGCCGCGGGAAAGGCGGGGGCGCGTAGCGGGGAGGAGAGGGAGCTGGCGGCGGCTTCCATGGGCCATGAGGGCCGCGTAGCGTCCGCTCCCAAGCGCGGCTTTCCTGTGCCGCTGGGGGGTGAGGGACTGGGGGCGGCGGAGAGGCGGGAAGGGGAAGCAGTGTGTGGCGGCGGGCAGGTCCCCTTTCTCCTGGCGGGGGTGTGCGTGTCTGTGTCCCCTTCTGTCGGGCCTCGAGGTCGGCAGCAGTTGTCGTGACTCGGGAGCAGAGCGAAAGTCGGAGCCGTAGCTCCAGCCTTCTCCTCTGGGGCACCCGAAGAGAGAAACTAAAGGTTTACATTAATTTGCTAAGTCTTATTTTTTTATGTGACATTTTAATCTGACAGTAAATTTTTATACCAAACTTTTTTTGGTTTTGTTGTGGTTTTTTTTTTTTTTTACCCAGTGGAAAAGTGGTTTATGGTTTTAATTTGCTACTAAAAGCAACAGGGACCCCTATTTCAGACAAGAATTCAGGCAGCTGAATGCACTTTGCACTTTTATTGGTGTGGGAAGCAGCAGTAAGTTAAATGTCTGTCTAAACCAGCACAGCTGAAGCATGTGGAAATCACAAATGATGTGAGAGTAGAACTCTCTCTTCAGAGAAGTGTCAGCTCCGGGAAGGGGCTGAGTGGGACATAACTCGAGGTCTCTTGTTAGAATCACATCTTTCTGTAGCTCTAAAAAGCAAGAACAGGCAAGGAAGGGAAGCCAGCATCCCAGTAAGAGACTGAAAGACAACTGGGTAATGTTACAGCATCACAGGGCCATGCTGTGTTATGAAATCAATTTTCACACACTGCTTAAATAGTCTTAAGCCATCTCATCCTTGCAGCTCTGCAGCTGTGGTGTTGGCAGGGCAAAAGTAGCTGCCAGGGGCCATGCTTTTTTCCCTCATGAGGGGGAACAGCAAAATCAGGGGAATCAGTGATGCCTGGGGGTGCCTGAGGCTCAGATTTCTGCCTGCTGGGCCGGGGTATCCAGGCAGGGAAATGAATGCCTGTGCTGCTGCAGCTGGGAGGCTTCCGAGTAGCATGTAAGTGCCTTGGGTAGATCTAGTGAGTAGTTCTGATTCTCATTAGGATAATACTTTAATATTTTCTAACTGTGGTAGGGTTATGACAATGTCTGCCAACTGGGGCAGAACTGAATTGCCCCTGGCTGTGGGAGGGAGCACTGTTGTTTCAGTGCAGGCTGAGGGGGTTTCACCAGAACGCTTCCCTGCACTTGGATCAGGCCCAAGCTTTACTCCCTGTTGTACTGAGGAGAATGGCACTAAAGCCTGCCTGCTGGTGAATGTTGTGGCATCAGTGATCCTCATGCATGGTGGTGGTGAGGACACGTGAAGGCTTCTCCCCCGTGTAGGACTCCAGTGGGGCAGGTGTGTGGTGTGGAAGTACAGGTGTGACGGTGTCTTGGAGGTGCTGGGGCTGTCTGTGGGGTCTGCTGTACCACAGCTCTGCTGCAGTGCACGTGTTCCTCTGGCTGAGGGATGCCCCAGGTGCTGGGCTGGGCTGTCCAGAGCCCCTGTGTTATTTCCAGCCCTGGAGGTGTTCAACACTTGAGTGAACAAACCTCAGTCTGATCTAATTAATTGGCCCTCTTGCAAACAGAGGCTGGGCTAGGTGACCTCTTGAGGTCACTTCTAACCAAATTCTTTCTATGTCTAGAGCTCTGTATGCAGGGTTAAGTGAAATGAAGGAACCAAAGGAAAAATAAAACAGGGGAAGGAAATTTTTTTTTCCCCCTGAACTCATTAATCACCTTCCAAATAAACAAAACCCTGAGATACCGTTGCTGGCTGGGTTAGATCCAATTAATTTAATATATGCTGTACTCTGAGAGTGTGGTAAATTTATTGCTGCCTTTCCATTTATGTGTGCACTACCCATAAAATTCCCATTACTTAATCAGTTTTGCATTTTCTTCTTTGAAGATTTGAATGAAAGCTCAGTTATTTTTGCTGTGTCCCTCCTCTGTATTTTGTGCCAAAATGTGATCTTTTATGTACCTTGGAAGAATCTCTTGGTTTAGACTAGGAAGTGGGTTATAGTACTGCTCCAAGTGACTGGACTAATAATAAGGGCACAAAATTCATCCTTTGTGTCTTAGGTACCTTGAGGCTTAGTTTTTCAAAGACTGCTTAATTGCTTTTTTAAAATTTGGAGAATAATTTTCCTAGATCTCCATCATTCATGGCTATAGAAGGGTTAGGATTCTAGCAAGGCCCCTGTGTAAAGTGAGGGATGTGTAAAATGTTAATTAAGCAACCTGAGGGAGCAAAGGTGGAAATGACCAACCTTAATATCACTTAATCTGTGATAATCAAGTGCCCAATTACAAGGGACTAGGGGGAGGGAGGAAGGAACATTCTTCTGTTTGATGTTAGAAAATGAGTGGTTGGCATGGCTTTTGCGAAAACTCCAGTTGAGAGGAAGAAGAAAGTTTTTAGAACTACATCTATCAGCCAGTCCAGACCGTAACAAATTGTACAGAGTGACTGGCCAACATTGTGAACTACTGGCATTCATATAAATAAAAATGCAGATACCACAGTCCTGTTTATTCTTTCCAGCTGGTAAGGGTTGAAGTTCAGTAATGAAAACATGAGCACTTTCTTTTGAGCTTTCCAAGTGCATCTTCATTCACACATCTCTGAATCCACTGTGGGCCCTGCCTAATATCTCTGCTAAGACCCTCTGCCCCTATCCAGTGCCTTTCCTACTCTTCAGGTGGTCTGCTGGGTGTGCAGCAGCAACACATAGGCACACACTGTTCTTGTATGCATCCCTCAAATATTAGATCACCAGATGATGGAATAGCTACACAGGGACCCTGTGGTCCTTACCTGGGTACTGATTCACACCTGGGGTCTTTCCAGATAGATGTCTTCTACTTCCTGGCTAGTGCAGCTTAAGTTTTGTTAGCCAAGTGTGTGCAGACCTGCATGCATACACATGCACACAATTTAGTTGCCTAGGGAAATGTAATCAGCCTGGGCTCTGCAGGTGCTGGTCCCTAGATCTGTGGGCCATCTCCAATTGCTGCTGCTTAGACCTCAGCAGCACACATCCCACTCCCAATTGTGCATGATCATTCCCCAGTTGCTGGCACCCAGATCTCTGAGGTATACTGGTCTCTGCCTTGCTGGCACCTGGATCTGCAGGCCTGGTGATCCATGATCTGTGGTGATCCAAGGCTGCTTGCAATTGGGCCTTGTGGCACTCACACAGGACAGAGTGAGGTTACAAAAGCAAAGTGTAGTAACAGGAATTCATAAGAAGATAGGATACATTGCTGAGCAGGGATAGGGCTCAGACAAGTGACCCATGTTTGTTCCACTGCTGTCCATCCTTATCCCTTTGTCACTTCCCTTAAAGATCCCATACTTTTACATAACGCCACAAGTTCCTTGTATTATTCCATATTTTTTCTAAACTCTCATAAAACTGTCTCAAATATCCCATCATAGTCACTAAAATCTTGAGTTCCCCCTTATTACTTCCCTGTCACCTCCCCACCTCAGACTAATTCCTTTTAACAGCTCATCAGTCAGTGACTGAAGAGTTCTAGTCTTTTTCTGTCTTATTACCTGCTCACTAATGTTTTTTGTTTGTATGTTTGTTTGTTTTGTTTTGCCTGTTTGCTTTATTCCCTTATAACTTGCCTTGTTGCTTGTTAATTTCAGTTACACTGAGTAGTTCTTAGCCATAAAGCTTAATGAACCAGGTGCTTTTACATTCTATGGATTCGTACAGTGGTATACTGAAAAATACTCTTGTTTATGGTCTTGGAATCATGCTGCTTTTTTTGTAGTGTTTCTAGTTTTGTCTCTACTATTGAGTTACTGCTATGACTTGCTTTTTTTCTGCTCATTTTCTCAAGGGAAGAGTTCTGGTGTCTTCAGTGAAATTTCCTGTAGGATTTAATGAAACCTGAGTATTGCATGCTTACCAGAGTTGTAATGTTACAGTCCCAGTGGCCTTTGTTACTTGTTAGTATAGATTTCCTACATCTCTTAATTGTGTTAAGAACTTCATCTCTTTTCCTAGAGTGGAAACCTTCTGGGGAGGACAGTCGGTGTGCTTGCACTACAAAAAAAGGTTATCCAGTTAGTTGTGTGCTCAAGATCCTGTCCTTGATGACAATTAATAGCAGCCACAAATGAGTTTGCAGTGCGTTACAGTGCAACAAACACCAGCCTAATCTAAAGTGTGACATCAGTGTACAAGAATGGTGGAAATATAGTATTTGTAATTTTGAAAATTTAAGTATTGAAGTAATGCTATGTAAAATCAGTAGAATTCTATCCCTAAATTTCAGAAACTGGACAAAATGAGAAAAATAGTTCTATTTACAATAAATATAGTCTAACAGTTAAGGGTCTGTAATTGGAAATCACAAGAGATACTCTGTTCTCTTTCTGTGCTGCTGCACATAATGTGAATTTAGGTATATTAGGATGTTTCTGACATCATTCCCTGAAAGGTGTCTGATGAGTTGTGGTGCATATGCAGAAGGAAATGAAAACTAATGCTATCTGCAACCTAAAAATTTTATATAAGTGGCATTTGCACTTATGGATGTAGTAGTGTCCGTTATATTGGTAAATTCTAGAGTAACCTAAATTACTTTGAAGTTAGAAAACTCAAAGTGACTGAAAGTCTTCAAGATAAAATAGGACAAGATAAGTAGTACAGCATGTAGATGGTTTCTGGGCTAAGTGGTACATGAGTGTGATGTTTTCATTTCCAGTTTGATAGTTTTGTTCTTGAAAACTTTCTGTGCTGATTGGAGGCCCAGGACCAAAGCAAGAGCTCTGGTCAGTGATCAGGTGAGCAGGCAGAGATGTATACAGCGTGTTCATTATGGGAAATATCCCCAGAGCTCTAATTCTGGGGGAAACATGAAGAAAAGAAGAATTTATCTCTGAGAATGTTGTATTTTGCTGTATTGAGTGTCCCCTAGCCTTCAGTAAGATCTTGGATATCTAATTCTTGTTTATATTATGGCAACACTGTTGTTTCTGTGGCTTTGTTTCAGAGTTGGCTCGTAAGTATGGTTACTTAGTGTTTTGCTTAGAAAATTTGAGTCATTCCACTGGAAACAGGAGTCAATCACAAGGTTTAAACTATTAATCATAAACAGACAATCTTAGCACTCAGGCAGGGTGTAATTTATGCAGAAAAAAATGATCCAACAAACACTTGCAAATGATGAACATGCTGGAGGAATTTTTTTTTTTTAGCATAGTCGAGAACAGGAAATGATAAAAACTGAACAGTGGTATGTATTTAGAAATGTGTATGTGGAAATAATTTATATGTAAAAGAACCTAAGACATGGTAGGGTAAGAGGTTAATATTCAGGATAGATGTCAGCCCGGTCAAGATTGTTTGAAGCACATCATCAGAGAACAAATTTGAGGTGTAAAAAATGGGTCTAATAGGAGGTTGAGGCTGAAGTGTACGAGTTGGTACCTGCTCCTTTGTAATGGGAGAGCAGCAGAAGTTTTGCCAAGGGTTATTTGGAAGAATTTAAGGAGGACTTTCCCACTGCAGGGCTTGGCTGTTGTCATCCCTTGATTCTGTTGTTGTCACTAGTGAGGTGGTGTGACCGGGTGTGTGCCAGTGGGGCAGAATGGGCCACTGGACTTTGGAAGAGGCAAGATGGACATCATTGGTACAACTGTACCTCACAACTGTACAACTGTACAACTGTATCTCACTTCAGCAAAGCCTGAATCAGTCTTATCTTACCACAAAATAATATTACCATATTGATTCATGTAAAGTTCCTTGTGCCATAAGTTTCATTGTCTTTATCATATGAGGCCCTGATACCCTATCAATTAAAAACATGTGATAAGGAGCAGGGAAGTATAATCAGGCAGAAAGTTTTTTTGTTTGTTTTTTGTTTGGTTGGTTTTTTTGGGTTTTTTTTTTTTGTTTTTTTGTTGTTTTTTTTTTACTATGTTTTGGCCCTCTTGCGGGGTGGGGAAGGGTTTAGTGATCAGATGTCTAGCAAGAGATTACTGGAAGAATATAATACCTATTTAATTTTAAATACATTTACTTTGGTGAAAAGACTTTTCTGAAATGGTGTAGCTGCTCCTATTTATGGTTTAAGTGTAGTTACAAATGCAAGGTGCAAAGTGAGAGGGTCTTGCATGCACTGTGTGAGTGAACTCTACTTGAATTTATACTGAATTTGACATTCACGAATTCATATACTGTTGCACAGGGCTAAGGGACTTAGAATCATAGAATGGTTTGGGGGGACCTCAAAGATCATCCAGTTCCAACCCCCTGCCATGGGCATGGGCACCTCCTTCTAGACCAGGTTGCTCCAAGCCCCATTCAACCTGGCATTGAAGACTTCTGAGGGGGGTGGAGGGGCCTTCCACACTTCTTCCATAAAGAATTTCTTCCTCATGTCTAGCATGTCATCTAAATCTACCCTCTTCCACTTTAAAGCCATTATCCTTTTTAATTGTCATTAATTTTTTTCCTGGGATCCAAGAGGTGGCAGTAAATCAAAGGCTGAAAACAGGTTAGCTAGTTCAATTGAGAGCATGCAGCAAAGATGCAGTCTTTTTACTAGTTTGTTAGAAAGAGATCAGGGAAGAGAGCTTTGCCCTAATTTCAGCTTGTCACCAAGTGAATTTTCTGTAGTTGGTTAGAACTTCTCCAAGCTCTAATTTACAAATCTTTAGGATGATATGGAAGTTAATCATAGCAGTGGAAGCAGAGAAATAAGTATATTAAATGAGAGAAATTTGGGCTCTTATAACTATTCTTTGTATGTGTTCCTATCATACAGTTTCCTTGGATACTGTAAGTATGATTTAAGTAAAAATCAAGTTTGTCATTGGCTATAAGAATGATTTCCTCACTAAAATGCATCAATATTTTTGGGGCATTTTCGCATACCGCTATTTCTATGCTTTCCTTATAAGTGAGAGATAAACCCACTAAATATCTTAGGGAAACACAGGTTGAGTTTGGGGAATGGGGTGGGTGAAAGTAGTCACAGGTAGGGTCTAAACTGACTGAAAGAGAATTTATATTTTGTAAACCTGAGGATGATGAAGGCCTTCAGTAATCTCTGTTTGTTATCAGATAGTGCTGTAATGACTGTATTTCTCAGCAAATATTGGTCTTAATGACTTTGAATAGGCAGTTTTCTTGAGGCTGATACCATTCTGCAAATGGGTAGCTGGGATCAGCATTATAACTAGCTTCTGAACAATAAAAGCAGAAAGAGAATTTTAGCAGGGGAATACAGTAGTGGGTGCTAAACCATGCCATGGGGCATGCCACAGGGGCAGAGCTGCTATTTCAGATTATTCCAGTAGATCATATGTTTATAACATGGATCCCAGGCATAACCAAAGCTGGGTATGTATCCTTTTGGTTTTGCATTTGTTGGAGTACAAACACATGAGGTGGATATTTTTGAAGGAGAAGGTGTGTTCAGATCTGGTGTGGAATGTTCAATCTGGCTTTTGTGAAACAAGCTGCAAAAATGCATGACCAGGGCTTAAAATTAATGCTACTTTAAAAACACAAGTGTAGTATCATCTCTGCTTGCTTTTGGGCTCTGTGGAATGATTCATAATTTTTTGCTTGACAGCTACTGTTTAAAAACTTAAATTAAACTTAGGAAACTAATGTCAAAGGCTTCCAGCAGCTGGAGATTTGTGATACACAATTCATCCCATCAGATTCTGATGTTTAGCAATGAGGAGGAATCATAATTCTGAACTTCTTGTGAAAAAGGGACAGTTTGAGCAAAATTCATGTTTTTGATAATATTTGTAATTTTTCGTTAGCAAAGGCAAAGAAAAGTTTCCAGATTACTAATACTGGGGAATAATTGTGTCCTGCATGTTGTCATAGATGTATACGACCTTAATTGGCAAAGCCTGTTTAACTGGAGGAAGTGGAATTAATCTTCCTCTGTTATAAGTAACAGTTCTTGCCACTGCCAGTTGCCTGATTAAGTTCAGAAGGATCTCCTGAGCATTTTCGTATTAAAAAAAAAACCAAAAACCAAACCAACAAAAAATTAGGCACAGAGCAGAAGAGCAGATAATTCTAAGGTATGTGTTAGCTCATTAATTCTAGGTGCCCTGTCTGCCACCCCGCATAATCCATCAAATTTACAGACTCTTGACTCAGTGAAGAAATCCAGTATCTCTGGATGAAGTAAGGAAATGTTAACTTTGTTTTCATTTAATATACTTCTATTGGTGTATGAATAAGGTAAATAATACACAGATGCTTTTACAGACTGGAGAATCACAACTGTATCTCCATTAATGTGGACATGTTGCTCATCCACTTTAATAGGCAGTAATTTTTGCAACAGTCATGTTTTGAGAGTCAGAGTTGCACCAGTGAATCAGTCTCAGATTGTTCTAAGCATGTCTCCAAGTAAGATCTGGAAGACAGGATGTACTACTGTAACACCATGTTCAGCTTCAGAAGTATGGCCTTTACTGAGTTCATTCAAAAACACAGCTTTTGGCTTCTAAGTGGCTCATATTTCTGTTTTTCAAAAACAGGTGCTATGTCCATAAAAGACATTGGGGAAATAAATTTGAATTAATTTTCCTTCTTACTGCATGCTACTTCATACAATTTTGGGCCTTGTTAAAAGACATAGAGGTGTCACAGGTGCTCATGTTAAGGTGTTGCCCATCAGAAATGGCTTAAAATGGGTTATTCATGTTTTGCTCCAGGAGCCTGAGCTTGCCTACAGATTGAGCAGGGCAAGCATCCATCAGTTCACACCATGGGTGGACAGATGATTCTCACAGTGGGAAGGACTAAGCACTGCGTTTGAGATTTTTTTTTTTCTCTGGTATGATTGTGTTTTTTAAACATTTGGTAGCGGTCCCTTGGTGCAGTTGTGTTGGTGCTCAGCCTCTGTCATGGCCTTGTTTTCTTTCTGCTGAGCTTCCCTGTAGCCCAGCGCACACAGGGGGGTTTGATGGAGCTCAGTGTTCGTATTACAAACTTCAGTGCACTCAGCTCTAAACAGACTGGAGTAGAAATCCAGCCATCCATTTGTTCTGCAGGAGGAGTGCTGCAGGTAAGGTTTAAGAGCAGTTTTCACTTCAGCAGAAAGCTGCCTGTGCTGCCATACACGTCACTTCAAAATTAATAATTGGGTGTCATTCCTCAGCAGTGCCTGTTCTAAACATTGAAGTAAAATCTTAACAATTTGAAGCTAATCCATAGCGTTGTAGATTGGATTTGTCCCAAACTGTAGGGGGGGACGACTCTTTACTGTGTTTCTCACGTGAATTCCCTGTTAGGTGCTAACCTGAAATATCTCATTCCAGATACCTCAAAGCTTGTGAAATCTGTGAAAGTTCATCCTTCTATGATCACAGACCTGGACAAAATATTTGCAGAAACCAGATGTTTAGCCCAGCAGAACCTGCTGACCCTGGTGTTGTGTTTCAGCAACTGGCTGTATTTTCAGGTCTTTTTAGGATGCTGAGAGTGATGACTGAGAAAGTTCTGGTTTCAAATTTTACCAAGAACAGAGTGAATGAGGGACTTTGAGAGGCCAGAGAAATGGCCCAACCTTACTCAGTTCAACAAGGAGAAAGAGTAAAGTCCTGTGCCTGGGTGCACCAGCAGGTGCTGAGGACCAACTGGCTGAAAAGCAGCATTGCAGATAAGGACCTGGGGGTCCTTGATAGACACCAATTTGGAAATGAGCTACTAATGAGCCTTTGCTGCAGAGAAGACTAATGGTATCAGGCTGCATCTGGGGGAGAAGCAGTCCTAAGGCTTCTTCCTGAGACTGTTGAAAGCCAAGAAAAACATAGTTTAAAGCCACTTCTGACTATCCAAGCTCACTTTTAATCTATTGTAACCCTCTGGTCCTCTGTTCTTCATAGTAACTAATAAGGAGCTATGTTTTGGATTTGTGTTGATAGCAGAGGGATGTTTCAGTTACTGCTAAGCAGTGCTCGCAGAGTCAAGGCATACGATCGGAAGGCGAGGGCTCTTATCGCTATCTGCGGTGTAGATCCTCCCGTCCCTCCCCTTTTGCCCCCCCCTCCCCCTTTCTCCCCCCCTCATCCCCTCAGAGCCTCCGGGGCGCTAGCGGCCTTGTCCCGCCCGGAGCCGCCATGGCGCTTCGCTGCCGCTGCCACCAGGTGGCGCTGCCGCCCCGGCGCTGGGCGCTGCCCCGAACCTCCCCCAAATCTGGGAAATCTTCAGTTTTTTGAGGGGTTTCCATGGCGGGGTGCACTCATCAACTGCTTCTCGTTTGGAGCGTCTCAAACGCTACCGCTGTTAAAATGGAGTTGTGCTGTCGTGGAGCTGTGCCAGCTTCAGCAGCGGTACTGCTGCTCAGTATCCCAGAATCACAGAATCCCAGAATCGGCTGGGTTGGAAGGGACCTCAGAGATCATCAGGTCCAACCCTTGACCCACTGCTGCAGTTGCTAGACCATGGCACTGAGTACCACATCCAGGCTCTTTTTAAATATCTCCAGGGACGGAGAATCCACTACTTCCCTGGGCAGCCCATTCCATTGCCTGATCACCCTTTCCGTAAAGAAATTCTTTCTAATATTCAACCTAAACTTCCCCTGGCACAACTTAAAACCATGTCCTCTTGCCTTGTTGAAAGTTGCTTGGGAAAAGAGGCCAACCCCCACCTGGCTACAACCTCCCTTCAGGTTTTTCTGCTTCAGAGGCCAATTTTTGGGAAGTCTCACAAGACTTCCATTGCTCAGCTGTGAAACGCCATTAGTAATGCAGCCCTTCTTCACTGAGAAACAAACAAACAAACAAAAAGTTGCTTGTGGAGTGCTATTCAGGTATTTTAATAATAAGGCTATTTAAATCTCTAGGTAAACACCACAAAGAAAATGCAGGGTGAAATTAACTTCAGTACAGTAGATAATGTGTAGCATCATTATGCATCATCTACCTCACTAAGCTGCAGAATAATAGCTGTTTTCTTCACAGTGGTTCAGAGAGTTAGACATTTCAATAAACATATTTAAAGAGTTTTTATGTCACTTCTGGGACTGGAAAGTATTCACATCAAAGATATTGGAATCAGTTTATGCGTTTGAGATTCTGCATTTTTTCTTTACTTCTGACTTTTTTTAAAATCTAGATGGAACAGACTTCCTTTGGTAACATTGTTTTCACTTTTGAATTCTGAGCAACTTATGTCTCAAAATAATTTTCTTTTGAAAAAACATGCTTTTCTGACTTGGGACTGCAAAACAGATGAATCAGTAATTTTTATATAACACATTCCAGACTAACTGTTACTAAGGCTTGCTGTCTAATTCAAAACTTCTTACAGATCTTCTGGAGATGTAGCTGAAGCTTGATGTCACAAGTTTTGTAATGATTAGTGTTCAGTTTTATCTCAAGTTTTAGCTCTTTGTCCCTATTTGTTTATTGACTGCTGAAGTGAACCAGCAATTGTGACAGTGGAATGAATCAGCATTCAACCTATACTGTACCTGCTGAAGAAAATTTGCTAGTTTTTCTTTTAAAGAAGTTGTCTATCCTTAAAGGCCTGTGTGTGCTGCTCTTTTGCACTTGGAAAATATAATATGGAGTGTCAAATAAAATAAACTACACGAACACTTTTTAGTTATTTTTTTTTCTGTAGTGCTCTAATATGTGTCCAGTTCAGCTGCTGTGAAGAACTGATTCTGCACTTAAGTGTCTGATTTCAGCTTGTATGTCATATTTGAGTGGAATTTTTGATTACTGGGAGAGCCTGAGGAAAGGAAGAAATCCCTGTAACACTGATATTGTCAGTTTACCCTTTCATGGGGAAGGATTCCTTTGGGGTTTCTTGCACCAGGGAGTGTATAAATGAACCATGAAACATACAATTGGTTGTCATGTAGGGTTACAGTGTAACTCTTTACTAATTCAGGTTGCCAAAATATCAGTCTATCAATCGGACGAACAGAATGAAAGAGAATAAGATGGCAAGATTACAGTTATATGGACACTATTAATAATGTACATCATGCAGATAGATACCTATGGACAGTTGCATATATGTATGTACTAGGTTATTTTTTTAAATTCACTAAAGGTAAAGAGCTAGCAAAAGTTGATGGGATTTGATAGAGAATAAATAAACTCTCAACAAATTTTATTTGTATTTTCTAGAATTTTGTACTGTGGAACAATAAGGTAGAGATACTGATTGACATAGTCTCTTTATATTAAATGTCTTGTGGAGGAGCAGGTCGAAGATGCGATTATCTTTGGGCATGGGTATTACTACGATGTATTAGAATAAGAGAAATGGGATTGGAAAGAAGATTTACATGTTTGGAGCAGTAGAATGCAACTGTCTGCAAGTGTTGCATTACAAAAGTGTTCTGTGCTACTCAGTATTTAATGAACCGATGTAGCTTGAGGTTATTTTTGCTACCATGCTGTGAATTTGTGCCTGAAAAAAACCGTAGTCTGCTGATTCCATGCTTTAAACTCAAATTTTCCCAAAGTTTGTGGAGACATAACTCAGCCCCAGTATTTGTTTTTTAGTTAGTGTGTAGTTAATGAGCTGAACCTTTCCTTCTTGCTTGAACTGTGAGTGGTGTGGTTTCTATGGTCTGATTAGCCAACCTGTATGCCTAACAGCTGTATTCTGAGGCCCAGTATAAGTTGATGGGTAACCTCATTAGATGAGAAGCCTCTATCCTTCCTTTAAATCTGACTTGCAGACCAAGACGCTGTTAGCTTCATAATTAGACCCTGATCAAGCCACTGAACAGAGAGCTATTTCATCCTGAAGTCTTTCTGATGAGTAGACTGCCACTGCTATTTACAAATAGCTTAAAGCAAGGGCAGAGCTGACTGCATAGCTGTGCTAAATTGTACACAATTAGGGTGTCACAAACCTAGTTTATATAATTAATAGGAAATTGCAAAATTACTTCTTTTTTGGATGTACATAATATATATATATATATATAAAAACCAAACAGTTACTTAGTCCAAGATTAGTAATGATAGTAGTTGGAATAAGTTATTTGGCCATAGAGTTTCCTGTGATATCTGTGGACTAATCATATAGAGCACGGCTTCCTAAAGTGGACTCCTATAATTCTTAACTTAGCCAGTGGATAAGTTCCTAAAAAACTATCCTGACATTCAAAGGTCCTCAGTACCTTCAGTTCTCAATGTGAATATAGTCATCTGACTGTAGGACACCTAATTTGAAAGTGTCAGTTCTGTCAATCTCCCCATCTGTAAAATAGAACTATTAATTAGGTTACAATTAATGCATTTTAAAGAGATTTGTGATCCTTGAGTGATCTCATCGAAATTATTATAAAACCTCTCATGCATTAAAAATCACTTTATAGCTTTAGAAAAGTAGGTGTTGCTGTCAAACAACTTTTAAATCTACTTCTGACTAAAAAAAAAGAAATAACAGACATCTGACTTGTAAAATAGAATATAGTTTATGTGAGTTAGAAGTAACAGACTGCACATTTCTGTTAGGGCTGCTAAAAATTTTAGTCTGAGATGGTATTAGTGAGGCAATTTTCTTCCTATGGCAGAAAACATGAAATTAGAAAGCACTGTAATAATTAGGACTGTGCCAATGAAAGCATGTGCCTTGGAGGTTTAGTAATGGGATATAGTACCTTTTAATTAGAGGCCACTGGTTTGAATCCAGCTCAGGATAATTGAGTCATTTGGTATCATTTGGTTCAGAGGCCTATGTGAAATGAATCTTAGGTCAGTGTGACTGTATTTTTAATTATCTACAATCACATTTTTGTTGTTTTCCTTAACTCTGTATATAGTGCCAACAATATTTTTTTTTAACTTCTCTAAACAGACAGTAAAAAGTAATAGACAATAAAATGTTAATGTGAAAACCATCTTTGTATCTGGTAGCAGGGGAGAGTTACTGAACATTTAATGGAAATTGATAGACTTCCCATTCAGATAGCTGGTATCATTAATGCACAGGGTTTTATCCTCAACTAATGTAATTATTTTTATCTTCTGAAGAAAACTTTCAACTCTATCAACTCATGCCATGTAAATAGTCTGGAAATGCCTGGTATCACTTGTATGTAGAAACAAAGTGTGGTGAATCAGAAACAAGTATTGAGTAAATTGTTTTTGTTTTTTTTTTGTCTACTCCTGTTTAGGGAATCCATGGTGTCTGAGGACTGGTGATCTTCCAGTTCTGAGATAGTGCAGTTGTTCTTGAAACAACTTGTTCTTGAACTCCTTCCAATGTCTTCTTTCAATGCTTTATTACTTGACAAACTTTTGCTCTTGTCTGTTTTCCAATGCCAAGTTACAGCAAACCCTTCTTTTCAGTAGCTGGTGTTTGAACAATGTTTAGACCTTGATTTCTACTTTGTACCTTTAGTTTTGTTTGTTCTACAGAAAGCAGAGAAGTATGGCATTAGGAAGCAGTCTGATTTGCACCAAATACCCAGTTTGCATAAGGAGCATTGTATCTAACCCTGATATTTACTGGATCCCGGAGAATACAGTCTTGATGGGAAAGTCCATTGGGATGCATTCTAAGGAAAAAAAACAAAAAAACAAATTCTAATGCATTGATTTGCATGATATTTTGAATCAGGTCAGAAATGTGGCTTGAATGTTACTAGTTTTGAGTATATATATACATATATAGCAATCTAGTGGCTTATCTATGTGCAGTGCCCTGTACTGGATCAGAATTTAAGGATGCTTACTGGGATAATGACTAAGCGTTACTTGACTTTTGGGATCACTTGGCTCTGATCTAGAAATATGGCTAAATGGAATCTGTTTTTTGTGCTACTGTTCCAGTCCATATGAGAACCTTTAGGAAATTTCCATTATTTTGTTCAGGTCAGCTTTGTGTTGTTATTTGAGTCACTCTCTATTAGCAGTTTTTCCATCATATCATATGATACATACATTACTTTTTGTAAAATACAATGTAATAGTACATAACAGATTCTTTTACCATGAACTAAAAGTTGAGGAGGACACATTAACTGTCAGCATTTTGGCACATATGAGGGCTTTGTGAAATGACTGCAAAATGTAATTGTGCAAACAGTTTTCCTCTCCCCTCCTGCATTTTTCCCTGCACCTATAGCATAAGATGCTGATGCCCTCCTCCCTGCCAAAATAAGTAATCATCCTCATTTTTCCACAGAATAGGATGCAGAAAATGATTTTTTTTTTCAATTGTCAGATGGGGAAATTACAAGCACAAAAATGTCAGATGGAGCAGTTTTCAAGAATCTGTAGTTTTTTCAATATTCAGTTGAACTGCAACATTCATCTTATTAAAAAGAATATTCAAATCCCTTTGTATCAGCTATGCATTGCTTCTTTTAGTTCACAACCTGACAGGAAGATACCTTAAGTCATCCAAACAGCAGTAGTTTGAATGAATTGCTTATTGGAATCAGTGAAGGCCAAGGTACATATCCTGTCTAGTGCAGAGCTACCAAGCTAGCTAGCTCTGGCACCTTGGTTATTCTAGGGCATCAGCAGGGATATTAATGTAGGTAAATTTCTGCTACTTCCTGACAGAAGAAACCTTTGCTGAGCTCCATGCATCTGTTAGTTTACCACAAATATCATTGCTAAAGCCACCATGAATTATTTTGCTCAATGCTCTGAAAATGCGTAACTGCTTCCTCTCTTCAGTAACCACTATAGTAAAAAATGCTAGGTTCTGGCTGATCTTCAGGCTTGGAACAACGTTCTTGGCAAATTTAGTTTCAGTTTATCTCAGTTTTCTGTCATTTTACACGATTCTTTGCTTCCTACTTAGGCAAGTGTGCCTTTGGGAAACAAAGAAATCTACATTGTAAATGTACTACCAGAAATTTAGCAGCCTTATTCTGGAAAGGCAATTATGTTGATTCAATGTTGAGGATGCAGAAAAAAATGCCAAGCTCTTTCATGACCCGTTGGCTTCATTAAGAATCAGTGAACTTGACCTGACATGACTGGAAAAAAAAAATGTTTCTCCACTTCTTTTCTATCAGTTTCCTAAAATCACAGGGCGTAACACTCTGGTTTTATTTTTTGAAACATAAGTACTCCAACAATTGCAGCTGAATAAGAATAAACAGAGTATGCTTGTGAACTACAGTGAACATACATCAAAATACTTGCCTCATATATGATGTCACTATGCCACAATCCTGAGACCTGGCATGTATGAGGTCTTAAATCAAAGGGAATTTAGAAGAGTAGCTATATGATTCCTTTGTGCTTATACCTGCCTCCTGAAAATTGAAATCTCAGATTTAGAGAAGAAACATATGTATTCTGGTTAAGCTTTTAGGAGATGCTATCTCACAAAACAAGAAATGGAATCTCAAAGGCTAGAGAGAAAATGCACAAAGAAGATGTGACAAAAAAGTCTTATTCTACCTGTCTTGTCTTACAAACTGTAATTCCTTTGTGTGTGTGTGTGTTTTAATGGAAAGCTGGAGAAAGGAGTGAAAAGTTGTTGGCTAACCTCCGAATAGAATCCTGTGATGATACATTCTTCATACTTTTTGTGAAGTGTACAGAAAAAGCAGGGGCTTTATGCTAAGTTTTGGTGAGAATTGACCAAATTAGCCCCAGGCCTGTAGATGCCAGGTCAGAACTTTCAGAAGTTCATAGTTCTGCACAAAGGAGTTTAGAGTGTGCAGCTGAGCAGAAGTATAGAAACCCAACCAGCTGATGTGCCCGAGCAGCTATAATGCTATTGCTGTGAACTCTGAAGACTTAAGCCAGCACTTGAACTGATGTGGGACTAGAAGAAAATTCTTGTCTGGATAATTACAAATAGCAAGCATCTAAAAAATGGCATGGTCTTTGTGGACAGCTTAAATATCGAAATAGCTACATTTGGAGACTAAATTGTTTATTGTGAATTGCTCTCCCAGCTCCTCTAGTAAGTCATCTTGTATGTCAATGTTCAGTACTTTCTCAAATCAAACTAAACAGCCTGGCATTGTGCCACTGCCTCACTTCCATTCACATGCTATTAAATTAATCACCAGCATGCATCTTTCTTTCCTTGAAAAATATGTGGATGGGCAGTACTTGACATTCTTTCCTTTTCTTGGAAGCTTTGAGTCAAGCTACCCACACACCACAGTGATCATACAGTTTTTAAAGTATCATTGAAAAGTGTCAGCTGCAGCCTTTCTTTGAAGAGTTGCATCAAGAAAGTTACTTTTTCTACTCTGTTTCTTTTTGTTTTCTTTTTTTTTTTTTTTTTAATTTTATTTTATTTCTTCATCTGTGTCAGAAGTTTATTTTGTTCTTGTTTTTTTTGTCTGATAAGGAAATTTCACAAGAAAATAATGAGGCTGTGGGTAAGAATGTTTAAAGTAGCTCCTAATTTGTGAAAATATTAATATGACATTGCTGAGGTCTGCTGAAGCAATCACTCTATGCTACTATTGTCAAAACATGGAATTGTCACGGGTTTGCAAAAGTTAAACAGTTAGAAGACAAGGGCTGCTCAAAGCTTGTGATCATAAAACTATTGTGCTCATGGGTGGGGAGTAATGATCTGTATAGATAGCAATGACTAGATAAATGTTTATGCTCCCAAATTTGAACAGGTGATTACAAATATGTAAAACCTGCATCAATTATTCAAGTAATCTTTTCAAACTAGCCAATAGCAGATGTCTGAGTGGTTTGTGCAAATAGGGCTAATGCTAGGTTGAAATAGGTCAGTGTGTCCATAATGTGTAATCATCTTGTCTGTGTATTAACTTGAATGGAAAACATAAAGCATGATTTATTTCAGTAGGATTTTGGCATATTGTTGGGGACGAATGTGGTTGTAAGTGCTTTGCTGAATCAGGGCCAATGGAAAATATTTCCAAGGATCAAGCAGTAATTGAAGACAATAAAAATAGTTCTGTTAATCTGAATTCTTTGGTATATGCTTATTATATATTTATATCTTGTGTTGTATCTTAACAGGACCACAGTAGTAAAAGTCTGAGAAATTAAGTGGCTAACTTCTCAGAGGAGACTACAGGAAAATTCATTAAAGTTACTGTCTGAAGAATTATACCCTTTTCCCTTGATCTGCTCAGAATTTATGTTCTGTGGAGTGCTGAATCCCAAATGAATGGTGAAATATATTAGACTAGGGAATAGTGTCCCAAAGAAGAGAGAAGCTGTGTCTACTGGGGGTATTTACAACTACATAGTGAAAGTGCTGGAGAACATAATAAGCTTCTAATCGTTCTTAAAGCATGGATTATTCTGTAATTCAGACACAAGGATGTAATGTTGAGCCTGGCTCAAGGGATTCAGAGAAGGGGGTAGGGAGAAATAATCCAGATTTCCTTTAATTAGAAAAGATGCTGTTTATTTTGTTGGGATAATTAAAAAAGCCTTCTTGTTTTTCTTTTCAGGCAGGGGGAGCAAACCCTGCTCACTGAAAACTGGGTTGTTTTGAGATTATCTAATTTCCTTTTTAGTCAGGGTGTTTGACCACATTGAACAGGTAATCAATAAATGAGATCTTTTGTGTGAGGTGTTTGCATGATTATCAGAAACACTACCTGGGAGAAGCCAAACATGTTCATGTCGATAGCTAAGGAATGGGAATGCACTGCTGGCTGGAGGAAAGAAAATGCTGAAAGTGAAATGTCAGTTTCCAAATTTGAGGCATTTGAATGGCAGTCCTTCTGGGTTCTCTTGAGTCTTACTCTGTAAAGGATATTCATGATGGTTCAAAAAATGTGCTAGTCTTTCCCTTCTAATTGAAGATGTAAGTTTTAGGGTAATACAGATGTTGAGCTCAAGATAGAACTGAACAGAATCAGAATACTTGGTGAAAATGTCCAGGTTTTATAACAAGAATTAAATAGATACTGAGTCTCTTTTGACTGGGGTCTAGTCACCTTTGATGCTTTGACTTTCCAGTTTTTGTCATGTGGTTTGGTATAGAGCATTGGTATTGTGTAACAGTGTTTTCTTATCCCATCCAGCCATTAATCCACTGTCTGATCTGTCCTCACAAAGGCAAAAAGGAATAATTTCTAGCAGGATTGTCCTTTATCCTGATGGAAGTGTGCAAACAGTGGTAGTCCTGTGGGGAATGCACAAATACAAAGTGGGAATCAGTTGGCCAGAAAACAATTCAGGTAAAGGAATTTGTAAACAGTCTACAGGATTAAACACTGTTCAGCATTCAAACAACATGATGAGTCCTTACAATGCCAAGATCCAAGATTGATAGATTTCCAGATAGCTCACAAGATTATTAGCTACTATTAGTACTTTATTTGCTCTCTTGTTTTTCTGTTAGCTGCTCTGGCCCTCCTCTTTACCTGTTGGCATGGCAGGCCTGCACAGTTGTAGTACCTGCTGTATTCACCCCGGCTGCCTGGAGTAATGCCACACAGGGAAGAATGCTTGCCTTTGAAAATTAACTCTATTTCCTGTCTCTGAGTCCTTGGCCCAAAAACCCCAAAGCAGTATAACTCCTGTAGGAAGGTTTATGACTTCTTGTGGTACCTGGTACTCAGTCTGCAGTCAATCTATCTGCTAGGTGCAGACTTAGTTTGAGCAGTGAAAGTCTTTTTTTTTTTTTTAAATTCTGTGTGTAAAAAGATTCACAATTGTTATAAAGGTGCTTAGTGGGATTTCAGCTAGTATAAACCAAGGACAAAGCATTGTCTGATGATGAGCACATAACCAAAAAGCCCCAGAAAGGTTCTTTATGGCAGAATGTATTGAAGACATCTGCTAAGCGGGACACTGCCAGCCCCCGGGCCATATGCTCCATGTCCCCAGCATATGCACAATAAGCACAACAACACTGAACAGATTGGGAGAGGTATGGATGCCTCTTCTCCACCTCCTCCCACTCTTCAGAGAAACAAGAGTGGAACAAACTTTTGCAGCATAAGAAGCTGTAGTCAAAACTCACCAACCCTTAGGCAAAAATTTAATCAAGAGAGAGGGTCTCTCCAGCCTGTCCAGTGCCTGTCCAGCTCTGCCAGTCACTGATGTCTGTTTTAATGAACTATAGATCAGAATCTACCTTGGGTTTCTGTGGGTGTTGGAAAGGGTTGCAGAGTTATGGTTTTTTGTCCCTTAAACTCTGTATGCTACTTCTAAACTAGGAAATGGAGAGTGTGTATCAGGGAAGTTGGTATCTAAGATGAAGTGTTTTATGATTGTCTTAAAAGTGATTTCTTTTGGCTATTTCTCACAGGCAACAGGTCTATTTTTACAATGAAAAACAATTGAGCAACTCCTAGATTTATGTATTTGCCTGTAACTTCTAAAAAAAAAATAAAAATTCCTAGCATTCAAAGTGTGAGTCAAGTGAAAAACATTGAAGTAGCAGGTCTCTAAATTTTGATCCCAGTTTAATTTGATTTTTTTTAATGAAGTGTGATTCTTCCAAGCACATTGCTGCTTAGACAATCTTATTGTATGTTTTTTCCCCTGTGTTTTCACAGAAAAGCTGACATGAGTGCATTTTTTGTCTAACTGAATTTATACTTCGTTCGTGTGTTAATGCGAGGCATGGGGGGGGGGGAGTATGAATGACAAAAGCTATTAAAATAGTAAGTTGGCATTTTTAAGGTATATAATCACCCTCCAGCTGATTGATGTAAATTGGGTCAATTGAGTTATCTGTTGCTAAGCTGAACATAAAAGTATAAATATTGATGCAGAACAAATAGAAATATTCAGCAGTTCTTTCTGCTCTCTTTTTTAAAACTCCAATCATAGTATACATAGGATATATTTATTCATTATAGATAAAGTGGAATGTGCGGAGCACCAGCTTGAAGTATTTTGTGACCAGCAGTTGTAGAATACTAATAAATAAATGTGGCATTTGAATTCTCTGAGACGGTAATTCAATATTAAAGACTGTTGGAAAATAGAGAAGCTCTGTAACAGTGCAGGAGTGTCACCATAGTACCACTATTTAAAACTATTGTAAGGGACTATCCAACACCCAAGAGAATAGCTACTTTCACCTAAGTCTTGGCAACAGAGTGGAACAGTTTGGACGCCTTCAACAAAAGGTTAGAGACAAAGAGCAGATTATCGTCTGTCAGGATGGTTTTATGGAAATGTGTCCTGTCAAACAAAACTGTCATCACTTGACAAGATCACAGATCTGGCTGATAAAGAGAGCAGAATGAATATAGTGTACTTGAATTTCTCAGACACATTTGTCTTATCACTCTAACATCTTGATTCGGGGGGGAAACCTCTGAAACTTGGCTCTAAGAGGTTATACATTAGATGGATTAAAATCTGGCTTCTTGGCAGGTATAAAGAAGTTGCTCTTCAGAAGAGAGCAGGGAGTCTGTTTCTGAGAAGGTCTCCCAGGAATCTTAGCTTTTATTTTATTCAGCACTTTAGCGTTGTTCTGTAATGTTATTAAAATTATTTACTCCCAAATGATATGGTGATTAGTGGTATATTTAATACTGAAGAGGACAGTACCATTGAATTATTAGAGTAATCTGAATTAACTAAATCATCACAGATGAACATTTTATACAGAGAAATACCAACTTGTGTAGCAGTAGAGAAACTACTGAAAAGGAATAACTTAGAGCAAGAGTTATTAAAATGAGTATCTCATCAATAATTTTCTAAGTTTACTGATTTCACTAATTTCTACTTTTTTTCACTAAGTTTACTCTGAAAATGATGCAATATTTAAGTGAAAATACTTTCAGACAATTCACTAGAGAATATGGTTGATTCTGTCCTCATATCAGAAGTTTTAACATTTTAGCATTATCTTGCTAAAGAGCATCCTTGTATATAATTCCAAGAAAGCTGTGTTAAAATGGAAAGAAATAATGCTAAATGAACCTGCATGTGGTAAAAACCTGTGAAGACCTGGGGAAGCGTGCTGCTTCGATTAGGTTCAGGGTCCAGTCTTAGCATGTATATGTTTCGTGGCTGTTAATTTCATCTTATTTTCTATTTACACCCAGCACTTTTCATTATGGAGAAGAATAAAACTCTTCATGTGGGATCAAGACTGCACTTTGATTGCCACATATGATCCATTGGTCTTTGAAATAAAATATCTCTTAATTGGGTTAATGTGGGCCAAAGGAGATTGTTCTTTCCAGTAGATCATAAGAATTCAGGGGTCACTCTTGTAACTTCATTCCTGGACTATAGAGTATATCTTCGGGAGATTTATGAATTTCTGAGCACTGTTTTTAGAGTTGGATGCTGTATCTGAGAGCTGGCTTGATGTAACCTGATTCGACTGTAGTCACAGTGACAGCTTTCTGTATTTCTCCTCAGTTCCTTCTTCTTTTACAGATATGAGAAGGATGCAAGATGCAAAAGACTGAGCAGAAGTTTTGCAATCCAGGGCAAGCCTCCTTCATGCCTCACACAGGGTTGGTGATTTTTTTTAAATTTATTTATTTATTTATTATTAAGATCCTCTGTAAGCTCTTGAGGCCACAACCAAAAAAAGGTAAAATTATTCATGTCTTGGGAACTTCACCAGCTGATTAAAACTATGCTTAGCCAGCAGAGCAGTGAGTACAACAAGCTTGAAATAAAATTCTGTTTACTGACATATGCACACCTATGTTTGTGCACACACAGTTTTTGAAAGATGTGAAAGAAGATGTTCTGTATCATTCAGGGAGAAGAGTTCAACCATCCACTCCTGGAATAAGGTTTGTCAGTTTTTATGTTTCTCTTGAGTACCTATTCCTTCCACTTTTTTTTCTAACAAGTCTTTGTAACAGTGAAGTTGAAAGACAAGCTAAAAATCACATTCATATGCATGAAAAGCTTTTGAAGCAGAGTTTTTTTTCAACATTAAGCCAGGAAGACTGTAATTCAGAAAGAAGAAAGCACTTTTTTCTTGTACTGAAGTCCTCTTGTCTGCTAAGATTCTCTGTGCATTTGTAACCATCTACATACTGATGCCAGCTGTTCTGGAGGGAACCAAATGTTGTTCAGGCATTTGGCCTTTTTGACATATTTGTAACCGCTGCAACTGTTTCCCATTCCAGTAAGTTTTTGTCTTGATTTGTGCCTGCACAGAAGATCTCAGTATCTTTGAAAAGTTGGTTGGAAGGGGTCTCTGAGCCATAATGTCACCCATTGTCCCATTGGGAACAGGACTGTTGCTTCCAATAGACCAGGTCAGCTGTGGCTTTGTCTAGATGTAGCTTGGAGGTTCCACCACCTTTCTGGATTATCTATTTTAATGCTATGCTCTGGTGAAGCAGCATTTTATCATATTCATTGTCAACTTCCCAACTTACTAAAAGTTGTACCTTTTTTTCCTTGCTAAGTTTCTGGACTTAGTAAAGTGTGCTACTTGCTGTCTTTTCTGCAGCAGGGGAACAAAATTTTCCTTCCAGTGCACTGACAGGGGTTTGCTTTCTCAGATGACTTTTTATAAGAGCATGTAGCAATAGGACAAGGGATAATGGCTTCAAATAGGAAGAGGAGAGATTTGGATTAGACATGAGAAAGAAAGTCTTTATTTTGAGGCTGGTGCGACACTGCAATAGGTTGCCCAGGAAACTTGTGGATGCCCCTTTCCTGGAAGTGCTCAAGGCCAGATTAGATAGGGCTTTGAGCAACCTGGTCTGGTGGGAGTTGGAACATGAAGGGGGGTGTAACTAGATGATCTTTAAGGTCCCTTCCGACCTGAACCATTCTATGATTTATGAGCATCAATGGACAGTTGAAGTCTCTGTAGTCTGTTTCCTTTGCTGGTAAATATGGGAATGACAACAATGCAGACAATTCTCAGTGTTAAGCACTTCTATAATACACATGGGCATCAACCTGACAGGAGATTACTATTAAAAGAAGTAGCTGTAATAATTTTGCCATAATCAGAGCCATTGAACCTCCACTAAGCTCACTTAGTGTTAGACATCCACTGAACTGGTTCAGATGACTTCAGACACTTAATCACTGTAGTGTTATTAAACAGTTGCATACTAATTTGTTGAGATGACTTGTAAGCCTCACGTAATCAGATGCCAGTTGAGCCATCAAAGTAGGTTAAAAGGAAAAGACAATTCTGTCTTGCTTGCTTTAGCTATTTCATATTAAAGTAAATGAAGCGTGTTTTCATCATGGTGAGGTGATACTAGATTATCAGTCCTGGGACTGATGCCCTTTGTTCTAACCACATTATAAAATGAGTCCAAGTATGTTTCTGATATGCTTTTTTTTTTTTTTCTTTTTTTTTGAGGGGGCCTGGAGGGTTGCTTAGCCTAAAATCAATTACATCTAAGATCACAGCAGCTGCAAAGAGATAGCTTAGAAACTATTTCCAGGCTTAGATGCTCAACTCATGTTTTGCAGACAATATAAGGCTGGATTTAAAAGAAAAACAGTGTTTTAAAAATATTTTAATAATTTATTTTATTTTAAAATCTATTTTAAATTTAATTCTTTATTGCTGCAATTTTTATTTACTGTTTGATACTTGCTGAGCGTAAGTGCTGAGTCTCCATTTGAGAAACACCACCTGCTTTGTGGAGTTCAGCAACAGGAGTGAATGATGGGTGGTGAAGAAGCTGAACAGAAGTGTTTGGAAGTGACACAGCACAGGAGGTCCATGTGTTGGGTGGGGATGGGGGTAACATTATTGCAGCTTGCCTTGTACAGTGGAAGCCTTGGCTAATTGTGCTTATTAAAGAAAAGGGAAAAATGTGAAATGCTCAGTCTCCTTCACTCTCACTAAATAATAAGCAGAATTGCTCAGATGTAAACTGAGCTTTATGTTTGGGTTGCATATCTTTGTCAAATCAGACTACTTTTCTTCAGAATTCTGTTGTGTTGCTATGGTTTTGTTCATCATACCTCACCTTTGAATTAATTTTAATATCGTGTTAAGAGAAATCAGGCTAGCGTTACACTGATCTGTCAGATGTATCAACTGTGAGTATGTGTCAGCCTGTGCTTGCATCCATGTGATGCAGAACAGAACTAATGGTCTGCAGCACCCTTCTCCTGAGAAATCCATTTCCAGTGCATTCCAGTGGTGCCCGTGAATTCTGCAGAGTTTCTGAACAGCTGCAATTCCCATACAGTGCTCAGGTTTTTCCCTTCCAGTCACTGATGAACTGCTGTCCCAGTTTGTTTCAGAGCAGTGCTGGCAGGGGGAAGGGGATGGATGAAGTGCTTCCTTCTTTTTCCATTTGACATGCAAGAAATCTTGACCATTTAGGTTGTTAAATATTCCATGGCACATTTCCAAGAAATGAGTGGTTTGTAGCCCAGGTGTTTTCTCCAACTGTGTTGTGAAACTTCCCATGTGATTTCAGGTTAATAAAACATTCTTTGTCATGCTAAAATGTAATCTAATACTGTCTTTTGCAGTTGTGCTCAGAGATGACCGAATTTCAATATTAAGTGAACTGTACAGTGCTGCTTATATAACTTATAAAACATGCTGAGATCTCTAGGGAAAGAGAATCATTAAAAATGGGGACTATTCCTTCTATTACTGTTGTTACTAAAAGTAATAATTACCTTTTTGTTTCTGGAAATTCTAGATAGCATATTTCCTATAGGACCTCTCCATGTCTTGAGGCTTTTATAGTGGCCTTTAAACTTTAATCTGCAGCCTTAAAAAACCTTTTAGGTACAGGCTGAGACAGATTTTGTTACTAAAGTGAGCCCTCCTGCTGATGAAGCTCTGTTTAATTTTTGGCAGAGCTGGGAAAGCACTTGGCTTGGCTTGCTTGCTGTTCATCTTTTTATGGAGCCTTATGGGAGATCTTGATAATTCTCAGTTGCAGCTTGAAGGAAAGAGGATCATGGTGTATTTCAAGAACACTGAAAAAAAATTCTATTTGGTTTAGAACTTTGGTTGGATATGCTTTTTTAGATGTGTAAACATGATGCAGTTCCTTTTAGCAGGGGGGTGAGTGAGGCAGCAAAAGTAGTTTTGCTGTGGTTCTTTGGCACGTTCAAACTAGCGAAGCTCCACTGATTTAAATGGATTTATGTTCACTTATATCCACCAAGGATTTGCTTGCTACTTCTCTTTCTTTCAGTTTGGTGTGTCCTCCTATGTGCTGTGCATTCTAGCCTTGAGAACATTTATTTCAATTATTACAGTATGTGTCAAACACTGGAAATCTAAATGCAGACATTTATCTTAGACTATTTTCCCCAGATTCCCTAGTGATAGAAACAGATTCTTCCAGGAGGCAGCTAAGAGCAATATGTCATTTAAGCTATAGCTATAAATTGCTGTATGAATGCCTGTATTGCTATGAGGTGATTAACCTTCTAATTTAGGCATCTAAAATCAGATGATGTGAAACCTGCTTTCTTTTGTCATCTCGCACCATGCCTTGAAGTATCTGAATACATCTTGGATGTTAATGACCCCATGTGCTACAGGCCTGCTCTTTCAATATGCTGTTATGAGAGAAATGTGCTGTTATCCAGCAATGATGGTTTAGGAGCATCCCTGTTAAATGCCAGAGTGTTTTGTGAGAATGTCAGTTGTGGTCACCTGGCACAATTGCCAGGCAGGACCTTGGATACCACCTCAGTATCAGATGCTCTTTCACAAGTCTCATAATACAAAAACAGAGCTCTGCAGCTATTGGCCACTAACAAGGAAGTCTGACACCAGCTCAGGAGGCTTTTTATATTGTTGAGCTTGTTTATAAAGTCCCACCCTATTGCTGAAGCTGTTGCATTGTGTGCCATGCATCACAAGGCCATGATCCCAAGTGAAGTCTGTGTAACAAGGAACAAGAATGAAATACATTACTTGTTATTTATGTCTTTCTTTCATTTCCTTAATTCTTTCCTTCCTTAATTTCTATAGAGAAACAGTTAATAGACTTCTAAAATAGCTCTGGCTTTGTGAGACAACACAAGAATAAAATCGAGCTACAGCAAGCTCCTTGGAAATTAATTTGATTCCACTTTAAAAGCACTGCCAATGCCCAGGTGGATGAAGGAGGAACTTTATATGCAGAAGCACGATAGATTCATGACAGGGGGCTGGCTATAATGGAAAGTCCAAAAGGTTGCATGCTGCATCAAATAGTGGGAAGAAAAGTGCTTTCTACCTCTGTACACATTATTAAGAATAATAACCATCTGGTGGGTGGAGAATTGGAAGAAACTTTTCTTTGTGACTCTCTTCCTGTAGTACTTTATAGCAAATCTTAGGGCTGAAATATTTGAAGTTAAATTAGTAGCGTAAAATAGCTGGAAATCATTTCAGCTTGGTTGTAAGTGCACAGCTAATTTCACAGTGGAATTATGGACAGTTTGTCAGTGCTTTTTATCACTATCATATGTTCTTGTGTTAAAAGAGATGTTTTTCTTGCTTTTACCTTTGGTCCCTGGCTGAAGGATTTCAGACCACAAAGTCTGTCCAAAAGACTATGATGGGATGCCCTGCTCATAGATTTACAGACACCAGAGACTACAAATAGCAAAGGGGCAGGAGGCACTTAAAACCAGAGAACCTGAGTGTTCAGCCATCCATTTGTTGATTCATTGTGTTGCAGGGACAGAAGCAGCTTTTGCTGAGGTATTAATTGGTAAATAAATGCATTCTATGCACTTGGAAATTGTTAGAAGAACAGGTGATGTTTCCTGGAGTATTTGTCCATGCTTTAGACCCTGATCTGGATTTTGGATTGTCTTCTCCAGAGACCTTAAACAAAGGTTTAAGGTTACTTGGATTTAGAGGTGTTAAGCAGAGAAGTTTCCTGAAAGATTCAGAAGGAGGCTGCTTTTGTACAAGTCTGGAGTGTAATACAAGGTTTCGGCCTTGGTTCACACCTGGCATATTTTCTCAAGACAGTTTCTGTTTCTTAGGCTATGAAGATCCCAAACAATGGACTGCTTTTAGAGGGTTGAATGTGTAGGCAAGATTTGTTACACTGTCACTGTTTCATTCCCAGTGAATAATGGCATCCTTGCTTTCCAGATTTCCTGTGCATTTACAGTTAAGAGGAAAGACTCCTCCTCACTTTTTTTCTGGCAGTGGGAAGACTGGAAACCTTTAAGCATCCATCACACCCTGCACAGTGGAACTGTAGGGTAAAGTTATCTCTTCTTCTATCTGCCTAACCTTATGTCCATGGTCTTTGGGACTTTTTAAAACATGACATTAGGAGAAAATAACATCACCAAGAAAATATGGATGATGTTCTTGATAAGGTAATGGCAATTTTCTGAAAATTCTACATTTCCCTCACCTACTGGTGTGAAATTTTAGTGAAGCCAATTCATCTGTTAAATTAAAAGATACTCTTCTGGGACAGTCTTTGGATTTCATCTCATGCAGAATAGCATCTTTAAAAAACAAAAAGCAAAACAAAAACCCCATTAAAAATTCCCCCAAACCGTTTACAACTGGATTATAAATTGATATAACTTATGGGATAAATAATGATAAGGATGAATCCTGACTATGCATATCATATATCTGATTAATTTTATAGAGAACTGGCCAAACTAGGTCAACCGTACTGTTTAGAGTGCTTGGTGATCTGTCACAGGAAGGATGTAACAAGGTTGTCACTTTGTCCTCCAAATAGCAAAGGGGATGCACACCCTCTGGACTGTCACTTGTTAGTTTCCTAGAACCTTAGAAAAGTGGTCCAGAAGACCTCATAGTAACTCACTTTGTTCTTGTATTCCAAACAGGGTCATGGAGAGTGAATCAGTTCCTTCCCCCTTCAAAGGCTGTGGTAAAGCACTGCCCATAACCTACTCAGAGAACCATATGTGTGTGGTTATTACTATGCAGGTAGATCCAGAAATACTGGGATCTGAATTTTAACATGTCCCAAAGAGGAAAACTCTACTGTGCCTTCCTAGGATACATGTGCAAAGGGTGAACCTTGGTCTTTGACACAGACTGTAAGTAGAGCTTTGCCATACTGCCAGTCGGTGAGACTGGCAACCCTCACCTGCATTTCTCCCAGTTTTTGGTTTCACATATTGCCTACAGCCTCCTGCCAAATGTGCCCATGTTCCTTTGTGTCCTTGAGTTAATGGAAGCATACTCAGCAACATGCAAAACACATTTAGACTCATAAAACATAGATAATGCCATTTGGTGGTGACATTCTTTTTAAATGGGTAGATCAGTCATATTTTCATGCTATTTGTCTAAAGTCCCTGCCTAAAATTCATTGGCTAAAGGCAACCAAGGGAATACATTTTATACTAAAAAAACCCCTCAGAACCTCAGAAAACTTTCATGTTGTCTTTGCAAGCTGGCTCCCACTAGAGAGGACCTTTTTGCCTACCCAGGAATATCCCTTCTGCTGACTTTTCAGAGCCAGCCATACACAACTGTTTGCCTGGGCTGTCTTTGGACAGGACATCACAGTGAAAGGAAATCAACAGTCTTTTTACTTGTGCCATCTCTCCTCCTTTAAGAAGGACAGACGTTCTCATCTGCTCCCTACTGGCCTGGGGCTTCAAAAAGGGATAAATTAAAACCCTTTAACAGATTCTAAGTTGGGTGAAATAAAACCCAAATAAAAAATAAAACAAGTTGCAGGTTGGACTGGGCACTGCATTTCCAAATTAAAGCCAGTGGGCACAAGGTGAGACACTAACTGTAGTTCACTAGAACTGGCCAGAGCCTTGCCCTGCAGTTTAAGTGCATTTGATTGTAAAACTAGACCAGCCTAGAGGGAACGAGGGTACATCCATAAAGATACATGTCCTTTTTGAGCACTGTGCACTTCTGTGCACTTGTGAGTTAGTTGCTGAACTTAATCTCCTATTTCCCCCGAGAAATGTTTCTGTCCACATGGGACTTCAGATATGAACACAGCTTAATTTGTGGTCTGGTCACAAGCCTTTGGTGCCTCTGGCACACCTCTCACTGGAACTCAGTCCCAGTCTCCTGGTCTTGTTTCTTTGTTGTGTGGAAGTGCTGGGTAGTAACCCAGGTATCTGCATGTTACTTTGGAATTGGCTCCTCAAATGTGACTTCTGGAACTGGGAGTTCAGAATTCCATTACACTTATTGTAGTCCCTCTGTTCATTCATTTTCGTATCTTTATCCTTCTTCCTTTGCATGTTCTCCACTTGATGGCAGTACAACAGCGCTTAAGGAAAAAGGGAGTGCAGAAAAGCTTCTCTTTAAGGTTTGCACCTCAGCAGCGGTGAAAACACATCCTTTCTGGTAACTCCTTACTTACACCACTATGTGCCTTGTTTAAGGTGCCTACATCTGTGTGGGTTCTGCCTACAGAGACCCAGCTGTGAGATTTTGGTAGTCTCTCTCCTATTTATCTTAGTCTTCCAGAAACTAACATTTTAGATGCTTATCCGTGCTTGTAGTAAAACTACATCTATACAACAGGCACAAATCTTTTACAATTAAAATGTTGTCTCTGTGTCCTCTAATTTGTGAAAGCAGTGCATATAGAACAGCACTTAAATTTCAGAAAAAACTAGAACCTAATCTTCAAGATCAAAGTCAAGGAAAATATAGTAATGAGGAGACCAGGACTATATCAGTGACCTCAGTAGATCACTTCTGACTCTGTTTAGCAAACCTTGTGGTGCATACCCATTTGTCAACTCATTGTAGTGGGATCTGAGACACCTTGTTCTGTTTCTTCATATGGTTTAATCTTTTGTGCTTAATTGATGCTGACAAGTGTTGGAAAATATCTGAGAGTGCAGTGACCTCTTTTTCCCCTTTAATTTTCTCATTTTAGTTTAAAACCACTCCTGTACAGGATATAAATAGTGAAGCTATTTACATACTGTGTTCTGTTTGAGAGGATTAGTAGGCAATTTTCAACTTCATACATTTGGCATTATTAAAATAAAGCTACTTCTGGCTGCTTTGGCTGAGGTTATAAACACAAATCTGGACTCTATGAAATAGTGCCAGAGAGATCTTTTATGTCTCAAGAAAGAAGACTAAACCTTTTTTCTAAAGCTTTTTTTCCAGAAATGGTTCTTGCTGCAAAGCATGTTGTATAGTATTGCCTACAGCTGCCTTAGAAGGATGAAAGGTTGAGGCAGCCCTGTGAGCATTTGACATTGAGTCCAGGAGTCTAAATTATGTCAAGCCTGATGATGAGGCTCTTAAATCATCCCTTCTGGACTTTTAATTAAAGCAACAAGGTGTGGGACTGGCAGCAGAACCACTGGTGGAGAGCATGTCCAGCTGAGGCTGAAAATTAAAAGAAAAAAAATGGTGCAGAACATGGGAGAAGCAACCTTAACTTGCTTGTGCTCTTGTAATTGTAAGGAGGTAGAGAAGTGACATTAGAGAGAGCATTCACAAGAAATGGAAGTGTTCAAGTCTAAGAATAATCTGCAAGAATCAAAAGTTCTGAGGTTTTTTTGTGTGTGTTTTGATAAGTGTTTGAAAATAAATTTCCGTCATTCTGCATTTTTTCTTAGGTGTCCTACAACAGTGGACGGTTATAGTTAAATGCATGAGATGTAATCCTGAAAGTGAAGGAAAATAACTATTTCTAGGATGAAATACACTAGTTTAAACTCTTCCATCATATATATATTTGTACAGAGTTTGACTGAAGTTATGAAGGTAACTTTTTTAATATATCAGTGCATCTGATTCTATGCTTTGTTTTTGTCTACAACAGTGTTGGTAACACTGACGTTTCAGCTGCTGCTGAGCATTGCCTGAACAATGTCAAAGCTTCCTCCTGTGGGAAGTCCGAGGGTGGGTGAAAGGCTGGGAGGGGATGCAGCTGAGACAGGGACCCAGACTGACCAAAGTGTTATTCCATACTATTTGACATTGTGCTCATCAATAAAAGCTCAGGGAAAAGAGGAGGAAGGAAGAGCATTTGTGGTTATGGCATTCAGAAGCAAGTGTTACGTGTGAGGAGGCCCACTATCCTGTACTCTCAGATAGGCCTGTCTTCAAGACAGGATCAGATGAAGTTGAAGTTGTAAATAGAAACAGAATTTCTAAAATGTTCCTTATGGACAGGATGGTATTAAGGTGGATATTCAGCTGTTTGAAGGGAGAAGGTGTGATGACAGTCATTAATATCTCCTGAGGATTCATAAGTAGGAGGTATGTATTCCTAAGCAGGTAGGTTTTGAAAGGCATCTGGTTAAAAGAAAGATCAGGAGCTGGAGCTGGTGTGTGGACATCTTTTATTTCTATAGAGGGCTGCACTGGGAACCTGGGTATGAGCATTAGAGGGAAAACTGGATCCAAACCCAAACTTTACAGCTGATACCATTATCAATTCTCAGAACTGAATATGGATTAAAAAATGCAAGTGAAATTAGAATAGGTTACCAAAGTTTTTTGTTGTTTCTGTTATGTAAAACTTGATGGAATTTGCTTTACATTTTGGACCCAGTCAAACTGAAACCAGCTTCAGGAATTTAAAATGAAGATGCAGATCCTCTTAAAGAGAATGGATGCCAAGATCAAAATATTTTTAAAAGATGTAAGGGTTTTATTTGTTGTCTTCTTTCCAGACATCTAATGTAACCTCACTGATGTCTTCTCCTTTGCTGCTGGTGCAAGAAGCCTGTCTTTAGCAATATGCCATTTGAAATGTCCATCTTTCCCCAGGACTCCATAATTTGCAGGGTTCTGTTATAAAATAAAAAGGAATTTAATAAAGGAAAGCAGCTAAAATGGCAAAGCAAAAGGACAAAAGTTGGTGTGTGAAAACATTAGGCTTTTCTTAAGCTTATAGACACTGGAGTAGCTGACCTTTCTCCAGCTGCGTGTTTGAATATCTCAGGGTTATTAGGGGCATAGGCACCAGGAGATTGCTCATGGGGAATCTTTGCTGGTTTCTGCTGCACTGACTTTCACCCGAAGTGTGTACACCAGTGTCTGAATTTCTACTGTTACAACTTTCAAGTGGTGTTTCATCCCTGTAGAATGAAGAAATTGTCAAACCACAAATAATGAACGATTTTGTTCTTTATAATTATTTTTCTTCTCACTGTGATATTAATAATACACTCGCTTGTGGCTCATGCATCATTTTGGCTGCTAAAAATGAAACATGATCCACTGCAATTTTCCTTCCCCCTACCCTTACCTTTGTTCTCTAACAAGGACTGTTTTGAATGCCATCAGTTCTTGAAGAGCCAAGTATCTGAGGATCACACAGGAGACATAGGTTTCTGAAATTTGTGTGAATCTCTTAAAAGGTGTCACAAGTGAGACAGAGTAAACAACAAGCCACAGTGGACCTGGTTCTGGGAATTGTTTCAAGAACTAATGAGGCTAGAGCTCTTTCCCTAATTATTATCTCACACAATTACTTGCTTTCTTCCTCAGTCCCAATATGGAGATCACTGCTTGCCTTGGAAGGTCAGAAAGCATTCTCAAGGCTCAAAAGAGCAAGCACATGAAGTTTTGGCATATAGTGATACAAGTGTGGATAATTATGAAAGTATCTACTGATTTATAGACAAAGTAGTAAAAAAAAGCCTAACCTGAACTCTGGAGATATTCTTCAGCCTTCCTCATGAGGCTTTTTGCAAACCTGAAGAGTTTGAAACATTAAGGCCCTATTGTGGTGTCTTGTTCCCCTCTTTAAATCTTTTCCCCATCTCTTTATTTTTTCTTTCTTTATCTAGGACAATATCTTTTAAAAAAATCAGTTTTATTCCACTAATAAATCTTATATTAATTCAGCTTGGCTATCTCCATCACTATTAAGGAGAAGGTTTCTGGATTAAACAAACTTAATTTTACTACCAATGTTAAGGTTAATGTTGGAAGCAAACTTTAAAATTACCGAACCCCAAAGCATTTTACCAATTTTATTTAGTAACCGTTAATGACAGGATGTTTTATTTGTCCTATTTTGAAGTGTATGGAAGTATTTTTCAAGGTCACTGGTGAATTTATTGGCAGACCTGAGAAAAAACCTTGGTTCTTGTGTTTCAGTCTTCGGTTTAACCCAAATAATATCTCTGTCCTTTTCTGTATGTATGCAGTCTCTTGCCTGCTCAAAATATTATTGACCCCTAGAGCAGAACAGAGTAGAGGCTGTATGAGAACATTGTATTTCTCAGTACCTATAACTTCATCCTATATATAGAACATATTCTCTTTCATCAAAAGGAATTTGTGCTGATAGTAGGATTTGTGAAGTTTAGTTCCTCTTCAAATCTCAGGCAAGTATCTGTTACATGTGAATTTTGTTAGTTTCAGGATTATACAGTCTTAATTACCAAAGAAAAGCATGTTGCAAATCCAAATTTTTTTATTCTTTCAGCAAAGAAGAATGAAGGCACTACCTTTTCATCATAAAAGTGTTGCAGCTCATTGGAAAATTATTCCAGGCCTGTGATCCTCTTGGTGAATGAGATCAAAGTCTGGTGTTGGAATAAAAAAGCTTACAAAATCAGTAAATTCTGTTCAATTCAGGGGTTTTGGAACATGTTATATATGGCATCCACAAAGTACAACAGATAGCTACTTCTAAGGAGCTATCTGCAACAGATCTACCAGTGAATATAAATTATAACAGGTATTTCCCAGTTAACTGTGAACAGAGCTTTAAGTAAAATACATCTTGGCTGTTGGGCCAGGAACAGGCTGTTGGTTGATTCACAAAGCAAATCAAGATTTGGTAATGTTAAAACTTGGTGATTAAGGAAAGGAGCAGCTCATCTGGTGGAAGTTCATTGGCTGTAGAGCATCACAAAAAGTGCTCACTTAAGGCAATACCGAATTCTTAAAATGTAGTATGAGTAGTGTGGGATGCCAGGATAATGAGAGGTTTATACAGGTGTTTTCCCACTTGCTGGGTTAGTTTTAATTGCCATATGTAGAAGCCAATTTGTGTTAAAAGGAAAAAGCAGCATGAGCCAAATTGAGAGGTGACATAAATAGCATGTAATTTACACATAACTACAGCATTGGATGTGTGCTGCAGTCTTATGTGAGCTCCATGCTGTGGGGCACAATGGCCAATCTGTGGGTTTTGGATTGTACTGATACCTGCTGCAGCCCATCCTGCCTTGTGCAGGGTCTGAAGTCATTCAGTCCATCTTGATGCACCTGAGTGCTGCATTTTCACTGACAATTTGACTTTAGCTCTGAATTCTCTCTTTCTGCCTCTTACTTTCAAGTAATTTTTTTGCCAACTGTAAATTGTGGTCCAAGGGCTGGAGAACAGTACCGAAATCCCTCTCTGATTAGTGTGATCTATCCACCAGAGGCTGGCTCTTTCATAAAAGGGATCTCTTCCTTTCCTCTCCACAGAGTGTACTCTATGATGGAGTGAGCAGAGTACCCTTTCTCCCTTTAAAAAAACAACCTCTAATTTCTTAGGTTGCATTCCATATTTCACTTCAGGGCTTAATTTTCCAGAGTAGTGAAAATGCAATGAATAAAAAGGGAATTTTTCTCTTGTGGGAAAGCTGGTAAACATTCTTGCTGTGCTGCTTAACAGGTGCTTCTACATTCCCAGATTGGCAGGAGTTTAAACTTTCTCCAGAGATTTTAGAAGGAGTTCTCATTTCTTAACAAGGTGATCAACAAATATGTTTACTGATGAATAATTTTAAGGAGACTCTGTCCACAGAACTCTTTACACTAGCAAGCGAGCAGTAGCTGCCAAAACAGAAGCAACCTTCTGTATTCTTGAAAGCCATGAGGAAAAGGCTACACTTCTTTCATTGTCACTTTCCTAAAACATTTAAATATATGCAAATCTGCAGTTAGTTCCTGATACACTGTCAGATAATTGCTCTACTGTATTTGTAAGCAATTGATCATCTATATTAGCTAATAGGCACATAAAAACATACTGCATGGAAACACACAGCATGTCAAATATGTGTTTCCAGATACCAAAGCTGTAACAGTTAACTTCCCATCTTGAAGGGCAGCTATTCTTCAAAAGGCATCATAAATATTGTATATTTTTGTTCAACAGAGGGCTTAATTGTACCCTTGTGTTCAGTTTTCAACCATCACTTACAAATCTTGACAATCATGGTGGTGCATCATCTGAACAGAATGATTTGCTCATACTTTCAGTAGTTTTTGGTGCTTATTTTTGATGGTTTAAAACTTGACATAAGTGGAGCTAGATCTCAACAGCAGCTCCCAAAAATATTAGGATATCATCTCTTTCTTGTAATAAAACAACAGGGTTTTTTATTATTAGTTCAGTGGTTCTCCTGTTAGCCTTGTAGACCTAATACAGCCATAGAACATTGAGACAGATGTTTTTATGCTGTGTAGACAAAAAGCTGAACTTAGATGATCATTTTGCTGAAAAAGCCTTTATTACTAGTGGGAAAAGATTATACCAGCAGCTTCAATTGTCAGGCCTGAGACAGTAGAAGTTGTGTGACTTTCACTATCAAGATATTTTGAATTGGTTGTAGAGTATTTAGAAGCCCCAAAATATCTTGACTCTTTCTTTACTGAAAGGGGCCAGCTTGGGTGTTGGTCCTAACTTTATTCTAAGTAGTGGCAGCAGGGACTTGAGTTGGGAAGAGTGAAGGGAGGCTTTACTGACTATCCATTTCCTGAATAGATTAAGGATGGTCTATTATTGTTACCATAGAGGGAAAAGGGGAGTGTGTGTGTGTAGTGTGTTCTAAAGTTCAAGGCTGGGAACATTTCCATAACTAATACTGGCATCTCTCGGTGATTCCTTTGATATATTTTTCCCCACCCAAAGCTATCTAAGCAGAAAATTGCCTGTAAAGCAGCAGCTTGGTCTTTGCTCCAGGCACAAGTGGGAGGAGAGGAGAAAATAAAATGATATGGAGTCAAAATTGGTAGCTGGCAAACCACTGTAAAAGTCACCTTTCCCGTGTCCTTCCTTTGTGTCTGCTTTAAATCACTGGCTACTGGGTTCTCCCAGTATCTGTTAACATCTGGGTATAAGCAGTGCCAAGGAAGAATTAGCAAATGTGCTGCTGCAGAAAAATGAGATGAAGAGTTCATTGTGTATCAGGAAGAGATGTGGTATCACAGGCAGTTTTTGTGAAAGCTACTGAGATTTGAGGGTGGAAAGAGGATGAAATTTAAGGAATAGGAGAACACTCTTCACAAGCTCTAAGCTTGCATTAGTGCCATAAAAGTTTTCTGGCTGAGGAGGAGATTGTGAATTCTGGGAAATGGGTATTACCAGAGGTATTTCTTAACTGCTGGAGCAATAAACAAGTCCAATCATATCCTCATTATGCAGAAAAGCACTTAGAAGTTATTCTCTTGACTTTGCATTTAATTTCAAGGACTGGCTGCCTGGATTCAAATGAGCACCTGATCAGGCACCAGGGATACACCAGGTACCTGCAGGCATCCCAGGTGCAGGAGCACTGCCAGGGCTGCTGTCCCTGCTGCCAGCAACACTTTGCACCAGTGCAGGGTGATGTGGCTTCTCTTGCTGTCAGAGCTGTGTTGCCAGCTTAGATTTCTTTGCATTGCAGCAGGAATTTTGATGAGCACTTCTTTCCATCTAGCCTGACTCCTATTCTGCTCACATGAACGAGTTAATATTCTCTGCACTGGGGAAGGAATGTAATTTGAAACTGGTGCATTTTAATCTGTGGGTATGTGTATAGGGTACAAGGAGCACTACATTTACTGAATAAGAAAAGGCAGTAGGGCTAAGGGAACTAAATTTTGTCAGAAGAAAGGTAGATGGTTGGAACGTACACTTTAGAAGTTGTCTCATAACAGTAATTCCAGAGTTCCTTCTGAAATCTGAGTAGGAATAAACTTGTCTTCTCTGCATGCAGCCTGAGCTTCTTACACAGTAATGCCCTCTGAGTCCTGTAGGATTACTTTGGGTTTAGAGATTCACGGTTATTCTTCTAGATCTCACCGGATAGCAGCACAGCCTTCTGGTGTGTTAACCACCCCTCCCAGTTTTGTATCATCAGCAAACTTGGTGATGGAGTCATTCCTTTATGGCACTTAAAGCAGCCATTTCCTGGTCACAGTAAATGGACTGCAGCTGTTTGCTCGGCATCAGTGTTACAATGAAATCAAACAATCTTTCATAAACAGCATGCTGATTGTCTGGCAGAGCTCTCATTTATCTGTTGGAGTCTTAAGCTGATTTACCTGGAATCCAAGCTGGTCTTAGAGGTCTAGGTAGAATATAAACATCTTTAAGCAGAGCCAGTCTTAAGTGTGAGTAAGGTGGCAGTTGCTTGGAGTTAACAGTGATAGTGGTGGTAAAAGCATGGTGGTAAGCAAGCAAGGAAACTCAGTCTCCTAGAACTGGCCACATCTGGGAGTGGTCTTCATTGACTCAGGGATGATAACAGCAGCAAGAGGCACTGTTCTCTGTAAGTAATCAGAAGCAACAAGAGTAAGTACGTACTGCTTAGTCTCAAATAAATGAAAACAGCTATGCTGCATGCATCTTGGTTTGGTCAAGCACGTGACGACTGGGAAGAGACACCATGCAAATATTGGGACCAGCAGAATGAATGGTGATGGGGTGAGAAGGGAGGGCCTGAGGAGTTTCCATGCTCCCTGACTACTACTTCTGGCTTGGCAGCTTTGCATTTTCTGTGTGTCACAAAGCAGATGTTTTGAGGGTTAGCAGAAACACGTTGGGGGCAGAAGCAGATGGCATCCTGCTAGGGGTGGGGAACTTGACATTTGTCTTTGGGAGAGAAGCAGTGATTGTGCTGCATAGCATCCTTATTGCTGTGCATATAGAACATTGTGAGGTGTTGCATTTGAATAGAGATGGGACCTTGAAGAAAAATATAGATGACATTATCCTATCCAGCACATTTCCTTGAAAAATAAGAGAGCCCCATTAAAAAAGGAAAGACATAAGTAACTCTTAGTAATCCTGTATTCTGTCTCAGTTTTTAGACAGAATTGGAACACAACCAAAACACCTGAAAGGTTCTTACTGTCCACTGCAGTGGCCCGAGTAAAATGACATGTAAGAAGGAGACCACAGAACCCCAGAGACAAAAAGTTACTAGAACCCTTACAAGAAGAGTAGAGGATTCCCTATTTCAAATTCTTTCAGAGTTTAAAGCTGGTACATGGATTTTTCTAACTTGTGTCTTCTGTCTCCCAAATTTACAATGCTACATTTTGCTCAAAAGATCTAGCAGTCTCCTTCACTTCCTGCTTTGACCAGCAATGTGCTGCTTAATATGTTTTTTTAAGAAGTAGCTTCACCCAGTTAATCAGTGGAGGAAATTTTAAGATTTATTAAAACATACCAGAAAAAATCTAATAGAACCCTGATGTTTGCCACAAGTATGACTATTTCAGCCCATTAGGTCTGTGGTGACAAATGTATTTCTTGGGTTTTTTTTTCAGTGCTATTCTACTTAGCACATGGCTGCAAGAAGGCTTCATTAAAAGAAAGAAAATCACAGCTCGCATGCCAAGACATCTCATCTCCATCTATGCTTTTCTAAAGTCACATAAAGGAACTAGAGCTATATTTGGTTTGATCATATTTCTAATGAGATATTTTTAGAAAGCCTTTTTCATCACCCGCATCCCAAAACAGCTGGGAGCCTAAGATGCAGTCAGTCTGTTTTCATTAAAGCTTCCTTCATCTGCAAGATCTTGGAACTAATAACAGTGACCAAAACGTATCTTCCCTCAGGCAAGGAATGCTGGACACAGAGCCATTCATTCTTACTCAAATCCTTGTGGGAAGGCTGAGACTTAACTAACATACAGCTAGAAGGGGATAAATTTGCTGAGGCTGTGAAACAGTAATTGGTTGACCCTGGGCTGTGTGAGTGGGTGGGTCACAGGCCAGATTCCACGCATAGCTCAGCCCCATGCCACTGTTGCCAAATTAGTATTCATAAGATGGCTATAGAGAAAAAAATTCTACTGTGGTTTTCATGGTGGAACATAGGGTGAAATAATCACAAGAACAAAACCACAGCACTTGGTGACAGCAAATCTGAAATGTGTTTACTAAGGAGGTGGGGAGCATTTTCTGTTCACACATGTGCAGGTGTTTCCACGTTCACTTTGCATGGAGTACACGTTAGTCTGCAACTGGTATCGTGGAGGTGAGGGAATGAGAAGTCTGACCCAGAGGAAGGACTGGGTCTGGTAGGCATCTCAGCTGCACAAAGCTGGCTTACTTTATGTCAGAGAGATGTTGGAGGAAGGCTAGAGGAGACAAATACAATCAGGAAATTGGACAGCTAATGAAAAATGTTTAAACCTGTCCTAAGGATTCTCAGAAAAGGAGGTACTGAGAAACTTAAGATCCATTTTTTGTCCAGTTGAAACATGAAATATTTCCCGGTTTCTGGAGTTTGTGACCCTCTAGGTTGAATTTCACACATTTGCTTTGGGAGTTCAGGGTGACTAACTTTGAATTCTGAAGGCCTGAGAGGCTAAAAGAGCATAATATATCTTTATGCCTCTGTGGAAATGCAAGTAGCATGGGGATGGATACAAGCTCTTTAGGGAGGACACTGTCAAAGCATCCATTGGTTTTAACTTTATGGAGTGCTCAGGAGAAGAGGATTGCACCCGGGAACCCTTCCTAATGTGGCAAAACTGTGGCAAATTCTCAAAGAAAGAGAGTGCAGCTCCAGCCACCCCGACCAGCGGGAAGAGTGAGCTGAGCTCCCAAGGAGCAGCGGCTCTGACCCAGTGCAGGCAGGACAAGAGCGATGGCAGCCAGCCCCCCCACAGCCTGCTCACTCTCCTCCTCTCTGGCTCAAGAGAAGAACTCAACCTGTCGTTGTCTGCCAGAGGAGCACCTAGCCACGGTTCCACTTGTCTGAAAGCCACCGCCAGAAGGACTGTGGTAACCCAGCTGCTCAAACTGCATCTGTTCAGGTGTCAGTCTGCAGGGAGGGCCTGGGCCTGGCAGTGGCGGTGCCTGGGTCTGGTGTGAGCAGTGAAGGATCCGCTGAGCAGGGTGACAGAGCTGAGGCAGAAAGAGGGAGAGGAAAAGTTCAGGAGTATCAGGGAGTCTGTGAGAGGGATAGATTGCCATCCCCGAGGCAAAGGCAGCAAACGGAAGCTCTAGAAGAAGCAGAGGATCTCCTACCTTCTTGCTACTCAGCACAAAGAGGGCACCTAAGAGACTGAGGGAATGGAAACAGGTCCCAGGTCAGGGCAGCAGGCAAATCCCCTCCCAGCCTCCCCACCTTCCCAGTTGTCCTTACCCAAGGGCTCTGGAAGCTGAGGGCCAGGCAGATGAGGATGTAGGTAAAGCACCATCCAGGATGTTGTCTAAGGTGAGTCAGTCATCAACGCCATGCTTTGTGACTGCCTCTGTTAAGAAAAAAAGGAGGGTAATTGTTGTGAGTGATGGCTTTCTGAGGGCGACAGAGGACCCAATATGCCAATTTTGACTCCTTCTAATTCTCCTGCCTCCTTGGGGCCTGGGTTGGAGATGTAACCAGGAAACTCGCTGGTCTGGTTCAGTCCTCTGATTTTACCTACTATTGGTAATGCAGGTTGGCAGCGATGAGATTGCAGAAAGAAGTTCAAAAGTGATCAAAAGGGGACGTAGGGTTCTGGGACAATTGCTTGTAGATTCAGGAGCACAGGTGTGATTGTTCTCATCAATCCCTTCAGTGGTGAAGAATACTGAAAGGAACAGGAAAACACATTTGATTAACACATGGTGTAGAGGCCAGAGCCATCAGGAGAATTTTGGTTTTTTTGATGGTGGTGAGGTTTACGTGGCACCAGGACTGATGGCAAGAGATGGAGTTCAGCTGTCTCGAAGAGGGAAAGAGATTCTTGCTCACGGTTTGGCAGGGCTCATCAAGAGGACTTTAAACTATGTTTGAACGGGGAAGGGGATAAAGCCAGGCCCACTAGAGATGGATGTAGTGAAATGAGGCAACCCCCAGGTGCTGCTAATCAGCAGGCAGTGGGTGTGAGCCTGCATTCAGCCCACCTGTGCCTGGTTAGGGCTGGGCCCAACTGCGCAGGGGCAGGATCAGGAGGCCAATAAAAGGCCTGGCCTCCAGCACAAGCTCAGCTCACTTGCAGAGCAGGCCAGAGGAGAAGTTGGTTGAGTCGGGACCACCAGCACTGACCCTGAAGGCATCAGCTTCTGCCCGAGCACTGGTTTGACTTCAGAGCGTTGTACCCCAAGAAAGGTTTGTCTTGCAACATCTGGTGGAAAATGTGGGCATAGACCTCAGTCTAGCCCCTCCTCTTGACAAATGAGAAAAAAGAGAGCCAGTTTGGCATGGATTAACATCAACAGAAAACCCAAGGAGTTGGGTGAGAAGATTCATTACCTTCTCTCTCTATCACTGATTCACCTAGAAAGAAAGAGAGAAAAGAAAGATGGGACTCTCATCAAGCACCCCTGCTAATGAAAAACCCGCAACATGGACGAAGGAGCAGGAACTCTCCTCTCTCCTGTCTGCAGCAGCTGCGTGGGAACTTTGGCAGGAGGTCGGTGATCTGCTGGTTGGCCTCCGTACCCAAGAAAGGTTCGTCTTGCAACAGATGGACCTGGGGGTGGCATGTCAAAGTTGGAGATGACATCAGTAGCCCAGCTCAAGTGCATGTACACAAATGCACACACCATGGGCAACATACAAGAGCAGCTGGAAGCCTTCCTGTGGCAGGATAACTATGACTTAGTCGCCATCAGAGAAATGTGGGGTGACTCTTTTGACTGTAGTGCTGCAATGGATGGCTATAAGCTCTTCAGAAGGGACAGGTAAGACAAGAGGGGCAGTGGGTGGCTTTGTGTGTTGGGAATGTTTCGACTGTAAAGAGCTCAATGACTGTCATGATAAGGTTGGGTGCTTATGGGTGAGGAGGGGGGTAAAGTCCAACAAGGTGGAGATCCTGTTAGGAGTCTGTTATAGACCACCCAACCAGGATGAAGAGGCAGGCAAATCATTCAAAGGGCAGCTGGCAGAAGTTTCACAATAATTAGCTCTTGTTCTAGTGGGTGACTTCAATTTACCAAATGTTTCATTGCAATCTGATTCATTGCAATCGCAAGGGACTGAACCTTCTTGGGTTATGGGATATTCACAATTTTAGTGTAGTGATAACAACTGAAAGATAATTTTGCTTTGTGTCATCTGGAAATTTGGTGTTTTCTGACATAATACTACAGTGTACAGTTTAGGAAAATATTGTCCTATTTTGTAGGTGAACAAACTGAAATATTAAAGAAGCAGTAATGCATGCACACACTCATTTCATGGTAGAACTTGGAGTAGAGTTCCTTCCTGCACAAGCACTTCTGATTATTGCTTTCTGAAATATGTACACTAGTGAGCAGAAACACATTTCTGAATCAAACACAATTTACTTTGTGTAAAAGTTTGAGTTTGAATATGAGTCCTGGTCTGACAGTCTTACCAGACAGGATGTGTTTTCAAAACATCTGTTAAGCCTGTCGCATCCCATCTTGATCTTGTCAGACATTGTGTCTTGACTGGTAGTAGAGCCAGAATGTCATCTTGTAATCGAGTACTCTCTTTGAAGCATTGCTGCACAGATATATTGATTCCTTCCCAGATGTAATTTGCAACATAGGGGAGGATTTGGAGAGGAAAGGAAGATGCAGCTCCCATCAGTCATTAAGTGTCTTCCAGGTTTCTGATATTACTGGGGAAAGTCTAATCTAGATTCCTGCAGCTAAATAAATCTGTCATTTCAGTACAAAAATTATAAACTTCTCTATCATAAGCTTCTACTTTCAAAATAGGATCTATACATAAAAATAGGAGATTAAGTGACTTTTATCAAGGATTGTATGATAATTGAAATGAGACTTACTTTGACTCTACTGTAAGTCATTGAGAGCTGAACCCATTAATGAATTTAGCCCATTAGTCAACTGACTGCTATAGCAGAAGGTTTTGAGGTGAACAATAATGATCTGCTTTTAGCAGATAAGACCTTGGAAGCCACAGATGTGATGTCACTTCTGTTGTACTTTTATGTATTTTTAAAGCTTTCCATAGTTGGGCTATCCAAGGAAACAGAAACCTAAATGGCATATGTCTAATAGTATATATTGTGGAATCTGATGCTTCCCATCATAAATAAGAGTTTGTGACTCACTGCTGCTGTTTATGGCCAGGTTTGCTGGATCCAGAGTTAGAAGGGTCTCTTCGTTTTGCTCCCCAGTACTGTTTTCCAGAATGGCCCATCAGTCTCAACACAGATCGATGCAGGTACATGACAGCTCAGGCTTAAGTACACAGTTTCTGGAAATGGGGAGAGGAGAGTGGGTGTAGTGTGTAGAGTCAGGTCAAGTTAAAGCAAATGAGTCCAGCAGGCCTTTGGGTGACTACATTGGAAAGCACTTGGACATCTGTGGATTGTGAATTCTAGAACCAGCATGGTCCCTAGGATGTTTTTTCAGTTCTAGCTCTGGGCTGTGCCTCAGTGGCTGTGCCATTACTGGAACCAAGATGATACTAAAAACAGTCTGGACACATTTGTGGTGCTGTGCCTTAATTTATTATCCAGCTGGACCTGAACTGTCTCTGCCTGTATGACATTGACAGTTGGTAGTGTGGAGAATCTACACAAAGAATAGATTAGATTAAGAGGACTGTCACTTAGTAGGTCAGGTGGAAGGCCCTGCTCTAGCTTCTAGTCTACTTTCTTTAACTGTAAGGCATATCCACCTACCAGAGGGCAGTTAAAGGCTTTTACAGTCTCTCTCCATTGCCACAGGAACATTCAGAACTGCTCAGCCTAGGTCTGTTCTTGTGAGTGCCCTGCATTCCTGAAAGGCAAGACTGTGGCAGATGTTCTTTGATTCAGAAAAACATATAGTTTTACTTATTTCTCCTATTGGATTCTCCTGAGGGCATGGGAATCACAGGTCAGGGTCTAGGTCCTTTTCATCCTCTCTTCTACCTTGATGTCCCCAGGTGGCTCAGGGGACATTACTGTACCCTGTGGCAAACCCACATGAGCTAATCTGCTCTTATTTCTCTGCTTCAGACTGACTTTGATCTCAAGCTGCTAGCTTTGCAATCATCTTCATCAAATACTGAAACTGTTCCTGTGATGTACACCAGAACCCTGCTGAAATGGTACCAAAGTCCTTTAAGTGTCAAGACTCTATGTTTAGCACAGTGTTTCTTGCCTTCCCACGCAGGCCTCAAAATTGATTGAGGGAAGTATGGAGTAAACTGGGAAAAAAAAAAAAAAAAAGGAATAAAACCCCCATGCAATCCACAGCTCAGAAAAATCTTAGTTCTCCCAAGGTATATTGAAGTCTCCAGAGTGGTTATCTTTCTGTTTGACTCATAGCAACCTGCAGTATGTGCACTAATAGCCTGGGTGAGATTGAAGTTTTGGTGATTGTAGTCACGTTGTTGGCTCTCATCTTCTTCCCCTAGAGCCCCTCAGCACTGCCCCACATCAGAACTTTTCTTGCAATAGAGGGAATGGGTGGCCTGTCAGCTTTGAAGGAAATGTTTAATAAAAATTGATGGATGCAGCCCAAGAAGCTCCCCTTCCATTATTCTTGCTGGGAGTAAAGTTACTAAGCTTTGATGGAGTCATGCTCTCTGCTGAAATATTTTTTTGCCCGACATGTTTGTGTTTATCAGGTTTGAAAGGCAACTGAGGGGAGGGAGGAAGGCAGGCAGGCAGAGGGAGGTAGTTTTTGAATGGAATTCACAAACAAAATTAATTCAATCTGTATTAGGAGGTAAGGAAATACCAGCAAACTTTAGGTCAGGGTCCCTCCTTTCCTCATAGGTATGACAGGTAAATATCTGCCCTATCAGTTAAGTATCTACATTTGAGGAAGATATCTTGCTTGCATTGTTTTTTTTATGTAGGAAAGCAGAAAATTTTTCTCTGAGTGAGAAGGAAAATTTATCAGGTCAGAGATTACTTTTACTCTTTAATTCTGGTATCCTCAGTCATGTTCTAGTGCTCCTGTCTGGGTGCTGGAGAAGCTGCAAGATGCAGTATGGACACCAGGAATCCTTTCCATGTGAGCATGTTTAGCCTAGAGAAACAGATCTGGGGTAGACAGTTACCAAAATTGGCGAAGTCTGGGTCTCCAAGTTTTCCTCTCCATGGACCATGTCGTGTCCTCTTCCAAGGCCACGCTTCCCACCCTGAATGAAAGAACAGAATATCACTGATTAGTGCTTCCTTCATATTTTTTTTTCCTCACTTTTTAACCCCTCTTTTCTCAGTTTAACATGGAAATGAAAATACATTTGGATGCTTTTTACTTTGACCAAAAGGTGTGTCAGTGTTCAGAAGCAGCTCTCACAGGTGAAGCCCAGTTTAACCTCCCAGCTGTTCATTCATATCTACCTTCATAATTTTTCTGCCACAGTGAATGTAGGATTTAATAATACAGTTGTTCAGCAAGCATCCTCCTCAGAAACACTTCTGTTGTTCCCCAAATGGCAAAGGAGTCTGTTTTGTATTATCAATGCTTTGTAAGACCCAACTAAATATGAAAGTGAAGGGTCAGAGCGTGTGTTTTAATGTGTGAAAAAACTTCATCCTTGGGTTTGCACATCCCTTGGTCAGACTTAGAAGTACACATTTACCTTACAGCAAATGATGATTTACTATCAGTTGTTAATAGTGCTGCCGTCATCAGTAATTTCAATAAAAACAACAAGATCTTCCCAAAAGAAATCTCTCGGCCTCATGGGGCTGTTTTCTGGTTATTGTGGTTACATAAATTGAGGTGGGAACTTGCTCTCGAATACAAAGTAACAAGCTCTCGAATACAAAGTAACAGACAAGAGTAAGGTGATGGTATGGGTTTATGCTTAACATGAGCCTTAGATGAGGAAGAAACGTCTTCAGATGAGTGCATGTATCTCTGCGTTTTCAGAATACAGGGTTATGCCCTGTAAAAGCCCTTAAAAAGTTATATTAAGCTCTTGCAGTCTTTGGCCTCCAGTAGAAACAAATTCTGCCATCAGTCTACATATTGTATGAAAAATCATTTCCTGTTGCTAGCGTTCACTTTCCCCTTTCACAGTGTCATTGCACACCTCCCTGTTATGGTGTTAGGCAACAGCAAACAGAAACTTCCCATCTCCCTTTACTAGTGTGGTTCCTTATTTGATGTACTTTTATCTTGTCCTGTCCTTTGTAACCACTTCCTATGGCAACTGGTTGAAGCCATTTCAGTGTCTGTCTGTGTGATCTTTTCAAAACTTTTGACCATTTTTATCACCCTTCCCTGAACCATTACCTCTGTGAAATCATTCTTTGAGATGGGAATAGCAGGGAGCCTGCACAGAAACTGCATCACACTGCAGATCATAGTAACGTTTCTACTTATCTGCTTGTTGTCACTATTTACCTGAAACCTCCAAGAATCATGTTTGGGTCTTTAGTGTTCATGTCTCACATCAGTAACTAATAGTTATGTTGAGGGTAAACAGATATAGGTACTTCTTCCTTCTTTTAGGCTTGAATTACTAATGATACTAAACAAACTGAATCCTGAGGTTTATCTTTGAGTAAATTTGCTTTTAACTTCCATGTTTCTTCCACTGCCTCTTAAAGATGTATTTCTGTATTTCTCATTGGACATCTACTTGCAGTTCTGAAGCTCCTGCCTGTGGTCCAGAAATCAAAATGAGTATTTCATTTGGGGAATTTGAGCTGCAGTGAACTAAAAAACTCTTCAAATATACTTACAAGCTTTCTGCCTGCTTCTTTTTTTAACACAGTGGAATTTAAAAAGCACAAGAGAAATATCCTGCTGAAGTGACAGACATTGTCATGCTATTAACAAGCAGACAATGTTAGAAAGTTCTGGTGATATCAGCCTGTTTCAGGAAACTGTAAAGCATGACAACCACTTGCTGGATATTTCAGATTAATAAAGCTATACACTTAAGTTTGGGGCAAGGACAAACACTATCAATAAAATAAGAACCGTTTACTGAATCTTACAGATATTGCAGTGCTAATAGCTGGAGGAAATGTCTCTTAGGCTCAGATTGGTAACCCATGCATTTTGAAGGATTGGACTTCTGCCCCTTTCATTATCAGGTACATTGGGATACCTACAGTATCCTGCATATTGACAACTGGAAAACTCTGCCTTTGCTTTTTTTTTTTTTTTTTTTCCCTAAGTGTTGAAGAAAGATAAGGAAAGAACTTGTGCTTTAACTTTTTTATTCCTTCATCCCCTTCTTTTTATTTAAGTCAGAGGAAACTCTTCCTAAAATTGCCCTTATTCTTCATGCACAAAAGGATATATCAAGATTTCAATATATATTAAACATCCTGCAGTGAGAGTTCTGCCTGTAACAAAGAATAGTAAATGACTGTCTTTGTGGTTTTTTTCCTTGCAGTTTTTGTGAGATACTAAAGAGAATTTGGCTATAAAATATTCTCCATCCCATAAAGAAACAAATCCTGAAGAGTTTTTGAAACTGTTTTCAATTGTCAAGTTCTGAAAGAAACATAAACAAACCACTTATCTTTAGCTCTTTGGTGTAAATTTACTGGCTTGATTTACTGTATTTGTTTTCTATCAGAAATTCTGTAGACGTTTATATGCTCCCATGGCCTAATTTGTGAATCCTTTAAGCACAGTTTTGATGTGTACAAAGGGAGTAGGCATTCAGGGAAGGCTTTGGTTGTTAAGGTGAGAAGAGAACAAGTGGTCATAACCTTCATGTCTCAGTGATGCCATTTACTTGTAGATTGCACTGCATTTGAGTGAAGATGAAATGGGCCTGTCTGATATTGCAATATATGTAAATTACTAATGGGAGCTGTCTTACAGGAGCTGCTGCTTAGGTGAAGAATTGGGCTAGTGCTTATTTTGTCTCTATATTGTGTTAAATGCCCCTGCTGTTGATGGATCTGATGCTTTCTACATTGCAGCAGAGTTGCCTGCTTGGAGTACAGCTGATTAACCCAAAGTGCTACCAGGGCTGGATATTACCAGCATGAACTCTGTATGTGATTACTGGGAAGAGGGGAAGGTTGGTACATGACTTACTGAGCTTAAAAGCTGACTTCCAGCATTCCCAGTCTTTTTCCTAATTCAAGTGGTAAGATTCCAGTCTGCAGGGTTTACTTACCCAACAGAAAGCAGCATAGCTTCTTGTGCCTTTACTCCCAGTCTGGTAAAACACTCACACTCCAAACAACAGAATAGTTGGATCTAGGAGCCACAATATCTAATCATTCAATGTATTGCTTAGACAATGTTATCAGAAACTTCTGTGGCAGTTTTGCCTATGTGAGAATGGTGGGATTGGGTTTCAGCTCTGTTTCAGGCTAGTTTATTAAGGGTCTTGAGATGGCTCTGCTTGCATGAAACTTTGCAGAAACCAGTTTGGGTATGTACATGTGTTAAGAGAGAAGAGGTGGGCTGCATTGACTAGACACTGTGCTAGAACAAGGTCTGGATGTAGATGTGTGTGTAATGGGAATGGCTGAGGAAGAACTGGAGCAGCTTGAGTGCTGCAGGTCAGAGGCAGGGCACTCCAAAAATCAGTGTGTGAAAAACTTGGATTATTCTTGTGCCCACAGGCAGTCACTTGCTTGCTGAAGAACTGCAGTAATTAATGGATGTCAGACAGGAAAGAGGTCAGTGCTTGTGGTACAGTAACTTTAGTGGAACACATTCCTTTAGTACTGAAGTATGTTTGAACTCCCTTTGGTTATTACATCAAAAAGGAACTTTGCGAGAGTATAGCAAACAGATGGAAGGAATATTCTGGAATTCTGTTTCTTTTCCTGTGATTGGTGGTGTTTGGCTACTCTATTAGACAGTGCTGGTGAGTGATTCCATGCTCTCTTTTGCTGTCAGAGAAGACAGCAGTCTGCATGTCTCTTCAAGCTGCCTGGTATTTAAAAAATGACACAATTCAGAGAGATAAACCTTCAATTGAAAATGCTCACTCCTAACACAAAGAGAGAAGTACAACACTTAAATCCTTGGAGAAGAAAAGGGTTGAAAATACTGGAAAGAAAGGGAAACAACAGCACTGCCTAGTCAAAACAGGAATTATTGGTGTGCATTAGCCTATATTACGAGAAAGCTTGAGATCATTACTCTTTATTAAAGTCCAGGACTTAAATTTATTTAAACATGTCACCTGCCCTAGTTGATCCTGCTTTGGCAGGGAGGTTGGACTTGATGATCTCCAGAGGTCCCTTCCAACCCCCACCATTCTATGATTCTTTGTAGCTTAAGCATTTTTGTTTCAGGTAATTCAGATATAGCTCTCTTCTGTGACAGCAGTATGAATACACTGTGGTAGTAAATTTTGTTTTATTAGGTTGGTTGACAAGTTGTAAAGCACACAGGGTTAAATTTAGCTTTAGCACATATGCAATTTAACCAGAGGAATCTGTGGGGTTTGGGCTGGTTCTGTGCAGAGGTGGCTTCATCACCTTCAGAGCTTCCTGCCTTCTCCTCTTTCTGCCTGACAGTGCTGCTTATGGGATTTTCTTCTAGGGTTGTGGGAGCACATAACCAGTGATGGTGATGGTGGTACTATCTGTGCAGGCTGGTGTTTGCACGTCTAGGACACAGAGAGATGTCACTAGCATAGCTCCACAGTGACTTCCTACAAGAAAGGAAGGGCTGGGTTTCCAGTCATAGGTGGTGGATTTTATTATTTTCTTCATTCTGTACCTTTACATTTCTAAAGATGATTTTAATACAAGAAAATTTTACACAAATTTTAATGTAGTGAAATATTACAGAGCACCAGAATTGAATATTTTTGACCAGTACAAAGCACATTTTTTTAAATTAAGGTATTAGAGTTCTCGTATCAAGTGATTAAACTTGGGTTAAGGAACTACCTCTAGAGCTCTTTTTTCCAATTAATCTATTTATTCAGCTAGGTACTTTCTGCTGAGAGGATAGCTAGTGCCTCATTAATGTCTGGATTAGATCAACCCATATCAGAGCAGATTGCTAACTGTTATGATCTTTGTCACCATTGCCATTGTGGCTAAAATTCATGATCACTAGCTGAAATCAGATGTTACTTAGTACCTTCATTTAGCAACATTTCTGACTTCAGTGTCTTCCTTATATTTCCATATATAAACCTGCAAGGATATAAGGAGGAGGATGTGATTATCTGTTTATGTGAGATGACTGAGGAGCAAGGGAGGGAGTTACAAGGCATGGAAAACAGAGAGATCCTTGCAACAAAACCAGGAGGAGGCTTATGAAGTGTAAGTCCAAGAGCTGGCTGGGGCTTATCCATATCTATGCAATACTTGCAAGCCTGAGACATTATTTTTCACGGGAAGTTCTGGAGTGTAATCCATCATCATTCAAAACAGACCAGCCATTCTCTGAAAGATATTTAGGTCATGAAATGTCACCACACCTGACCATAAAATCCATCATTCTGGGGAAACCAATGGCCAGTGCCTGGCATTACAAAACACTGTGCAGCAGAAACTGCATTTATCTTTGTTAGAAATGACAGATTGTCCCTGTAGCTTCAGATTAGCCCACACTGACATACCAGCTCCATATATTACAATCCATCAAGATGTTCTCCTTTGGAACAGACCAGTTGCTACTCTAGCTTGAGGATTTCTGGGTTTGTTGATGGATTTGGGACACCGTGAACATATATAAGAAGAAAGGCCCCTTTTGAAATGCTAAACAGCTCTGTTCTTTATCCCTAGCAATTATCTTCAGTGTTGGATTGTTCCCTCCTCCCATCCTTCATATTTTTCCCTCTCCTATTGAGTCTGTGAGGGTACTTTGTGCTGGTGAATGTTTTCAGCCTGACAGCCTTGCTTCCATTTATGCAGCAATGCAGCACAGCCTACAGCAGTGCAATTTACATCACATTTTCAGGGTCCCCAGAAGACTGAATAGCAAGTTCAGTCTCTGAACTTCATTGATTCATTAGAGAGTCTTTTAAGCTCACCAAACTTCAGACTCAAACCATTGCTTTTACACAGAGGATATTTGTCCATCAGCATCACAGTAACTTTACATCTGCTGCAGCGTGTGTCAGATTAAAGCTGGTTTAATGTAGATATTTCTTTGCTGCACAAAGGAAATGAAGAAAAATGTTTCTTTTGTACACTAGGATTTGGCTCTCAATGATGGTTATTTCTGAGTGTTTGACATTTTATCAGACAAAAGATGGAACTTCCTTTCTCTTTGCCCTGGCTTTCTTCTTCTCATACTATTATGTTATTACAACAGAATGGCCAATGGTGGTCCATGGTGAATGCCAAAGCACTGTGGGAGAGGCAAAATCCATACTGATACTTCTCTAGAGGATACTTGCAAGTATTCCCAGGCCCAAAGGGAAGTATTTATATGTAATAGCATTTTAACAGAATTTTATTCAATTAATCTGCTTTATTGCTTTTTAAATCTAGACAACCTTTTATTAGCTACAGCACCTATAGCATGAGTTGCATTGGTCAAATACTTTCCACTTAATAAAGATGAGTTCCACTGCTGGAGTGACATCTTTGTGGATTTAAGGGGAGATTACTTATGCTTCAGGCCTGGATGGTATTCATCCAAGAGTTCTGAAGGTGTTCGGGGATGAACACACAAATATTAGCATTAGTAGTTAATCTCTTGATTAAAACCACCTTATCATCTGTAAAGAGATTGCTGGCTTGTCCAGCCCTTGACCTAACCCCCTGCTGCTCTTCTACATGGGAATCAGTGATACTGCCAGAGAAGACATGGAGAATATCAAGAATGACTGCATGGTTCTGGGGCTGACCATGAAGGGCACGATGCCCAGGTGTTTTTCTCTTAACCTTATTTTTAGAAACAGCTAAATTATTATAGATGAAGCTATAAAGAGTCAGCTTGAGGCAGCCACTTGCTTTGGAAAACTTTCTTTGGAACAGTTTTATAGGAATGATTAGACAACCTCACTGCTGTAGGCACTTACCAACTCTACTTAAAATTGCAGTCTGATACGAAAATACAAGTCTAGACTTTTTTGCAGTGTGCCATACCTTCTTGTGGATCATAATATTCTACAACTACCTGAAAGGAAGTTGTAATGAGGTGGGTGTTTGCCTCTTCATCCAAATAAATAATGATAGGGTAAGAGGAAACTCCTGGCCTGAAGTTGTGCCAGGAAAGGTTTAGACTAGATATTATGAGGAATTTATTTATTTAAGGAGTAGTCAGGCACTGGAACATGCTGCCCACGGAGGTGGTGGAGTCACCATCCCTGAAAGTATTAAAAAAATGTATATGTGGGGCACTTGAGAACATGGTCCAGTAGCCATGGTGGTTTTTTGCTGGGCTGGCAGTTGGACCTGGTACTCTTAGAGGTCTTTTCCAACCTTTATGATTCTGTAATTCAGAGAAGAATCTGTGATTGCAGCAGAACCTTAAAAGAATTTAAGGACCCTTAAATATGCCCAATAAATAATTAAAAACTCTTCACTGGTGATGTTTGCTAGTGGAAAGTACTCCATTAAACTGAAATAACCTGGTATGCTTTAAACTTCATACCATGATGGCTTATAACCAGCTGTTTGACACAAAGATAAATGCTGGCACAAACTTCTGCTCAAGTATATGACTCCACTGATTCTTCTGAAAACTGAGTTCAGGAGATTTAGTATGTGTGCTTGAAGAAAAGACCTCTGAGAAATGAATGAGTTCTACTTTTCATCCTGTTGGTGTTACCACGTTTCCTTATCCAAGAAACAACAAGTGTGAAGTAAGTAAAGTAATAAAAGTAATGAAAGTCCAGGGCCTTCCCCAGTGCTGTTCTCAAGTGAGGCTTCAGTTCAACAGCTGACCAGCCTTCAGCATCCAGAGGTCTTCCTCTGACTTCCTGTGTAATTATTTTTTAATCTATATTTTATATAAATGTTTTATTTTTGTTTGTAAACTCACCTGTAAACAGTGGCTGACTTAATAAAGAACTGTAAAATAGTGTTTATTATATTGATATTTATGATCTTGTACTGTTAAATTACCATTTCTTTGGTAGAGAGCTTCAGCTGTGATTTAACTGAAGTTTTAAGTAGGACATAAGAAAGTTTTAATCAGAGCAGAGGCTCTTTAAATTTTTGCTTAATTTGACTTCTTGATAAATAACTAAAAAGGAATACTATTCACTTTCTGGTGTATGAAACTGAACACATAATTAAAGTTTTATGGGGCTGGAATAATCAAAAGGAAGATGGAGAGAGTTAACAGAACTTATTTGTTTTAATTGTACCCCTGTTCTTGTTATCTTAAAAATGCTGATGAACAACCAGCTAACTCCTGGAATGCTTCCTGAGTTTTCTTTCAATTTGCTTTCATAAAGATGGAGCTATGATGTTATCAATGGATGCATATAGATTTTTCTTCTTGCAAGAACAATGATGCTCATCAGAAGTTCTGAAAACATTTCTGAATCAGTGCTGGGTGATGGCAGTTTCATAATACCTGCCAATTGGTCTCAATGCCAATCAGTAAGGTAACAGCTGCAAGTGAAAGCATTCAGTGCAATTTGAATGGTTTATGTGATAGGAATTATCAGATTCTAATTTTTTACAATATTTTGTTACATTAGTAATACTACCTGTATTACTGTAAATGACAGCAAGGTTTGTCTTTAATGTTTCCCTAAGATCAAAAGCTGCAGAATACTCAGTGATGCAAAAAGGCCTTGGCTTGATGAACAAGAATGAGTCATGCCAATATGTCATTGTTCCAGCAGCCTTTGATAATTTCCCCAAAGTGACAGTAGATGCAGTGTCGATATAGTCTTAGTGGGAAGTGCACCCCTGTAGTAGCAAATATTGTTCTAATTTGCAAACCATCTAATGTTCTTAGCAGGGGAGCAGGGACTGAATGACCATTCTTTTCCCACAGAGCTCAATTTTCTTTCAACTGGGAAGAAAACCAGAGAATTCTACATCCTCATCCTTGGAGATAGCTGTCGTTTTGCCAAACTTGGCATACTAAAATATGCCCACATCTAATGTTAGCTCATTTAGCTTTTTCATATATTTGCTTCATAAACCTTTTAATTATTTGTACTGCTTTTACTTGAGTTCCTTTATTGGAGAGTCTGTGAGTCTCACTCTGGCCTCAAGCAGTCTGTAGAAAGGCATCCAGTCAGTTATTGGGATGAAAATGGAAAAGGACATATAATAATTTATGAAGAGTACTAGATGTGCTAGTCAATCCCTGAAACGAAATACTGCTTTATGATTAATAATGAGTGTTGCTGGGATATTTCATTAATGCTGTGACCTGCACATTCTTTTTGGAGCCTCAAGCTTGAAGAGAACAAAGGAAAGAAATTAAGAGTCTTTTTGTACTAGTTTTGGTTTGGTTTCTATTGTTACATCCCACGTCATAATTTTCATAGTACTCTTATTAATCTAAATGTTATTCAATGACTGGATAAGCTACTGGATGTAATTATAAGGTTTTTATCTGTACTTCATCCAGCCATGGTGAAAATATTGATTTATTTATGATTTCTTATTCTTTGGAGTAAAGTAACTCTTAAGAATGACTACTGAAACAATTCACTGCAGCCATAACTTGTGTATGCAATGAGTATGCTGTAGCTAACTGGAAAAGTGTTAAATAATTTACTACAGCTAATAGAAATAAATACTGAGGAATCACTAGTATCACATCTTCAGCTGCATAAAAATTCTTTCTCACTGTGGGGCCTAGGCAGCTGCAGCTGTTCTTTGGGACTTTCCCACATATTCTTACCTGTATCAGATCTCTCTCATGTAGATATTAAAGCATTTTCCAATAAATTTATTACATTCTTCCCTCCTTTTCAGGTACAGGTCAAACAATATGTGGTTTTTTTTTGCACTAATGCTTTCTTACATGCATATGTTGGTTTCTGAATACTTTCCTAATGTAGATTACTTAAAAACATTTCAATGTAAGGTAACGCATCTCTTAAGATACCTTAAGGATGTGTCACCAATAATTAATAACAGTACAATGAAGTTAAGGTCTGTCTCCCTGTGACTTATTAATTCTGTTTGATCATTTTGTCTCAGTTCATTACTATAAGCAGATTATCCCTTTTGGCTACTGCTTCTCATTATGACATTTTAAAGCTTATTTGTCTCAACTCAGTGTTGCTTATTTTGCAAGTTACAGTGCAATTTATTAAATTGCATCAGTATTGTAGAAAACTGATACCTTGAATCTTTATTATTGGAGGTGGCTGTTGATTTATATACTTGAAACTTTACATTCAGAGAGTGGCTTAGTCATCTCTGAAATGATTACTGCTTTTTATGGCAAGACCTGAAAAAGGTTGACTGCCAGAACAATCACAGTGATACCTTAAGTTACGGTAGTGCCACCTGAGCATAATAATAAATCTGAGTCAACTGCTGCGTATATAATTTCTCAGCTGTTATGTAACATTTTGAAACTAGAGAGGAAAATAGCACTCAGCACTGGTGAGACTGCACCTTGAATATTGTGTTCAGTTCTGGGCACCTCATTATAATGAGGACACAGAAGCACTGGAGTGTGTGCAAAAAAGGGCAACAAGGATCCTTAAGGGCTTGGAGCACAAGTCCTAATGAGCAGCTGAGGGAGCTGGAGGTGTTTAGTCTGGAGAAGAGGAGAGAGGCTGTGAGGAGATCTTATTACTCTGTTCAACTACCTCAAGGGAGGTTGGAGACCTCTTCTCCTTGGTGGTGTGTGACAGGACCAGAGGGAATGGATGCAAGCTACGTAAAGGGAGGTTTAGGCTGGATACTAGGAAACATTTTTTCACTGAAAGGATTGTCAAACATTGGAATGGTCTGCCCAGGGCAGTGGTGGAGTCACCATCCCTGGAGGTATTCAAATTGCATGTGGACCTGGTCCTTAGGGACGTGGTTTAGTGGTGAGCTTACAGTGTTGGTCAAAGCTTGGACTGGATGATCTTGAAGGTCTCTTCCAACCAAAGATGTTCAGTGATACTAGCAAAAAGATACATTTCAGAAATAATATTAGTGAAGAATAAGATAGTTATGCAAAGTGCCATAGAAGTGATCATCTAGGTATTGGTGTTCACTCCTTTTTGCTAAGAAAGGAAACAGAAATCAGTGCAATTGAAAGAAGATAAGAAAGGAATACAACAATTTTGCTAATAATCTGTAATGGGGAATCTTGAATCTTCCTTCAAAACACACAGAAATATCTATGGTCACTCTCAGCTTTAATAGATCTTAGTACTATATATGTTTTCAAGCAGCATTTGTAACTTGAAGTGCTACAAAGGAGATAAGAAACACTGAAATGTCAGTGAAGAAATCTCCCAGATGATTTTAGATGAGGACTAGTTTGGACAGTTAAGTGAAAACTGAGAATGCCTTCCTACTAAACTGTAGCCTATAAAGGAAACATTAAACTTTATCTATGAAAGTAATTATTTTAAAGGGTCTTAATATTTTTTTAACAATTTTTATTCTACTGAGTGCTTAATAAATGCCATTATTATTCTTTTCTGTCTGCAGTTAATAACCTGAAGGATAAAGGTGAGAAATCATCTATCTAAATGTTATTACTGTAATCTTAAAGTGCTTTAAATTACTACTTCTAGTATTAATGTAATCTATTATACTTGCAATTAATATCCAGTATGACCCTATGGAGTAATGTTGCAGGCTTATGAAATATTAATTAGCTTATAGGGTATTGCAGGTGTCAACAAAATTGGTCTTCAAGAAGCTTAGTCTTCTGTAAGGAAACATAAAAGAACTGACAGAGAATGGATGTCTTGTACAAATAGTGCATAAAAACAACCCTACTGGCTCAGATCAAAGGATTACCTAGCTCAAAAATCTGTTTTAAAAGGATACAGTGGCTGCTTTGAAAAAAAGCATAGAGACTAAATAAGCTTTCCCAAAATACTCTCCCAGGTGCTGAACCTTTCAGTGGATTTGTCTTCCATAAACCTATCATGAATTTGCTTTTCTGAATCTGCATATATTTAGTTTTGTATTTTAGTTTGGGTTTTTTGTGGACTTAGAGAGGAGGATTTGGTACTTGGTTAGAGCTTCTAGGTATCAAACAAACAAAATGGTGGATAAGAGGGTGAAATAGAGATTTTGATCAAGTGAGAAATAGGATTGTGTGGGAGGTGACTTTGGAGAAGAGAACAGAGTCACCTACAGAGGCAGAGCCCCAGTGGGACTGCTGAGGGTCTGAGGAAACCCAGCAGGAAGTGAGCAGGGTGGTTTCAAAGCTTGAAATGATAGGAAAAAAATAGAACTGACTTTTTGGACTACCTCTTCAAAGGACTGGCAACAGACTGGCACATGACAATTTAAAACACCCCACACACACATTTTTCTTTTGGGTAGGAACCTTCTTTATGATCTTTATTAAATGCCCCAAAAATGTGCTTGTAAAATATAGTATTTTTGTCTCAGCTGAGCCAGTGCTTAATATTTGGCCAGTTATGGAACTTTCCTTTCCAAGCTCATAATTATTTGTTGTTGGCAGTCAGTAAATCCTGGATCAGAAGATCTCTCTGGGTCAGAAACCTTGCTATCTGAATCATGGTCATTTTTGTTGGGCTCTTATTTTCCCCACTTATACAATTTATAACAAACCCCAGCAGAAGAGCCACTGTCAAAAATGAAGCAGTTTGACTCGGTGGAGTAGAACACATTCCAGAAACAAAGACCCCATTTTCTTATAAATAACTTTTATTTAGAAAAGGGAAGAATAAAAAGAAAGTGAAAAGCAGAAATGATAGATTATGGAAATTTTTTTTTTTATGAGGAAAATGTATTTTATGAGACACAGAGGGACTTGTAGCTCTTCCAGTTATTATGAACCAGCAAGGCCTTTTTATTTTCATATTTGGAGGACGAGCTGTACATTATATTTTTGTTTTCAAACAAAGCAACCTAGAGAGGTGAAAATGTGCTGCCTTCCTTCTAAGACCACTCATTTTCTTCTCAGACTACACTAGCGACTGAGGGTAAAAGAAAAGGAATTTTCAATAATGTTGAATTTTCTGTTTTCATTCATTTTACAGTATCTTGCTTTCCTGACATGTTTACTTTACAAATGCTTCAGCTTCTGGCCCTGACTTATTTTGAATGGTGAAGTATATAATTAATGTCAAGGTGAAAGGCGATTATGCTTGTGAATACTGCTCTATGCCCTCCAGAAACAACTTATGAAGCCAATTTAGGTCACACATGGTTCAGTCTCTCAGAAATCTTTCTTAATAAAGCCCTGAGGCATTCTCTTTTACTGAGCAATTAAGAGAAAACTAGTTCCTTGTGTTATTATGGGGAAATGATAATCTGTGGAATAGGGGGAGGGACCATATGAAACACACAACTGTTTCTTCACACAGCTCTGCTGAAAACTGAAACAGTAATTTAAATGGGCAGCTAAGGTGGGGGACAAAAAAGGTCCAAAATGCTATAGTGAAAGTACTTAGATGTTAAGTACAATGTTTTAAGCTTGATATTTTCCATCTTCTATCAGTTTTTTTGTTGACTGTTTGAATGGATGTTCCCCAAGAACCCTCTTCATGAAGCTGTGCTGGAAAGGACTGTTTCCCATCTTTTGGCATCTGTTGCACCATGAAACACCTTATTGGTCCTTGCCTGTGCAGGTATCTGCTGGCAATTTGAGAAGAGCAGAATGTCAGTAATGATTAGACTGATTTGCAGTCAGCAATTTCAGATACCCAGCCCTAAAAACCACATGGTTTTATTCACCCTAGTAATATAGTACTTACTGCAATTTGGCTCTTGTGTCACAGTTTAGGCCCAGCCAGTCCTCTGCTCACTTGCCCTCGACACCCACTGTGGGACAGGGAGGAGAAAATAAACCCAAAGGCTCATTAGTCGAGACAAGGACAGGGAAGTTTTGGTCTCTTCTCCCAGATGACTTTCAACAAGACAAGAGGACACGGTCTTAAGTTGTGCCAGGGGAGGTTTAGGTTAGATATTAGAAAGAATTTCTTTACAGAGAGAGTGATCAGGCACTGGAATGGGCTGCCTGGTGAGGTGGTGGATTCTCCATCCCTGGAGATATTTAAAAAGAGACTGGATGTGGCACTCAGTGCCATAGTCTAGCACCGCAGTGATGGGTCAAGGGTTGGACTTGATGTTGATGATCTCTGAGGTCCCTTCCAACCCAGCCGATTCTATGATTCTAAGTTTGCATTCCTCAGTTATGGGAGAATACTGCGTTCCTCAGTACCAGGGAGAAAAACAGAGTCAACTTGGGAAGAAATAACCTAATTTAATCTACAAGGAGAAAGAAAGAGAAAACGCGATGAGATCTTAATACCTTCCTCACTCCCACCCCTCCCTTCTTCCCGGGCCCGGATCCCTTCACTGCCGCCTCCCCCTCAGGGCACAGGGGACGGGCAGGGGGGTTCAGGGTCAGTTCCCCACACGGTGTTTCTGTCACTCTTTCTTCCTCAGGGGGAGCACTCATCGCGTTCTTCTCCCGCTCCAATGCGGGGTCCCTCTCACGGGAGAGTCCTTCAGGAACCCCTCCGACATGAGTTCCTCCCTGGTGCACACAGAGCCGCAGCTGCTGTGGGAGCAGTCACCTCTGGCTGCAGATCCACATCTGACCCTCTCTGTGATTCCACACAGGCTGCTGCTTCACGTCTGCCCACCTGTGGCACTTCAGGGGCCACAAATCCACATTTACCCCACCGCGGTCCTTCAAGGACGGCTCCACCGTGCTTCTTCAGGGAATAGTCCCCTGTGCTCCTCCATGGCTGCAGGGGGACAGCTGCCATCTCACCATGGGCTTCGGGGGAATCTCTGCCTTGCACCTTTCCCTCCTTCACTGACTTCGGTGTCTTTGTCATTGTTTGCTCACCTCCTCCTCTCCTCTGCAGGTCTCTTTTTTTATATTTTTGCAGTTTCATTTCCCCTTTCTTGACTATGTTACCTACAGAGGTGCATCCAGCTTCCCCTATCTCTTTGGCCTTGGGCAGAGGAGGGGCCAGGACTGGAACCGGGGCAGCAGCTTCTCACCGGAGTTACTCCTTTGGCCCTTCTGTTCCCAAAAGAGCACTGCACTCACCCACGACATCCTGCCAAAGTAGATAGAAACAAGCTACACATGATAACATTGTACAGTAACAATATGAAATAACTGTTTGTTCTCATGTAGTACTGAAGCAGTTGCTATCGATTTGATGTATTTGGATTCCAGCTGGGATTTCTCAAGCTGGCCAGACTGTAGACTTTTTGGTGAAACATCTGTATTGTGGTTCTGCCACAACATGGCTTCGAGTCACTGAATTCTCTGGACCAAGAAAATTCCCACTAGAGGAATTGGTCAGGGAGTCAATTATATTAGCCTCATAATCAGAAAAAATTGAATAAGTGCTTTTTTTTTTTTAACTCTCAGCATGAAGAGAAGTGCTATTATTGAACTTGGGCTTGATACAGTGATGGTTAATATTTAATAGCTGGTGTTGTCATCAGCACTTAAAGATGAAAGAAGCAATGATTTACTACAGTTTTGTGATCACTTGTATTTCCACTGTATATTTTCACATCTGTCCTTATAACAGTTTGATTTCTATTTATATGTAAACTTTGCAGATATCCAAACAAGATCTGCAAATTTGTAGCTGAATGGTGGTTTGAAGGACTACAGTTATTCTTATGTTATATACAGAGTTCAATGCCCTAGTGTTGGGTACAAGGCAAAGGCACTGCGATGCTGCATAATGCCAGAAAGGATTACAATTCACTGTACAATAGTGATGTGGATATAAGTATTGCATAACAGTTTAAAAACTATTCTTTCATAAATAAAAATAAATTAATCCACTGCCCATATAGAACAAAGGACAGAATAAAATTCCCTTCTACTTGAAAGCAGCGGGGAAAGGAAAGCTGGTTAGAGTGAGTGTTTGTCATTCCCCTCTTCTGTTGCTCCTCGGGCATCCTCTGAACACACAGCAGCAGCAAAGGTCACGCTGGGGTTCAGCAGGAGCTGAGCACTGAACTCTGATGTCCTCTCACTCCGACACCTCTAGCTGACTCTTTGGTGCTGTTGTACTTCTCTGAAAAGAGGAGGACAACACTGGCCTCCCTCCCAGCAGGCTGGGGGGACTATAAGGGATTACTGACACTACTAGGTACCAGCAGGCAGGTGCTATAGCTTTAAGCTGTTTTCATGACTTTCCCCATGCAGAAGCTGCTCGGAAATTCAGATGATCAGTCAGTCTCACAGCCTGTAGCAAAAGACAGGCTGGAAAATAAGAGCTTATTCATTAGTTGCCAAGTGGGTAGTTTTCAGTGCTGTTCTCAATAAAAAATACTGCCTGTGAGACTTTCATCTGCTAGTGGCACAGTGTAGGTCTCTAGATGTGATTATAGTGGGTTGGAGGGTATGCATTAGTGTAGCCTCCTTTCACTGTTGAGAATTGGTTTGTTAGGGGCATTTTTTATACTCAGAGGACACAGGGGACATGAAAATCATCTTCCCTTAGTACATAATGTCCCTTTAACTTAAGCTACTTAAATAGCTTCCTACACTCTTAACACCTTGCAATCTTGATTGCCTCAGGTATAGTATACATTTCCTGGCATTTGATCTGCTGCTTCTGAGATCATCTCAATGCTGTCTCCTGTGCTCTCTCTTTTACATATAACACTCTCCCCTTTCCCCATGAGCTCTATCCCTACTCAAAATGTTACTTCTAACTATTTTTGTAATGCTGACAGGAATTAGATGTAGCTGATACTTCAAGTCTTTATTTTTAAAGAGTGCATATATTAAAGAATTAAAATCGGATGGGGCAGATCCTTATCTGCTGCTGCTATTTAATGTTAAGAGAGTAGCTCTGAATTGTGCCAGAGGAATCTATCAGTGTGTGACTTTTTTTTTTTTTCAGTTTTTTTTTTTTTTTTTTTTTTTGTAGTTGATTTTTCAGCAAATTGTTCCTTCTGAGGGTAAAATATGTTATGCTGTTTCAACACGAGTTGTGTTGAAATAATAATAATAAAGAAAACTTGTTGGCACTGAATCCAGCTGTTGCTAGATAGGTGGTTGTTCTGGAGTACCTGGAGCACCTAGGATGCCTGGCAGCACAGTGTGTGTTGTCTCAGCTGATGCCTGGGGTATGTTCAGCAATATGGTGCTGCCTGGAACAATGAGGGATTTTGCAGCACAGCAAATGGATTAAGGAATTCTCTCTGCAGTGGAGATCACACCAGTAATCCCTCTTTCAAAAGTTTTAAAAGCAACAGAATGATGCTATTGAAGAGACGTTATTGTGAGTGTTTGAAAAAACACACCTATTATTTATCCAGGCTCAGAACAAAGTGTCCACAAGAGCACATATTTCATTAAATTTTCTCTCTTGTTTCAGCAGCATCCCAAGCTACCACAAAATAAAACTGCTCGAGTGTCTGACATCTTGCACTGAAAAGCTGTGTTCTCTGGATAATCTCTTAGGTTATACCTGTTCTGACCTTGGAGCAGCTTTCAAAATCAGAGCTATTCCTCAGTTCTCCCTTTGAGTTTCTCTGTCATTTTGTTTTCAATCACTTCCTGTGAACTGTAGGGTGGTGAATGAAGAAATGGTAAAACATCTTAGGAGGTCAGTGAGACTGGTCACCACCTTTCTGAATAGAAATGCCTTCGCACATCTGGTTTGAATGCAGCTGGGATACCAAAGCAATTCTTCATGTAAAGCAAGACAAGAGGAATCTAGGTGATTAAATCAGTTTGTAATATGCATGTGTTTATTTTCCTTCTTTGTCCTTACAAGAGACCAAATATTTTTAAGTGAGAGGAGACAATAGGTTGCAAATGTGATAATTCTGTACTTCTAAACATATGGTGTGCTTTGAACCTTTGTTTTTGTATCTATTAAAGTTTCCATTAATTTGTTTTTGTAGTGGGCATGTGAGGAACAAATCAGGACACTGTACAACTTGGTTAAACTTTCAAGTTTGTACATAGGAAATACTGGTTTTTAGCTGTAAGTAGGGCAAGGAACATAGGAATCTAGTTCAAATGCAGTCCAGGTCACTAGTGCACATAGTTCTTTTTAAACTACTAGAAGGCAAGAGAGGATATAGCTGCTGGTTCCCTTGCTGACACTCTCTCCTGAGAGACTAGACAGAATAAACCAAAGGGTATGAACTTCTCTGTTATCTACAGAGTTGGTCCCATCTCGCTGGAGACACAGAATCAGTTCGTCCCATTTCACTGGTCAGACAATATTGCAGTTGTCTGTGTTTAACTTAACTGGTGGATTGAAGTGTTTAGTTCCCAGTAAGAAATGTCAACCAAACATGAAAGTGACTTTTAAAAATTTAAGCCAATTTATAGGTGGCTGAGGTTTTAATTTTATTTTATGACAATTATCAGTAGAAAGATCATCTACCTGCTTGGCTGCCATCAGTTTCAGGCTGCATATACAGTACAGCTAAGTATCAGACCTTCTCAGAAATTGGATGTACTCTATGTCAAGGTGTCCTTGGAACATCAAACTCTTCCTGAAGGCAATTTAAGACACTAGGCAAAGCAGGTGCTGACCAAAAGGCAAGAGTCTGTTTGGCGTGGCTGATTATCTGTTTTGCCTATGTTGGATATGTCATCAACTGTACAGCCATAAGCAATGAAGACTCCCCCCCAGCTTGCCTGTTACCTCCTGTAACACTGCTCAAGCAATAACCACCAGTGGTTATTATAATGGATGTGTCTAATGCTAGCTGCATTCTGCTCCAAGGGGTTTGGGAATAGACTGATAATACAGTAACCACACAATAATCAAGGGCTAAAGCGAGAAATGTGACCACTTAGCCACAGCACTGGTCAATATCTGATTCAAGCCAGGTGTGGAGGGGGACTAGAATCTGTGGTCAGTTGCATATATGGCTATGAGTCAATCATCTTACCCCTATAAATAATAAGTTGCCTAAGAGCCTTTTGAGCTCTCCTGCATGGCAACAGGCTGCATGCCAGGATCTCCTCTGGAGTAGGGACACCTCTCAAGTTTTCTCCTCGAGGCTGACGATTTCTTGTTGCAACTGTCTCTTAGTAAGTGATTAATAGCATGCAAAACTTTGAAAATATGAGCTGAGTGATATAAAGAATAGTTTGTGGTATATATAATCCTTTACATTTTTCATATGTTCAATACCGAAGCCATGTATTAAAGAGCATGTAGAAGAAAATTATGCCTGCTGTTCTCTGGAACTGAAGGCAAACCAAGATTATCAGAATATCTTATTTTAAGGTAGTGCCTTGAAACAGAAAGCACCAGAAGGTTTTAGGCAAGTTCATATCAGGATAAATATCCAGAGTCCAACTTGTTTGCCTTTTCTGGTTCAACTTTGCTTGCTGAGAAGTCTTTACATTATGAGAGATTTATTTTCTTTGCAATTTCAGTTGAAGTCTATGAGATGGGATGTAGGTAGTATGTTACCAGAAAAAAAAAAAAACCCTCATGATGGAAAACATGATGCTGCAACACAATAGAAAAGACTCAGAAAGTAAATGGTTGTATGTTCTTCATTCTTTTGTGTAGTTTGTCTTAATTTAAAATAAGGTTGGTTAAGGATTGTCTTGCCTCTGAGGATTGTCTTGCTCTCTGTGTAGACACCACTTGATGTTACATTAGTATGCATGCAGGTGTTTACAAATGAGTATTTGGTGTTTCAGGGAGTCTATACTTCAGGAAGAGAAGAAGAAGTTAGGTTGGAGAGTAAGACCCTACAGAAAATGGAGACATCTAAAAATTATTGTTGGAGCAGGTGGCATATCAGAAGTATGCAGGCAGTGGCTTTCACAAATTTGTGCTTTTTTCTTCATTATTTTCTACCAATGGGTATTTCTGCTCTTGCTTCATTTTTTCATGATCTGTCATATGCTCTGATGATTTTATTTTTTGTATTACCATAATCTGTGAATCTATGAAGAGAACATGTGCTGATGTTATTTCTGAGAGTCAAAAGTGAGAACTGTTCAGATACATTTCCAGAAACAATGTCATTTCTCAGGATGCCTTTGGATTAATTTAGAAGGCAAAAGCAAATGAAGCAAAGAAGAGATGCAAGTTCAGTTGCTATTGGATTTACTGTTGAGTGCAGAAAAAGATTCTTTCATTTACGATATTAATCCCACCATTATCCTGACTGAACAACATAACTGTGGAATATTAGCATGACATGTGGTAAGAAATCTAGTTGTACATGCAAGCTTACCTCCAGGCTGCAATTCTGTGGTTTTGAAACAGTTGGAGACAAGCAATTAAGACTGCGCATGGTTCCTAAATATTTGTTACATCTGTGTTTTTCAAATACAGTCCCATGAAGAGTAAAAGGCCTTTAGGCAATTTATTACATGCTAAATAAGTACAATTCCCTTCTGTCAGATGAGCTTTAATGGAGCTTGCAGTGGGTGGACTTGTAGAGTGGTGTACAGGCTTGATGCTTCTGCAAAAGGATGTGCTGCAACTTCTGCCCACCTCTGCCTCTACATAACATTGGCTTGTTTCTGATGTGAGAAATCCAAATCTAGGCTGTCAGAAACTGATTTAGCAGGGGATGAATCTGGGTCAAGAAAGGTCTTGAAAGTGACTTTAGTCAACTCAGTATTTCTGCAGCTAAATGAATGACACTTCTCCTTGGTGTCCTCACTTTTTGTAAGCCTTTGATTCCAGAACCATTAATGGGTATATGAGAAGCACAGAACAGGTCAGAACTGAAGTGAGAAAAAAACAACTGAGCTGACTTTCAGGTCACCAGTTTTACTGTGTCAGAACCAAAAATAGAACAGAAAACATTGTTCTCAATTTTAACATGAAAAATTTAAAAACTTCTTGACTGAAGCTGTGGTATGGGGCTTTTCTGTGTGTGTTGTTTGTAATAAAATATTTACTGATCAGAATTTTTTTCAGCCTCAAAAAAAGGTTCCACCTTTGTTATGGAGTGTGCTAGCTCCCTAATGGGCAAGAAAAATTAGCACCATATCACCTCAAGAGTTCAGAGGGAGGTTGGACAAGGTAATTTTTCTTTTTTTTTTTTTTTTTTTTTTTTTTTTTTTTTTTTTTTGTTGTTGTTGTTGTTGTTTTTCTTTTTTCTTTTTTTTTTTTTCCATTGTCTATTTGAAATATGCAAGGAAAAACTAGAAAAGAAAAGAATGGGAGCCCTCAGGAGGCACAAGCAGGCCTGCAGAACATCAGCCCTATTGCCCATCTCAGCAGTGCTGATCCTTGGGCAGGACACCCCTGAGATTTGCTCAGCCTAATGATTTGCTTCAAGCTTTCAGCCTTATGTGGCTAAAATACAGGGTGTTTCCTGGATTTTTTGCAGCTTTGAGATAGATGATAATAAATAAATAAATGGGGACCATGTGTCTATGTGTGAGAAGAAAAATAGTATACAGTTGTGCTTGCTTTTTGCCAAAAGTTTCCAAAATTTTTCCACCCTCTCTCTACAGTAATTCAGTTAACTCAGAATGTTTAATGTACTATGTAAGCCAGTTCAGCCTGCCCAAGACTATTTAGCAACAAAAAAACCCTCCAACCCACGCTTCATAAAAAAAAATGGAATGAGAAAATAACGTCATCTTTCACTCAGAAGTGTTTCTACAGCAGTAGGTTATTTTCTGTGCAGCTGAGAACTCCTGAGTAACTAGATGTTAACAAGTGAGTGTATGGCATCCAGTACTTTGGGATTAACAACACAGTAGAAAGCCAGGCTTCTCAGGCCAGGGATCAGCAGCATCCTTACTAACAGTGCACATGTTAATACAACTAAATATAACAGAACCTCCATTTCAGGTATCAGAAGTAATCAAATAAAGGAATAAAAAGTTAGGGTGAAGAATTACTACAAGGACTATATAAGGACAATTTTATTTTTTTTCCCCTGGCACTTTATCCTAATCAAAATGCCTTCCAAATGAAGTGACAAAATTAGTCCAGGATCCATGAAGCTCATGAGGTCTACCATGTTTTGGAAACACTATGTTTTGTTTCTAGATACAATATTCTGCTAAGTTTTTGTGTGACTCTTTTTGCCTCTGAGACAATAATATAAGAACTGTCAGCTTAGTGGACAGTACCTGATTTGCTTAATGTTATAAAAATGACCAATGACTGAGACCCAATATTCTCTTTAGTAGCTCAATTTAATTAATAAATTGCAATAAGCAAAGCAGCTCTGGGTGAAGGGGACAGAATTTTTATCCCTCAAGCACACCGGGCAAAGCTCTGGCATTACCTTATATTGAGTACAAATCTATACATATTCATTTCATTATAATATTCATAGTCTGGGTGGAATCTAGGTGGAGTCTTCTTTTTGGGGAGATGTATTGGAGTCTTCAGGGGGTCTTTGGAGGAAGTAAGAAGTCTTCATCAGGCTTGAACTTTTACCCTTTCTTGGTTCTGCTGACTCCTCTGCTGACTCCATTGTGTTGTTGTAAGGCGACATCAGACTTTAACCATCACCATTGTCTCTTATCTGTTTGTAATATCTTTGCAGGTTTTCTTTTGTGTTGTTGTTTGCATTCCTCCTGGTGTCTAGTTAGCCCTTAGCCAACAGGAATCAGTAGCATTAGGGGTTTGCTCTATTTCATTACAAAAGTTTTACTTTATGCTACCTTTAATTTAATTCTTTTCATGAAATTTACTTGATTAGAAATACAAATTCATCAATACACATTACACTTAAGATTTCTCAGTCTTGTACATGATATTCAGTTTCCAATGCAGTAGAGAAATGTTTCAATGCAGTTAAACTGGTACTCTTCAGGGTAAGTTGTAAAGGTCTTTAACAGTGAGCTATTACTTGTGCTTGCTTAATCACAGGTGCACTTTGTGGTTTAACAGAATATAATTTTGATTTTGTAAAATTTTTTTTAAATTTTGACCAAAAATCCTAAGCACTTACTACTACACTGCCTACCGTCTCTTGAGTTACAGAGGGCTTTGGAGTTTAAATGTCTTCTTTCCTTTGCCTCTCAGTAGTGCTGGATGAGTCTGCTGTGCCTCAAGTGTATTGGAAACCTTCCCCAAGGGCTGAGACAAAAGAGAGGCTCAGTGTCTTTGTTATGCAAATAATGGGGAAAACAATTGTTTTGTGTTGCCCAAACCCAGGACACTGCAGGGATTTCCAGTTCTTCATTCAATTGTGTTTTAATGACTCCAGTCCCCAAATCCTACTTAAAAGGTGAAGTAAACCCAAAGATTACTGAGGTAAGGAAAACCCTTTAATCCTGGAGGCTGAGATGGCCAGACTCTCTGCTCAGATGATCAGTGTTATGTAAGGAGCTGTATAGACTTTATTTGACTATGGTTCAGTTAATGTCAGTCTTTTATTTGCAATGGACCTTCATGTTTCAAAAATATGGAGACTTGTAGCTTTGTCCCATAAAAAGCTCAGCCTGTAGCCTGACAGCATTCTCTGAGGTTGGGTTAAAAGCTCTTGGTGCAGGGCTCCAGGTCTTTGTTAGATGTAATTTTATGGATCCAGCCATGTCTGTGGAAGTTATGCTCTTTGGCACTGCTCCATTCTTCCTCCTATTTCTGCTCATATTTCTAAGGTCAAGTAACACAGAAAAGAAAACACTCTAAGGCTTTCTTAACATTAGTGGAAAAAGAGCCTAATATAGGACAGCGACAGGATGCAGCACTGGTACACACAGCTGATTTCCCACAGCCATATTAGGTGGAACTTGAGATTTCTCCTCTCCAAATGCTCTAGGACTAGAGATAAATGGTTCATTTTTGGAGATAAATTAATTCCTTCCTTCCTTCCTTCCTTCCTTCCTTCCTTCCTTCCTTCCTTCCTTCCTTCCTTCCTTCCTTCCTTCCTTCCTTCCATCCATCCATCCAGAAGGACATGGGAACCATTTCCTTCTGCAGTGGCATAGCTATATCTAGTAGAAAGTGGCTGTGACCTTCAGTTCCTTCTTTTCCAGAGAAGGAATTTATTTTCTTTCTAATTATGGAACTTGGGAGCAAACAGCATTGTACTGACATTCAGTCAAATGCTTAATTTACAGCAGTCAGGTAATAACATTTTGTTCCTGAGCAATGCTAGGCAAAGACCCCCTTTGCTGTGTTCCTTTCAGCTGGAGTGGGGCAAAGGTTTTAGAGAGTTTGTGAAGGCATTTTGATTCAGACCCCTTCTCAGTAATCCTGAGGCTTAACAGAAAGATCTTGCTTATTAATTCTACTTTGAAGAACAAACAGGTAGGCTGCTATGTCAAATCTCATTTTACCCTCCAGAGTTTGTTACTGAACAACTCAGCATCCTTGAATTATTCACAACACAGAGTACCAGCATGTGTCAAGATCAGTAAGCATCAGCCAGGCAAGAAAGAAATCTAGGCTGCTGGTGGTGGTTAGACTTTTTTACTATTTAATGTTTAGAACAATTAAACAAAAACATGAAACACAAATCTTGGTTTTCTAGGTGTTCTCAGATTCTCCCATTCCTTTCATTAAAAAATAAAGGATTTTCTTAGCTTTGCTAACTTTTTATTTCAATTGTACCATTGCAAATGCAAAATAATTTCAGTAATGGTGTTAGAGTTCTTCAAGCTTTATGAAGATTCAACAAAAGTTAAGTCCTGGTCCCAGGGTCCTTATGTGCTATTGGCAGTTCTTTCAAAAAGTAAAGCTAGTGCTGAGGACTACAGTGTTCTCTGGTCTTCAAGACTCAGAGCATTGCTGTTGTAAGAAGGGCCTGATAAGACAGGGTAAATTAATTCAGCTTTAGATTTTATTTCTGTGATACAGTCTGTTGTGGCTTGTCAGGGAACTATAAAATGGTAGATAATTTAGATGAGTGACAGGCTTGAAAAAGCATTTGCGCTTTGATTGACAAAAAGTGACTTGTTAAAAATAGTTTGAAATCAAGATATATTAATTGAACTGGGAAAGTGGAAAAAAGAAATCCTACCAAAATGAAGTCTGGTTATGCACAGCAGCCAGCTTTCCTTTGTCTGTGAACATTTCCACTAAGCACAGAAAGTGAATCAATGTTTGCAAATGCTATGTCCCTTAGATGAGCTCTGAGAAGGCTAAGCAGCTTCTCCCATGGGACCAGGAGTTTTCATCAATAATTGGAGAGTATTTAGGTGCTATATTTAGGTGGTTAAGTTGGTAGCACAGGGTGATGTCGTTTGTTATGATACAGAAGTTTGGTGGTTGTTTTTTTCATTTCCAAACAATGCTTATTTCCTTAGGCTGATAATGTGATTCCTGCTATCCAAACAGATTTTATCTGATGTGGCTGTGGAGATTCAGCTGTGTGCACTGTCTCTGCAAAGAGTGTGTGAGCTTTGTGCATGCCCTTTTTTCTGATAGAGTAAGGAAACCACAGAGGGTGTTTTTTTACTGTGGTGGCTGACCTTAGAAAGACCAGGGATGTCAGTGTCTCTTCTTTCTTGATTTCAACGTTGGTCTCTCTGGGATACAGAGAGGAAATGGGAGGGAAGAATGAGAAGTCTTCTTTCAGAACTATCAAAGACCAAATCAACCAGCTTCTTAAGATATATTTCTCCTACAAGGACAGGAAAAAGAGAGAAATCAATAGCTGTAATTTTTAAAAATTGGAGTGATCCTTTGACTTTGGCAGGGTCATAAAAGTAGATGGATAGCAACGGAGTAAATAGATTGGGAGCTTTCATGTGCCTTCAGCGTGCTGGTGAGGGGAACAGGTTTTTTTTCCCCTGCCTTAGTACCTCTCTTTTCTTTAATGTTTATACAAGAATGTAAATTGGTCTCATAATAAGGAAAATTTCCTTTTTCAACTATTCAAGGTTTGCTGTTTTTAACCTGTGTTGTTATATTCCTTCTGACATTTTTCAGTATTTAATGCAGTTTCTGGGAAAACAGTCCATCCAGTAGGGACTTGAATTGCTCACCCCTAAACCGTAAGTCAATGCTCCTCTTTTTCCTTCTCCTATCCACTTCGCAGTTCCTCAAGGTTATTTTATGTATCAGGGGAGACTGAAATATTAGAAGCCCATTTTTCCTGTTGTAGGTCATGCTTAGGTAGAAAAGGGCTTCAATAGATACAAAGCATTTTTGATGAGCCCAGTACACATCATATTTTCAGCCCGTGTTACCAGAGTATACACTGGTTATAGTGTCTAGAATGGTAGGAAGCAGTTAGGAAAAGGAATAATGACTAGGATTGGTGGGAAAGGTACAAAGCAGATAAGAACTGAGGCAAAATTTTTATTGAAGCAGATAATGAGGAAGCTGCTTTGACTAAAGAGAGCAGAATTCAAGTTACATAGCATGCAGTGATGAGGGGCTCAATAGTTTATTATTTATTGTGCCTGAACTTAAAGGAGTTGGTCTATCTTGTGAGTTAATGAGTTAAGGAAATCTATAACTTACTGTGCAGCTGAAAATACAGTAGTTATGGCTACTGATAATGAAATAAACTTTTTCTAGGACTTTATTTTTCTCTTTCATTGAAGTTATTTTATGCAATGTGAATAAATGTTGCATACCACATGGAAATAGCCTGCAGAAGGTGTCAGAGGAGTTAAGGTAGTATGGACAGTGATATAAGGGTAGAGGGGGGAGCATATTGTTCAAGGGAGAGAAAGTTAGAAAAAAGAGGGGCTGTATTGAATTGATGCTGAGAGATTACAGTCAGAATTGTGACAGCTCCAGTAAGTCTGTGTGTGCCTGTGCATGAGAGGGGTGATCCAAACATTTTACCCAGCCAATAGCCATGTAGTAAAGTGGGAAAGGGGAAGAGATGCTCTTTGGAACTTCTGGGTTAGCAGCTGTGCCTGAGGACAGCTGCAGTCAGGATGTTGGTCGGTCATCTCTCTAGCTCTACCTTGCACTGAGGATTTGATATTTATGCTTTGTTTTAATTTTTGATTCTGTGCTTCTCAGAGGTTAAAAAAAAAAAAAAGATGACAGATTTGCCCAAATCACTTTCAGATTTGCCCAAATCACTTTTTTTTTTTTCTGTCTTTCTTTCTTTCTTTTTTTTTTTTTTTTTTTTTTTTTTTTTTCCCTCTCCTTAGTGATTTTGGCAAGATACAGACTGGGTTTTGTCACCCATACTCAATCTAGCAGTCACTTTGCAAATAGAACCTCTTGACTTTGATTGGAAGTAATCACAAAGTAAAATGATTCAGTATGCAAGCAGAAGGTATAGGAATCAGTTCTTCAGGACATTGACAGAAAATAGAGTTAGAACAAGATTAGAAAATGAGACAACTGGTGAACATGCATTTTAAAGCATAATGTACTGTAGGGTGGGTAAAGGAATTTTCATGCTACTCAACTGCCAATTCTTTTTTCTTCTCAGTAAGCACAGTAGAATGTATTAAAGTTCAAGTTTGTTCAATCTTTGTATTAATTTATTGTTTCAGTGCTTACCTTTTTTTAAACTGTATCCAGTGTTAGTATAGCAACCTGATGGCATACAGAAACATGAATTTATGTTGGATCATCTGTTTTTGAATGTAGCCTGACATAAAGGAAAAACAACAAATTTTTTGTTTCTTTAAGAAGTAATAGAATCTTTTCTTGAAGTTTTTTCTATTTGGAATAAAATAACATCTTTCCTTCAAAAAACAAGGGCTTTCAGCTGAAGACTTTACAGATTCTTCCGCGTCTTCTTGAGGCGCAAGAAAGGTGGCCAGGCTGGCAAGCAGCATCCTGGCTTGCATTAGGAATAGTGTGGCCAGCAGGACTGGGGAGGTGATTGTGCCTCTGTACTCAGTCCTGGTGAGGCTGCACCTTCAATACTAAGTTCAGTATTGGGATCCTCCCTACAAGGAGGACACTAAGTTGCTGGAGCATTTCCAAAGAAGAACAATGATGCTGGTGAAAGATCTGGAGAACAAGTCTTACCAAGAGCATCTGAGGGAATTGGAATTGTTTAGTCTAGCAAAAAGGAGGCTGAGGGAGCCCTTATTGCTTTCTACAATGATATGATAGGAGGCTGTAGAGAGATAGGTTTTGGTCTCTTGTCCCACGTAACCAGTTATAGGACAAGAGCAAGTAAACTCAAGTTGTGTCAGAGGAGGGTCAGACTGAATATTAGGACAACTCTTTACTGAAAGAGTGGTCAGGCACTGGGAGTGGGCTACCCAGGGAAGTGGTGACATCACCATCCCTGGAGGTGTTAAAAAATTGCTTGGATGTAGCACTTTGGGACATGGTTTAGTTGATATGGTGGTGTTGGGCTGATAGTGGTACTTGATGTCCTTAGGGGTCTTTTCCAGCCTTAATGATTCTATGATTCTAATATGACGAATTGGTAATAAGGGGAAGAGAAGACAAAATATTCTTCTTGCTCAGTAAATTACAGACTGCAGCCTGCCAGTGTAGAATCTTACATCTGGGTAGGAACAAACCCAAGAACCAGTATGGGTTGGGGACTGAGTTCTTGGAGAGCAGTCATCAGGAAAGGGACCTCGGGGTTCTGGTGGATAGAAGGATGACCATGAGCCAGCCATGTGCCCTTGTGGCCAAGAAGGCCAATGGCATCCTGGAGTGCATTAGAAGGGGGGTGGCTAGAAGGTTGAGAGAGGTTCTCCTCCCCCTCTACACTTCCCTGGTGAGGCTGTATCAGGAATACAGAAAATGTCCAGTTCTAGGCCCCTCAATTCATGAAGGACAGGGAACTGCTTGAAAGAGTCCAGTGAAGAGCCTCCAAGATGATTCTGGGAGTAGAACTTCTCCCTTATGAGAAAAGGCTGAAGGATCTGGGTCTCTTCATCTTGGAAAAGAGGAGAATGAGTTTATAAATAGTAATGTTTATAAATACATAAAGGGAGAGAGCCCGGAGGATGGTGCCAGGCTCTTCTCAATTATGCCCAATGATAGGACAAGAGGCAATGGATATAAACTTGAACATAGGAGGTTCCATAAACATGAGGAAAAATTTCCACAGTGATGGTAACAGAGCACTGGCACAGGCTGCCCAGGGAGGTTGTGGAGTCTCCCCTGGAGACATTCAAAACCCACCTGGACACATTCCTGTGTGACCTCCTGTAGGTGACCCTGCTCTGGCAGGGGGGTTGGTCTTGATAAGGTCTCAAGGTCCCTTCCAGCCCCTAATTTTCTGTGATTCTATGAATCTGCCATGACAGTTTATAACAGTGAAAATGTCTAATGCTTCATCATAGCTGTAAGCAGAAGTGAGGAAAAATTCAGTGTGTGTGTCTAAGAGAAAACCACAAGGTGATGAATGCTTTGTAAGTGGCTCTTTAGTGATGGGATACAACTCAACAAGCTCAGAGTAGTGGGGATTAAGGGCCTTTTGTCTTGAGGCTGTTAATGAAGGATGTCATCCTCTAACTATAATGGATTTAATACTCCAGGGAAAATATTGAAATAATGAGCTACAATGCTGAGAAGTTTTCTGCTGTTAGAAATTATTACCACTAGAACCCAGGCACTCATGGTTCCTGCAGTCTCTGCCACTACTTAATGTCAGGACTTTGAAGCTTTGTGCATTATGGGCTGGGTACTTAGAGCACCTTCTGGGTTGATGTGTCACTAGTTTTAGTAGTGGGGCAGAAGTCCCAGGAGTGGCTCCAGTGAGAAGATGCTGAAAGCTCCCCCTGCTCCAAAATGAACTCCCTGCCTCTGGCTAATGTTGAGGCCATCTGACAGTGGATGCACTTCTGCAATTAACACATTCAAGCAGGGGAAACAACCAGTTATAAGACCTCAGGGCAGAGGAGAAGAGGGGGCAGAGAGCAAGACTGTGAGGAATCTTTCTTCCTGAGGAAGAAGGAGTGACAGAAAACAACCTGTGACAAACGAACCATAAACCCCATAGCGGGTTCCCCTGTGCCACAGAGGGGGGGGAGGTAGAGATATTGGGAACAAAGTAATTTTTGCCTGGGAAGAAGGAAAGGGTAGGCTTAAGTATTTAAGCTCTGGTTTTCTGTTTTGTCTTTGCCCTGTTTTGATTTGATTCATGGTAAATTAAATTGATTTTCCTCCAAGCTGAGTCCATTTTGCCCATGACTGTAACTGGTGAGTGAAAACCTCATAGCCCTTTTCTTGACCCATGAAGTTTTAGGTGGATTTCCTCCTTGCCACCCCGAAACGGGGGAGAGGAGTGAGTGGCCACAGGGTCTTTTGTCATCTGCCAGGCTCAAGCCATGACAGAATATTATTACCTCTTGGTTTCTATATGTATGGAAGCCTCATACCTATTGATACAGGACCAGTTGGAGAAGAAATAAGAAGTCTGAATTGCATTAAAAAGACATTAAAACTAAACAAAAAACATTTGTCTGAATGCAAAGAAATACAATGGAATTAGCTAAGTAAAAATAATAGAAATGGGCAATGTGAGGCTCGTAGCATTGATTCATTGGAACTTGTAGTTTCTCACTATTCTGGATGGTGTAGAGAGGTCAGAGCATATATGCAATTGCTCAGAAAATATGTAGATGGTACTGTGTATCTTAACTGGAGCAGGGAGATGAAAAATATTCAAGACAACAGTATGTCTGACATACTGTAATATGGGTGAACTAATTTGTTATGCTGCTCAGAAACTCTTTGTTCCAGAATCAAAATAACAGATCAAAGAAGTTAGTTGTTTACTAACGGTCTTAGAAAGGCTTTATTCTTTAACAGAATGGGAACTGTTGGCTGTGGGTGAGCTGGAGAATATATTCACATGTATTCCTGGGGTGCTACGTTTTTTCTTTAATGAGAGATCATAAATGCCTCTTTCATATGTCATGTCTAAAAATCTGTTCTTACCACTAAGAATCTAGTGTGTGGCTTGGCAATTTCAGCTCCATTCTGTTAGTTACAAAAATGCAATCTCTCTTCTGTCTTTAGGGAGAATGTTATGGTGGTGGTGGTGGTGATAATGTGGCCTGTTAAAAATAGTAGTCTGCACTAAGTTATCCACTTTATGGACTGTAATGCTGTCCAGAGTCCCCTTGATAATATATGCCATCACCCTGTGGGGTATATATGGCTCTGATTTGACTGGGTGAAAGGTTTGGACACATACAGTTGTACCATGCAATGCAGGAGAGGTTTACTGTGCTCTCTCTCCTTATCCATTGTGGATATCCCAGTCTAATTCAGTTTCCCCTCTAGCTCCATGCATTAGCACACCCAAAGGCTTGCAGCAGGATCATGTTATCAAAAGACATCTAAAATACACTGAGTGAATTACAGAGAAAGTTATTTCCACTGACTGTAGAAAGAGTTGAAACAATTAGCTTGGATATAGATGTTTGAAGTGGAAAGTCTATAAAGACTGGATAAATGAATATTACCCTAGCAATAGGGGACCATCCATCAATTTGTGCCTTGTTTGGGCTTTTACACCACACTCCACACCAGAGCATAAGGCTGCATTGTGAGACCTGCAAGGTTTATGTGAACAGAGAGCATTTGCTCAGCCCCTTACCACTGGGTATATGGGCTGCAATTCATCACCCTGGTTTAAAACTAGAATTCTGGTCAATCATTGAAGTCATAGCACAGAAGAGCTGGAAGAAAGCTCCAGATGACATGGTTGGTCCCCCTGCCCCCGTGGAGAGCTGACACTATCATGGTTACAGCTGGCAGGTTTTTGTCACTGTTAGTGCCCGTGCTGTCTCTCAGTTCTTAGAGTTCCCTGGATAGTGTCACTTGATAAGGCAGACTTCACAGTCTTTAAATTATAAAGCACATAAATGAAATAATAAGTACTAAAATCACATGAAGTATGAATATGTAACCAGAAATGAAGAAAATACTTTTAGCTCTGCTGGTATTCATGTAGATTTAAATTTTTGTAAGCAGGAGGGTAGAGGTGCAACTTTAGGAGCAGGACTACTTACTAGCTTTTCAAAGGAAAAGAGTCTCTGTGATCTTACAGTAAGACAATGAGCTCAATAATTTTATTATCTACCCTTTGTAGAAAGGGGATGCAGTGAGGCAGGTGATCACATTATCTTCTGTCTTTTTCCTTCACTTGTACGTGCATGGAAAAATACACGAGCCTGTGAATATCTCAAGAGTTGTGGAAAGTAGGAGGCACACAAAACCCACGACAGGCAGAAAAATATAACTGAAAAAACTTTGTTTTCCCCCTGAATCCCGGTTTAGACCTTCTGGTGTTGACAGCACGACTAGAAGGTGAATTAATTGTATGTAGCTTTATAGCACTAAATCATTGAGTTTGAATAGAAGTTGAATAGAAGAATTGGATGAATGAGAGCATTTTGATTTGTGATACCTGAAATTAATTTTGTCAGATGCAGGTTTCCACCTGGCCTAATATATGATTTTCCTGTTTCCCATATTCTTAAGATTTTTGTTTGTTTGTTTGTTTTTGTTTGTTTCTTTTTTTCTCGTGTTACACAGAGAAGCACAGGAGGTTGGAGTGAAAAAGCAATGAGGACTGCAGTCTTTCCAGCAGGATCCTGCTATGTGATGGGTTGCATTGCATTTCAGTGCTTCAGTTTCTCCAGCTATGAAATTGCTCTGTGGTTAGGAAGCTGGCATCATGGTATAAGCTTGGCCCTTAGAAATAGTACATGAAGGTTAAATGTAGGTTATTAGTAGAACTCATGGTTTTTTACAAGGAAATTATGAAGAGTGTACTGGATTGAATGGGGTGGCCATGTTAGTGACTTAAGACTACAGTTGTTTGCATTACTGTGTTGCACCTAAAATAACTCTATCTCTTTGGAATGTGAATTTTTAATTGTTTTTTTTTAAAGAAAAGGCAGAAAACCACCAAGCAGTTGCTGAGGTCAGCATGTGTCATGTGTTGCATGGCTGTGTCCTGTGGGCAGGTATTGTGAGCAGCCCTGGACAGGCAGGCTCAGAGCAGATCTGGGAAGAAATACAGCTCAGGGAAGTCCCAGTGCTTCCCCAGTGGAGACCTGGAACATGTTTCTATCCATGGTTTCCTGTTACAGTTTAGGAGAGGGCTTTCAGGGACTTCGGACTTAGGTAGTTTTCCAAGTGCCATCTCAAAGGACAATGACAGCAAGAATTAGTGAAGAGAAGCAAGTAGCATAATCTGACACATGGGCCCTCCATGGAAATGCATCTTTTTTTGAAACAGCTGAACACGTTAAAAGTGTTGAGAGTAAAATATTGCACAACTGACAGTGATCGAAACATTTATTTCAAGCACAGTTGTCCCTGCAAAAAATACTTAGAGTGTAGGAGACTGGACTCAAATGACTATTTCTGTTGTTGTAATCATAGAATTGTTTTGGTTGGGAAAGATTTTTAAGATCATGAAGTCCAACCATCAGCCTAGCACTGCCAAGTCCACCACTATACCATGTCCCTGAACAACCACATCTACACATATTATAAATACCTCCAGGGCTGGTGACTCAACCACTTCTCAAGGCAGCCTTTTCCAGTGCACAACACCCCTTTCAATGAATAGATTTTGCATACTATCCAATGTAAACCTCCCCTGGCACAACTTGAGGCTATTTCCTCTTGTCCTACTACTTGTTAACTGGGAAAAAAGACTGACTCCCACCTCACAAAAACCTCCTTTCAGGTACTTGCAGAGAGTGATAAAAGTCTTCCCTCAGCCTCCTTTTCTTCAAGCTAAACAAACCCAGTTCCCTCAGCCACTCCTTCTAAGACTTGTGCTCTAAACCCTTCACCAGCTTCACTGCCCTTCTCTGGACACATGCCAGTGTGCAAAGTGGAAAGCTATGTCAGAGGACAGTTGTCACTCTAATAATTGTTCTTGTTCTGTTATTGTCATCTTGGATTTATTCTTATTTCTAGAGCCAGTACCAGGTGTTTGGACATAAAGGTGATTTTTTTCTTTTTTTTTAGGCTGACTTTTTCAGTGAGCTCGTACGTCTGAGTGAATGTGGTTGCATTTATGTATTCATTGTATACCATACCAGAGGACTTGGCATTGGAAAGGGCCTTAAATATTTATCTTCTTTTAAAAGAAAAAATATGAAAAGAGAGGTCAGCACTGGAAAAATAAACTTCCTGCATTAGACCTATTTCTTGAGGTCTGCATGGTACCTTCTGGATCCAGTATTAATTCATGAATATTATTCTGTGCATTTTAATATCTGATTGAATGTTTTGTTACATGAAACTTGTAGAAATCATAAAACTTAATGATGCTAAATAAAAAAGCCCCAGCTGCCATCAGCCTTGTTGCATACCAAGACATCTGAATGAAAACAACATAAAGATTCAGGGTTAATGCCTAGAAATGCACTGGCATCCAGGACAAAGCAAAATACAGTACAAACATAGAAGATTGCCAAAGCCCTTGGAAACTACTTCAGAATATAAAGGCAAGAAAATATATAGCTAAAAGGTAAAAAGCACTAAAGTGGCTAAAACCACTAGATGTTTCTGGATGTTTCTGATGAAGACCACTCCACAGCTATGCTAACATAAAAAATGTGTTTATTTGAGAATCTGTATTTTCCTATAATGCACAGACAAGTGACACCTTGAACAGTGTGCAGAGACTCTTATCTTCCCCTTCTTGCATTTAACTTTCCTTCTTAGGTGTTCATGCACTGTCACTCTTATTTTTGGCTTTTTATCACAGAATCCCAGAATTGTCATGGTTGGAAAAAACCTCTAAGATCGCCACGTCCAAGAATGATTGGTAGTCAGAGAAGAATTTCCTAAAAACCACTGTGGGATCCTGTCTCTTTTATGGACAGGAGGTATAGGAGATATAGCAGATACTTTGATTTTGGAAACTTTTTCCAGTGTTAGGAGCAGGGACTGCAGTCCTGGAGGTCACTGGGGACTGGGAGCAGCTGTCTTTCATGTATGTGGGACCTGGGTGTCTGTAGCACCTTCCTCTGTGTAACGATGCTGCCTTCTGTCAGGTTCCCAGTGATACTGGGAGGTACCTGATGTGGTACTGGGAGGACAGCAGAGGAGCCCAAGCCTTTTGAAAAGGTAGGAGGCAGTGCACTGGATGATCACCAGCATTTTGCCTCTCCAAGAGTCAGTGACATGGAATCATGAAGTCCTCACCATCTTTGCAAGAATATAAAATTACTGGTACATAGGACACAGAGCAGGGACAATGCTTCCTACCCTTTCAGGAACTGGAATCAGGGCTTGGCGTGTCCTTATCCCTGTTCTCATCTGTGATGTTCAGATCACAGGTATTAATGGGTTGCTGCAGCCTGTAGGTTAATGCTGGCCATAAGTCTTAGCCTTATTTGTGTCTCTTAAAAATGTTTCAGTGGAGTATTCAAAGATAACATTGTTTATGTGATTAGTTACTTGGAGAGTTACTATGGATTAGTTACTTCTAAACATGCAAATAAAATTTGTTATCTTGGCCAGTTCTCTGTGTTGTGACTTGGGGAAAATGACTCTACAATTTGGAAAGTTCTAGAGAGGGGTATGGTTATTCAGTGCTGGGTGCACAAGGGGATAATTCCTCTGAAATCTGTGCATGCCAACCTTGCAATCAGGCTTTTGTTATCTACATTGAAGTTTTACATATTCATTAGATTTCACAATACACCTATACTTATGAATCACCTGCTCCCACTTTGTATTCAAATCAGTCCCAGGAGGTCATTTTCATAATCTCCTCCCTCCTGTGCTTGTGCATAGTGTCTCCTAGTGGGGGTCGTGAGGGCTGTGGGGATGAAGTTAAAATGAAGCAAAGTTCTTTCTCTGGGTAAACTTTTCACCTCTTCTTTATGGGGTTTTGCATTGCAACACTTCTTCTCTAGGTGTGCACATTTCTTCAACCTTCAGCCAAGCCAACAACACAGTGTTCTGTTTCTTATCCCAAGGTTGCTATAATTATCAGTTTAGCACATATATTTCCTTTATAAGGTGATGACTACCTGAACAATTTCTTAGCTTCTATTAAACAAGCATTCAGTGTTAGCTTCTATCAGGTCAATATGACCCCTAGACAATTACTAGCAGGCATTTTATGTTAACCCTTACATCAGTTATGTTTCACTAGGATGTGCTTTTCACATTCTGAAACAGAGCTGGTCCTTAGCCATGTTGTTGATGTCTCTTACCTCTGTACTATTCCTATGTTATCATGGGAAATACACCAGAAGGACATAGAGTAGCATGAGTTCTCACCAGGAAAAATGAGGCAGAGAGAGAATTCAGAGTGATCTGAAGGAGGACTGGATGTTTTGTTGTTGATTAGAAAAGGTTCAGAAAAAAATAATTCTTCAGCATTAATTATTTGTGTTTGGGATGAGGTTAGCAATGACTGCAAAGCAGTGCATTAAGAAGACTGTATGCCATCCCTGTTCAGAAAAGCTTGGGCAGCTGAGGAGAGTCTGGTTCTGGTTACACAAATGAATGGGAAACTTTTCTATGGCTGCCAACTCATTCACAGACTTTTCAACATTGTTCTGCTTCAAAGAAAAAGAAAAATGTGACACTTAATACTGAGAGGAACTTGTGGCACCAAAGCCTCTCTTCTATGAAAGTATATTCCCTTAAGCCCTTGGGGGCAGCTTTTCTGCCCAGTGATCCTCTCTCATCCCTCCTCTTTTATTTCATCTCAGCCCCAGGGGATATGTTCCTTCACAAGGCCTTTGCTCACAGAAAGCACCTGAGCTGCCAACCCCTAACACTTACATGATGGGGAGATCTGTCGATGTGAGATACATGCAAAATTCAGGAGACATTATAAAATATTGAAGAAATCTACATGAAAGAGGCAGGCATATAGAATTTCTCTTTAGTTCTAAATTCCTTAGCTCTTTCTGTGCTCTTGGCTCATCTTGTTTCAAGGTAACAAAATGGTATTTACTTATTTTAATAAATTATTTACGTTTTCACATCTTACTTTGGAGAAATTGCTATTCATGCCTAGATTTAATTGGCACAGGACTTGGTAACAGCTTAATAAAAAAATAAATTACAAACTATTAATTATTCCTTGGGGAAATATTAAAATTTGTTAACAATGTCTCCAATATTGATTAGTTTAAAACATGTACTTTTCAGGATTAAGCTGGGAAACTTTGTTTTGTTTGTTTTCAGGGTGAAATTACATTAAATAGGCTTTTTAAACTGAATTTAAATCAGAACCATATTCCCATTATATACCATTGCACATTTATTGATAAGCATACTCTAAAAGACATCCTGTATTCTTGCCTGGAAGCCAAAGAATGCCTGTGAAAATTAATCCTGTTTCCAGAATGCTTGCAAACAAGAAGGGAAATGGGAGCTCAAATTGACTTTTTGTAATCAGATTTCAATAAACATATTGAGTGATGGCAATTCATTCTGTGCCACAGAGGTACTAATTCCTGAAGTAACAATAGGAGTTGCAACAAACTCCTTCTGTTGGTAATATCTGTAAGGATGAATTGATTCTTATGTAAATATAGTAAAACTTTGAAGCTGAGGGTCCTTACCTATATTTGTTACTGTGTGAGTGCTACTTGGTTACAGGTTTTTGGAGCCCTATCTTGTTCTTGACTCTGTCTAGAGACACTACTGGCTTTATCATATCAGAAGTTGACACAAGTCTTTAAAATATATTTGGAAAACTTTTCTCAAATGCTTATCTTCCTTCTCTCTGTCAACCTTTCAGTTTTTAAAAAAGAGAAGTTGAATTAGTGCCACACAATTCTTCCGTCTTCCTCCCGGTTGTTCCATCTTCTTCCTTGCTGCTTGTGGAAGCAAACAGCTGAATGATTTCCTTTTTGTTTACTGTTTTTTTATTTTGTTTTTCTTTTTCCATTTCAAGACTTCAACCTCGGAAAAACTGTTTAAAAAAAAAAATAAAGACTATAGAAAAGTGACAAGAAAGCAACAAAATTCTGAATGCTATTTAATCTCTTGCACTCAATTGCAAATAGGAATGCAAGAAAAATGTGGGAAGGTGAGGAAAGATAAAAAAAATGAAATTCTGTTGAAGCCCTTTTTGTTAGTCTTTAGTGACAAGTTGGGCAGGAAATTTTATTGTTTGAGGATATGAGAATGATTGGGGAATTTCTAATATGAACACTTTTCTCATCCCCCCCCTTATAATTTGGGACTCCGTATTATGTTTCAGCATTTTCAGAAACTCAACGAAAGAGAAGACAGAGCCCCAAACACCCTGCTTCTGTTTGTGCTTAATGGACAGGAATTGCTGTTCTGCTAGAAGCTATTTCTGTTAAACTACTTGGATGTCCCAGACAGCAGAGTTTATAGATGAAATTTTAATCTTTGGGGAGCAACAGGTTGTTACAGAGAGAACTTTGTTTACTTTCTAGTTCTGCTTTTATTCTGCTTATTACAGGGTCCAGTTCTATTGTTGCATGGGGTAAGGGGCTCTGACAGAAATTTGCCATTAGAAGCAATCATTTAACCAAAACCAATTCCAGAGATAGCAAAAATATGAATAGCAGTGCCAAAAGGTTTCTGAGCACTCTGTCTTCCTGATATTATGCTTTAAATGCACCATATTTTCTCACAATTGGTCAATTTCTGATGTTAACAAATGGTTTACTAGCACAGTAACCTGCACTAATAGAGAGTCTTGTCTTTTGTCTTCTGGAGATAAGAAATTTCTCAAGCTTTATAGATTTTAGTAATCACTTTATACAATGATGTGCAATTTTCTGTATTAAATAGGGTGATTTTCAGAGACCTGAAAGTCTGTCAGTGCTTGCAGCAGGCCCATGATCTTACATTAGAAGGGATTTAGAGAGCAGAAGGCTGTATTTTACATTGTACTTGATACTTTACATTATTTGGTATTTGAAAGTAACTCAGGATTCCTAAAAAACTGCCAATGTACTGTGCTCACAGAAGAAAATCAAGGTACTAAAATGATGAAACAAAGAACCACTTAGCCAAATACCACCCAGTGTCCCAGATACTATTGTTGATTGGTATAAGGAAAAGATATTTTTTCTACTTCCTCCCTGGTAACTATTCCATTAATTTTGAACTGTATAAAAAGGACAGTGTCTATGAGGATGAGGGCCTGGTGTGTGCTTCCTAGCTAAGAGAACAAAGAGAACAAGCAAAGACAATTTCAAAACTCCTCTGTATAGTGAAGGGGGGATAAGGTATGGCAAGAAGAAATGCTAATCCAAAACCATACCCAGTGTAGGCTTTCAGTGCTATGCATTTACATACTAGGGAAGAGACTCATAATGCACACATGCTGCACTGCGTGTGCCTATAGGAAAGAGAGAAGTATAAACCTAAACCTAAAAATTATTCCAACTCTAACCCTAAAACCTCATCAGAAGCCTAAACTTAACCACGATTAACCCTAACCCAAAACTTAACAAATCACCCAAACACTAAACCCTAAAATTAACCCTAAACCTGACTAACCCCAGCCCTAAACACTAACACTAAACTCTAACATTAACCCAAACCTTAAACCCTGATCCTAAACCTAACAGACCTTTACCCTCACCTTAACAATAAATCCTAACCCTGATCCTAACTCTAACCCTAAGCACTAACCCTAGCCTTAGCCATAAAGGATTTGGCCTCCTTAATCATTCATATGCATTTCAAAACCTCAGAGATATCCTCATGCCGTGGGTTTCCGCAGGTTTTCATTAACATTTCATTAGTGATATATTTCATACCTGTCTCTTCATGTTGCTCTGGAAGATACTTAGCAACTGTTCCTTCCTAGCCTTGACCACTTTCCTTGTTAAACTTCATCTCAATTAAATGAAAAGGCTACCTCATTAATACTAAGCCTGACTTTCTTGGTAATTGCTATCCTTAGCAAAGAGTTAAGTGTCATGCTGTTTTACTTTTATAGCTGGCTATACTTTTTCTTGTTGGACTCGTTAACAGCAACTGCCTTTGAAAATGCCTTTCAATTAATATAATTTTCACATATTTCTTCATTCTCCAATTATGCTGGAAAGGATCTTGATCAGGAAATATTGGTGTGTATTGGGAATCATGGAATCAGGAATCACCAAATGGCTCAGCACAGATTATTTCCCAGTAAAGCATATTTGTATTAGCTTTCAATGTAATTAAATTAATTGTTCAGGTAGGTACAGAATTTTACAGAGGTTAATGGAGGTTGATATTATTAAGCAGCATTTTGCCTTTATGTAGTAGGTGTGGAATATGATAGAACATGGGCACTCTTTCAAGTCTTAAGTCACAACTGCAACTGATGCTGGATGAAATTGCATGGAAAGTGAGATAGCAATGGAAAACAATTTAACTTTTGCAAGAATTTTCAGGGACTTCAAGACTTTGATTTTGCACCTGGAGTATTCTGCCAACTACACACAGTTCTAAGCACTCTCAATACAATGAAGTTGTGTGTGATATTTTGTCAGAAGTAATTTCATCTAATGTAGCTGTAGTAGCTGCTTAGCCTATGGTCTTTTTGTTAAGCTGAATGCCCTTGAACTAATTATCCAGCCAGCTTCTTTGTTATCAACATGTGTAAATGAAGAGTTCTCCTGTCCTTCTTCCTCTTCCCTGATAAGATTCCTTTAGGAGTCGCTGGGCATCTTCATTATTCTTCTTTTAATTTGAATAGTACAGCTGTTGAATTTGCATCCAATTCTAATACACAGAATCTGTTAAAACTATCAGCTGTGATAGCTTTTTGTGCATCAGCACAGGTGCCATCTTGAAAGGAGTTTGGAGATGACCCAACAGAGATATGATTTATACTTTAATTAATTAGATAGCTGTGTTAGATGATTCCTGAATGGGATGAGAAATCACCTCCTTTAAATAGCTGTTGATCTGTTGAACTCTAAGTCATAGGCACTCTGAATATGGTCCTTCCAAATAATTTCTGCATTCCTTTATGTTTATTCATCCCTGTTTTTCTCCCTCTATGTTATATTCATCCCCATGTAAGAGACAAAGCTGATTTATGTTGTAGAAGTATTCCCTGAAAGATGACAATAGGCAGAGGGTGATTACCCTTTTTAACAGCATCACGGGACAGTCAAGAGGCATCTCACAGCCTTTCTGTGCATCAGCTTGACTGTGATGGGATGGAGGAAATGGGAAAACAGCATTACATCAGTAAGCAAAAGGAGATGCACTCATAAAAGATAAGGAAAGAGAGAGCTAGATTATGAAATTTTGGGCTGATGTGGCACCCTCAAAATGTGAATCTTGATTTACCACAGCATATGAAAATACTAAGTATCATGAGTCTTCATGGCGATTCATCACATTAAAAAAAAATACACTTAATTTTCTTTGTTGTCTAGAAAACCTTAGGGATTTGAGGATTCTAGATATTTAGTCTTTAAGAAGAATGTCAAATATCAGTAGATGCATCATACAGTAATAAGACAGTAAAAGAGCAGGGTATAGAAAACTTTTCTTCCAACTGCATTACCAGCCTCTCTTATCAGAACACAGATGATTTTAAACATATTGTGATTCTTTGGTGAGCAATGCTTCCTTTCCTAGGCTCTCTGGCACAATTATGCCCTTCAGGATTTGGGTTTCTAGCAAGACAGTGACATTGTTGACATCGTAACAGGACATCTCTTACTTCTTGGGAAACAAAAAAAAAAACAAAAACAAAAAAAAACCAAAAAAAAAAAAGGGAAGTTAACATAGTTTTTTATATTACTATTTAGAAAAAAATACGTTTTTCTATTTTGTGAAATTTTTCATTCTGAAACAGAATGAGGAATCCTTTTCAATGTCACATCCTTATCAGAGAGTATTGACCCATAGTGCTTTTTGATCACTTATGAATGAGCCTCAGTATAACTTAATGCATGTGTCCTCTAAATTTGGTCTGCTCTTGTAAATGAGAGGAGCGCCGGATGGGGAGGAAATGAAGAGATGAAGCTCTCAATTTATCCATTGAGGGCATCAGGGATCAAAGACTAGTGCACAGCTTCTAGAAAAATTACTTTGACATCATTGCAGCTCTCTGGGTCAGTACAGAAGCTAGAGGAAAAGTTCCATACATGTCAGTGTTCTATTAGATCTACAGATGGCAGCTGCTAAGAGAAACTAATCCTGACTAAGGAAACTTATGCAGTCACTTGAGATACTGTCTGGGTTTTTATGTTTTCTGCATTTGATAAATTTCTTTTTCTCTTGAGATTTTCAATCTCCATTTCTTCCATGCAGATTACATAATTTCCTGAACACACTGGCTTCCTGTAGACCTCACTGCAAAGGTAGATATGCTTAATATCACTTACTGAAGAGAGAAGGAGCTCCTACATTGCTGTCTGAGGCTACATAACCCATGACCACTTGGCTCAAAGGAGGTATGGGACAGAGCTCTGTATGTCCCATTCCCTCAGTTCTAAGGAGCCTTATTTCAAAGATTTTTTAATAGAGCTGCTTGAAAAGCTGCAGTATTTCCCTTGTCACAGAAAATGACTCATGCAGAGCAGTTTTAACAGACTTGTAGTAATCCAGCAATCCAGAGGTTTTCTTTCACAAGAAATAATGAGCAAAAATTCAGTGCAAATGTTTATAATAGTCATCAGGGACTTCTCTGGCTCTTATGCTGGTTAGGATATATGTCAGTCCAGTTACTGTGCCAGAAAGATAATAAAGATTTCAAGTGTGCTGTCATCAAATCATTGGAGTTAGCAGATGACCATCAGTCTCAATTTTACTGTCTTGTCATTGATGCATAGTGTTCAGTCTTTTTGTGGCAGGAGGGACGTGGACTGATCACCTGCACACCACAGACCCTCTGAATGAGCAATACCATTTCAGTTATAAGTCAAAGCCTGCTCTTTGAGAGTGCATGAATTTAGGTTCTGCCAAACATTAAAATTTCATTTTTCTGTTATGCTTGATAGAGACATCTGTCCCACCTTGGGTTCTGGTGGCTCTACTGATGAACACAACAAATGTAGCATTGTAGCAGTTTAGTCCTTAGCTCACTTACACTCAAGGATATCTTTTAGTAAAAGAAATGTTATGTCTAGCATTTGTGCAACTATGATTTTCTTTATAGAAATAATTTCCGCACAACAACTCTTTTAGCCCTTTATAGTTTTAATATATATTTATACACACACACACACACACACACACACATAGAAATTAGATTTAAGGGAGCAAAAATTGTTCGTATGATGGCCCAGACTAGATATGAGAGAGCACCTACCTAGATGATGGTCTGTAAATTGGCAAGCTCTGGAGAGGTTAACATGGAGAAATGATGGAGTAGTGTTGCACACCCAAACAAGGACAAAGAGCAGGTGCTTGGGTCTTTTCAGCACTATCACAAAATGTTTGTTATTTTTCTAGTTCTTCTACTGATTTCTTATCGTTCCTGAAACCCTCTGACTTAAAGCTTCTAATGCCTGTATTTGTTGCTCCTTTGCACATTTTTTGTTGGGCTTTTTTGTGTTCCTTAAATAATTAATTTTGCTTCTCTTTATATTTACAGAGAGCATCAGCTTGGACTTTGCTTGGACAAACACTTGCCATTTTTCAAATTAATTGCTCCTTTCCCTTAAGGAACAGTCTGTTCCAGTGTAAATTATTTTTTCTTGAACAAAGATGAGTATAATCACATTATTTTTCTATTGCCTTGTACAAAGCAATTCCAAACACTATTACATTTTACTGGAAATACTTTGCCTTGTACATATCCTAGAACTGAATGTCACATTCAAAGGTTTTTGTGTGTGTGTGTTTCGAAGTGATGATTCTCCATTTAATAGCAGGATTCTAGCTCTGTTAGAGATCCTAAAAGCACAGCCTGTGCTAGGAAACACTGTGCTTTCAATGTCTTTGGAACTTAAGAGTAACATCTTCCTCTATATATTAAAGAAAACCCAAACAAATGAAAACTTTCATTTTTATTGACAGTGCTGCTTCACTTTTTGTCATTAGGAAATACAACTGGCACCTCTTTCTTGTCTCCTGTTAATTACTTAGAACATTACAGGAGGTTCCTGTAGAATTGTAATCACCAGCAATTGTGTCCTCATGCTAGTTAGTTCAGAAGTACACCATATCTTCTTCATGCTAAATAGTAATTTCTCATCTGAGACCATATTGAATGTTTTCCTCAAATCTTATGGATTAGCTCTTTCCTAATTTAGCTAGAAAACCAGTTGCCCTACTAATAAAACCACATTATTATTCTCACAGCTTTATATTTACTGATACTTATTCCTTAATATTTTTCCTGATTGCGACCATGCCTGGTAGTTGCCAGTATTTTGATTCTTGACTTGCATGGTTTTTCATCTGATTTGTCATGACCTGAGTGTGTTTTTACTTTCTGATGCTTTAGTGCCATCTCCATCTTTTCTGAATGGCCAATACCTTCAGTGCAGCATCCAGTCATGCTTACTGTGCTTTTATGTTTTCCTTAAGGTTTACAATCATCTGTTTTCATGTCCTACACCAGGATTTGCAGTTCTTCCTTCCAGTTGTTGCCTTTGTTCTTTACAATAGATATAGCAGCTGTTTGTAGTTTTTGTTGTCATACATTGATTATAATGCCTGCCTGGCTACTGTGCCCATCTGGCATAGTTTTGCCCCTTGCTCATCTGTGCAAAAATCCCTTCAGCTAATTATGGACCTAGACCTTCAACTGCTCCTCTGCAAGGCCTTTCTTCTCTGCGTGGTCAGTTAAAATGAATAAAGTATTCAGAGTCTCTCAGGCTTTATGGTTAAAAGTTTTTGAAGTAGAACAGTTTTTCTGACTCCCCCGAGGCTGGCTTCTGTGAGTAATTCTTGTTCTGAAGCTTCAGTCAGTTGTTTCATACATGTTGTGTTCAGAAGCCCAGCCAGTTCATCTGAGATCCAGGTGACATTGTGTTTTTATCCCTTTTATTGGTAGCAATTCCAGTGCAAATACTAGTGATGGTAAGTTATAATTTTACTTTGAAGTAGTTCACACTATTGATTAGAAATAGCTTTTTTCATTATGGCATCTGACAGGAAACTTATGCATGGCATTATTTTTAAATGATAGACACAGAGGAAAGGAATTTATATAAAAATTCAAAGAACGTGTCTGGACTTTTTTCCCCTCCTTCTAATTAATGAAGACAAAAGATCAGTGCTGAAAACCAACTCAAATCTGCTCTTGACTTACTTTCTAGACGTTAAAGTACTTTCTATTGGATAAAAAAAGGCAAACAGCTATCTTTAAAATAACTTGTGGCAGTCTACTCAAATACTGCAAATCCTATTTACTCTGTAAATGCAGGATTGCTGACAAAACACACTGTCTTTTATTTAGAAAACAGAATGCTGCTCATCAAGGTAAAGTTGATAGTAATGGAAAAGATTTTTGGGTAGAGCAAGGGGAATACATGCATATAGCGAGAATGTTGCAAGTATGTAGAAGAGAAGAACAGTACCAAGTCACGCATTTTTTTTTAATGCTTGTCATAGCACTGCATTTCTTTGCAGAAAGCCCTTGGGCTTTGCAAGCAATGAAGCAAATTCCTCCCTTGTTTCTTTCCATTCATTTCACTGAGAGAACAGTGTTGGAATAAAATCTTGAAACCACTTGACCCAGGGTGCAGCCAGGCATCAGGGAGGACAGAGCTGCTGCACCGTTTGTGAACAGTTTAGTTTTCTGCCTACGCCTGAATCTGCTTTTAGACCACCTATTTCAATAGGATGAAAGATGAGGTGGTATGGCTGTTTCCCCAGTTCTTGGCACCATTGGTTTTTAATCTGAGATCTGGAATAGTAAGGATCAGAACTGCAATTATCTGAATGGTGTTACCTGCTTAAAAATTAAGAAGGCTGACAACACAATGTATTGACTAGTATTGTAAACAAAATGTGACAGGGGAGAAGCCTTTCCTTCTCAAGGACTAAGTAACCATGCTTGTCTCCACAGGAACTGCAGACTGGCCCCATGGTCTAGGGATGCTGTTGTGTTTCTCTGCAGCTATATGTTATTCCCTACTGTTATTCAGAACAGAAAGGACACAAGTTTGTGGAGAAATGTTCCTCACTCTTAGCAATCTGTATTCATTGGACAAACTTGTGTTTGCATACACATAACCCTGTAAAACCAAAATTGTATATCCCGTTCCCTTCAAACTTTCTTGTTATCTCAACCTGCATTAGTCCCTCTATTCACCATCCATGACCATGTGAATTTTTCATGGTTCTTTTTAGCTAGAATTTTTGGGTTAGAATGAGGGCAGACTTTTGAGGAGTATTTAAGTCTTATGACTGTATGATATTACAGGGACTTGACTAACAGGTTGCACTCATACTGTAGGTTATTTCTCTTCTGAGAGGAAAAAAAAATGTGTTTAGGCACTGTATTCCTAGACTATTTATATCACAATGTTTACAGTCTTGGACAGAGATTTAAATTACTAAAGTGGCAACACACTGAAGCAACAGCAAAGTGTACAATTCCCTAGTGCCCAGAAAGCAGCTGTGCTTAAAAGCTGTCAGCCAGCAAATCCTCATTGCTTTCTGCAAAACTGTGTGTTTTCATCAGTTTACTCTGCCCCAGACCAGTCAAATGAATATCACTGTATCATTCTTTTACCATCTCAGTTTTGCATCCTCAAATGAAAGTCAGCATTGGTGTGGATGTGTCCAGATAAAAAGAGATTGCACCATCATTTATTACATGGGAAATATATATACATATTGCTTTTTTGCAAGTGGATTGCAACAGCATTTGAAATATGATACCAGGCACCCTGAAAAAGTTACTGTGCTCCTATTATTTATCCTGAATTTCTCCTGATTCACTTTACTGCTTCTCAAGACATTCCAGGTCATGACTTGGACTGATGAACATATGGGGATTGCCTAGCAATTCATTTCTGGTCAAATAAATCCTGAGGGATTCAAATGGGTACCCAAGTGCATCCAAAAATCTTTGGAGGAGAAATCTCATTAGAACAGACTTTCCTTTGAGGTTTTTTGTCATCCCTCACTGGCTATGAAACAGAACAGAAATAGCTTCATTCATGGCTTTGGTTTCAAGTATGTTTCTTTCCCCTAGTATTTCCATTTGTAATTCTGAGTGAAACTCAGTAGTTTAGTAAAGTAGAATAATACATAATTCCATGAGAAAAGAACCTAATTTTCTGGAAACAAACATTAGAGTTAGTCCAAGCACTGGTAAAATTGTTCTGCTAGTGCTTATTCATTACCTTACTCAACCTTTCCTTTTTCTTGTCCTGTTATGGTGTTTGTAAGTGGTGATTAGCCAGCATAGAACGTGTTTTAATGACAAATGTAGCAATGTCCAGTTTCTAAATTAGTTCACCAAATATATTGGTAAGCAAAAAGATTTAATATTGTTCATATTTTCATATTTAGACATTTTCATGTGATTGGTTAGCTGTAAATGAAGTCAGATTATGTTCTTCAATTCTTTCAGCACTTTGAATAGCCTGAATGTAAAACACCATCTCTGAAAACTCTGTATATCTGAATTACATTAAGTGATGAAATTCACTTTGCACAGTGAATGTAGTTATATGAATATTTGTGGAAGTAAACCACAAATCTCGATGAGAAAAAGCAACAGCAATAACATTACAGGATTAATTCTACATTTCTCACAAGTTAAGAAGTTCTTGCTTATACATCTATGCTATTTCTATTTCACAGTAAAGGAAAGGACTCCAAATGAATGTGTTGTTAAAACATAAATGGAAGAGATCATGGCTATTCCTTTTTATGCCATTTAATACTTACTCTCTTAAGCTCTTAATTTGTTGATCAGAATAATTACACCTATCCATATTTCTCCTGAACTTCCACTGGAAATTTGCTTTTTCTAAAACTTTTTCATAAAATCTCAAAAGCTTATTTAAACTTCTGTCAATTTACATAATAATTTTCCCTCTTTCTTTTTAACCTCACCAGAAAATTTACATTTCTCATTGCATTTGTGTACGATATAATTTCCCTACTTGCAACAATTTTAAGACAAAACTTTTTGGATATGAGAAGAAATTATTGAACCACCTAACAAACTTAAAAGATAAATTGGCATTTTTAGATTCAATCGACAAGTCACAACAGTTAGGCAATTTCTTTTAATGTCACAATATTTTCTAAAGTTCTAGGAAAATTTAGGCCAAAAATGGACTTTAGCTCAGTGTTTTGCAAGCTTATGGAAATGCTTTGAGTCTTCTCAAAGACTGGTCATCTTTGGCTCCAAGCCAGAGATTTTGGCACTATAAGCCAGTTTGACACCAAGCCAGTTTCTTGAAGTCTCATGCCCAACAGCATGCACAGCAATGAGCGTGCCAAAGCTGAGTCCCGAGGTGCTGCTACGTAAATGATTCCTAAAGAAATCTCCAGAAAAATGGACCCATCTCTGCCATTAACCTTCTCATTTAGGAACTGACATAGTTCATCCTCCCTCTCATCTGTGGCCCCTCATTATCCAGGTGGCCTGATGTGCCACATTACACCCTTGGTAGATGTATTCCTTTTCAAATGCACAATTCCCAGATCAGAGCCATTTCTTTTCATTTGCTTTCTGCCTTGCTGACATTTGCAGAGATTTGCCAGTGCATGTGAGACCAAAAACAAGAAGGTAGAAAACACATAAGTTCCTCTTGCCTTTCATCTCCTCAGACTTTGTAGTCAGACAAGATTTCTATTACACTGGCCTCTTTTTCTTCTGCCGCGGTTTTTTTTTCTTTTTTTTTTTTTTTTTTTTTTTTTTTCCTTTTCTTTTCTTTTCTTTTTTTTTAACTGTGCTTTCATTTACCCTGATCTTCTTATTAAAGTTGCTTAGCTCTTTCTTGAGTCCTGCCAGCAGAGTTCTTAGCAAGTCTCCTCATGCTGTGACTCTCTTATGTAAAACATTCTTTAGCACTTTGTCGCTTGAGTTCCTCTGAACTGTAGTCCTGTTACATCAAGTTGCACTCGATTGAAGCTGGGGATGCAGTATTAAAACTCATCTGAAAAGAATTATTTTACTCAAACCCAAGTGTGTCTTCAGAGGGTGTTGCCATCTCCTATCTGGGTGATGCAGATAGCTTTCTGTCCCCTGTGCTGAAGTCATGAACTAGCAGACACATTATGAATTCCTGCCTTTTTTGTGCTTTGAACTAAAAGTTAGTTAAAGAAGTTTGAGGATATCCTGTGCTTGTGGTTTGAGCCTAATATTATCATATCAAATTAACAGAGATTATCAGCACACAATTACTCTACCAGTTATCTATCTGTGCATTAAATGCCTATGTTTATAGGTCCTGACTTCAGGTGCATCATCTAACTAATTTAATCTATGATTACTACCTGCATTTGTGTAACCACACTTGTGTGCAGTTCATGCTTCTGTATTCTTTTCTTGGAGGCCAAGAGACTCTAAATGGAATAATTCAGTTGAGGCAGTCGTGATAAGTCTTGATAGAATGTTTATGCTTCTACAAAGAGTCAGACCACAGAGGGCAGGCAACATTTGAGCTGTGACAGTATTACCTCTCAGAGGTTTCTGGGCAGAAAAAGCAGTTAGCTGAGATACAAAGAGCAGAACTGCATCTCCTCCCACCCTGTCAGACACTGTTCTTCCAAATCTTCATACTCTATACAACACCTAAGGCTGTTGCAGCATCCTAAAATCTGCTTTTACCCACTCTAATCAAAGACAGGCAATTTCTTTTGTGGAAATTTTAATGACTTTTCTTTCCCCTGCAGTTACTAAGTCCACAAATGTAATACATGGGGATTTAAAAACTATAAGTACATTTTATTTTTGATAGATTGTACGTTGCATTTTGTTTGAGCGACTTACATGTTATTTACAGAGGACTACCAAACACTGGTTAGACTTAACTGGATTTTATATTCCACAGTAACTCATTTTTCAACTTTCAGTGATTTGAACTGTATCTTGACTCTGTAAAATCACCATTAGAAGATGAAGGAAATTTCCTGTGTATGCTTGAGTAATAATGAAGTTACAAGAACCAGGGTTTGCTGAACAGTTCTGAAAGTCATTCAATTTCTTTAAAGGTTGTTATTATTTTGTTAGATGTCATCTGGACAACCAAACTGATCTACTGCAACCAGACTGGTGTAAGATTTAACCCATCAGTTGCTTTGGGCTGCTCATTGTGTGTGTATGTGAGCTGGGCAGAAATCTCTGATTTGTGGTTCTGACCCTTGCTCCTTTGAGCAGCCATTTTGATTTTGTATTCTCTGCTCTTGCTTTATTCCTTCTCTTTTGGAGCCACACCCCTGACCCACTAGTGACCCTGCACTTCCTGCAATTTTGACAATGTTGTTATATTGCCTTTAAACTCTGTGTCCAGCTTCTCTATTCCTGACTTTCCTTTCACCTGGTGTTGATACCAACCTGTCTCCCAACCTGCTGGCTGCAACCTGATTCCAAGCACTGGGACTTACTCTCTTCTGTTCCATAGTTGCCATAATTTAAATATTTTCCTTCAGTCTTAGAGTTTTCTAAGCTGCATATCTCAAACAGCAAAAAGCCAGAGGACTTCTTAATGTTGTCAGTGATTTTTACCACAGCTGCTGTAAATACAATTCTCTGATTCTGCCTTTTCTAGAGCAGCCAAAGTGAAAGCCTTATTTGCCAAGGCTGAATGACTTATGAGTCTCAGTTAAGGGCTTAGATTTTCAAATCTGTTTAAGAAAGAGTTCTTGCTTTTATGAATCAACTAAAGCTGATAAATAAGATAGTCATCTAGCAAATGAATGCTCAGAAGTGTTGACAACAGAAGCTACCCAATACACCAGGGTGAGCGAATGGGGTGAGGAGAGGCAGAATAAAAAATTCTGAATACAGGTAAAGCTGAGAGGTGAGACAGAGACAAATTTGAGAATGAAATATTATTCCACAAGGAGAGCCTACAGTTTTCACAGTAAAGGGAAGTAATTATGGCTGTCTGCCTAACTTTTTTTCCTGAGAGTTCACGTTGATGATATGCTGTGGTAGACGAGATGGTGTTACAAGTTGTTTTTCTTGACATGAGTAAGTGTTTGTCTCTGCCAAGTCAACAATACAAAACTCTTGAGTACTCTCACACAAATAGTTCTTTGAAAGTTACAGGTGGCAGGTAGCTGAGTCTTTTTATTCTTTATATTTGTCAGTAGCTATTGCAAGCCTGGATTTACTGGGAAATTCTAGAGAATATTTCTCCTGGTTTTGTGTCTGCCTGTTCATCACCTGTATTGCTTAATGTGACACAAGACCCAAGAGGAGTAGAAGACAGCAGACCTTGATCTTGGAGTAGCCCATGAAGTAAAACAATGTTATGAAGACACAATGCTAGTGCTACTTGTTGAGAGAACTTGGAGTTTAAGAGGGCAACAATTTGAACTTAAAGAAAACATTCCAAAGTGTTGTGGAACAACAGAAAATTTTACCTTGTGACCATTTCAGTCTTACAGGTGTTGAGATGACCAGAGTGTTTCAGACTTGAACTGTTTTACACTGGTGAAAATATGATAACACGTTTAGTGAAAAATTGATTTATCATGTGTGATTTTACATTATTCTTTGCCCTTGAAATTCACTGAAGATAAAATGTATACAGTATTTGAGTATATCTCTCCCCAGTGACACAGTGAAGGATGATAAATTGAAAGGTATACTGTGTACAGAAAGTAAGGAAATATAAGATAGCTGGATGAACTGTCAGGACAACAGTCTGAAGAAAGAACCAAGTGGCTGGTATTGACAGAACTTCCATGTAATTATTGAAGCCAGAACAAATTGTCTGAATGCCATGTGCACTAACTTCATTCATTTGGCAGTTTCTTCCAAAAGTACTGAAGAGAGAATCGCATGCCCAAATTTGACAAGGGGAGACAGACTGAAATATAAGAGTTACAGCGTCAGCCACCAAAGTCTTAGATCAGTACATATCTGTATTTCATATTAGAGGCTTGTGGCTTACTGAAGGAAGACAGTAGATTACAAAATCATTGAAAAACTGGTGTTTTTGTGGGCCAAGTGTTTTTATTTATTCCTCTATTAGGAAAAGGATGGGACTCGGTCCAAAATAAGTCTATATTTTGTATAGATTTTTTAAAAGTCCATGATAACATTTCTTCTTCTCTTCATGAAGAAAACTTAAAATCCATATAATGTTAAGATGATACAACTTCATGTTTCATGGTTAAAGAAATGCAGAAAAAACATTTTCTATATTTATGGCATTAAGAGAGGTATAAACCAGGTTTAATGTCTGAGGCTTAGGACTGGGATGTTAGAAAACTACTGCCAGCGTTGTGCTTCATCTCCAGTCCATTGGAAACAGCCTTCTGTAGACTCAATGTGATCCCTTATTAAGACAATGAAAAATCTGTTGATATCTCAGGTAGTTTTTTATAGCTTGTAGAATTGAGAGGGGCTTTCCACTCCCACTTTTGGTTCTTTTAGAACTCCTTGCCTGTAATTCACACATGTGGCTGTCAGCATCCCTTTTCTTCTCTCTTTCTTATTGTTTTTTTTTTTTCTAGTTACTTACACAATGTTTTCTAGATTACTGGAAGGTGAGGGTCTGGCTTCCCATAGAAGCTATGCTTTCTAATCCTTTTTTTTACCTCTTATAGATGCCTATTACAATTACGGTTTTAGAGCCATGAGTAAAAAAAATGTAAATGAAGGATCTAACTTACATACATATATATCACTTAGTCATTGTTCAGTGCTTTTAGAACAGTAGCTTCAAGTACTTTACAAGTAATACTTGAACTCTTCAAAATATCACTTCTAAAACTTCAAATGGGAGTTTTTTATCTCTGCTAGAAACCAGAGCAGGTAATCATAGAATCATAGAATCCTAGGGGTTGGAAGGGACCTCGAAGGATCATCTAGTCCAACCCCCCCTGCCAGAGCAGGGCCACCTAGAGTACATCTCCCAGGAACGTGTCCAGGCGGGTTTTGAATGTCTCCAGTGAAGGAGACTCCACAACCCCCCTGGGGAGCCTGTTCCAGGGCTCTGTCACCCTCACAGTAAAGAAATTTTTTCTGATATTCAACTTGAACCTCCTATGCTTCAATTTACACCCATTATCCCTTGTCCTATCGCTGGTCACCACTGAGAAAAGCCTAACTCCATCTCCCTGGCACTCACATGGAGAGTGGAATGGAAACTGCTTCTGTAGAGCAATACGGTGGAAAAACATGAAATAATGATAGTTTTGGATTTTTGTGCCTGCTCTTGTATTGAGACCACAAGGCCATAGAACTCTGGAAGTCCAGGTTCTATTGGAAATGATTTGGACTGAGATAAATTCTGAAACTGTACTCTGCAGTGAAAGGCTCCAAATGTTTCAATATCAGTAGACAAATCTTGAGTCAACTACTACTCTTACTGAAAACATGTCATCTGTAAGACTAGAGGATTCACTCTCCCATCACTTAAGTAATCCCTTTTAAAATTTACAGGATTGACTGGATGTTTGATGAACTGAAATATCCAGGATAGAAACGATTGCCAGCCCACTGTGATACAAGCCTCCTGCAGGTAAGATTTTTCTGGACTAATTTTGGATACATTACTCAAATTTTGAGGTACAAGTTTGAGGTACTGAAGGTGATCTGGATTCCAGAAAAATATGGCTCAACATTTTGTGATTACAAGGCACTATTCCAGTGTCTGAAGCTGAGAAGGAAAATAGTTGCATGCATTTCATGGATAAAACTCTCTTGCATCTCTTAAACCTCAACCAGGACCTAATAGTCATAGAAGAATTATCCTATTAGCTCTTTTATGCAATGTGAAAATGTTGATTATTAAAAAGAACATGTATTTAACTTCAAGTGAACCTTTAAATTACATTCAATTGCAATTAAACTTAACAGAGTTAACCAGCTTTGGTTACTTAGCATTTATGTAACTGCTGTTGCTTCTGTGTTAAGATAATATATTACTGAAGCTGTAGCTTTCTTTTATCCTTTTTTTTTGAAAGATACAATAGAGATCTAAATAATACAAAATTGTATCTCTATTCTGATAATAGATGATTTACCAACATGTCATATTCATCTTTGGTACAGAAATACATTTACGTAAACACAATGTGATATTAGAGCAACATCAAAATTTCTCTCTCCATCTGGAAATCATGGTGCTCACACCCCAGTGTGGACAGACAGTGCATGCTAACTGACCCCCCACTGACCCCGCTTCTTGCATAAGCAGCTGCTGATAACCAAGCTGTAGTTTATTGAATCATAGAATCATTAAGGCTGGAAAAGTCAACCCAACACCATCATGTCAACTAAACCATGTCCTCAAGTGCTATATCCACATGCTTTTTTAACACCTCCAGGAATGGTAGCTCCACCACCCATACTGGCTGGCCTGATCCCCTGGAGGATTATAGGAAGTGGTTTTCATGAGAAATAATAGCTCTTAATAGTACTGTTGGAATGAAAGAGTAGTGTTAGAAATGACCTTCAAAATGTCTTAGTTTCTTATTCTTTCTCTGTCGTTCCTTTTCAGTTTCCTCTAAAGCTAGTAAGTGGACCTAGCAACTGAGGGAATGATTTGAAAAAGCTTTTTAAGGGCTATGTGTTGACAAGGTTTTTGCATAGTACCGCTTCTGAAACTTTTAGTGTAGACTAATGCACTGCTATTTAAATTCAGGAAAACCACTTCAGCATATGGGCTTTTAGTAGAGAGTCTACCTTGGCTGCTTAGTCTTTCATAGAGCATTGAGATCACCTGAGAAAAGCCAGTTTTCATGCATTCACTCTCATGCATAGATTTTTTAAAGGGACTTCAGCTCTCATTTAGATGACAAAGAATAAAAACAGGTAGAACTTCTACTTGCATTTAATCCCTCAAAGCAAGAAGGATGCAGGGCTTGGGTACAGAGAATGGAGTTCTTAGGCTGGAATAGCCACAGGCTACCTTTATTCAAGATAGACTGCAGTGTTATGGTCTAGTCTTTAATATTTATAGAACATTTTAAAGATGAATAGCATAATAAACAGCATTGTATAGCTACAGTGTTTGGGACAACTGTAGTGAAATAGTCTAGTATTTTTTAATAAGGGTACTAACAGGGAAATTATCCATCAGGGATGTAACCAAGCCTGAAAATGAGCAATGTGAATGGTGCTCTTAAAAAAAAATAAAATAAAGTCCTCCAAGACAAATAAATATTAGATGCCAAACCCTTATTTTATTAAATTAACTCCCTGTGCTCTGTAGTTGTGTTTGTATTTTCAAATGCCAGTAGTGAATATTATATCTTTAAGAGTTCCCATTTGTGCTTTCTCTAAAGCCCAGATGACTTTCAGTTACTGTCTGACATAATGAAACTGTAGCAAACACTTTTTTAAAGTTAGAGTGTGCCTTTCCCTTTTTCTTTCTCTGCTGTATTCAATATGGTTTATAAAATCCTAAATGCTTGTAAGATTTGCATTCCAGATTTTGTGCCTGTAGTCTTTGTCATGGGAACAATTACTTTATACTGGTTATTGGTGAGAGTGCAGCCCCTCTGAAAAAAGGAAAAGTAGTTTTAGAATCTCATGTTTTCTATGGTTATTGGGGTGGGGGTGTAGAATGTGTTAGAGTGTGAAAGGTGTGAAGATTACTGATACTCTGGGGAAAAAAAGATATGATGAAAAGAGACCATCAAGACAGGTTTCCTGCTTGCCATCCTTTACTCACAGATAAGCTGAGAGCTATTGTTTGGTTTGATTTTGACCTGGGTTTCATATATAGGAGGAGGAGACATCATAGGTAGGATCTGGAAACAAGGATACTCAAGTACTAAATTACTGAAAGCTTATGAAAACCTCTGCCAGATCTTTCCACAGCAAAAGCTTCCCTTATGGTTTTCTGATGCTGTACACTCAGGATAATAATCCCTCTTCTGGCCTTGAAACAAGGTGAAACCACAGCCTGTCCAAAGATGCAAACAGCTTGGTTCTGATTTGGCTTTTATTTCATGTGATTGTTTTTATCTGTGTTTTGGCAGCTTTCTGTGGTTGTAAATACTTGGTCAGTCCCACCACCTCCACTAACCAGACCACGCTGAGTGTGAATGCTGTATAATCTATAGTTATTCTGTCCAGTATAGGTTATTTATTTCTGAGGAGTAGAATGTTTTTCGGTATTTTAGTTTCTTTGATGATTTTGGTTGATTCTTCTTCGTATGACTTTGGGAAGCTTTCTTGTGCAAAGCTGTTTCCCAGAAATGCACCCTCTCCCTGTTGGCAAAAGCTTGTCTTGCTTTGATGAACCAGCAAAATTATAATAGTGCCATTTAAGATAATTACAGCAAAATACCTCTTAGGAGCTGCGAGTTAAGTCATGAATGAGGAATGGATGGTGAGATAAATGCAACTGAAGGACTTAATTCAAGACAGGTCAAGTCTTGTAATGTTAACAGCATGATGGTACAGCATGGTAACATGCTGATGATCCATATGACAGAGGAGTTAGCAGAGTGGTTTTTTTCACATTTCCTTAACTATCAAAGTTTAGCCTTAAAAAAAAATAGCAATGGCATCTGAAGCTCTACTGTTGGACATGCTGTAGGTGGGATTCCTGTTCTGGGGCTGATGTGGATCTCAAATGAGGTGTGTTAAATCACCAGGAGGTTCAGTCAGCTGCTTGGGAACAGGTCTAGCCATTGGAATGAAAGTGGTTTGGTGCATGGGAATAAAACAACTCATTTGACCATGGGATAGCTATTGACACTGGCAGGGTAAAGGCAGAATTGCATTCTCCCTGTGATATGTAAACTAATATGTCAGCAGCAGTACTCAAAGAGAAGCATTATCACGCTGCATCCACCCAGAAGAAAAAGATATGAAGACAAAGCAGCATTTCAGAACTGTGTTAGGGACTGTAGGACAAATACCCAGCTGAAGAGTCCATTTCCTAGGTGGGAGTGCCCAGTGGCACATGAGCCACCTTGTCAGCTTCACTTCACTTGTCACCTTTATGTGGCATAGCTGAGAGCATTTTCTATTCTGGTCATATTCAAGGTAAACCATTTTGAAAAAGCCTGCCCTAAAACTAAGAGAGCTAAAAGCAGCCTAGGCTAAGAGTAACTGAACTAGGCCCCAGAAAAGTCACAAAATTTATTGGAAATTTTTTTCTTGTCACAGAATTCTGTGGCATATTCTTGACAAATACATAATCAATCCATAAATTAACAGATCTTTTGAGCTAGTTCTGAATTACCTTCTTTTGATACACTAAGCTAGATGACTTAGTAATTAATTTCTGATGGATCAAAGTTCATATACAAAATGATGAGGCTTGACAGGAAGTTGTTGAGACATGAGAAGCTGATACCCCAGGGTTTATAAAAGTAATCCTTTAGCAAACTTTTTACAAAGCAATATCCTCAGCTAATTATATCTCTCCTAGTTATATTTGCCTGACAAGATGAGGAAGGAGGAGTACAATAAAATAAATAAATAAACAGCAGTGAAAATTGGAAATTAGAAGAGAAAGTGTTGAAAGTTGTTAATCGAACCATTAAGTAGTTCGTTATCAAGCAGCACTGTGGTAACAGGCTGCCCTGTGCTAATTGCATGTGTTGAAGCAGCACTAAAATGCTTGGATCCAGCCATGAGCTTTGGACTTGGGGGAGTGTTCATGGACGTGTGAAAGCAAATGTGCATGGAATAATAATAATAATTAAAATTCCAGGGTCCTGGCTTCAATTGAGCCTGACTAAGTGGCTCAGTTTCCTTTCTCAATTTATCTACACATGCACTGAGGTCAAACACTTGTCTGTCCATTTGTCTGTCTTTGCAGCCAGTGTGAGAAGATCCACACATAACATAGGTCTATACCTCTACCAGAATTACCCCACACAGGCTATGGTCACATTTGGCATCCCAACAGGAGATCTGCCAGCTCTAGTCTCACTTTGCTCCTGCAACCCCTTCTCAGTCAGTGCACTGCCAGCACACTGCAGTGGGCAGACCCTTCAGGTTTGTCAATTGCTTTTAGATCTCTGGATGAAAAATGATGGTTCCCTTTCCAGGTTAGAAGAGGGTACTTCTTCACTGCAGGCCTTTGATGAAGTGCAGTGGCAAAGCAAGGACAGGAGGTGATGCCACCTCTAGCTGAACTCTGAAATCTGCCATTTATCTGTGTCCCTGAGCAAGCAAACAGTTTCTCAAGCACTTGACATGTGTTGCTGATGTTGCACAGGGGTCTTGTTCTGGTGTAGGTACAGAAATCATGGTAGCTTAAACCAGATTACTTCTGTCTATTTTTTTTAAATGAAAAACACTCATTAAGAGCTAATTTGTTAATGTTGTTTTAAAACAGATTTTTGACTCTCCTTGCTAAGCAGCTTTTCTCGAGCCTAGATATAAAATCCAACAGTTCAGATAAATGACTGGGATTTCTTTCTGCAGAATGAAGAGTAAAGGAAAAATATGTTTCATGTTCAAAAAGATTCAGTCAGAGTTTGTATTTCCTGTGGAGACTCCCTTAATACTGTTCACAAATATTATATATCTCTGTCTCCTCCCTATATTTTTAGCATAAATTCAGTATTTGTGATGAAAGCAAGACAAGCTGCATATGCAATTCTAGTCCTGCTGTGTTTGACTCTGTGCCTTAGTAATGAACGAATGCAGGGCCAAACCTCATGGTGGCACAGCCAGTCCCTGTCCTGCACACTTTTCACCAACATGGAAGATTTCTGCTAGACTAAGCTAAGAATGGTTTTAAGTTGCTCTTTGACATGGATAACAGTGCCTTCTACTCCTAACCACCCTACTCTGCTGACCTGCTAAGCTCTCTCCACTTATCATTAAAAGAGTCTGTGACTGGATGCAGACCTGAACCTGGCATGTACTGCCCTGAAGGGTTACTGCATGGGCTCTTCTATTAGAGAGGGCAAAGCAGGACTAAAAGTTTTAAACAGAAAAGTGGAAGCCTCATAGAGAAAAAGGTGGAACTTTGTTCTTTAAGCACTCTGATCCAGTTTCCTATCTCAAAAAGCAGGACCTGTCACAGGGTTGCTTAAAGGGTAAAGTAATTTATCATAATGGCTTTGTGTTCACCAGTCACAGAACTTAATTTTTGTCACAAATTCTTACTTTTTTGTATTAGATTCTCTTGACGCAGTTATTACTGCATTACTTAATAAGTTATTACTTATTAAGTGCATATATGCAAGTGACAGAAGAGAAAATCAATGTAATACTCTCTGATTCTGCAGAAAGCCTGAAACAGTAGATTGGAGAAATGAAAACTCACCCATTTCTCTAGGTAGGGAAGACTGTGAACTCTGTAATTACTTTGCCACCACAATATGGCATTTTGTCAAGATGTTTCAGAGCTCAGTGCTTTTGCAGTGTACTTTACAATTTTCTGCCTCTGGCATCCATTGCTTTAATTTCCATCAGTACTCTTCCTGTGGCTGAACTCTGGCCTGATGCTTTTTCCAAAAGAAGCTGAGTGCAGTCCAGTGCTGCATCAACCTATATTCTGCTGAGAGAGGAGGCAGAAATATGTGCAAAGCCCAAGAGTAGGAGAGAACCAGAAGTTCTGTTGGTGATCAGTGGTGGAATAATGCCCCAATTCCTGGACTCAGTGCTGAATATAAGCACTGACAATATATATATTGATAAATATATTCATCTTTTACAGTGGATGTCATTGCTAGACAAGATGGGGATGTGGCTGAGACATCATATAAAATTAATATGGCAGTGGAATTTAAAGGTTGCAGTAAACACAGTTTTGTCTCCCATTGTATCAGTGAGTAAAAATGCTCCAGGTAGGGTTAGGGACTGTCATTCAGTGGTAGTCTGCAGTGTCATATCTGATGTCAGCAAAAAGACACAAAGCCCTTGGTATTGAGTTAGCAAATTATATTTATGGGTACTTTTCTCCTTTTTATTAAAAAAAAACAAAACATAGAATGCAAATCAGCCACTGCTGGTTCCTCTCTCCTGCCTCTAGGCTCACTAAATATTGTGTTATTCTAGCAGATTTACCCAGGTTTATTCACATTTTCTTTTCTTTCAGTATTTTCTAGGGGAGAATTAAAGCAAAATATTTGCATAAGTGGTTCAGCAGCCTCTTGCTATGTTAACCCTGGACCCTTTAGAAGCAGCACAGGATTGTTCCTTCTGTTTCCAGTGAACCACTCTGGCTTTTCAAATGATCCTCCCCTTTACAATTATCTTTCTTTGTGCATGTGCGTGCATGTTGTTTTTTCCTAATGCAAAGAGCCCTCAAGGAAATACAAACCACTCATTCAAGGCTAGAGACTAGCTGCAGACATTTCAGATTAAAGTTGAAATCTTAGTCCCAACCTCCTCACTCCAAAATGGCTTGCAGCTCCCCCTTGGAAGGAGCAAATGTTCAGAGGAGCATGCATACAATTAAATATTCTGCTCACAGGATGGACATTTGTGATGTCTTAAGTTCATATTGTTCATTTGAATATTTTATTCTCTCAAGTGAAACAGAGAGACAGGTATTAAAATTCCATTTCCCTATATATATCTTTCTGTTATATCAACTTCTTTATTATCATCTTGTTCTAGCAAGATACATACATCTGATTTCTCCCTTTCCCTAAATCCACATGCTTTCTGCAAGGTAAAAGGTTGATAGAGTGACTCTGCGGTTAGCATTGTGGGAGCATTTGCAATCACTGCCAGGAGTGATACCATCCAGTGGGATTAGTACACAGATTTATTAGATCTCATGATTAGGTATGAGACCCTTCAGGCTGACCCTTCATGTTTCCCACTGATGCTCCCTAGACACTCTGCCTGCATTTGCTGCATCTGCATCAGAGGACCATGGGTTTCCCCACACACTCTGGGAACCCACTGACAAGGTCTGGCTGGCCAACCCGGCCTGGGAACTGCTGGTAACTGAGCCTTAGGCACATGGTTACAGATTTTGGGCAAAATGTCACAGCTTGGGGTGTCACTGCTTAAGGTATTGAGGCTCACACTGCAGGTGTTACTGACCTAGATTTGTGCTGGTAGGAAGCTTAATGACCCTTGAGAAAGCATTCAGGACCATGATCTGTAGAGGTCCTGGAGGTTGGATTGGGAATGTGGATGTCAAATCAAAATGTGTGGTGAAACACAGAGCCTCATATTGACTTTGCAGCACTACCCTTTGTTATTTGAATTTATTGAATGGTAGTATCACCTCTTGTATAGTCTGTTTTGCAAAGTTGCAAAGGTGTTAAAGATTAATAAGTGCTTGCTAAATACTGAGGGAAGGAAAAAGTCTACCTTTTTCTTATTGCTTCAAGTGGTTGGGGTTTTTTCCCCTCTATAACTGCTTATATCCATATTTTGGTAGATTATACAGCCAGAATATTTTTCACCTAGGATTAAATAATGCCTGAAAAATATACAAAAATGCAACACATGGTTTTAAAACATTCTGTAAAGCATCTTCTGGAAACCTTGTCACAACAATTAATTGTTTATGAAAAGCCATTTGCCTATTGAACTGACTCTATGCCTGCCTTTTTAATTTGGGTGTCAGCCTCTCAAAAGGGTGTAAGTCCTTTAAGCAACTTGATTGCTGTTCTTGGTAATAACATGATCTTGGCACTGGACTGCACAGATGAAAGATGAGTGATTCTGAGAGCAAGAAGCCACAGGTCTGTTCATCCTTTTCCTGGACAGAGAAATATTGTACTTGGACAATTCTTTCTTTTGTTGCCAGTAACAATATTTAAGGTCCTCCTCTGTAAAACAGTGAAATAGTTACTATGTACTCTGGTGGTGGTTTAAAATTAATATTGTAGGATAAATGAATGAAATCAATGCTCTTGAAAATTAAGAGTAATTTTTGTGTTTATTTTTTTAAAATTCTATTTACCTAAGTTTTATAGAGTGTATATGCTTTTGATATTTGGATAAGAATATAAAATGCCTGTACAGCCAGCTGAGGGTGTCCAGGGATGACTGTAAGAATAGGGTTAAGCCTGTAGTAACTCCCTGGTGCACTATTCCAGCATCCAATTATATATGGCTCAAGGACTTCATCAGCTGGAGGTAGTATCTTTGTGCTTAGTATATTGGGATGGATTTTTATTCTGGGATTTATTCCAATTGCCTTCTGAGTCCTTGTAAACAGGTAGCAGCTGCCGTCCCCTGTGCCAATGAGTTCAACAGCTTAACTATGTGAGGAGAAATCTCCTATTGTTTCTTTTGCACCTGCAGCCCTGTTTTCCTTTGATTTCTCCTTGTTCTTGTGAATTATGCTCCCATGTGTTTCATCCCCAGGCCCATTAGCCTCCTATGGTAGGTACACCTTCTTTCTGACCTGTAACTCCTGTTATGTGAGATGTAGGTGATGACAGGTCTGTACTACCTAAACCAGGTTCTCCTCTTCAGAGGGTGCAGCTTCAATAGACCTGAGTCTCTATGTAAATGAAGAGTAGATGCTAACACAGAGCATCTTTCTTGTAAGGATGCTCTGTCCTAGTTTCAAATGTATCCCTAATATATAAGGACCAGACTCCTCTCAAGAAGACAATGGAAATCATGCCAGTAGTATTTTACTCTATGCTTGGAAGAGGTATGTGGAACTATTTTGCCTGTGACTTACATCTAAATCACTTAAATGGTAAGTTTAATATTGAAGTGGTTTTATTGCATGATGTTGTTTAAATAATGAAACTGCCTTAATGGGAGATGTGTTTAATAAACTGAATTTGAAATAAAGTTGAAGTCCTGTAGGCTGTGTTTTAGCTCAGTTAATAGCAATGCTATTTCAGTTTCTATGCTACATCATAATATGAAGATGAGAGTTCTATTCCATATGCAGTGCACATTGCAAGATGATTGATAGCCATAATTTTTCTGGTGCTTCCACTGCATGCCAACTGTATTAATTGCTAAGTGTTTTAAGATATGCCTCTACCTATTTGAACTTGGGGTGAGGGAAATGGTTATCCTAAAGTGATGAGTATTATGTGCTGTGATAGCGAGCGTAAGTCTTTAATTTACTGTGTTCAATAAGAGCTTAGATATTACTTTATAAACTGCAGCATTTTACACTTGGTGTCCAGCTGTTTCGATGGCCTGACTCAGATTGTTAATCCTGATAACTTCCAATTTACTAGACGATAAGTAACAGGCTTTAGAAGTAAAGTCTGATGGAAAAGGGCTTGTTTGTTCAGCTTTCAGCTTCCACTGACAGTGCACTTCATTGCCATCAGACTGGCTCTGCTTTCCATAGCTCAGGGCTGGCAGGGGCTTATGTCTTTCTTCTTGCCATTTCAGGTGTAGTGCCTGGGTTTCTTAATGAGATAGTGCTCAAGATCCTTCAGGAGATAATCTGGCTGACAGCCAAAGACAGGTTGCCCTCTAGATGACAGGGTTTTGATTGTTCACTGCCTTTCCCATAGTTGCTTAAATTTGGGCAAACTGGCCATAAAGTGCCACCAAATTGGAAAATTAAAACGCAATTATCTGGTATACCACTGCCAGCAATAATAATGGAAAATATAGTGCATTAGTTCCCATCTGGAATAGTTTTCATTTTGTTTGCATTTTGCATTGGAGCAAAGGACAAGGGTAGAATAAGTTAAAGAATCAGGTCATGGATAATTCTGAATAGCTTAACTTTGTGTCCATTTTCAAAATATGGTTCATCAGCAGAGTGGTTCATTAGCAGTGTGCATCCTATTACTGAGAGTAATGGAGGGTAGTGGAGGATTCTATGCCTCTCCTGCCATGGAAGATGGGAACCCAAGAGCTCAGCTCTGTGCAGATTAAGAAAGGATATAAATAACAACAGAATAATTTTTTTTTAATGAAGTAATCTTTTGCATGTTTCTGTCTGTATCTTAAAATATTAAAATTATTTAGCCCTGCAGAAAGATTTTTTTTATTGCTGTTCAAAGTATAAAAAGAAAATTTTTGCATTTTAACGGTTGTCCTTCTAATTTGAATGATAAAGGGTATTGAAACAAAATATGAATTATTAATCTTGTCTATCACAGTTACAAAGTCTTACATTTCTGTTTAAACAAATATTCTTGTTATTCTGTTTTTGACTGGTTAAAAAGCAAATTTACTGAGAATTCAACCATGCCCCACTCAGTGTAGCCCCTTTGAAAACCCCAGGGTAAAGGTGATTCAGTGCTGAGGTGATAATGAGTGTGGCTTTTTCCAGAACTGCTCGGGAAAGCATAAGACCCCCAACATATAACGTATGGAAAAGTCCAAGATACATTCTGTAGTATCTATGTTCTCAGAACTGTCCACATTTCCACTGGGGAAAGACGTGTTTGTGCAGAAGCTCTCTCATCTGTGTGTTCAGTCTCACGTGCTCCAGGCAGCCCGGATTAACCGTGCACTGGCAGACAGGCCCCGTGTTGCCTGGGTAGATGACACTTCATTACCAGAACAATGAATCCAGAGCTTAGTGTAGGCACCATGGGCATTTGCCAGGAAAGCCAGAAGATTATTGCAATAGGTAAACAGCATATTACCACTAAAAGTAGTAGTCTAGTGTTCAAAGCATTAACACTGGCAAAAGTATTTGCCTACTGCCGCTTCCAGGTAAGTAAATAAAAGCAAAATGAAATACCACATTTTCTGTTTTCTTTTATGTATCATTTACTTTCTCTGCACAGTAAAATTAAAGGGAGATGTTTTGTACGTTACCAAAGAAATTTAAACTCTGGATGTAGAAACTAGAAATAAATGTATAATTTCAGAACTGTACTCTGCTTTCTTTGTTTCATGGAGACGGATCACAAAGTTCCAGTATCTTTTTAGGGTGTTAACAGTTTCTTCTGTACTTTTGCATCCAAAGTGGATCCACTGAAACCATCAGACTGGACTGCAATGCCATCACTGTCCTGGTGACACTGTGTCTTCACATTTCTCTGTAGCTCCAGGTGGAAGGACTCTTTTAGTCCCTCCCTGTCTGAGGAAAATTCACAGGCACTGGGATGATAATAGCTTCCATGATGATGATGATAAAGATTCCATGGGCGGTAGGAGATGTACAGGATGCCATGTTCAAAAAGTTTGTCACTCTGTGATCTCCCCTCACCAGTGTTATTTGGCTGTTTGTAAAGGTTTAGAATCTGGGGGTCAGGGAGGAGGGTGGGGAGAGCATATCAAATGCAAGGGCAAATGTGTGGAGGTGGCACCAAGAAGTCAATTTGAACACATAAGAGCAGAAATTTAACGGCAGTTTTAGTTTCTTTAAATGTATCTCTTTTAATAAGGAAACATTTGATTTTTGTAATCACTATGTTTTTTTCCGTAGTCTTTCTTATTCAGCAGTATTTGGAACACTTTGATTTTGGTGATGAGATTTCCTTCTCTTGTGATCAGGTTCTCAGCTTACTGTACTCATCAGTTGTTATTATTGGAATCTTTTCACTTTGGTGGAAATAACATGTGACACAAGATGTGATGGTATCATTTACTTTATGTGCAGTAAGACTAGTGTTATTTAGCCTGGCTTGTGTCTTTATGACAACATAAAAGACTTGTGTTTAACCTCCTACTAATCCAGTGCTGCTGTTGACTGCTAGATATGTAGAGGTTCCTTCAAATGGAAAATAAATATGATACCTGAAAAGGAGCTGAATTTCAGAATTCCCAGCTCATACTCAATGACTTAGTGAGGAAGTAGGCTCGTTTAATTGCAAGGCTCCTGGCTGCAGTGAATGATGCACTGTCCTTGGGAACTCTGCAACAAGGTTGTTGGTTTGTCAGGAGTATCTGTTCATCTGCTTCATTTCCTGCCCTACCCAGAGGCTTGAGTAAAGTAGCTCACTAGATCACTCTCTATTTTATTGACTCCACAGATCGACTGTTTGGTAGTATGTGGAGCCCCCTTTAGACTGTCCTGCTGGCAGGGACTGAGAAAAGGTACTGCCATGAAAATGAGGTCTGAAATCTCCAGGAAAAAATACTACTGATCTTGTAAAGTATGATGTTTTCACTGAATGTGGCAGGATGTTTGAGTCATATACCTCAGGCTGGAGTCTGTTTTCTCCATGAGTCCTGAAGTATTTTCAATACTTCAGTTCTGATGCCCTTGATAAACTGTTATGGGAGACTGATGATTAATGGGCAGATAGAAAGGGGATGGCTTATAGCAGGCTCCTCAGCTGCCTTAGGACTGGGGATCAGCCTGGATAGGTGGCTTCCACAGTGACAAATATAAGGGCCTTTATTCTGATGAGGAAACATATTTTAGCAACTTATGCCTGTTTAAATAAGTAGAATGAAGGTGAAATAGGTGTGGTAGAACAACCCTAAGTCTTATTAGTACAAAACTAATCCTAAATGAAGTCCTAAAGAGGTATCTTGTAACTGATCTCTCAGTTCACCAGTTTGGTAACGTAGGAATGGACAGACCATGTGGGACAACAAGCCCATCCCTGTTCTATCCCAAGTAACACATGTAATGGACTTCAAGCTCCATTACTTAAACAGACTAGGTCCTCTCATCTTTTCTTGACATTTTTCTACACACAAAGAAACATTCCTTTCAGCACCAAATTTTGTTCATTTTTGTTTCAGACTTGGGAATGCAGTTAAATCTGCAGGTTTGCTCTCTGGCCTGCAGACAGAACTTTCTATTGCTCTCTGGTGTCCAACTACAAGATTTACAACTGTCACTGATGCCAGGCTGCTTCTCTGGAGTGTGAGGTTTTAAACACACTGGCAGCTGGTAATGACTACAGGTCACTGTTATTCTGACCAGGATGTGAGTCAGTGACCTAGAGAAGACAAGCTTGATGTGTCTTTACCATGGTCATGAGCCATCCAGGGCTTCTTTTCAAACTATGTAGGGAAATTATCTGCGCTGTTATAGTATTTATATATTAGTGAAAATAATGAGGTACAAAGAGTCTTTTTTTTGCTCCCTATTTTCAGTAATTCAGTTCTGTTGCCCTTGATATACTGTTATGGGAGACTGATGATTAATGGGCAGATAGAAAGGGGATGGCTAAACCTTGCCTCCCTAGGCAGGCCAGGGAGTGTAGCCAGCCAACCATCAGAAGCTCATAACTACAGCAATAAAAGGACTGATCCCTTAGCATAGCTCCCTCAGAACTTTAACAATTAACCCAGGGGCAATTATATGCTGGCAGTATAAAGAGGCTGCTGATAAATCACATTTTTTAATTTCTGAAGGCAAGAGAGATATTAATACACTACAGCATATAGAATTAATAGAAATTGGGAACTAATAAAACAGGCTGCTAGGTGCAGTGCTGCCATTGCAAAATTTTGAATAATTCAATGGTAACCAATTCATTGCATCTGTGCAGGGACCAGATTCTTCCCACATCAGGTGATTTGGCTCACAGTAAACATGCATCTTAAGCAGGCTACAGAGGGCAGCAGAACTTGCTGGCAAAATAAAGTCTGAGCAACTTGAAGCAGCCTAGGAAATGAAGAGCCTGTTGTAGAGTACTAATGGCTCCATTGTATTAGATGGAAACAGAGAACCAAAATGTAGTTCCTATTCCCCAGAGTTAAGAGTATGTAGTTTCCTAGATCATAAGGTATGACCTTCTCTTTCTGTGTTTCCATGTACCAAGGAAATGTCTTCACTGAGAAAAGGAGACCAGTGCTGTCTGGCTGAATCCAGTAAATTGCCTGAATCTGCTTCTCTGGTCATAGTCTTAAGAAACCCAGTTAAATTACAGGTCTGTGGACAGAGACTGATTGCTTTTCCCCTGTATATTCTTGCAAGATGAGCACTGCTTATGGAAAGGATATTAACTCCAATTACTGCAATAGTCAACTGATACACATACACGTCTCCAAGAAAGGGCTTTAGTGTTTAGGTTCACTCTACCTTGCACAAGGTAGGTACCCCAAAGCTTTTTCCCATTCTTCCTCTGTGTCCTCTTTCAGAAAGGGGTTGTCTTTTCTGGAGCTTTCCTCAGTGCATTTCATAGAGCCCCACTGGGCTCAGTATAAGGCTGTTTAGAAGCCAGCCCAAGGAAGTTCTGTCTTTTAATGTAGTTCTTCAGTTTCCAAAAAATATCAAACACTTTACCTTGAACAGAGCAGCAGGGGAACAAGTACACTAAATTCTCTTTCTGTTAGGTCTGCAGGCATGCCATAGAGTGCCAGGTAGGTAAGCACAGGAGGCTAGCAGGATGTGAGTTGTTCTTCCTTTGAGTCAGTTTCACAGCAACACTTCAGCACAATGTTACAGGGGCTGTGGATTTCTGTATCCCTTCTCAGATGGTTTTAGAAGCACTAGCAGCATTAGAATGATGTTAGTAATAACAGCAATATTTACTCTGTTTACTGATAGAAATGCAGAGTCGGAATATGTAAGATTTGTGCCAACCACTTGTTCCAAGTTCTAGAAACATCATTTACTGGAATCCTGACTTTTTGATAACCCAGCTGCCACTAGAATTGCCATTTTGCACTCTTGATGTTCTAGTCCATTTAGGATAAATGAAATATGAATTTGTGTGATGTAAAGAACGTCAGCTTTTCATCCCCAAGATTTTTTTTAAGAAACGTTTTTAAGCAGAGGTAAAGAGCTGATTGAATATACTCTGATTTCTTTTGCTTTCCCATTGACCTGCATTTATTTACTCTTTTGGATGTTACATGAAATTCCTAAAACAAATGGGCATTGATTTATGTGCTTATTAAATTACATAACTGTACATTCCTCTGCTTTCCTTAAAATAAGCTTAATGGAAAGCCAGTTACTGTCACTGAATTCTTGCAGTTTATGAAAACTGAAAGAGCTAATAGCAATGAAGATAAAATAATTTTGTTTTCTCATTTGCCACATATGTTTATTTTTTATCAAAATTTTGGGGAAGATGGCTGCCTGATTTGCATCATAAATACAAAACTATTATAACACAGGCTTCTCTTTGGGTTACTGTTAAAAGTTTGATCACAAAACTGACATAGAAAAAAAGATGTAATACCAAATAGGAAAAAATTCAAACTGAAGAAAAACAAAGCTGCAGAAATTTTAGATTAACATGTTGTTTTAAGAGCACAGTTTCTAAGATGATTTCTTCTTTTAGCCAACTTTGGTGACAGTAGGGGTTTTTAAGAAATCATCAGAATCGTAAATTTCAATGAAACAAAGATAAATAAACCTAAGACATGAATGCATTTTATTCAAAATAGAAAGCTATAGGTGAATATAGGGCATTTCAGAAGATAATTATTCTTTGTGGTTTCCTGTCATAGGTTATCCTGCTTTGTCAGGGGGGTTGGACTAGACATCGTTAGACAACTTCTCCAATCCCTAAAATTCTATAATTCTATGATTCTGTGATCTATAAAAGAAAAAGTTTAAGAATTTAGGTGAATTCATAGGTCTAAAAGAAGTAGGCAGGAGCTGCTATTGGCCTCTGTGAACACGAGGGTCCCTACAAGGTCAGTATGAGAGCACATCCTCTCCTCCTGCCTCAAAACAACAATTCCTCTGTGACTTAAGGGTTAATATAAAATGCCTGCTAATAATTGTCCAGGGAAATATATGTGCTAAACTGATAACTATAGCAACCTTGAGATAAGAAACAGAACACTGTGTTGTTGGCTTGGCTGAAGGCTGAAGAAATGTCCACACCCGGAGAAGAAGAGGTGAAACGTTTACCCAGAGAAAGAACTTTGCGTCATTTTAACTTCATCCCCACGGCCCTCATGACTCCCACCAGGAGACACCATGCAAGTGCAAGAGGGAGGAGATTATGAAAATGAACTCTTGGGACTGACTTGAATACACAGTGGGAGCAGGTGATACATATGTTTAGGTGTATTGTGAAATCTAATGAATATGTAAAACTTCAGTGTAGATAACAAATGCCTGATTGCAAGGTTGGCATGCACAGATTTCGGAAGAATTATCCCCTTGTGCACCCAGCACTGAATAACCATACCCCTCTCCAGAACTTTCCAGGTTATAGAGCCGTTTTCCACAAGTCATGTGTGCACAGATTCAAGAGCTCAACTGTTGTTGCTGTGGCAATATGTGCATCCACTCTTTCTGCAACTGCTTTCTGTTCATTCTCCTTTTATGACCTGAGTTCCTCTTGAGGGAAAGATTGCATATTTTAAAGCCACAATTTTAAAGCTACAGATATTTGAAGCATGAGAGAGTATTTAGGAAAGTATTTCTATGCTTGCCCTAGTTTTATATTTTTCCTGTTCATTTACACTATCTCCAGAGACATAATATTGAGTTAGACTAACCTTTTGTCTTAGCAAGATGACTGTTTTGTTTGTCTCTTTCTTCATGAGAATGCATATCTAATTTTAGAAGTTAGCAAAACTCCAGAGATTTCCACATAGAGTTGTTTTTCTTCACAGGGGCTCTTCCTGAACACCCAAGTGGTGCGAAGGGTCTTTTGTCTTACTTTCACTGTTTGCAGCATAGCAGGTAACGCTACGTCGTTTTTTTGTTGTGGTTTTTTTTGTTGGTTTTTTTTTTTTAAACTCAAAGTTACAAAGCATGAAGTCTTTGCGTGCCCTTGGAGGCCAGGATGTGAAAAAACAACTCATCCATTCACTTCTTTTATGTGCACTAAGAGCAGCTCAAATACAGTCTGTTAGAGTCTGGATTTGAGTTCTTGGCATCACTTGACATTTTTAGGTGGTATTTCCAAACAAAATGTTAATGTGTGCCAGCCTCAGGTAGCCTCTGAATATTGTTAAGCTTGTGTCTGCAAACATGGGAGTTCATAAACTTTGTTCTCCAGAAAACAGATTTGTTTCAGCCCACATGTCGTGTGGTATTTGGTAGTTGCATAAGCTTAGCAAAGTGTTTCACAAAGACACAATATTATTTCTTGGCAGAACCATGCCCTATTTCTAGGTATGAAAACATATCGGATTTCTATACCAGAGCTATACCCTATTTCTAGGCATATTATACATAGAAGATGGGAAGATAATTTCTAAAAAGAAGCAGCAGGTGAGAACTACCGACAGCTGTGGTTGTTGGTTGATTCTTCCTCCTCAGAACTAAGATCTTCACTGAGAATTGGGATTAATGAGGCTGAGAAATATCAGGGACTGCTGTTGCAATGACCATACTATGCCAAACAGCAGTATCTGCTGCACAGTGTGAAGTCAGTGTATTCAGAACTGAGTGACTGATTACATCGTTTTTTCCTGGGCATCCATCCTCTCTCCCACAGCCATTCCCTGGCAGTTCCACACAGGGCTGTGCAGGTGGAGAACATTAGGCCAGTCTTCCATTCTTACACCACCAAAATCTTCTTTTCCATAATAGTCGACTTCAAGTCCTATGACAGAGGTCGTGATGGAGACCAGAATGGAGCCAGGAGACTGAGAGTTTGATAAGCAGCAGATATAAAACTGTCCTCTGGTATTTAACAGACTTCATCAAGATGACTGGTCAAAACCACCATAATGTGCTGCATAAATAGTGGAGTCAAGGCATCAGTTAGCAGTAAATTCAGTACCACGATGTAGTGTTTATAGTGGGGAGAGCTGGGTTATGGGTGCTGTGGGAACTATAACCGTGAGTTTCTTGACTTTGCTTGGATTTTCATTCCTTTTTCTTCATGCACTATTTTTGTGAGAAGAACCATTTCTAAATGTGAAAAAAAAATATTTTTGCAAGAAAACCGTAGAGGTGAGAGTGAGCTGTTTATAACCAGAGAAGCTACAGAAAACAGGGCATCTTTGGACTGAAGAGCATGGGAGATTCCCTCTGCATTTGGGTACCTGTTTCTGCAGTGGGGTGCCATCAGGAGCCTAACAATGGCATAGTTATCCAAGATAATGAAAATGCCAAAGTGATAACTCAGTGCTATTTTTTTTATTAACACTGCAGCAAGATACTAAAAAAGCCATAAAGCCCAATTGTTTTCCTCTCACCTCCATCACCAGAGACCTTGGCACAGATGTGTAAGTATTTAAACCTTATCCACCAGAGTAATCCTTGATGATGCGCAAAGCCTCAAATGTGTCCTGCCAAATGATCTGCCGGAAGCAAAAATTATATTCTTTACACAAAAATGCCTACTTTCCATCAAGACATGAGTAATTGTCATCCTCTTCTGATGTAATAGTCATCAGCATGCAAGTTTCCATAAATTTCACCAGTTTATCAATTCTGTGCTCTCCTCACAGCCTGTCAGAACCATCCTTCCTGGTGCGGTCCCTTAGCTCACCAAGACTGGACTTCACACAGCATCTCCTCGGGATTTTCTTTAAGTAATATCCTTAATAGCTGATACAAAGATGCCTTACAAGTTTCCCTTTTGCTTCTGGATGAAGGACACTGTGTTGGATCAGGAAGGGACAGGAAGAATGCCAGGCTGGGCAGGTGTGGTGGGAAATTCCCACTGTACTCATTGACAGGGTCCACAGTGCTGACAAAAACTTGAAGGATGCAGTAAGTGTCTGAGTGGTCTGGTAATTTCCTTCCAGAATGAAGGTGGGGTTAGGCATTATACCAGCATCAGCTTAATGTTTAACAGCTCTGAATAGAAAATTAAATTAATATGCAACCAAACCCACCTCTTTGTGGCCTCCAGTTTGAAATCGGCTGTGACCAGTAGTCTTAAATTTTTTCAAGAGTACAGAAATTAACTGTAGGATCACTCTAATACAACTTTCTGGGTTTGTGCCAGAACCTCAACATGTGCTGAAACTGAGGCCATAACTCTGTTATGGATCAAGGCCAGAGATGAAAGTTCTCCCACATCCAAGCCAGAAACCTCGTGGGTTTTATTTTTTTTTAAGCATTTGTTCTTTTTCATGTTTTTCCAGTCAGAATAACTTTTACCCCTCTACTACTACAGCAGGTACTTTGCCCAATATATTTCTGTACTGCAACTTCTTTTTGTTGTTACTGGTCAGGTCTGTCTGTGTAAATAATCCTTTCCTTGGATTGAGGCAGGGGTGCTCAGAAATCAGTGTGCTGGTCTGGCAAAATGTGTGCTGAGTTTCTACCTTTCCTACCAGCTAGAGCTGTGGTGCCATCAGGATGCTGATTCAAGGCAGCTGAGAGCAGAATTCTGTACCTGCAGCTTTTTAAACTCAAACATTTTTAAAATCAGTTTCTTAATTGGGACCTAGGGGACCCCATTATGCTTTAATAATTCATTGGACAAAATCTATCTCTTTTTCTTTTAAAATCCTTAATTGTAGGATGCATTTTAAATGAGTTTTATAACAGTGTTCCAGACTATTTTGTGCGTCTCCTTTTAAAAGACTGGCACACAGAAATGCTCTGAAATCAGACATGAAATCCTCCATATGGGTGGCTTATTTAAGGTATTGCCATCATATGGATCCAGTCACTACACAAGGATAACTTAATTTTTGCTTCAGTGGTTTTTGTTGTCTTTCCTTTATTGGCGACCACAGTGATTGCCATGTGTCATGTCTGTTGACAGATTGCCATTGTCATGTCAGTTTAAAGTACTATATAAGGCACTGTGTTGTAAGTTTGGAACTGACAGTGTAGATCAATATGTGTTATATATTCCATAGACACTACAGGAGAATAAATCTGTTTGTCACAATGCTTATATAAGCCATTTTTTCCTAATCTCATCTAGGGATTGGAACCATGCTGTACCTGAGCTTGAGGACTGAGTTCTTATCACATAAAGATAAAAGCCATTTTTTGACACATAGACAGACACCACCATTAGTATCCCACCTCATGGAAGGAAGTTCACATATACACAAAACCAATGATCTCTTGTATTTATATATTCTGAATACTGACTGTCCAGTTTGTAAATAATCTTTTTATTGTTTCATAGCTTACAAGGTGAAGACAGAGTTTCATAACACTTACACCAACTATTAATTCAGCAGGCAGTCACTTTGCATGCAGTTCCTAAGATACTGATTAAACACCAAGGTGACATAGTTTCCAAAATTCATCTGTCTTTCTTCATGCAGGAAGAAGGAATCCCATCTTCTCCATTGTCATAACACATGCAATCTCTCTTGGTATGGCCGGCTTACAAACTTTATTTTCTTACTGCAATAACTGGCAAATCAAATATGTATTTTCCCGACACTGTTCTGCCATTGCCTAAACTGGGAAAGCAGCTTCTGCAAAAGAAGCAGCTGATGTCAAACTGCATGACACATGCTCTTAAAAGAGAAGGCAAGTACCTCTGTATGAATAATTGCATAACAAATGAAAGCTCTTCTTTCTCTGTTGACATTCTGGGTCAAAACTTTCCTTGATGTAATTCCCTTGTCTTCAGTGAATTTACATGAGAGGTGGCCCTTTTGGTTTAGAGACAGAGCTGATTCTGCCTCTGCATTTGTCTCACAGCTTGGAAAATTAGTTGCAACCTTGAGTTTGTGTCTGTCCGAACACGTAATATATACGCCTGTGCATGTGTATATGCACGTGTGTGTATGCATTAAGAAACTAAATTTCAGCTATGTTACAAATTTTAATGCTCTAATTTATCACTTTAAATGCATTCTGATCATGTGCCAGACCCATTCCACTTGCTACAAATTGCCTATTCACTTTTGATGTAAACCTTACTGTCCCTTAATTTGCAGTGAAACAGGATTTTCATGGTAATTTTTAGCATTAAAGAACAGAACGCTATGGATGGAGTTTAAGTACCATAATAATCATAAAAGCAACTATAAAGCAAAAACTGCCTCTATCATTTACCTACTTTTTTAGTTTCTTCAAGTCGTAGCAACTGATTAAAACAAAGTTTTTACTCCTTTTTTCCTCGTTGCCTAAACACAGCTACAGTAGAAAGAGCTGAATCTTCTCTACCCCACAGAGGAGAGTTTGAAGATCAAGCCCTTTTAAAAAGTGTTCATTGTGGAGATGAGGTGAGAAACAGCAGATACCAGGTAGATTGTCAAGTGCTGCAGTTCAGTATGAACTACTAGGAAAAAAGGAAATAATAAATTTGACCTGAAATCAGAATAAATTCTTGGTTGCTTAAAAAAGCTACACACAAATACATTGCTTTTCTGAGTTTTTAACTCAGCAGTGGGAGAGCACATTTGTGTGTCTCCAGCACAGTTTTAATTGCTTTCCTTTTCACTAGAAAGAATCAAGATGAGACCCACCTAAATATATATTTAAGAAATTAAGATCATCTTACTCTCTTCACCAATGTGAGTGCAAACTAGATGAAGTGGGATATAACCCAGCATGAGGTGATGTAGGGATCCGGTTATCCCTTGGGTAGAACACAAAGTTGTTGAACAATCTCTCTGGCAAATTCAAAGTAGAGATAATTGCTTTTCACACATGTGATTGCACCACATGAAATTACTGTGGCAGGTCGTCAGTGAAGGCAATAGCTTTCAATAGATGAGAAAAGAATATTCATCTAAGGAAAATGACAAGAGGTTTTCATAAGTGTAGCCAGTTTCCCTGGATGTTTTGGGAAAGGTTCGTGAAACATAATCCTTAGGGGCCAAAAACGCAAAGTTTAAAATGGAAATTAAGATGAAGGGGGATGAGTAAAGTAGCAGATTACTAGATGTGCTATTACCGTGACATGCTCTGTAAGCCTTCTCAGAGCATGGGACAATTTTAGATTTCAGCTTTTCACCAGAATCTTTAGGTCTGAGGTGAACATCTCATGTATGAAACCTTTATTTAGAGCATCTGGTGCTGGTTGGTGACAGACAAAGGACTTTCAAGTAGCTAGATAAGGTTTTGACAATTTTGTATGTTTCTCTGCCAGTCAGCTTAAAACCCTATCATATTTCAGTCTATAGATAAGGTCTTCATGTGAATTTTCTCTTCCTTACCTCTCTGTGCACTGTAGCGAAGATCTTGTTCTAAAACTATATACTTTGCTGTGATAAATGATGATGTTTCATAATGTGTAGTCTGCTTTTTACACCTACATATAATTGCAGCTGTCTAATAAGAACCTGTATTATGAAGGAGGAGGAGGGGTATTAAAAATATCATCTCTATTTTACGTAGTGCAGCATGGAAGGAAAAGTGCTGAATTTAAAATGAAATAAAAATGCTTGAATTAGCTCTGTATGATGCCACCCTAAAAAAATCAGGTGTCAGATGTACTGCAAAAGGGTGGCATATTCTTCACATCATCAGGTTCATTCCCACTATCCAAGGAGTGATGAAGCCAAGAAGGTTAAATTGGTCTTTGCCACTTGGACCACTTTTTCTTTATGAACATTAGGAAAGATTAGAGATTTGGTGCTAACAGACTATCTGCTGTTTCCCTTCCCAGTTCTCGATGCATAGATTCAATGTGTGATTACTGATTGTGAGTAGTATATTCAATAGGCATTTTCTGTGCTGGAAGCTACTGGCCTTTAAGTAACTTTAACAACTTGCTGTGTGATGTGGCTGTTTTCCCATTGCCACCAGAAAGGTCTAAAGGAGACCACTGACATGCTCCAGAGAATGGGAAAATCTCTTGAAAAGTTTTGTGATAAAACCAGTTTTAATGTTTTTCAGATTGCATGAATATCACATCCAGCTACATAGGCTATAACACAATACTTTCCCCTATCTGTATGTATTTAGTGTAACACAGCCAATCAATCGCTTCATTTAAAGAATGGATGATCTCAAGCTAACCTGTAAGGCTTCTGATGGACGTTTTGAGAGGTTTCAAAGAGATGGCTGCACAAAGAAGGTTCTGTGGTTTACTCAGATATTACTTTGACAGTAGTGGATAATTTGTTCATCAGAAGGATGCTTGGATTTGATCCTGTGTTGGCAGAAGCTGTCCCCTCCTGCTTCCCTACCTGTTGCTCAGGTAAGTTTTATTGTAATACTGCTATTTCAGCTACTAAGTTTGATAGGAGATATACCAGTAGTCAGAACTGAAGCCTGTATTGGCCTTGCTGGAAGAGAAGCTTCAGGGTCCAATGCACAGTGAGGAACACTATGCACCCTTTCTTCTTCCCTGTATTAACCTTAAGAGTACTTCCCCATCTCCCCTAAAATAAGCATATGGCTTGATATACACAGCAGACTTCAACATCTAAGGTGTCAACATGACAATGCTACTGTTTTAAAAATAGCTTAAATATTTTTATTGATTTGACAGCAGGAGAAAGTTGATAAATGGAGATAGAACATTATGTATCTTATCACATTTTCATTTGCTTGGCTGCTTTTGTGAGTGATAATACATTGGAAAACAACGTGCGGCATCCAGCATAATTTACGAGAGGAAAAAGTTGGATTTACAGTCTTTACAGAAGGGTGATGCATTCTACTCCGCATCACTCTAGAAATTTTTGACTAAACCTAATGTCTTCTACAAGGCTTCTTGAGATGATGGCAGAGTAAGATGGCTTAACTACTTTACATAGGATGATAGAAGAGAATTTTCTTAGCATTCAAAAGCTTCCTTAAAGCCCAGCACCATTCAAATAAGCAATGTATTTGAGAATGATTGTATCAAATACAAATCAAATTGGATAACTCTGTTAAACTAATGCAGTGTCATCAGAAACTTTATTATCTGCAGTATTGGTCAAATAAGATAACCTCACAATATCTGCTGCACAGGGTCATAACAAGATACTAGGGACCAACAAAAAAAAATACCATTACAAATGTGGCTTAGAGAAAGTATTTCCTCAGTTGCATCCAACCCTTTGAAAGTATGTGAAGATGAGAGAAAGCTCTGCAAAAAAGAGGTCGTTTTTTAAATGGTTGGGTTTCAGATTTTGGCTGGTTTATATTTTTAACTTTAGAGCAGTGATCTGCTTTTAACAGAATGTGACAGGAGATCTCAGTGATGTTAATTGCCAACAGAAAAGAAAGATGATCAATAAGGATCTGAACCTGTAAACTCCCAGTACATATTTATCTCCACCAGTGAGAGGGTCTGGTTAAAAATCAATAACCCAGAAGCAGCTGTAAATCTAAACAGCTCTTGGCTTGAGAACTGATGAGATTTCTCTCTCAGCCTATGGAATAGTGGCCTGTTTATTACAGTACAAGTATTTGTACACAGATCTAACTCCCAGGATGAACTGGTCAGTAGAAGAACTGCAAGTCTCTAAAGAAATCTGATAATACTTGGTGAAATCTTTCTCATAATTAAAGTAACAGGTACCTTTCCTCTGAATCCCTAACCAAGCTAAAACTAGGGAATAAGTTTTAATGATTTTGGCTTTTGTGCATCTCATCCTAAGGAGACAGTTGTTGTACCTAGAGTGCATCTCACTTGCTGGGCATCCTGTAGAGCAAGGTGAAAATTGAACCTTTAAAAGATGTAGACTTGTTCTTCTCTAGGATGCAGTCTTGTTGGATGGCCTCTTCAATGCACTTCTCTTTGATTTTTTTCCACTCCCTCTTCTCACTCTCTTGTGCCTTTGGCAGATCAAACAAAACCTTTGGCTGACAAAATGTAAGTTTTTCTTTATAAATAGGAAAATTTAGGAGCAAAGCCAATACCTCTCAAAATTGGAGAACTCTAGAATGGTATTTGGAATAAAGTGAAGTTCAGATAGGTTCTGAGAGGTAAACAGGTTATGGCCTCATCACTTCTGCAGCAAAGCGAAGTAGTCACGCTGGGCTAAAAGCCCTTTTCAGCTTTGAGGAAGCCACAGAATTTTTTGTGTCTGTTTTTGACATTTGTTTGAAAATACCATGCACCTTTCATTGAAAGCATTCAAAGTTTTGGCAGTCTTTATTGACTGTCTGAAAGGCAACAACGTTGATTTATAGTATGTGTAAAAGGATCATTGTAGTCATCAATGAATTGCATCTATTTTGGGAGCAAAACGCAGCAGGTACTTCACTGAACACAGTAATTTTAAGGAATAGCACGAGACAAGATGAAGAGCCTGTCATATAGTTGAAGAGCAAGGGAAAGAATGGTAGTAAGAATTAATATATTTGGGATAGCCCTTTATTTTTAAAAAAGCATCATTCTGAGTACAATGTAAGTGGTCAGGATGTAGCAGTAGAGTGCGCCCTATAATCAAACTGCTAGTAACTTTGAAGAGTGTGACCTTTATTAAATTTATAAATTCATACGTTCAGTAATTCTGCCTCTGAAAAAGTCAAAGCTGAATACCAGGGGAGAAGCAGAAGTAAATCTGTGCTATACCACATTAGTCTTCCTTTTTTTCCCATATTCTTTCACAAGCACATCCAGTTTTATGTAAATGCAGTGGCAAAGAAAGCTGACAAATAAACCAGCAGATGCAGAGCAAAAAAATCCTATTTGAAAATTCTGATTCTGTTGATGCCCTGAATATTTTGATTGTAGTCCAGCATAGCAACCTTCTTTTTTCACCATAGCTTAAAGTGGAAAGCCAAGGATTTTTGATTGCCCTGAACTGTCCTATGTGTCATGGTCCTAGAAACACCTGTGAATATTCCTCTCTTCTAATTTGCTCTTGCAGTTTTCAGTGTCCAATGGCCCTTGATTTGTTTCAATTCTCATGACAGATGTGATGATATAGAGTGAGGTGTCCCACCACATGGCAGTGGGGTTGAAACTAGATGATCTCTAAGGTCACTTCCAATCCAAATCATTCTATGATTCTGTGATAGCTCATACAAGCTGTTGGAAAACAAAGTTTTCACGAGCATCTCCCTGAAGCACTGTAAAACACTGTGAGCAAAAGATTTAATGACCTCTAGTCCTGCAGAAGATTTAGATGGAGGGGACTCTCTGGCCCACTGTGAAATGAGGGAGTGGCATACTGAATCAGGAATGTAATGAGAAACAAATTCTAAGCAAGAGACAAAGACAGGAAAAAATGAAAAAAACATTGTCAAAAAATGACTGTAGACATCAGATAACCTATCAAATAAATTGTTACTATTTGAACAGCCTTTGACAACATCTTAAGGAAGGCTGCCTACTCAGGTCAGCTTCCATAGCAAGACTGAAATATTCAGGCAACCTGAAAGCAAAATGCCACCACAAACCCTGGGGATTTAGAGCAGGCTTTTTGTCTTCTTTCTTGCCCAGCAAGTTTCTGTAAAACCTTGGTTCCTATTTCATTATAGAATTGGTTCTTTGGGGAATCTGGCTGTTGAAGTGTAGAACAAAGCAGGTCTACAAAGGCTTTTTCCTCAGGCATGTTTTGGTAGCTCAGCTTCTGGAGAAAAAGAGGGGAAAGAGAGCAACATCCTAGGAATGCCTCAGTGCTGTGCCAATGTGGACAGCTTTTTGGCTTCAGTCACACAGTTGGGGCTCACCATCAGCTCTATTATAAATTATATTTTAGTACTTCTTTATATCATTGAATTTTGAATAGAATGAAGGTGATGACATGCTTATATGTCATGTTCATATGGACTCATAGTACCAGAAATTCATGTTAGTCATACAGATTGGATTTTATGTCAATCCATGTGGAAAATGCCACTATGGTATAGTGTAGCTATCAAAAAATGGTACAAGGGGCAAACCCCTGATTTTATTACTGTGCTTAGCTAAATCAGCTTGAAGTTATTAAGCTGTACATTGCATGACATGTAATACAGTCAAGTTAGAGATTACTTAGCTGGTCTGACTTGGACACTGAGAACAGTCTAACAAGAGCCCTACAGAGAAGGAGAAAGGTTTGGCTTCTCAGCCTTCTGTGACTGTTCTGTAGATTGGTATTGCTGATGAAGACTGCTATATAACATTAACAGAGAAGAAATATGAACTGAGATCAAGAAGGTCTGGGTCTGAGCTTTGCTGCCACATACTATGAAATTAGTAGTAGTGTGAAATTCAGAGGTTATGAAATATAGCATATCTCTTACCGGGTTGTAACAGACTTGATATACCTCCACTGCCAACATTTTTTACCCATTCTTTCCACAGCCTGTATTTTCAATTCACATTATAAAAGTATGCTTTTCTTCTAGATTTCATTTAGAAATACCTACAATAATGGAAGACTCATCTGTTCTCTGTCTTTGCTGATGGGAATGTAAGGGTGGACCCATGTGCAGGATTTACATCACCAGGGTCTGAAGCCCTCTGTTCCTAGAACAGGTGAAACACAGATGAATGAATAAGGAAACCTGGACTTACCCCCAGGATTGTTTTCATTCCTCAGCTTTCCTGCTCTGCAAATTGTTTCATCATCTAACGGGAATTTAACATAGGCTGTCAGCAATGTCACTTAGGCTAATTACCTTTAAGGCCTTGGGAGCAGGTTTTGGTCATGGCATGACAGCAAGGTGGATCCAGATAGGAGTTTCATTTCCCCCTTGAAAGCAAAGGTCATTTCTATTTTGTCCTCCCTCCTCAGGGCATGGACGTTTTTTGTATTGTATATTTAGTGGGCAAAGCTCTACTTGAGTGTTTAATTTTGGTGGTGAGACTGTCTCCCATCCCCTTGTCTCCTTGGAAACTGTTTTTTCTTTATTGTTCAAAAGTATTTAATGTCCTGACGCTCCCTCTGACTCCCACTCCCATTGCCAGGATCCAAGAGAGGAGCTCAGCTCCTGGCAGTGCAGATGGCAGTAGATGGCAGCAGCAGTCCATGGTGGGAACCATGAGTCAAATTCAGTGATAGGAAGCAGAGGGGCTCAGAGGAGGCTGTATTTTAAATATAATTTTTTTCCTGTAGTGCATCTCTATATCCCCCTCAAATCACCTGCATATTCTATAACAATTATCCAGAAGGAATTTTAATTTTATTTGTTTTTCTGCTTTTATGCTTGAGTGATCAATAGAAGTCTTGGCTATATACCCTTCAAAACATAATCAAGAAAAGAATTTGGGAGGCTCATATTATTTCTCTGCAAAATAGAAAAGAATTGGACTTATTTAGTTCTTTGTGTCTCTGAAGATGCAGTTCTGTGTTAAAGCAGAAAAAGCTAGAGGAACTGCTTTTTTTTTTTTCATTTGAACACTCTCATTAATTTTAATTCCTGTAGCTCAGTACCATGGCTTATAACGAAGGGGAAAAGAAATTTTCTTCATTTATATTATGAAGTAGCATCCTATAGGACAAAAAGATGTCCTTTTTTGTAATCTTGCAAGCTAATACTAGCTTTGGAAGTATGGTCAGATTTCCCTTCCGAGTGACCACAATGGCAAGGGATTCAGCCACTGAAGTGGCTGAGTGGATGATATCCTCCAGGACTAGATTCAGACTCTGCTTCAGGGCCCAATCCTGCCTGAGGGTGACTGAGCTGGAGCTCACAGTGCCTTTTTTTCCCAGAAGCAATGGGAAAAAACACCACTCTTTTGTCACTAAAAACATTTGCTCCCAGAGCACAACCCGTAGATTAACAGCTTCACAAGTCAGACATATGCAACAGCTACACACAGACAGAAACATCAGCTGAGAGCAAAGTCTAGAAAGTACCAGTTGTTTACCTACCAAATGGAACAGAAGAAAAATTGTTTACCAAACAATGAAGTAACTGCAAGGCTTCTTGAGCTCTGAGTGCAGTCTGACTCCAGGACAGCAGGATTATCCCTGTGTATCAAGCTAATTCTCTTGCCATAAGCAGCCACACTCCACCTAGCTTATAAAGACAACTCCTTGAAACAGTTTGGTTCCTGTCCTCCAGGCAGTGGCTCCAGGATCAGTTGTCTCACAATATAATCACAGGCTTTGGTGGATGATTTTCCAATCAAAAATGACCTCGCCCTGACAAATTATTTTTTTGGGGGGGTGTAAAGTTGCATGCATAAAAAGAGAGTGGCATAAATTACTGACACTCTCGTTAAGCTTTAGAAATGAGTGTTTCAGAGCGAAGCAGTGAGACTGAAGACAGCACTGATAGGCAAAATTGGGTCTGTGGGGTTTTAAGGATACAGATAGGGAGCTGAGTATGTCATACAGAAATCACAAACCGAGTGAACCAATTTCCTATTCAAGTCATAGAAAGTCTGGATGTCAATATAATTTCATTCCCTGTGGCTTCACCTACTGTATCACTACCCTCCAAGTGTTTTATCCTCCCCTTACCAGTTCACCAGAGGCTGCATTAATCCTAGCACGGGCAGCAGGGGCATTCACGAGCATCACTAGAAGAGCTGTTCAGATGGTTTTCAAGTGATAGTGTCATTCACTGTTGTAACTGATGTCTCTTCTCCTTACATTTGATCAGAAAGAACACTGGTTTAGGCACTGGGGGATAATTACATGCCACCTTTGGGAAGTATATTTGAATTCTGAGCTGTGATGTAGAGGAGTAAGCAAGCTACCTGTGTTTTGCTGGTTGTCTATGTTACATTGTATGAAAGATCAGAAGTGTTTTGAAGAATTGAATAATAAGTGATTACAACAAAATTTTAGGTGATAACATGAGCAGATGTCTTGAGTTCTGCTTTGCTTACGCAGTAAAGCAAAGCTAGAGCGAACCCCATATTTTTAGACTATTCACATGATGTATACTCTAAATACATGTAATCTACAAATGGTATTAATTCCTTGGTAAGATTTCTGCCATCTTGGGTATTGGAAGTCTGTCATCATGGGTTGCTTTCAAAAAGTAGCACATTTTTTCACCTTTCACGATTTTATTAGACTGGAATCTAGAACTAAGGAAATTAGTGTCCTCGCTCTGAATTTTTGGCTCTGGGATAATTTTTGCATGCCTTTAAAAGAAATATTTACCTAATGCATGGATAGTGATAGACAGAAATGAGAAGAGTAATTATGGATTGCATTTGATAGTTCCAAAAGTTGGCAGGAACCTGGAGTTACTTGCTCTCTGAATATTAACACTGTTTTTTTACTTAGTAGAAATTATGGTCCTCAGCTGCTACCATTATCTAAGCGTATACAACTTGTCATTCACAAACTTACAGTGACAAATGAAGGCACACAGCCTGGCGTGAGTGTCTAGCACTTTTCACGGCAACTCAGCATATCTGCAGTCTACTGCCAACTGGTAAAGCATGCAGGTTGCAATTAAAAGTTTCCATATTGTTAGAAACAACTTTGAAGGGGATTTGAAAGTAATATTAAAAATTAAAAGGAGTCTAAAATGTTCCTTAAGGCATAGTAGCCAGCAAATCCCACTGCATTACCCTATGCACAGTGGCTGGACTGCCAGCATAATTAGCCACATTTTCTCATTGTCTGGACCATCTCTTACAGGTCAAAATGCCTATTAATACCCATTTTGAAGAAGAAACTTGTGAGAAGTAAAATAATATCAATAAAGGTTGTAATGACCAGCCTGAATGTAAAGAACAGAATTAGCCCTTCAGCTATGGATATTCCTGTCCTAAGAATGCATTTAATTCATCCACAAAATTCTTCATTTACATAATTAAAAAGATGGCAGACCATGGTATTAAGTTTTTTTGCCACTTCACATTTTAAGGGGGAAAAAGGTTAAGAAATGTTTAAAAGACACAAAAAGCCTGGATCTTTCCTTGGAGTATCTGAAGCTTGCTTGGAGAAGTATAAGAGAAAATTGACTATATTGCAGTTTCCCAGGAGGGACCTTTAGAAAATGATAAACACAAGTGTAAAGGGTAGTGACAAGGGCATAGTTGAATCTGAAAAGAAGATGGAAGATAAAGAGTCTGCAAGAACTGGATTGAGGAAATCTTTGAGATCTGCACCAGAAAGAGTGAGCTACATTCACAGCAGCAATGTAAAAATTAGCCTGCTTGTCTCAGGCATCCTCTTTCTGTACACAAAGTGGAAATCTCTGCCTTTGGAGTATGAACAATTGTGGGTCTCTATTTTCAGACATGGAAAATAAGGCTCAGCCTTGGTGTCAGTTAAAGTGGTTTTCAGCACAACTGTTCTGTGGTGGGTTTTTAGAGTTGAATTTTGGATATTCTTTGTCAAGAAACAGAGAAAAGTTTAGGATGAGAAGAAATGAGGAGAATGCAGGTAAGTATGCATTTGAAGTGTATTCAAGGAAACATGTGAGACATGTCTGCAAATAAGCAGATTTTTCAGCAAATCAGGCTGGTAAATGTAGGGGAAAAAGGGAACTGAGGAAGTTAAGCTGAGTTTGGTGTTGCACAGAGCAGCAACAAATTCTTAAAATGTTTAGAGAAAATGAGGTGAAATGACAGAAAACTGGAATTGTTCTTCATTGAGGATGGCAATGAAATAGTAACTTACATACACCTCAAAACAGAGTTACTTGATACAATTTTTATATTAGTGGTAATGTTTAAACTAAGGGTACAGTAAAAGATTATTAAAAGTCAAGAGATGAAAGTTGAAAAGACTTCAGTGTTTCAGAAAATAAACTCAAGAATATAAAATGCTTCTGTTGGGAGATTGTAGTAAGTGTGCTGAAGACTTGTAGCCTGTGTTTCAAGTCCAGAAAAGATAGAAAATAATGCACTGAAAAATGGAGAAAATAAGGTATGAGCAATAAATACAGGCTGTTAGTAAAAATACTAACTGAAAGCATAATTAAATGCATATAGAGAAGTGAGAAATGGGATAAAATATCTCATGCTGTTCTAGCCTATATTTTTTTTTTGACAAAGGGTTTTACATTTCCTTTTTTTTTAATGATGGCAACAGAATTTGAACTGAAGAAGAACCAGCATATTCGATGTAGATAATTAGTAGATTTCCTCAAAGATTGGTCTTGTAGCTAATCCTTTTTTGCTACCTAATTACTAGCTATGAAACAAGGGTGAAACATTTGCTGATGAAATAACATATATAGGATTATATTAGAGTAACTTTTTAAACTGGAATATCCTCAGTAGGAGTACAGAATCAAAACCAAGAAGAAACATATTGAAGTAAACTAATGGTCAAATGTCAGGATCAGCTAAGCTAGCAGTGGTATTTCTCAATGTATTTCCAATGGAAAAAGGAAAGTGTTAGTGCCGTTACAGAAGACACTGGTGAGAATTTTTGTGTGGATCCCTTTTTAAGTTTCTCAGCTCTCTTCCCACTTTCAGACAGGATGAAATCAAGCTGGAGCAGGGATTGCAAAGGTTGTTATGGCTGAACTAAGCACAGTGAAAAATAGGTGATAACACTGATAGTGAACAGCAGATGCTGAAGGAGCCATTTAAGTTGTAGGGAAATTCAGTGGTTGGGACTGCTTGGAGAAAAATCTTACAGAATATCTGTTCCTCTGTAGTCAGGACGTCTAAAAGCAGATTCAGTTCCCTCTGCTTCAAGGTGGGAAGCAATCGCAAATGGAGTAATTGGAGAAAGTACTCTGTCATGAACATGTTCTTTAATAGTGGCACATTCCAGTGTGTCACTTGTTCTGCACAGACAGGTGGTTCAAGAGACTGAGATGTTGTTCCCATTGACTGAATGCAGACAGCAATCTCAGCATGTGCAAGAGGGGACTCAACAGCCCCGAAAGTAGCTGGTTATGAACCATATTTGCTTAATGGTAAAAATACAGGAATAATTCTGGAAACACTCCAAGCTGCTATATCACTGCTCTGATGATTTGCACTAGCAACACTGGATGACAAAAGACCCAGTTGGGTTTTAATTATTTTAATAATTTGTTGTATTGAGAGGCAAAACACTGGAATTCAAAGAGGGTATGCCACCCATTCTGGTGTTTTCTGAGCCCACTGTTTGAACATGATACCTTAGAAGTGTCAGATGGAGCAATGATAGCAAACACATTCATGAGAATAAGGCAAAGATACAAAACCAGGTCCAACATGGTTTCATGTCAACACATGCTACTCATTCAAACAGATTGCAGTCCTTGGAAGCTTGAAAGTGGGTTGAGAGGAATGAGAGGAAAATGCTATGATATTTAAACTACAGACAAAGTTGAATTCACAAAGAAATATTTTTTTCCTGAAGACAATGGTGTTTTCTGAAGTCTTCATTCCTCCCAGTGCCTCACTCCCTTGAGATTGTCTTAATTAGATAAGAGAGTAATATAGTAGCAAAGTTAATTTTGAAGCATCCAGGAATGGAGCTGGCAATTAGCCCTACCAGGACTACACCTAGTGCATGGTGCCTAGTCAGATTATACATTAAAATCTTTTAAAACCAGAAATATTCTTATTTTATGCTTTCAGATACTTAGCGCTCTATCCAGAAGGGATCTCCACTAGACCAGGAAACTTTCAAATATGTAGAGTGTAGGATCTGACTTGGGTAGCAAGAGTGTAAATGGAAGGGAGGAAAAGTGATGTGCTGGGGTTGGTAAATGTGAAAAAAAAAAAAAAATCATTAAGGTCATAATATACAACCCAGTGAAAGACCCAAATTTTCCATCCTCTTTTTAATCTCTAGAACACAAAAGGAACTTCCAAGTTGTGGCATTTGTCACACTACTACCTGCAAGGCACTTCAGTCACAACACATTTCGGGGCTGCAAATGACCCCTGCTACTGCTGACTCAGGGAGCTGGAAGTAACATTTACCTGCCCTGGGCTAGTGACCCTAGTACTCCCTATTCAAGCCTTCCTTCCCTGCAGCTTGTTCTCTAGAATATGTGTAGACAGTAACATGCAAAAAATGAAAGCTTGTGACTTGACAAGAGCAGTTACTGAAAGCCAAACATTAAGGCTTCTTCCACGTATCCTTATTTATTCCAGTACACTTAATATTTCCCATTAGCTGCTGAACAAATGTAATGAGTCAGACATTAACAAAATCTTTATAAAGTGCACATGGCTTAAATGGAGACTGACTAAAATGCACAGCATAAAGGGGAATTCTGCAAGAGATGGAGAGGGATCAGCTGGGTAACATTTGTGTTGGTCAGCAGCAGATCAGGCAAACAGAAATGTCAGGATGCATGTGTAAAAGCAGATGGTGGCTGTTCCTTCCTATAATGCTAAGAACTTTTCCACTTCTTAGCATAATCCAGAAGGGATATTGCACAACAGCTGAGGCTTGGAGTAGATAGAAAGATTTCAAGAACATAAAATATTCCTTTTCTTTTCTTTAAGTGTCTTTAGGACAACCTGTGTAATGGTGTAAATTTTGCTTCTAAAGAATACATTAATTTCTTAATCTCTATCTAGAAATCTGCTGATAAGTATGTTATGAGTAAAAGAGACTCAACCCTTGAGATCAAAAGTTTAGTTACTGCTGAGCAAGGAAATAAGACTGTAGATTTCAGGTTTTACATTAATAATTATTGTAGATTATTACATTACTTTCCATGGAGTATTCCCATCTGTATTTATCTGAAGGATATCACTGGCACACTGTTATCCAAGTTCAGTGAATTATCCTAGCTGGCCTGGCATGGCTGGTGCAGACTAAAAGCTGGTATGGTAAATCCACAGTAGGATCATTCACTGTATTTCTTGTTGTCCCTTTTACTTAGCTACACTGACCACAGTGCACCATTAAATCAGAAGCATGAAGTATCCATAACTGCAACATATTTTGCTGCAAAATGCCCTCACCACTGTCCACTGCTGGAGCTGCTGGATTATTCAGGTGCGATCAGGAAAATTCTGTCTCGTGTGAGACCTGGGTTCAAGATCCTGCTCTGTTGCGGTTTTTCTGCTACATTAGGGAGGGACTAGAGTTTTTATAAAGGCAGATAAACAATCCCTGACTTTTGCCACTCTGAATTCTTGGCTGCTTGTGCTGCCTGCTTCACACTGGTTCAAAAAGTGCTGGACCAAGACAAAAATAGGAATGATTCCAACATTATTATAAGTCATTTGCACTGAAATAACTTACACTTGGCTGAGGGTTTCCTCCTAGCCGAACAAGGAGGGATTAGGAGACACGTTAACTATCATTGTTTTCACTTCAAAATCAATGAGAAACAGGGAATTTCTACAACTAAGAGACAATTTACTAAAACCTACCAGCTTTTCCAGCTGAATTCACTGGGAGGCGTAACCTTGTCTGGTAGTAGACCCTTTCTCTGCTACCATGCTCTGCACTAAAGTTTTAATGGTTCCTTTTTCTATGCCTCTGAGGTTTTATCTGTCTGAATATATCAGTATCCAGCACTGATACAGTGTTTTAGAGTGTCATGAAGAATATCATGTCTTGTCCGAGTGTATCTGATAAAGAGAAGCTTTATTGATTCATCTCATGAGTGTGCAACTGAGTTATAAGGTTAACACTGTGGCTGGACTGGGAATTAAACCTTCATCCACTGAGTTTCAGATCCAGGGAATTAATTAAAAATTGATTCAGGCCTTAACAATACTTTCTAGGTTAACAGAAAGAAAAAAAGTAGCAACTAAGTTGCATACAAAATAGAGCAAGATCTTGCCCACCAGTGCAGGTTGTTAAATTCTCTTTTCACACTCCACAAAAAAGCTGTAGCTAGGCCCTGTGGTGTGTCTAGGTGCCTGTTTGCCATTTTGTGGTTACAAAAACAGATGACTTATGTCAGACCAATAATCTTATATCCTTGAGGTATTTATATCTCATCAAATCTCCATGTAATGGATTATACACTGTACTTGCACTAGGGGTTTGAATTTCATTATCCTTATTAAGATGTCATTTCCATAGCTGCTTCATTCATTTTCATTTTGCAAAGGCCTGTGATGAAATTTTGGTGGCTTTGCTAACCAATTACAATAATGTCTTTCAATTATGCTACAAATAGAATACTCTAGCAGCTAATATTTAGAGTATAAAATGTTCATCTTTTATTTGGCATGACACTTGATATATGCAAACATTCTCTATTCTAAAACATTTATAGAGTGGGATCAAATCACACACGTTTTAGACACATATAAAGAGACATGTTACCTGCCCCAAGGAGCTTGTATTTTAAGGTAAGGTAAGGCAAGACAAATATAAGACAAGACACTTGACAAATTGGTGAGTTCAAAAGGAGTCTGAGAAAGAAGCGAGAGAAGCAGGTTGGTAGATGAGCTCCAGAATGATGTTTTAAATGTATGGCAGCACATGAGAGTCACAAGCTCAGTGGGGACTGAAATCAGGTGCAAGAATTAGGACCTTTGACTGTAAGCAAAGGGAGCTGGGGAGAGCTGCACTTTGCACAGCCCTTCAGATATTTCTGTCAGGGTAGTTTTCATGTGAAGTGAGAAGTAGCTACATGAAAAGACAGGCAGGATGTGGTGAAAGATTTCTCTCCCAGCTTTGCCAAGGCATTGAACGAGAGCTTCTTACGTTATGACTCCAAGCGTGTTTTCCTCCCATCAGCATCTGCATTGGTCATGTATCCCAGGGACAAGTCCGGCAGGAGCTTAGAGGAATCAATAGTGAGCTGGTTTCTGATTGCAGCTCATGACTTTGTAATGTTCATATAGACCCAGAAAGTAGAAACCACTGCAGTTAGCTCCCTTTTTTAGCAGAGAAAGGGAGTCAGGAGATGAGAACCATGAATTTGGATTCATTAGCTCTTTTGTGGCTGCAGCGGTACTATTTTGAGGAATGAAATGGAGGGACTCTCAGGTGTCAGCATGAGCTCTGTGACCTTTGTAGGTCACCAGGATGAATCTGTCTCCTCTTGATGTGGGTTTTCAATGAGCAGCTCACCCAAATGAACCATCCAACTGCATTGCTGTTTCAAGAGTGCCATCGGTGTGACTGACAGTTAAACACACAAGATGAGAACTGTAACCTCAGGGCCTTGCAGGCCATTGTTTCACTGAAGATTTTTGCTAAGAACTGAGACCTCTCTAAGGAAAACTAACTGGCTTATCTTTCCTTAATTTGATGTGAGAGTACAACCTTTGTCTCAATGAAATAACATCTGTGGAACGAGATGTTGGAGAAGACTCAGACACAATGATCAGTCACAGAAACTCTACCCTACTTGCTCCACCTACTGTCTTAAGGTCTGAAACCCTCATGTGCTGTGGAATGAAATAGTGTATAGATTTGAAGATTTTTAGGATTTAGTAGTTTATGTAAATGCCTTCTATAGCTGAAGCTTGCAATGAGGTTTACAGTAAAGCTTATGGTGACAGGGCAAATAAGACAATATGACTGTATTTGGGCCTCATTAACTCCTCTTTTACTGGTAATGTACTAACACAACCTTCAACCTTGTGCTTTGGTCACTTTGCAGTCTGTGACTTTAAGTATTGACTGGCCTTTTTCTTTTTTTGCTGGTTTTCTAATTTGGGCTGAGACTGCCCACAGAAGAGGTATGGCTCAAGTTTGTGAATTTTAAACTGAGTGGTCAAAGCAAGGGGAAAATTGTAAGTGGATTTATTAGCCACAGAACTGTGAAAGGCAGTCTGCCTTTCCCTGCACTAATTATCTGCTGTCAGATTACCTGCAATGATTATTTTGCTAACCAAAAGCAGAGAAACTTTTCCACAGTGAACATACAGGGAACATGCTTTACAGATGGACAAACATGCAGGTGCTAGTGAGCAAGGCATTCAGCAAGTCCTTCCTTGAGTACATTCTGATTACCAGGTGAAGTGAAATGGCCAATGTTTTCAGATGCCAGAAGTATATGCTGGGTTTAGCATGGCAGTGAAATTATAATACCCTCTATGAGAGTCAGAAAGGAACTCAGATAGATAACAGCTATGACTTAGGAGATCTTCTTTCAAGCTTCTGATTAACAGGTTTTTTTCAGGCAAACTACTATATATCTTTGCACCTGGCCTATCTGTGAAGTGCAGATAATACACGTAGTGACAGTAGTTATATTAGAGATTGAGAAACCCTCAGATGCTACATTTGCTAAAGGTTGACAAAGGAAGTTCTGTTGCACCCAGGACAGGGAACAGAAGCCATTTCAAGTACTTTAAAAGCTATTTGTTTGCAGTTTGTAGCTATGAAATATTTTTTTTAAAGCCTCATCATACACACCTTATTTAACTTTTTAATAATTGTGGGACAAATGCTCTGGGCCAGTAGATTTTTTGTTTCATGATTTGCACGTCATCAAGAAAACATGGAACACACACACAAAATGCAGGCTAAAGCTGGGCATAGTCTTGTGATTCTGAAGTTTCAAAGTGGTATCAAACATAAAGAAACAGACAAAAAATAATAGTATCTGTCATATGGTGTAAAAGGAAACAAAAAAATTTCTGAATGTGAGCTTGGAACAGGTGGAGAATTATGAGATAACTTCTCTCTCATAATATTAATTTTCAGCTGGTCAGCGTGGTCAGCTATTACTACTTCTGCAACAAATATATTGAGATCACAGCTATAGTTTAAGGTTTTTCTTCTACCAGAGATTTTGGCAGATTGTGATTTTTTGACTTCTGTTCTCTTATTTAAAAACATTAAATTTCTGTCTGAAAGAAAAAAACCTGAATTGTTCTTCTACTTTTCAAAGTAACACTGAATCTCATAACTATAGAACCATATATTCTGAGAAATTTATTTGCTATTACAAAGAAGGAAAAAACCTGACAGTTTCATGGTAAAATATGCTTGCAGAAGTGATGGAGATCATGTTCATCTCCATCATCTGTTCATAGGATGTTTCTGAGACTTTTCATTTTGTTCACAGTGCACTGCAACTTGATTAAAATAACCTTCCTGCTGTTTAAGAGGAAATCTCCTTTAAATGTACCTATTTTCTTCTGCCTAAAAAACCCCCAAATTGGCTGCTGCAAAACAGGAGTATTGGTCGTATGTATTTTCACAGTTAAATTTATAAGTGTGCAAATAGAAAAACTGTATATACCTACCTTAACTAATCAGTGTTTATACCTTGCTTTAAGGCTTTTCTTTCTAATGGTGGAATAATGGAATCCTTAAGTAATTCATGAGGCAAAGTAAAATTGCCCTCAGCAATACTATAATTAATACATTGTAATACTTTTCTCCAGAAAAGTAGGCAACCTTGAAGTATCAGAGTAATTTATTATATTTCTCAGATATGATTCCATACTAACATTTTATTTGCTCATTAATCAAAAAACACAAATATATTTCTGGAATGTCAGGGTCTACCTGTGACTAAGAGCAGAGTAGGAAGAAAAATTTCTAAAAATCTGCTGGAATCTGTGATGGAGGTTGTGCATTTGTAGCTTGTGTTCTACTAGTAGATATTTTTTTTCTTCCCCCTGCTATTTTATCTCAGTTAGCTCTGAATGTTATAAAAATCAATACATATCCAAAAAACCTCTAACCATATTGTACATCTTATCATTTACAAATCTATTTTTGTTACGTAATAAAAGTGTAATAATAATTCTGGCAAAACCAGACACCTCTCAGTGTTCTGAGAAGCTAGAAAGAAATTACATGAGACCTCAGAAAGAGGAAAGCCTCAGGTTTTGTGGAACAAAAGTATAAAAGCACTGAATTAAATACATTTTATATATAATTGTTTTCAGGTTTTCTTTTAAATATATTTCAGAATTTGATAAAAAGTAGGTACTTTTGCATGTATGTGCTATTTTTTTCAGGATCTCCTGTTTTTATACACACATTTCACAGCTGAGGATAAAATTCCCAGAACTCCCAATATAGCAGCTACTGCTAAACAAAAGGTTTTATGCAACATGATGTTTTCTGTGATATTTGTTGAGACATGACAGGAAAAGGATTTGAAGAAAAAGAAGAAACTATCAGTGCCATCAAACCTTATTCATAATAACAGTAAAGCCTCTGCAAACCAGACTCTGTAGCTTGTGGTTTGTGCAAAATAAGTGCAAAGGATGGCAAAGGACATGAAATGAAAATTCTTAATGAAATAATAAGTTCAGGCAGGTAACTAAATGTGTTAAAAACCATCAGGTCTAGAAGCTTCAAACTGACATGATTAATCTTTTAGAGTAAATACTGCTGGTGAGGACCCCAGGAGACAAGGAGCTTGTTTGAGTGGGTGAGAAGAGGTATGGTGAATTTGCTGGCCAAAAACTAAAACGTGAAAGAAACACAATAGGAAAGTTTATGAAGATGATATGTTAGCATTACATATCCTGGGAGAAGCTGAGGAGGTAATTCACTGAAAAACCCTCTGGAAAATAGTGTCTTCCTTGTTGCTAATAGTGGCAGAGTCTGCTGAAGAGGGCAGGGAGAGAGGATTTTTCCCCAAGGGAGATCTGGCTCCTCAAGGCAACAGAAAAGCTTGGTGAGTTTGAAGGTGCAGAATAGCCCTATCATGGGTGCTGGTGGAGAGAAGTTGAGACCTGGAGGGATTGAACACATTTTCATTTGGGGCAAGAGGTGGAATTTATTGTGAAGGAGTTGTATTTTTCAGGTTGAGGCATGTACTGAGTCAACTGCTTTCCAAAGCCCTAGACATAATGATAAAACCAAGCTGGCTACCCAGCTTCCTATTTCTCTCTACAAGCCCCAGAAGCCAGCTAAGAAGCCAAGGGTTGTACTTGATGATCTCACAGGTCCTTTCCAACATGGATGATTCTGTGATTCTGTGAAAACAATTTTTTAGACTTGCAAGGTTATTTTCTACAGTGATATTTACAGTTTGATAGTTTGACTGACCTTTTCATTGCCAATAAATGAAAGGGGATTTTCTGACATGGATTTCTTCAACTGGATCAGTAAATTACCTTAAAAGAATAACAGCATTCAACTCAATCTGAAATTGCATGTTTGTGGTTGAGATAGATGTAAATCTTGTCCCCTCTAGCATGTTCATCCACAAAAAAAATGTAGCATATAAAAAGCCCAAATAACATTTTTAGTTACCTGTGCTCTCTGTGCTGTCTCTTTCTGTTGGGATCCCCATTGGTGCAGAAATAGCAGCAGCAGCAGAAGCAGTAGCAAAAAAGCTGCAGGAGACACTGGAACAGTCAGATAAAGAAATAATATCAATAAACACTATAGCTATATTTGGAAAATATTCTCAGATCAAACACTTTAATGGTTATCTAAAAGGGAGAACTTGTTTTAGATACATGTTTTAGATAGGTACATTACAAACTTAGTTCTAAAAGTCTGGATGTCAAAAAAATTGTTTGGAATAAAATTGTCTCAAAAGTCACACCAGACACACAAAACTGCATAGCCAAAACTAAATGCCATTGGTTTTAATGGCACATGCAAACACTGGACACTGCTTCAGACATGCACTGGCTATAGTTTATTCAGGTTCCACATGGGAGTTTAAGTGTCTGGTAGCCAGATTAAAACTTTTGTCATTTTTCTTATGGAGCAAGAAGTCACTCCTGTAAAGGGAAGCTTTTAAGCACTGATAGCCCATGGGTTTGGATTTTCTATGCGCTTCAATAGGAAAGACTATTCTTAATGAATTCATTGTGTACAGAAGACCAGCAGCATATTTTGGACTTTACAAAGACCTTTATGAACCTGTAGCTCCAGAGAGCAGAACACTATTCACCTGGGTGCAGCATTGCTGGAAAGCTGCTGAAGATTCTCACCTATCAGAAGATGTAGCATTCAGAGACATACAGATTTTAAGTGCTCGGTTTAGAAGTTCTGAATTCCACCACTGAATCTTTGCTGAAGCTTTACTGTTGAGGCTTCATTTCTGAGGTTTCAGAGGTAGATGGGTTGTTACTGTGTCTGAAGGACTGAAACGGAAAAAATAAATCAGTTTTATGTTGGTTCTTTACCCAGTCTGAGGTACTGTGGAGCTGATGCCAGTGTGCTTAGAAGGAATCTGAGGTGCTATAGAGTTGACATCAATGTGTTTGGAGAAAAAGTGGCGTTCTTGAATGTGTTGAAATAAGACTTTAGACTTATATTAAGAACTGGCCTTTTAGTATAGAAGCAGTCTGTAAAAAGAAGGGAGTGGAAATTTATATTGTTAAGATGACATCATAATACTTTCCAGAGCATGACCTAGGCATCTGTCTTCACAGCTATTCACAGCTTTATGCTCTTAGAGCATCATAGTACTTCCTCCTCAAAGACAGGTATTCATCTTCATGTATTCTGTGGCTACTCTGTACTGCAGACAAAAAAAAATAAATAAGATATGTTATAAGTTCTAGGATAAGGAATTGAAAACAGATCATCCTTTTTAGATGATAATGTAGACAGACAGACAGAAATGTTCACAGAAATTAGATTTAATATTTAATTTTTGCATGGTTGTTTCTCCTCTTACTCGTAAGCCAGAGTGAAAACTTTAAAGGGATGTAATATAATGATTTTTTTTACAACAAGATACAGAATATGGTCAATTATCTCAAAAGAGGAAAATGTTCCTGTAGAACCCTCTGGGACCAGAAGCAGAACAGGACAGCTTGAACTGGGGTGGAAGACTGAGGATTTCTCTAAAAAAACATTTGGCTGTCACAGCCATTAGTACCCAGTTAGGTACTAGCTGCAAAGAAGAGTAATTATATCCTTTTGTGCTACAGCATTAGAGCTGGTGATTACCTCTATTCCTAGTTCCTTTTCTTTTCAAAAGCAAGGAATGTTATATTGGACATTCCAAAACCTTTTATGACACCTTGCTTTCCTTCAGTTATTTTGAGAATTTACACTTGCATGGTCGGAATGACAGATAAATTTAATCAAACAATTTAATCAGTGAGCCCTAGTAAGTGCCAAGCTACGAAATTGTTATAAAATTCTTCATGTAGTATATGCGACCAAAGAATAATCTTTTCCTTTTTTTAGAACTGTTATTGATTCCAGTAAATGCCTTTAGTGTTCTCCCTCCCAGTAATTACCAGGGTTCATTATGCAATCATAGATGTGATGAAATAGTTTTCCTGGCTTTGAAGCATGCCAAAGATAGTTACCCATTTGTAATAAAAACATTTTTATAGCCAATTCCACCCCTGCTTACAATCACTGAGCACTTTTTTACAGAAATGCAAGATCATTGCCAATACCTTGACAGGTGATATGAGATCACTGATGATAAGGGAGACTTGAACCATCCAGTGGATGATTATTTAAGGAAACTCAGAAAGGAGATCCCAGAAAATCAACACTTAGTGGTTTGTGTGTCATCAGCCCTAAAAAAGTTTGGGTAAATATCAGGTAGAAAGGCAGGTTAAAAAAGAAAGGGCTTACTGTGAATTGGGAAAAACAACTTCTTGCAGTTTTGAACAATTCCATCTGAGACTGTGGTGCAGTTCTTAAAGGAATCAATCTTTAAAGAAACTAAAAAGCCACTGCAGGTGCCAATTTCTGGGAAGAGCGCTACCAGGCAATGGAAACATTGCAATGCAATGAAAATATCTCTTTTCCTGAAATTTTACAGGGACCATCAATTTCAATAAAAGCTATCCTATGAAAAAGTACTGAATAATACCAAGTGAACATTGTTTGTTAGGTCTGAGAACAGCAGAATAGTCTATTACAATAGTTGGCAACATCTGTACAATGACTTGCTTTATAAATATCTTTTTATTAATAGGGAGCTTATCTTTTTGTTTTGATTAGCCAGCTGTTCTCCAGCCATGAAATAAATATAACATATTGTAGAGTATTTTATGTGGTCTGCTTCTTAAAGTAATGAAACAGAGACAATCTACATCATAGGCAACTGAATTGTAGGTGGGTAGTGCAGAGTACAGTCCCTGGGAAAAGGAGAAACCACACAAAAAAAAAAAAAGATGGAAAGAAATTTCCAACATTAATTTAAACCCAAACAGTATCTTTTTTTAAAAAAATCTCTTGGGTTACCATGCATGTTACAGTTACAAAGAAATGGATGAATACTAGAAGCATTTAATTCTTTCCAGAAAATTTTTAACATGCCCCTCCCAAAATATTGTGCTTAATTACTTATGGAGTTAGATGTTCTTATACCAGAAGCTTTTAGATTAAGAGTAGAGCTCTTACATCAGATTGGTAAGTGGTTTATGCATTGAAAAAAGCTACTGCTGGGTATAAAATGAAGATGTAGGAACAGACTCTTTTAAAGCTTGAGTCTGCTGAAGGAAAACATGTCCAGCTGTGTGAAGAGAAATAAAGCAACTCATCCATTCTTTCCCCCCCAACAGAGAAAGCAACATGCACTTTTCTCTCACATAGCTGAATAGCAACCATTTCAGAGATATCCTGTAACATCTGAACAGGAAACATTCTTTGGGTGAGGGTCAAAACTGAGAGTCCTTAAAAAGGAGTCAAAGCTCCATTAAAAGCCTTAGGAATAGAAAGCTCTCTCTTGAAAGAGGCAATGGCAATGAAATGATTGGGGAAGGGGTGTAAATCATGCTATTAGTAACTTTTCCTGTGTTTCCTGCTTATTGGTTTTAATCTGAGACAGTAAAATGAGTGCACAGTCCAAAATACATCTGGTATTCCTTCACAAGGGAGGGAATGAGGGGCTTTTCTTGCAAAGGGGAAAAATGGAACTGCAGCAGCTCAGGTATTTGTTGTGGAGGTGAAAGCTTTTTTCTAAAGACTACATTTAAATGAATCTGAGAAAGCTACAACTTGCTGCTTTGTGCTTCAGAGATGTCTGACATTTGAAGCAGGATGATGTGGATAAAGGAAAAGTCAATATGTTTCTTCTAAAACAGGCAGAAAATAGATGTCCATAACAAAATCAGTACCTGCCTTTTAAGTCAGAAAGCCTTGTACTCTATGAAACACAATTTAGAAAGAAACGCCTGTTCAAGAAGATTAACCAGCAGACACATTTAATCTCTGGATAATAAAGGGCTCTCTTAATAATGGTTATAATGTGCACAATTTAGTTTGTTGTGCCCTCCTTACTTTAGTCTGTGTCATTAAAGCCCCCCTAAGGCTGGAGATGCTTTTATCAAGCATGGGGATGTTTGTGTGAAAGCATCCACCTTCTGCAACACACAGATATACTAAGGGTCATATAGGAACACATGAAATATCAAATGGATACAACATTCTCAAATACAATAAAGGTGAAAATTGGTTAAAATACTTTTTTTTTCCTTTTTTTTTTTGTCTTTCTTTAAAATGTCCTATTTTGAGTGAGGCTAAAAGAAATTTTCTTTTTAACAAATTGTCAGGTGTTTAATTGCAGGTCCAGCTGAAAACGTTGACAGTGGGGATTTTAGTATTTATATAAACCTTTCCATGTTTCTTTGGTGTGTTTTCTGCTTTTATGGAGGATATCTGTAAGTGTCTAAAAATAAAACAAGACTGCAGGAGTATATTTTTATTAAGAAGTATAGTACTTGCAAAGGTATGAGTTGATTAGTTGAAAAAGATTTTGAAATGACACAGACCATCAAAAACTCTCTATAGCATATAGTATAGATATAGAATGAGTATTCTCGTATATAGTATACGTATTTAGTACAGATACATATCTGTACATATCTGCACATATGTATATGTATCTGTACATATCTGTATCTGTATTTTCTACATCTGTAATATATATTTTATGTATATTTATGAGTGGCATCACCATTACTCTTTTTAAATACTAAGAAATCAGAATATGCTTTCAAAATGTACTCAGAAGACAACCCTTCTTTCTGTGAGGTAGGGAAAATGTACAGCAATTACTTCCAACAACAGAGAAGTTTTTTAACTCTAGGCTGAAATACTCTATATTCCTCAGGGTATATAAGGATTTTATAGTCTTTCTAGAAAATATAATACTGAGAACAGGATTGGAGGTAAAGCAGAATGCCACCCAGAATCAAAGCCATTTCAAAATCAGGGCTTATACATTAGAATTTGCCTATGAAGTCTGGTGGGTAGCAGTTCATTTTTCATAGATGGTCAAAAAGTATTTTCTTTTCTGTACTAGTGTTAAAAAATTCACACACAGCAAAATTAAGCAGAAATTGATTAAGTTCTTGAGTAGTTTGTTTGTGCTTTAAAGTTCCCCATTTTAAGAAGTGAATAGTGCACATATCTGATCGGGAGACAAGACAAATACAGTATATCCTTTGGCAAACCCTTCCCAATTCATGAACAGACTGAGCTTCCCTTATTTACTGGCTGGGTGCACCAGCTGCATATACTCTTCTGTACAGCTGTCAGTGTCAGATCTCTGGAACATTGAAGTGGTTGTTCTCCACTGATGTGCCGCTGGTGTGAAAAGATGTACATCATCTGTCTGAAGCTGAAGGGATTTATAATGCAATTTGTGCCAAAAGCATATTTCTCTGTGACTATAGTAACAACTGTTTTAAGGAGCTATACCAACAGTAAGTTTTCTTAGTTACTGGCCTGGTTGCCAAGTGCTTCCATCAGTTTGGTCTAGGAAGACTGCTGCCAACTGAACACCGGACACTTCTGCACCACCAGCTCACCTCTAGGACAATTGGTTGCCAACCAGAAGGTGGGAACAGAATTTCAGGTACCAGGCAGATCTGATCACAGTGCTCTGATTTCTTGCAAGGAAACCATGTGTTTAGAGGGGAGTCCAAGTGTGTGACTCATACCTCTTGCAACATGAAAAAATAACGAGATAAAAGCAAATCCTGCATTTGGGTGGGGGCAATCACAAGCACAATTACAGCTTGAGAAGAGAATGGATTGAGAACAGCTTGGAAGAAAAGGACTTGGGAGTATTGTGTGATGAGAAGCTCAGCATAAGCCAGCAACACACACTTGCAGCCCTGAAAGCCAACTGTAGTCTGGGCTCCGTCAAAAGAAACATGGCCAGCAGGTCAAGGGAAATGATTTTCCCCTCTGCTCTCCTCTCATGAGTCCTTATCTGCAGACTGTGTTTAGTTCTGGAGGCCCCAAAACAAGAAGTATTGGAGTTGTTGGAGCGACTCCAGAAGGGGAACACAAAGATGATACAAAGGCTGGAGCACCTCTCCTATGAGAAAGCTGAGAAAGGACTTTTTTCAAGGGTGTGATAGGACGAAGGGTAATGGTTTCAAACTGAAAGAAGGTAGATTTAGAAGACATCTGAGCACTGTGAGCAGAGATGCCAGCTCCCCAAGGTTTTGGTAATGGTGCTGAATGAGTGTCACCTGCTGGATGGAGGCCATTTGTCCTCCAGGAGAATTGGCTGTGCAGAAGTGTCCATTGGGCAGCTGATGACATTTGATTGTCAACATTAAGCTATTAGCACCCAACTGTCCCTTTCCTCATCAATCTTTGTTCAAAAGACACCTGAAAATGGCTGCAAGCAGAATTATGAGCCACCGGTAGATTCTTCATAGCTTTTGACAAAAGGGAAGTAGACATTTACAGCTGAAGCTGACCAGATGCAAGGTCCATCATTTATACAGAAGGTGTCATATGCTGTCATTTCACTTTAGCTTTCATCCAGCTCTGTCTGGGCTATCAGGTTGTGTGAGGTTCCAATCAGTGGAATCTTCTTTACCTCAAAAGACAATTTTAAATTGAATACAGATGGCTGGAGTGGAGCTAACTAACACCAATAAGGACTGACACTTCGAAGGTGATGAGGCCTGATAAGCCTGGTAGAGATCCCCTTCAGGTGAGCCTGTCTTCAGTAGCCTTCTTGATGTGGAAACTGGCTCCCCTGGGAAGGTGACATTCCTAAGGGCTTCAATGGCCCTGTTGATAGTGGGGAGGACACCTTGACTGATAAGGTGTGTGGAGGTTCCCTCAAATGGCCCATTTGTCAATGGCCTTCTGAATTGACTCTGGACTCCTGTTGATTACAGGCAACTGACTGACTTATGCTAATGACAGCTCTCCTGGGGAGGAAAGCTGGAAAAACAAGTTCTGCAAACAAAGGAGCAGAGAATTGAATTTTATAAGCAACACTGAGTGAGGTTCCTTCACCGACCCACCGTCCTGCATTGGGCCCTGTCCAGAATCAGAACAGCATCTTGAACAAGAGACCTTCACTGGACATCTCTGGACCCGTAGTGGTGACTTTCTCAAACTCTCTCCTTTCTTGCTTGTTTTTTTTTTACTCTTTTCTATTCCATCTCTCTCTCTCCTTTCCTTGTATGTTCTCCTTTTCTCTCTCTTTCACCTCGTAACATATTTGCCATACCTTCACAGGGTTATATCACTTTGCTTGTGTTAATTATCAAATCCAACTTTATGCTTGCACCCTACCCTAGGTTGGCTTTGTTCTCGTGGATCCAAACATTGTAAGTTGCCTTGACCCATAACAGGTTGGCATGTCTTTCTGGAGCCATGATCCTACTTGTCATTCAGGAGGCTGCTGCCTGTATGGTGGAGGTAGCTTTACAAATAGTTTAGTCCACCATGCTGTCATGGCTGGAATTGAGCAACGGCTTCTCTGGAGGCTCTGTGGAACTCTTAATGGTTTGACTGGAACTCCTGAAATTATATTCCAATCTGACAAGCTGCTGGATTGAAAACATTTAGGGAAGATTAATTTGCAGCCAATTAAAAATAGAGTAGGATAGTGAGAAAGACAAAATTAAAAAAACCCTTCTCCCCTGCTTTTTCCCCCAGGGTCTGCTGTCTTCCACAAAGGTTCCCTCCCAAGAAACATTTCCACATAAACCCTATATAGGCCTAATCGTCCTAATTGTACTTCTCAGAAAAAGTAGTTTTCTTGGAGAAATTACAAGTATTCTTGTTGATCTGCGGGGTTTCTCCTAGGGATGGGCATGCTCAATGTATACTTGGTAACAGCCCCACTGAAAGGATGCATTGGCAAAGTGTATCTGGTATCAGCACAGTGCTTGTTTTGTTAAAGCCCTAGAGGTTTTGAACAAAGGTTAAACTTGTTGATCACCTTACCAAAGCAAAATGAAACTACTCTTTTCTGGTGTGACAGTGGTTCTGTGATAGTGGAGTTGGGAGAATACTTCCCTTTATTGTCCCAGGTGTTTATCAAACACAGTGGATAGAGACTTCAGATGTGGGAGCAATATAATAAGGGGATAAAACATTTCCTCCCAAGCTGGCTTTCTACTGTGGCAGTTTATGCATGAGAGGATCTGAATCCTCAAATCATATCTGCAGTGAAGGGAAGTATATAAACCTTGCTATTTGCTACCTCTAAAATATTGACTATTTCAGCTTCAGTGGAAAATGCATAAATGCTACCAGAGCACATCTTTACAGACGTTTCTGCTTGACAAACTTGATCAGAAACACTTCAGGAAATGCAGAATGACTCATCTGTAATTGCTGAAGGTTTGAAAATAGCCTCATCACATGAGTATATCCTTCTTCCTGTTCAAAAAAAGAGATTTGAAAAGTAAGTTTACTTATACCCTTTCATCTGTAGATATGAAGTATTTCTATTGAAACTTTCACACTGGCATGAAATAGCTAAATTAATTATTCTCCTCCAGGCAGTTGGGAAATTTAAATCTGGAACGTGAACATAAAGGCTTTACATTTAATACCCATGATTTCGAATGGCTCTGATTGTTATATGGATGTGTATAAAATGCGACTTCTCCCTCTTATTGATATTAAAAATGTGTAGTTTTGAGTATGGAATGCTCAAACTTCAGAAGCAGATTGATAGCCAGTACCTTTTATACACAAAATAAGAAATATAGCATATTAATAATTAAGCATCTTAACTCACTGGCTCTAGCGAATTCAGAATAAAGTTAAAATTGTCTCTGAGTTTGTAATGTCCGTCTGTTCTTGGAAATGGTCTCAAATCGGAGCTGAACAGGAGTTGTTGCAACATAGAACAGTTGACTGCTTAAGTAGTTAATTAGTTATTTTTTTATGCTTTGTGTAAAGATCAAAAAAGAATGAGTCAGAGGGGGAAAGAGCCACTCGTGATGTTTCTTGAAAAGGAGATATATTCTCTTTTTTCATCAACCCCAGATCTAGGAGAACTGCTGAAGAGAAGAGATGAAGATAAATGTCACTGGGACTGAAGAGCAAGATAAGAGATTTCAGGGAATATGGTGTTTGCAAAGAGAATTGCTTTTTTACATAGGGATTTTCTCTGTAGGTCAATAATGAGAATAGCCACAAATAACAGAGGGAAATCTATTCCACTATCCCCAAGACATCACTTCTCCTCTCTGATGAAGAACCATTTTTCCTGCCTGCCATGGAAATCTCTGTCCTTCTACAGACTGCATCAACTGAAAACACATTCATCTTTCCACACCATTTAGGCCATTGCCTACTTAATGGAACGTATAATGGGATGAAATTGCCACCTGGTGGTTGAGATACAGGATGGTTCCCTAGGGTATAGTTAATAGGCTGTATTTTAATATTCCAGTGGTCTTGGCTACCCAAATATGTCCCTGCTTCTGGATTTAGTTCATATTACAGCTTGCAGAAATCAGTGACATATCCTTTGTGTTTTCCTTAACTGCTGAAAAAGTCTATTTCAAATATGAATTAACTGTATGTATGAGCTGAGGACTATGGAACACTGGATGGAAGTGTGGTTGAAGGAGTAGACAGAAAGAGTAATTATGAACAGTAATGTATTAAGTTGGAAAGAGGTAGTGTCAAGTGAAGTGATGCACTGACTTGGGTTTACATGAGACATGAGTTACTGATATAAGAAGTGGAATAAAACACCTTTTTATTGAAATCTGCAAGTGGTGCCAACACAGAGATTTAAAATTAGTCTAGATATTGACAGCCTAAAGTCCATACCTATGTACTTTTTGAGAGACTACCAAGGCATGTAAGGGAAATCTCAAGTTAGAGGAAAAAGGAAAGTGAAGTAGCATATAGGCCATGTTTATTACTTTCAGTTATGTCACACTGGAAGAGCAAGGTTTACTAGGCATGCAAGATGACCAAGTATAAGGAGTTTACTAAAGATGAGATGTCAGGTGAATTTAAAAGGAGCCTCCAGAGAAGCCATCACTTCCATAGATACCTATGTCACTGCCATGACAATGGAAACATGCAGAGTTATCCTGTAAGAAGGAAAGTAATCTGGTATGTGTAGTGGGATGTAATCAGACAAATCCTCTGTGAATGCAAAGATGTAATGCCAAAAAAACATAGCTGAAATTGAATCTGAGCATGATATTGCAGAAAGTTTTGGAAACACACATGCTGAGCCATCTTCTCAAGGAACAGGGGGGACAAGAGATCAAACACCTGCAACCTAGACTTTGTTTAAACACTTTTCTGAGAGGTGTGATTAGTCTGAAGTGGTCCAGCGGATGTCTGTGTGGAGATGAACTTTCCATGACATAGAAGTGATTGCCATGAAATTCTACAATACTTTTTTTTAATATATGTATATATATTATTTTTTTTAATAAGGAAGATTTGATCATAATTTGAAGAAGTTAATATGGAAAAAGGAATGTCTGAAGGAAAGCTGCTTTCATCCTTTTCATCATGCCAGTCAAACTGAGCTGTGCTTTTGTCAAAAGGACAAAGAGTTGTCACAAAGTGGTTGTTGAACTGCTCCTATAATGAAAAAAAAAAAAGGAATAGGAAATAAAAATGCAACTGCTGCACTGTGGTGGGAAGGCAGCTATGAGGAATCAGGTTTGCTGTTCCAATGAATGACTGATGGTGGGAATCAGTCTTGTATTGACTACTTCTCCAAAGCTACTGTTCTATATCTTTAGGTTTTCCTAATTAATGGTGGAAGCAGAAGCTACCAGCCTAGACAAAATTATTGGAATGGCTCTTTGATCCTTCAGCTGCTTCCTGGATACTCTGGATAGTAGTTTACTTTGCTTTCTTCTTTGGCAATGCCATAACTAAATTGCATACACTGATTTTTAAAGAAAGAGTAGAGGTTTGATACGAGGCTGTGACAGATACTGATTTAGTACAATAAATGATAGGCCTTCTGGAACATTTTCCATGCCAGAAATAGAAATATCCTTCCAGAACTAAAGAGCATCTTTGTTACATCAGATTCCTTAAGAGGTCCTGCTCTTCAGTACCGTGTCTCTAGCCCTTATATCTTACTGCTTTTCTTAACCTTCCCTTCCTTCTCATTTCTATTGCTTCTTGAAACTGCTGCCCTAGGGAGCATCCATAGCGATTATATTTGTGTAAGGCTAATAATACAGTTGTAGTGTTTCGAAAATAGCTAAGGGAAGTAAGAATAATTCCTGTGGCAAATGTCTGAGAAGGCAAAAGACAGCAAGGAGTGTAAGAAAGGGGTGACTCTGAGTGCCCCAATAAGTAGATCTTATAGGAATAATGATGCCATGAAATCTTGGAAAAGATTAAATTGAATAACATTAAGAGTTTAAAGAAACTGTATTATCAACAGTCAAGCCTACTGGGCTCTGGAATAGTGTCCTGAGTCACTTTGAAGTGGACTGAGTAGAGCCCTGTGGAATACACTATTTTGTACTAGTCTCCAGGGAGACAGACTAAGTGTAATCTAGCAGGCTTTATCTCTTCCTTATGTGCCTCCAGGAGTTGTAGCCATGCGTTTCATTATTTCCCTAGCTGAGTTCACAGAGTGAGATCAACCATCAGCATTTCTGCTGCCAATCTGTGGATTTAAGCACTGTGTTCACCAATATGCTTTATCCTTTTTAAGCAGAAGTGTGAGGAAGGAGGGGGATGACAGGGCAGAGAAGCTGCTGAGTTTATGACTTGTGGTTAGTATGCTGTGCAGACAGACAAATCAATTGGCCCCTGCTCAGGCATCTTAATCAGAAGCGTGTGGTTCACTGCAGTGGTTAAGTGCTACTGTGCTGGTGATGGTGTCTTCTTCAGAGATACTATTGATTACTCTTCTTTCTCTTCTGAGAAGAGATTCCAGCTGTGTAGACAGCATCAGGGAGAAAGCTGGTGTAAGAGTGCCCTCTTACAGCTCTACAGGATTAGGATCGACAGTTTAATTTCCCTGGGGGATGGCAAGCTGCCATTCCAATTCAGCCAGGCTAGTGCAGGAAAGAGGAAAGAGATGACTGTTTGAAAGGTCCATTGATTATCTAAATAAGCCTGGTGCAAGGCCAAAGATGATGCAGTGCAAGAACCACATAGACTGAGGTGATGGAATATGTGTTTGGGAAATGCCTTTTGGGGGAAAACCACCTTCAGAGTGAAATGGGAGAGATCAGCATACTGCGGTGACCTTTTCTTGTAGTGAAAGAGAATCACAGAGCTGGGTGGCATCCAGGTGGGGAAGTTACAATCCTCTTACCAAAATATTAAAAAAAACCATGAGGGAGTATACAAGCATATGATATTCAGTGTAGGAATATATTTTGGTGACAGTCGTGTTTGACTATATGTGCAAGTTTCTGTTTACATGCTCTCCATTAGTAGCCCTGGGACTTTTAAAAATGCAAGTATGCTGTAAAAAAAGAAAAAAAAAAAGTAAAAAAAAAAAAAAAAGTGATGCAACGTAATCACAGTATATTTCCAAGAAAGGAAGAGATGCAATGATGCCACACATGCTATTACACTTCTGTGAGAAATTCCATTAGGCATTAAATAAAACTAATTCCTTCATTCTCCCTGAAAAAAGAAGCAGTAATACTTATATAAAGAATATGATGCTGACAACCAATTAAGTCTATCCAGTTACCTGTTTAAATGGACTATCCAATGTGCCTTCTACATCAGTATCTAGACTGCAAATCTTCTGGGAAAGATACATGAAGTTTTCTCTGCTGTGCTTCCTTGTATCGTATCATCTAGAAGAAGACATCCAGGTCTAAAGCAGCTTTATAGTTTCATTTTTATACAAGTTAGTTGCCAGCTCTGTGTAGATTTAGAGATTAATTTTTGTTGGCAGTTGCACTGCCACACTGACTTTTTATAATGGAAAATTTTCTTCCTGGCTTGTTTAGTTGTGAAATACTTGTTATTTTAATTTGAGAGCTATTGAAACTTAGTAAGCTAGCTACATCTTCCCTGGGAGTGGAAATTTTATCAAAGGTAGATCCTGAAAAATGCTGCTGGTGCTTCTAAACTTGTGGCCTTGTACCCTGTAGAAACCAGCATGTAGTGTCACGTAATGTAAGAGCAGGAGAGCGTAAAGTTTTAGCTGGAGGGCAGATGTGATGTATTCATCAGCGATTATCAACATACAAGAGAATCAGAGAGGCTGGCTCTAAAATATTCAAGTAGTATTTCTTCACCAAATAGCTAAAGGTCGAGTTGAACACATACCAGGAACTATATGTTAATCTAAACTAGAAGTAATTCTATAAAAAAAAAAATTATACCCCCATTGCTTAAAACACTTCCTCAGAAATACTGCTGATTGGCATTTATGCAAAGAGCTGCAGTGTGTTAACTGTGGATTTGTGTGTGAACATGAATATCTAAGGAGAAGGGAATGCTGTTTTCTTTGCATTCACCACTTTATTAGCTCTTGTTACTTCCTTTACAACAATGAATCAACTGCTAGCCCTGTGTTTTATTTCTGGGCCCTTATTGCCTCTGTATTGACTGGCATGCAAAAGAGACATATCTGTGAGAGCTCACTGCTAATGCAATAATGAGTATAAACAATTCATTAGTTGTTTATCAAAGTACAGCACTGAGACTGATCTACGTAATAACAACTTTTTAGTCAAGCTCCCCATGATTCGTTATGTGTGGGCAGAGCATTGAGGAGGCTGAAAAAGAAAACTCCTTTTGGGGGAACTGTGTTTTTGTCTGAATAATCTGGAGCTGGATGGACACAAATCCAAAGGACAGCTCTTAGATAATCCTGATAGCAAAAGTAACAGTGGTAGAATAAAAAGGTGATGGAGGAGAAAAAGGCCTTGTCCCAGCCTGCTTAGCTAAAGCTGCAGTGCACAGTGACATGTAAGAAATTAATGTTGCTGAGGGTTGGTCAAGTGTGGTAAAATATTCATTTGTGTGTATTAAAGTACTCAGTGAGAGAAGACATGAGGGACCATTTTTCATAAGCATCTTTTATTCTCCAGGTAAAAACCAGTCTTATAACTATTTGTTTCTTTCAGCATCTTTACAGCATGCATCTCTTTTTACTGACGCCAATTCCAAACTTGTATCTGATTTTATATACTGTCCAATTACACTATGCTGAGTGCTGACAGTCTTAAAGACTGAGGGGGGGGTTGGGTTGTTTTTTTTTTTTTGCTTGTTTGTTTTAGGTCCAAACTTTAATGGGAAGATGTGTAGACTTTGAGTAGTCAGTCCCTGCAATTATAGAATGGCAGACTCATGCGAACAGTTCTCATTTTTTTCCATATTGAGACCTCTCTTAGAGCCTTATAATGCTTATAGAGTCCCTCGTCATTCAGTCATTCAGGAAAGGCAGTTCTTACATCATCCTGCCTCTGTCTGGGAACTTGGGAGATAGGGGTCCCTTCAGAGGGTTGTAGGCTTTGGAAGGGGTTTGTGTTAATGCATCCCATTGCATGAGATTTCACACTCATGAAGTGGAGCTGCTACTCAGTCAGCAGCCAGGCTTAATTAGAGCATCTTAGTAGAGTGTAAAGCACATGTGTTATCATAAAATGGCTTTGGGCAGAGACCACAGAAACTCTGCAGATAAATTGCTAGGAGGATAGACTTTAACTGTTAAAGTTACCCAAGTCATCCCAGTAGATTGTGTTGGATTAACCAGTACAGCATTCAGAGGCTAAAGGAAATAAATATTTTATTGAAAGATTTTATACAAGTACAGACTGTAGCTATTATAACATTTCAGTCCACCTAAATATTTTAATTACAGCTGTGGTTTCAGCTGTGGCAAGGCCCAACAACTGGGTCAGAATTGAAGGATGGGACATCTGTCCCATCCACAGTCCTTTTCCATGCTCTTACAGAGCAGTATATGTATACCTTGAGTGTCAGTAATTGCAAGGTCATGGTAATGTCATGGTGCTTTGGAGCTTGATTGGACTCCTGGAAATTTCTGAGAACCTGCAAATCTCTTCATCAGTCCTGAAAATGCAACAGGCTTTTTAACATTGGACTCAGGAATTTACTTACTTGTTGCACAGAGGAGGGAGCTTTTTGGAGAACATATAGAGGTTAAGCACAATCTAATGTTTTATTCAACCATGTATTCAGGGAGAAAAAAGTCGTTAAGTGTTGGGCTACACAAATGAATGGATCATAGGGTGATACTTATGCCATGATGTTGCCTAGCATTCTCTGCAGGACAAACCTTGAATATCAATCTTTGCAGAGCTGTGAGAATGAACTATATGTATTTGTGCAATGCGCTAAAATAATACATCTAGATATTTTAATCTCCTTAACTGATGGAACTTGGGACAAAGCAATATTCTCCACTCAGTTCTGGACTAATTTTGTTTTTTTCTGAACTGCAGGAACTCAATTATGCAGCAGGTTTTGGCCCTTGTTTGCCTGAAGCTGACAGGAAAATTAACATCTGATGGAGATTGAATTGGTTTAAATGCATAGCAAAAAAATAGATTTTTTTGCCATGGACAAGGCAGAAATAAGAGCCAGCCCTGCTTCAGAATATCTTTGTAAGACAAAGACTTTGCAGTGTGTTTCAATGTGACCTCCTATCCCCCCTCATTATCTTCCACTTATTAGCTCTGATCTAAATGTTATTGATAGCTCCATTATTCTGCTTGGGACAGCAGTGATGGTCTCACTGACCTTGCCCTGGGTGATCAGAAACTCATTTAATGCTCAACATACTCTTTGCAAAAGTTACTGAGGGACAAGTACATTCAGCATGAGAAGGAGAGTATTTTATATTAAGATTTCTCGTGGTGCTATTAATTATCTCAAGACGTACATTGTACTTCTCTACATATATTGGAAACTTGTCTAAATTTTTTTAGTCTTAGAGATAAAGGTTGTAATAAGAAAAAAGTAATAATAATTGCTAATCCTTGATGATGCATCATGTTAAATGGGGGAAAATTTCCCAGGAAAACAAGACGAAATAAAAAACTAAGGGTCCTAAGATTTTTTTTGCTTGCATGATTCTTTCTTCTTAGCCTGTCTACCTCTTGGGCAGTATCATTAGCTTCTTTATAAATACTTATTGTCACACAGAATAAAATTTCACCTCATACACTCAAAATTTCCATAATTGATTTACTGGCAACGAGAGAGCATTTCTGTAAAGAGTATTTAATCACAGGGATTACACTCTGTCAGGATAAGATCCTGAGCACTTCACATAGATGGAGAATAATTAATGCTCTTAGAAAAAATGAATGAGAATTGTGGCTGTCCAGTTCTTCCTTGAAGACAAATTTTGTAGTGCTATGGTTTGTTCCACTCATGCTTGAGTTTTCACATGTGAAGTTGGAACACCTCAGCTATAAGAAATATTTCTGTAAGTTTATATTGGCTTATATAGGTATATTTATTTATGACAAATTATGGCATATATTTTTGTGATGGAAAAACATTATAAAGTTCATTTTTTGCAGTAATTATTTTCTTATTTTATATCTTTTAGTTTCAGCGAGGAAAGAGTCAGCTTGCTGATTAGTCACTGGTTTTAGTTCCCAGTTTTCATGCACTTGCATGTAGCTCCACTGCTTGTATCATATGTACTTTGCAGGAATATTTAATTGCTTAAAAATAAGGTCAATGTTAGAACTAAAACAGATGTGTTATCCATCTGCTCACACAAACATGCGTATGAGTGGTTTGGGTTTAGAAAAATACTGTTTCAAAAATCACAATTTCACAATGAAACTAGGCTTTTTAACAGAGATAATACTATGTGTACTTGCTAATTGGAGACAAGAAAGCTGAGGTTTTCTGAAAACACTGGTTAAATTGCATATGGACACATGTAAAACCCAGAATACATTTTTTTTTTGTTTGTTTCAGTAATACATGTCATTGCTCCTGTGTCAGCAGGAAATGTATTAAAAATAATTTATCTGTTTAATAAATATAGGATGCAGAAGGGTACAAAATAGCATTTGGTTAATATGACAGGACATAATTTTTTTTTTAAAAAAAGAAAAAGAAAAAAAAAAAAAAAGGTGCCCAAATAGTCTAACCCAAATGTGCATTAGTGTCATAGGGAAAACTGTTGTTCATTCCCCCAGGGCAAAGAAATAGCAGGTTCCTACAAGATGATTCAGCACTGGAAACAATGCTGTGGTCCCTTTGGAACTGCTCTTTAGTATATTTCTGATTCTTTGGGTTTTGTTTGATTTTGCATTCAAGTTTCATGCCATTGGCTCCTGATGCTCTATTTCTTTCTAAATTTCCTGTGTCTTCAGTAGAATCCAAGTTGTAACATATTGGCAGCTACTGAATAATTGCAGGTAGAAAAGTCAAAACAAAGTATTCTTAGCAGTGAAATTTCTCTTTGAGGCCTTTTTTTTGAGGGATTCCTGTGATAGATACTCATCCGGAGGAAAAAATGAACCCAGAAGCCCCAAAGCTCAGTTTCTTGGTTTCCCTGGTTAATGCCCAGTAAGAATGAACTGGTCTTGAGTTTAAAAAATACCACTTAGCTTTTTTTTCTTTGAAAACTCACAGAGTCATTTAGTTTGGAGAAGACCTTTAAGATCATTGAGTCCAATTGTAAACCTAACAAATTTTGCTTTCTGTTAAATACAGAATTTTCATACCAGTTGTGAAATCATCTCTCGTAAGTGCAAATAGATGCAAAAGTCCTTCAGTTCTCTTCAGCATAATTTCAAGTTTAAATCCTATTACTTAGAACAAATCTTGGGTGTAGGTGTAATTGATTGTTAATGCAAGACACAATGCTGTTAGGTGGAAAGGCAATTTATCTTGTGTTAGTTTCTTTATTTCAGAGCCATAAAATACTTCAGGTAAGAGGAAAATGAAGTTTTTAGGAATCCCACACTGTTAATTACTGATCATTGTCATTCTTTCTCAGTTTCCAGAAGAATATTATATATTTTTAGAAACATTCAAAGATTTCATCTGTGATGAAATAGCCCCCTTGTGGGACACCTGATGTTCCATTACATTTGAAAGGTACTGAGGTGCCAAGTCAGTAGACCAGGAGTTAGCAGTTCTACACACAGGATGCCAGGTAAGAAATGAATGGACACCAAGAAACTATCCAGATTAACTGAATTGTTGGTATAATGATTGATATCAACAAATCACATAGGTAAGTTGATCAGATCAGGCACAGTAGAGATGTGCTTATGTCATAGAGAATTTATACCCATGCATGCAAACTCTTCTGCAGCAATAAAATAAATGCTCAGCAGGTTTTAGTGAAGTGTATTTTAATAATGGATTCTTACAGTAGGATTCCCTAAAGCATCCTATACACTAATAAATACATGCAATCCATACGTAGTCACATCTACTATTTGCATTTTAGAGACAAAGAAATGGAACTACAGGGTGAAATTATCTATTTTAAATTGTTAGAGGAGATCTGGGATGTAATCTAAGTTCTAATTCTATACTACTTCTCCTAATGTATATTAGAGGAGTGGAGTTTTTTCCTTCCTCCAGGAAGGAGCAGTTGAACCATTCTTAATATAAACAAAACAAAGGAAGGAAGTATGAATTAATTCTCAGTGGATTAATCTGCTGTCACAATTTAAATGCTGCTTGATGTTGTTACCAGGACTTACCAGGCCTCTACCTTTTATGTGAATCTGCACAGATTCAAATTCATTTAAACTAAGAAAGCAAAATACGAAATTATTAACAGCTTGCTTTAAGCTTTTTCAAATGGAAGTTGATATAGGGGTAGAGGTTTTAAAGACCTTAGCAAATCCAGTGGAAGAACATTATGTATTTGTGTATTTGGAAATCAAGTCTTGTGGCATTGAGTTCACCACTATTGCTTCTTTGGCTTCATGAAAAGGATTTTCACCATGATAGAATGAGAGATGCTTTGTTTCAGTGGGAGCCATGTGGTGGAGAGGTTTTTAATAGGTGAATTAATTCTTGAAATTACTAGGTGAATGGCAAGGACTCCCAGCCTCAGTCTCACTCTATAACTCTCATATTCATAGCTAGGATGAGATTATTTGCTTTTAGTAGGTAACCATGTTATTTATAGCATGGATATACACAAAAAACCAAAAGGTACAAGCCACAGGTGATTTTCATGCTGCTAATTTGCCTAGTAAAAACAAATAAATTTCAACTTTCTTAATTGAATAGTCTATACAGTATGCAGTATGATAAAAATTCAGTATTTAGTGCTAACTTCTGGCAAGTGCTGGTAGGCTTAGAGAAAGGTATCCTAGGTTTGGGGATTATGTATTCAGCTCATTTTGAAACTTTTGCAGCTTTGGACAAATCACCTTCATTCCTTGTTCCTTATAAAACTCCCCATACACAAAAGGGGAATAAATGCTTCCCTTGCTCAAGCAAATGCTGAATGGCTCAGATAAAAACCACTGGAGAAGGATGCAGCAGTGTGTAATGTTATTAGCTTCTTTTATCCGGGTCAACCCATTTGTTTCTCACAAGGACTGTAACAGAACTGAATTGCCTCTCTTCTGCTGTTTGTGTTTCCTCAGTGTTCTCTGTCCTATCTCCAAGCTGAACAATTTTAGCTATTGCTAAAGGGCTTAAAACTCTTGATTTGTGGCAGTAACTCCCACAAAGATGCATTATGGGCACTCAAGTGATTATCCTGAAGAGACAGAAAAAGGCAACCTAACTGGCAATTGCATTCCACTGCCTGGCCCTCAGCCTAGCAGCTGCTGTACTGACTCACTGCTCCATCCCAGAGAGCTTTCTTCATTAATAAGGGCCATTCAAGCATTTAATGGATCTCTTTTCATTGAAACAGCTTTGTTTGCTCCTGTCTACCTTTTAGGCTTCTTTTGCTGAAGACAAGTCCTTTAAAAGGATGTATCTCTAACCAATGAGACCCTCATTGCTCCCTGTTCACTTGTGTAGCTTCATTGCCCCTCACCTGAAGAGGGAAAAAATACCCAGTAAAGCTGGAGCAGGACAGTTCAGCTGGTTGTTGCATGTACCAAGGTGCTGATGTAAAGCTTGTTTTATAACGCTTGGAGGGGCTCAGAGGATTTTGGCAGTCTGTACATTTTTTTTCTTTATATGATTTCTAATAGTTTAGACTTTGTACTAGATTATACCTACAGGCACACTCTAATATTAAAAGTAACGAATTATTTTGGTTTTAATAGACTTTTAAAACTCACAGAAATACAGCCCCTGAGCACGGAGAATAAGATAGTTAGAAAATTCTAGGAAATGCATGACTTTAGAATTAAACCCAAGTAACAGTATAAATAACACAGGAGTAAGAACAATGGCAATAATATATTCAAATTATGCATAAGTAATTTCATTGAAAAGAGGTAAAATAGAAGCATTAATTATTGAAGATCCACATATAAGTTCAACTCTTTTCAGAATTCTGTATGGATAGCATGATTAAGCCATGAGCTTAATCCTGTTGGGGAAAAAAAAATGACTCCATCTTTAGCAAGAAAGAAGGAACCTTTTCATTTAACTCTTTCTATCTCAAAGACCCAGTTGATAAAGTAAAGAATAAACTTAATTTCTCTGGACCTAGAGATTATAGTCCATGTGTGCATAAAAGTCTCAGTGGCAAAGTACTGTGGAGCCAAAGCTCTTTTATGTTCAAGCCTATGAATGTTTTTCTCCTGAATTTTCATTTTGAAATGAAATTAATTTGAATTTAGTTTAACCTATATAAATAACAATGCATGTTTATTTCTCACTGGTTAGCTTCAGTACATCATCACTCTCTGAATCCTGGATGCACTAAAATTTCTCTTCCTGTTGTGATACACAGATTCCAAATTTTCTGGGATTCTGGGATTCCAAATTTTTTATTTTATATTTGAAGATTCAGCTCTATCCTTTTAAAATTGGCTTAATCCTGTTGTCATTTAATAATTGTTTTAAAGTGGAGGAAATATCTTTTTAAACATGCAAAGGTAAGCTGCCTCTGTATTTCTTTAATTTTGGGCTTGAGTCTTGTTTCTTTAAGAGTACTGGCTGAGTAGTTCCATTTTTGTAGGGATAAATGTGGGATATAATTCCAGCTCAAGTCTTCCAGTCGAGTAAGTTCACGACTTGTTGTTGTCCAAAAAGTTAGTGTCTGCTCTAGAGAGGAGCAAGAGAACCTCTCCAAAACCCTCTGAAAACATTTCTGAATGTATAATTACTGCTATTTGACTGTATGTGGATGCTGAGTGGTGCAATGTGTATTTAATTAAATAAAAGTTTTTAATTTTTAACATCTATGTCTCCGTGCACTCAGTGAATGAGAAATACTTTTTAAAAATTAAAAATATATAAAAAAATGGTTATATGGGCCAATAATAATCTTTTAGCTTTTGGATCGATATAATAATTTTCAAATGGAACTGAAATTAAATTTATATTTAAGAACACAAGCAAATGCTATAGTATGATGATAGGCCACTTTTTAGCTTGGTACAATCTTTATAAAGTCTGCAGTGTTACTGAGGGGATAAATTTAGTGGATAAAGCCACTCTGGTGTAAATCAGCCTGACACCTCCTGTGGCAAGTAAAAGCACATTTTGCTGTATCATGATTTATGGAAATAACCAAGGAAGATAGTATAGAGGGAAAGAAGATCTATCTTTTAATGGGATTTAAATCTTTAAAAACATATCATGAGCCTATTACATACTTGAAATAGCTGAAGAAGATACTGGTCAGCTGTTACGTGTCTCAGATATGTATTGTGGCAGCTAGCTCCTTCTGGTTAAGCTCTTATCAAAAAAACAGTGGAAACCTGCACAGTTTCTCTCCATTTAAACTATTTGATTTGCACATTTGGATCTAACTGTAAGCCATAAACACTGTAGATAACATGGAACATTGTTCTATTATTCTATGGCTAGTTTTGACTTTAAAGAAACAAATGGAGGCTTCCCCTTGCTGCACAGACTCAGAGTCAATGATTTTTCCATTCTCCTTCCTGTAGCCAGTCATCTCTACTAACTGCTTAAAATTCAAGAGTGCCATAAAGTTTACTCTCAGTGTTTAAGACAGCCTGTTGTAAACATGGGCTTGAACTTATACCCTGAAGCCTAGGAACACAGATCAGCCAGAGGAAATCTGAAAGCTTCTTTTAATACTGTAGCTTTGACTTGTCCTAAATTGATAACAAGAGTTAGGATATGTTTCTAACTGTGATTCATGTTTTGCCAGATGGATACAAACCATCCTTTGCCAAGAGAAGCACAGCATGTTTCATCGTGAAATACAGAAAACAACTCCACACCATAATGTCAGACTGAAAAATAGACAGGTCTGTGCCTAAGATTTATGCAGCTTTTCCTCTTTGGATTTTCTGTTTGGATCAGTATAAGCACTGGGATGGATCAAATGGATTGTTTCCATTTGATTTTTATAAATAAATATTTAGATTAACCCCAAGAGATTATTCTGTTTATTAGCAGATTAGGATGCATTAGGGTGGTATCTCTGAGTAGGAATCTGTGTGTGCTCACAGGCCAGGAAAGAGATTACCCTGCATTTGGCTTATGATTCTTGTTCTGCTGTATACAGAACCTGTTGCTTTCTAGGGTTGCTAAATCATGGAAATAAATCACTCACAGATAAAAGACTGAAAATGCTATTTTTGGCATCTTTACAGTGCCCAGGAGAATAGAACTCACTGTTGTTCAGTCTACTTTAACAGAATTGTGAAAAATGGCTTAGATAACAAAACTAGCCAAGATTTGTGCCTCTCTCTAAGTTCTTCCTGTTCTATGCTGCTTGTTCAAAAGCTGCCTTCTTCATAACTGGGTTTTGGCAGAGACATTACAAGTTCATTTACAGTAAAAACCACTCAGGAGAAATGTCTTTGCATTTCTGTTTGTGAATCAAAATCAGATCTTAAATAATTCTATTCCTTGAACCAACAAGGCCATTCAGTAACTTAGAGATGGTCTTGGATGTATCTAAATGCAGTCTCTCCCCTGTGAATCTTTGCATGAAAGCATTTGTCATTTCATTTCACATAATTATACATCAATGAAATGTGAAAATGCCAGCGGTTGTTCCGTGTTTTCTTGGCACTGCAAGCTGATTCATAGGGTGCTGCTTTCCTTCCATGTTATTATTAGGAAAAAACAGAAATGTGACAAATGAAGTAGAACTTGGCCATTTGAATTTTGGATGTTGAATGTTCAAAGTTTGTTCAGAAAAGTAACCTAAGTTAGAAAGATCTATAGCAATACTGAAACCTAAACATATAATGAGCTTTTTTTTCTCTCTTGGTCTTTCATTGATCCTATTTGGGCACAGCCCCCATGGTGCATGTTACAAATTTTCAGGAAAGACAAATAAGAGATTATTTTTTTGGCACATGGAAGTGACATTAGAGACACTTTCACTGTGATCCTGAACAATCAAGACCTATAAATTGACTGGGACATGGTATTTTTGCATAGTTTCTTGCACTGGAACAACCACTATCCTAAATACTATCCTCTCTGCTTCTCTTTGTGTATCATTATCAGGGAGACACAGATGAACAACAGTAGCACTTACAGATGTGGGGCATATGAGAAATGCTTCAATGGGATGCAACATTCAAGGAGAGGTTCCTGCCCCTTCATTTCTTTAGAAACTTTTTGTTGACTATCATCTCTTTTCTGAATGCCTGGCTAGACTTCTGTCCTCTGTACAGCAAGGCTTAGATCATGGTGGGGCACATCCTTTCCCTCATGTTTTCGACTCCATCTAGAGATTATTTCATGGCGTTTTGCATGGCATAAATGGTACAGATTTAGACTTTATTTGAATTTGTTTACTGGATGATCCTATGCAGAGACCGAATAGCACAAAGTGTCTTTTGTCAAGGAAAGGTAAAACAAGTGCTGTGATTTGCAGCGAGATTGCTCAGATGTACCTTGGCTCGAAGGTATCTGGGAGACAAGGCAACTTCTTTAATGGATTTTGGCTTTGATTTTTTGTTATTTTTAAAAGGCCAGTGACCATTATTTCCGTGTCACCATGGTGGTGCTGAATTAAGAAAGCAGTGGTTTTCTCCAGGCCCAAATAGCTGCCAGTTTTCTAGTGTAATATGCATTCATCTTTCCTGTATGGAGAAGAACATGTAATGAAAATCACCATGTTAGTTACGAGCTGTCTACTGGGAAGAATTTCAATTACTGTGGTAGAGTGTCAGCTTACTGCAAAGAAGGGATAGAGGATGACACATCTGAATAACAAACGCCTGACAGATCAATTTTAACTGTCATTCTTACCTGTACTCAACCACTATAATTGTAAAAATAAGGATAAGAGAGGAGATAACCATATTTTCTTAAATACAATTGTGGAAGGTAGAGGATGGAAAGGCATCCAACAGCTGTCAGTTCATCAGAAAATGTCTTCCATGAAGACCGGCTGGTGTGTGCTTGCTGTCCTGATCAAAACAGTTTCCATATAATCATCTGATTAGATATTCCTGCTGCTTGCCACTGTATTATTCCTCAGATAAAGAGGACCAGCTGGTGATCTTTTGTCATAAGCAGGGTTTTAAATGAGGTAGTAATAAAAGCTTTGCCAGTGATTTGTTGTAGCCACACAGGAGTATCTTTAAGTTTCTCCATCTACAGTAGTAAGGAATGGTTTTTGTCATGTTTATCTGTGTCTAAACTTTTCATTTTCTCTCCTCTAGCATTATCTTTACCTAGTTAGAGGGAAAAGGTTTGTTTGTTTAATGATGTCAGTGGGGTCTTTTCCAGACTTGCAATCTACCCAGCTTGATTTCCTGCAGCTGTGCATCCTTTCACATCTATCTTTACTGCCAAGGATCTCTGGGGTAATAACACAAATCCTGAGCTCCTTTTTGTAACTCCTCCCATACTTTAGTACTGAAGACCAACACCAGACTGTACAGAAATACTCTTTTTTTAGAATTTTTTTTTCTTTTTTTTTTTTTTTTTTTCTTTTTCTCTCTGTGTGTGTGCATGCTATTGAACACTTGTAAGCAAAGGTGGAAGTATATGAGAAATCAATAAATCATTGTGTAGGGTTTATTTTCCCTTAGAAATAACAGTTATTTTAAAAGCAACAGTGACTTCTAGAATGTCAGAATTATAATTACTGCAGCAAAAGGACCTCCTAATCTCCTCTAGTCCATCCCAAGTCTACCAAATGTAATTTGAGTTTTAGGTGATGATTCTGGCCATCTGTACTGTGGGCAGAGCAAGATGAGCCTCATGTTGTATTTCAAGATGACTGAAAGGTGCAAAGTAAACAGTATCAAAGATGAAAAAGAACCCTGGAACTTTCAATGGGCTCTTGAGATCTGACTCATGATTTCTGCTTGACAGTGGCCTTTTACCTTAGTCTAAATATGTGACATAAATATTCATGAGCAATCCTGATGAAACATACCACACAATTTTTCATCTGTGTTTGTAGATTCTTCACCTGGTTCCTTGAAGATGCTACTGGTATGCTGTTAACCTATAGAGGATTTTGTTCATTACAATAATCTGTATGTAATGCTGCAAGATATCAAGAGGGGTATTTTTTTTATATAATGTTTTGAGATATAATAATCAAAATAATTTTTTAATTATGCATCTGTACTTGCCTCCCAGATCCCATTCCTTTAAAGCATGGAGAATCTCCGTGGAGATTTTTAACAAGAGATAGATTTTTAAGCACATGAAAAAATATTAGTTTTTTAACAAAGGCTGGTTTTGATAAGACTTCTTATATTTCATGGAAACATCCCAAGACATTTTCTTAGTTGCTCCGGATTTCTATTTTCCAGTGCAATGGACAATTTAACAGTCATTCAGTCTTAAAAGGGATGTTCTTTTATCTGATGGGAAAGAAAACCTTGGTTTTTGTAAGTAACATATGCAGCTCATTGTGCTATGATTCCTTGGTTTCTCACTTGGTCTCTGTTGCAAAGTTCATTTTGTATTTACATTGCCAGAACACTACTGTACCCTAAAATGCTTTACTATGGGGCTGGGTAGCTGTCTGTGCTGGATAAATTCCAATTTCTTTGTCAACAGTTAATTGTGCCTTATTTAGGTGTGTGATTGCTGTTGTAGGCTGATCTTTCCTTGGTGTTGAATCCCAGAAATAGCAAAATCTGTTCCTTGGCTTCCTCTCAGTTGCAATATCTTTTGTACTCTCCTGCTGGTTTTGTAGCCTCTAGGTTTCATTTTGTCAGGAATTCATGTTTCTGTATTAGAATGTCATAAATAGCCTACTTAGAGTTAACTGAAGCTGCTAAGCCACATCAAATGAATCAAGGATCATGAGTACAAGCTTTGTAGAATGCTGGTTTTTTACTATCTTGTATTCATCACAGGTACACAACACTAAGCTGGTTGGATATTTTCCCATTTTCTGCAGTTCTGGTTTTAATTTAAGCCCTTATGGAGGTTGTAGCTTCTCCTTGCTTCCTTCACATTGTTCACTCTAGGACCTGACAACATGCACTGTTTAGAATTACATCTGAACAGAATTTGATGTCTTCAGAGTTAAGTATCTCAGTTCTGTGACAAGTGAGACTTAAAGCTCCCACTACCTGTGTAATTTATCAACTGCAATTTTGTTGTCCTTTTAAAGAGACAGAAGGCTGTCATCAAGACCACTAATGCTGTGTACAAAAGTGCTGCCTGACTAGTCCTGAGACTTACATGATGAAGTTGTTCCTTTGTTTTCACATCCAAATTTTAATCTTCCTTTAGCTTAGGAGTAATTAAGATATAGTTCCACTTCAGATAAATATGACTCTACAGAATTTTCTAGGTTTATTTATCACTAAAGAAAATCCAAAGATATATTTCCAGCTGGCTGTCCCGGGCTGTAAACAATCTCAATTTGTTAACAAGTTAACAAATCTCAAGTTAAACCAAGTAATGTAGCTTTGACAAAAAAAAAAAAAAAAAAAAAAAAAGAAAAACAAAGACAGAGGGAGAGAGGTGGGATAAAAAATTCTTCAGCTATAATTTGCAAGAACTTATCAAATCAGATTATAAATTAATAAGTTCCTGTTTTTTTTGTATCCTTCACTGAAGTGGAGAAATGACCATGCAGTCATTTATTTTTGACCCACAAGAGGCAGAAGCATCTGTATTTTATTAGACAATTACTTTTGTTAGAAAAGAAAGAACAACTCTGTGCTGAGACTTGGACTTTAAATCAACTAGATTACCCCGTTGCTTTCACAGATATGGTCTAAACACCATTTAAAGGATCACTGTGGGGCAGGCTGTCCTGTGTCATTTCTTCCCTTCAAGCACAAAGCTGTACTCAGTGTTGGAATGTGCATTTCTTATTCTGCATTTATTGGTTAAACTCAGTCATATGTTCCTGCATAGCAGCCAGGAGTAGCCAGGTTTCCAGACTCTCTGAATACTTTGTTACCAGGTTTCTGTTTAGACTGTAAGTGATCCTTTTGGTATCAGAGCAGCCCTAAAAAATGTTTAGTGAATTTGAATAACAGCCTGTAAGAGTGTGTTATATAAAAGCCCTATGAGATGACATAGAGTGTTTACTAAAGACCCCATGCAGTTAAGTGATATCAACTAAGGAAGTTGCAGCAGGGGCATAATTTTATGGATTTATTTTATTTGTAAAGTGAATTGAAAACACATTGGGATTGCATCACCCCAGCACTGGGTTTAAAATTTTTAAAAAACAAAGGTTTTCTGATACTTCTGTTTAAACAAAAGCAAGAAATCTTCATAACAAAAATGCTGTTAACACATAAAAGGCTCTAAATTTTACTTAATATATTAAGAAATGAAGGTCATCTGAATTTTCATAGTGAGAATAGTCACTAAATTTGTGCAGAATATAAAGTAGTTGTTTTAATATTTTGCTCAATTCTAATGACTGTTACTTGGATGTGTACTGTTGTCTCATTAAACATTTTGTGTCCAAAGAAAACAGGATTAGTAGTCAGTCAGTAGTCAGGATTAAGAGCAGAAGACAAAAGGAAGAGAGATAAGGCATGTATTTACATGATGTTGGATATTGGTTTTAAACTGGAAGTGGATAGATTTAGGTTAGATATTAGGAAGAAATATTTTAGTGTGAGGTTAGTGAGACACTATAACAGGTTGCCCAGGAAAGTGTGCTCCCTGGAAGTGTTCAAGGCCAGGCTGGATGGGGCTTTGAGCATAGATACATAGGTGATATATAGAACTAGGCTATACTTCCTGAAGCACGCAAGGACTAAAATGTTCAAACATCTGGGTGTTCAAATATACTGCCAATACAATAACACCCTAGAGGAGCCTCTCCAATTCATCTCCAAGTCAATGATCTGGAGAGGAGAGGGGGGTGGAGGCAGAACTTTATTACCTCTTTAGAGGCTTCTGTTTTATAGTGATATAGCTGTAACTGATGATCACATGAAGAATTTGTGTCAAGAAGTAGTCTCAGATCTTCTAAATCCCAGTACCGAGTAGTGATCTTTTTTTATATAAGAATTTTTCTCATGTTTAAGTTCTTGTACTCTTGTACATGCAGGATTGTATCTTATAAACCTGTGGGATTTCAAAGTAGAAGGTAAATATATTCTAGACAAATTCTTGAAGTGTATAGCACAAAAGTACAGAATTAAGGGGTAACTCGTTTCTAAGGGACATACAGTATTCATATAACACCACAGACAAGCCTGGAAAGCATCAAGGGACTTAACAGAATACAGAAGTTGCCAGAAGCAAGAAAAAAAATAGAGCAGAAGAAAGGATGATGTATCCTGGAGAGGGCTGATGATTGAGTCAGTAAAGAGAAATTTCTGACACAGTTTGTGTGGAAATTAAGGTCATTGAAAGGAGCCGGATAATGTATCCCGTGAGACCTTTAGAGCAATTAGAGAAAGGAGAGGATTAGGAGATATATTTACAAACAAAAAACAGTAAGGAGGCCTGAGACTTTGATTATAGGATTAATTACTTGGATATTGAGTCAGGTAAAAAGTATTCAAAAGCTAAGGAGGATGTATGTTTGCAAAAATGCTTGTAAGTGTTCCTGCCTCAAGAAAATACATCAAAAACTATGTAATCTGAAAGCTAATACGAATTATTTCTCAACAGTCTTTAATTCTCATAAATATCAAAGGAACTTATCATAGAATCATAAAATTCCAGATTGGAAGGCACCTCAGGTTTTGGCAGTTATTTTTAAAAAACAGACTTAACCTCAGGGCTTGTACTAAAGTGATGCTTATATTTCTGTTGTGTATACAGAGTGGAAGAAAGCAATGGATATTTTCATTTTGATTCAGCCTCACACAATTAAGCAAAATATAAACGCAGGAGAGCTAAGACATCTGGAAGTAAGTGATGTAATGACAAGGCGTGTGCCATGGTGTTTGAAGTAATAGTTCAGAGGGCTTTTGGTAAGATAGCTGATAACTGATAGCTGCCAAAAAAGATGCCTTCTGAGCAGAGCCAGTCAGTTCTGAGGCAGGAAAGGAGGAAAATACTTGGAATTATAGCCAGGCTGAACTATGGAGATGGATTATGAAGTCCCATGATGTACCCAAAGTGAGGACTGTGTACAGACACTTAAGATCCAGCCCTTGTGTTTGAAGCAGTGTCAGCACTTGGTAAGTGATATTGCCAATACAACTTAGGAGAAAAAGCTTCTGCTCAAAACAGCTTTTATAAACAACTTGTACTTTCAGGTGAGGGTGTTTTATGCCTTTGTTCTTAAGAGTTTGCATGGTATTGGGGTTCTCATTGATCTACTTTTACTATTACTGACCTCTGTCTTGTGTAGCCACCAGAACCTGTTCCACACATGTTCTGTGGAGCACATCTTTCCATCAGTGAAATATTTTTGCTGTTGGGTGGAGTTTATAATTTACCATGAGTACCAGTTCATTCGTATCTTAATTTCCTTGCTTTCAAACAGAAGCCAGCTTTGACACCATTAATTTGTAGCATTTTCTTATGCTTTACCTGTATTCCAAATAATTGATTTTGTGAAATATAATTTAGTCCAACTTGATGAAAAATCCCAGTATGCTTTTACAGTCACAAAAGACAGACCTTCAGGAAACTGATCATTGATAGGACTATTTCCCAGGGAAGTTTCGAGTTATACAAGACACTGGCTACCAACACTGAAAATGGCTTAAGGAGCTCTGACTCTCTGTTGCTTGTTAATGCTCTGGTGCACCACTGTGTTGTCCCTTATTTGTGCCGGTACAGCTGTGAGAGGGTTTGCACCATGGTGCTCTGGATTCAGCCCCTCTTCAGCTAATAAGAGAAAGTGTTATCTTTAAGCTGAATGATTTCAAAGAATCAGTTTGTAATGGAGTTTCCTAAATAGCTCTATGAACAAACAGGAGAAAGGAAGAATAAGAACCCTTTGCATTATCTTCACCAACAAAGTTGCCTTTTAAGCATATCCTAGCAAGGAGGAGATTCTTTATGGCCTACTAAATCATTTACTGTTTCAAATGTTGCATTGCCTTGAAGTACCAAATGGGCTATGATGCAAAATTTATTTTAATGAAAATAGCGTTTGTTGTTAAGTGTTCATACAGAACACATACTACTCATTGTAGTTCATTATCACATATTACTTCTTCTATGAAATCCAAGAGTATTTAAAATAAGATTGATGCTAGAAGAATATCAGGAGAGGTAATGAAACTGCAAGAAAACTTAATATACTGGTATGTATATGGTTATATAAAGTTAATTTATCTAAACATTTGTCTTTCCAGCCTTATATGGTTCTGGAGACTGTCTTCTCATAGGGAAGGGATAGGGACTAAGATTTCACATGAAATCTAAAGCATTTTCCAACAGAGAAATAGGAGCCAACAGTCAACCTAGTTTCCCCAGAACTTCTGGGGCTTGAAGATCATCTTCACTCCAGCACATCACCTACTTTTATGTAAAAGATGCTCTGTAGTGCAAAAAGGCATTACAACAAAAGATAGGTAGGCATGGGTTCATTGTGGGGGAGAGAACAAAATGGGTTGTGGGGTTCTCTATACTTCAATATCTGGTAATGGGAGTGTGAGTGCTATTTTGTGCTGTCTAATCTCAGGTATCTCATGTAACAAGAAGAGAACATAATGTGGGCCTTTTAGCAGATTTGTGGCTGTCCTCTCTCATTCCTAATCTTCCTCTCATGCTCTAATCATCTTTGAATCCAAAGGGGTTGTATGACTGAGGCTTCTACCACAAACAGGCAAGAGAAGGATAAGTGCACAAACAGAAAAATGACCTGAAAGTACCAGTACAATAGAGCTGGAAACTGTCACCCTACCCCAATTTTACTTAGCTTTTTTTTTTTTTCAATAATGAAAGAGGTTAAAAAACCTGGTCAGAGAAGAAAATGCAAGCATGTGGGTCCAGACCCAAATTGGCAAACATCAAACTGATTCAGCTGTAGACCTTGTTGATTTACTCCAGGTTCAGGCAGAGACAAAGCTTATAAATGTCAGTGCAGAGGTTGTCCAGGCATAGTGGATTAGGGGTTCCTATCCACAACACTACATTTGCATGTTGAATTAACAAAACACATTAGGGCAACTAAACAAACATAATTGGTGACCTACTCCCTGTAACTGGTACTTCAGTGTGATGAGCTCATTAAAGGTAAATCTGCTAACACTCATTTCATGTTGGCAGAGAACAGGTGCGTTGGGCACGCTGTCATCTCAATGGGAGACTAAGAGACATCCAGCTCTGACATGACCCATTATTTTTAAACAGCAAATTTGTGTAGTTATTTGTGTTTCATGAAATTGCTTGATGCACATTAAAGGGAACCTCTTTAACCCAAAGCTCATTAATTTTTTTTTTTTTTAGTTCATCAAATATGTAGGCCGGCTGCTGTCCAGCCCAGTTCTCAGCACTCTCCTGTCAACTGTTTAATGAATATGGATGTCATTTGTACTGCTCTTTTGAGGCAAAGGCCCAAATCCTGATGCCTGTGTTTTCCCCTTGGCATTAACTAAATTTCAGCTATTAGGGTCCAGTCTTTTGAAGTGTTCAGAGGCCTTAACTCAGCTGATTATAGCAATCTTGGCATCCTAACCAGAAGGGCCCTCTTGGCATTGAACTGGTTCCATGTAGTCATTTGCCAGCTTTCTGTGTACAGTTTCTGTTCCTAATGGAAAATGTTTCCTTTCATTGAATGGCAGATTCACAGTAATGATCAAGTTTTTCTTAGGACTGATTTACTTTTGTGATAAGCATAGATTTGTCTTTTTTTTTTTTTTTTTTTTTTTTTTTAAATTTAAGTCTCAGTACAGAGAATCAATCAGCTTTTTCAGGTGGATAAATTCTTGGGAGTAGCCCAAGTGCTTGATACTTGGAATTACATATTCCCTAAATTTCCTGCTTAAATTCATCCAGCATCATCAGTGCTGAGTGCCTTCACAACTAAGCAGTAATCAAATGGTAGCAAAGCTGGATGGGGTTAGAAGGGCCTATTAATATAGTCATGTCCCCATGGTTACATCTGGTTATAAATAGAACCCAGTTTTCTTTTTTCTTCTAAGACTACCTGCTGGTAGTCTTGAGTAATCTCAACTACTAAACAGAAGCTTGAATGTGAATTGGGTCTGCACTCATTTCTAGATAGCTAAATACTCTATTATACTAGTGTTTTGATGATGAAGTTGTAAAAAAACCCCAAAGCTTACCATTCACTGCTTAGATTTCTGTGGGCTCAGTGTTGTGGGTACTGCTAATAATGAGACTTCTTATTAAAACAGCTTTAGAAGTTGGACAGAGGGATAAAAATTTGGGGTTTTTTTAGATAGATACGGGTAGTGAGAACATGTTGATATAAAAGCTATATAAAATATAAAAGCTATAATCTAATAACTTATCAGGCATCTGGTCCTTTATATCCTCTGTTGTTTTTTTCTGTGCAGTATCTCACAATATAATGGAAAATATGAGCATTTGCATTAGGTTTATTTTCAGATGGCAATTTTGTGATAGACATATTAGTAGCATAGACTATGGGAAAGATGGTAATAAAACGTTTTCTAAATAAGGAATTTCAAAGCCTTTGCAAGATGAGTTAGAAATCAGAGGTGCACTGGTAATGGAGACAAACAGCAAGCCATCAGGATCCTCAGATGAAACAGAGCTGTGTACAGGGTAGGGAGCACTTTTATGCCATGGCTGTAATCAGTAGGATTCCACAGAAATCTTTATTACAGCTTAGGCACACACAAAAAAATGATACCTGACCTTGTCCCTCCTTTCTATTTGTAAGAGTAATGGAAAGCAAAGTATTGGAAAAATGACTGTGAAATCTTTATAACTGAAAACATGAGTTGTTCCTGCCTTGGATTAGATCCCTTTAGGGGGACTCTTTCAGATCTACTCTCTACCATTACAATCATTTTATCTACCTACATGGCATGTCTTTGTAGATTACAGCAAGTCCAAAACTGCGGGGAGAATGAGAGAATTTGTTGTGCTTTCTTCACAGCCTGAGTCACAGCATTTACACTTTTCTGGCCCTAAGGCCAAGCCCACAGTCAGATCACCTAACCATCCCTGTAGTTTGTTGCTGAATTTGTTGCTGGGACAAAATCCCTGAGGGGTCACCACTCAAAGGTGCACTTGGCTGTTATACACATAAGCTCCAGGACTCAGCCTAAATGAGCAGATTCTATCTAATCCATCTGTTCTCATAGAGGTGTTATGTGGCTGGTTTCCAGAAGGACAGATGGCACTGAGTACTTTCCTAGAAAGGTCCCAGTCATGAGGTGTTATGAGAATAGGAGGACTCTCTAAGCACTGTCAGCACAGGCCATATTTAAATAGCCTCTAAGACAGCAGAGATAGAAAAAATCAGGTCTGGGAAGTTCTCTGGAACAGGACAAGTCTAATACCTGTGAGATCTATCACATTGTTACAAGATCAACTTGCCTACATTCAGTTTTTCTTTCCATTAAAGATTTCTTTCTCCTCCGTACAGGAAAGAGATTCCTCATAGTGACTTGAAGATGATTGAGTCAATATTTGACCTGTGTTTTGTTACCCAAGACAGACTAACTTTCACTTACCTCCTCAGATATCCCCCAGCAAAAAAATGGCTATTCTTTCTGTTGCTGTTTCTGAGATAAACATTAAACCAGGTCAAAGAGCTTTAATGATTTTCTGAAATTAAAAGAAAAAGAAAAATCCTTCTGTATCTTTGCATTTTGTTTTTCTATTTGACACCTGGTGTTGGACCTTATGTCAGTCTGTACTTTGGCACATTTCAAGTTCAATAAACACATCCTTATCACACCAATTGGTCTAGACTAGACATTATCAACATTCTCTTTTCCATAAATGGTACCCACTATGATTTGAAAAGCCTAGATCCATGTTTGAAGTTCCAAAGACTGTTGCTGGAGCCATTTATTTTGACATTAAAAGTGTGCCTGAAGGGAGAGGCTAATCATTCTATCCAAGACTGAAAATGTCATGAAATAAATGGATACCTTAGTGGAAATTCAACTTAATATATGCACATCAGAGGTTACTGGAATTTGTAAATCAAACTCCTTTTATTTAAAATAGAGCATAGCAATAATAACAATAATAAAAAAAAAAGGCCAAATCTAAAGATTTCCACCTGATCATTAACATATAAATCACTAGCTTAATTAGAATTCTACTTAATGATAGATTTATCAGTCTTTATTCCTAAGTGTTTTCAGTATAGAAATAATCAAATTTGTTTTCATGCTTTTAGTTGCTGGAGAAAAACAGAGATGGCTTTTATTTTTATTTTTTTTAATGCTGTGAATGGCAAAAAGAGATAGAGAATTGAGAGATAAGATCAAATGTTCCCTGTGCTTAACCTAAAAAACTACCAGGAACTGTTGATGACTTTGTGTGTGGTATTGAAAACATGATCTAGGGGAGCAGTGTTTTACAGCTCAATGAACAGAGTAATGACCACGTGAAAAAAAGCCTTTCTTCTTCTTCTTTTTCAAAGTGGACCTGTCAGGTCTGATGCTGTTTACAAGCAGCTTCAGTCTCATGCATAATCTGGAACCAGGGTGAGAGAGGAGGATCTCTTGGGCACATTTTGTGCTCTGGTAGACTGTTATCTCCTGTCAGTCCAGCTTCTCCTCTTGTGTCCTCCTTACTATGTCTCTGTCACAGTTCAGTCCCAGCTGGTACCAACCTCTGCTCACTTACCCCACTGATGGAAGACATGAAGGCACAGACCCCGGTTGCTGTGCACAATCAGAATTGGTTATTGTGTGGATCACTGCACTTATATAGCATCCCAATATCTATTGATTGATCTACAATTTGCAACTCAAAGTGCTCTTTCTACTAACATAAAACCTTATCTACTCCTTGCCACTGAAGGCACCTCATACCAGGACATAACATCATCCAGATGGCAAATTCCTCGGTTATTTACAGCTCTTTGCTCTTCTTCAGGGTCAGTGAGTGTCACAACACTCTTTTATCCCAGGCCTGTTCTTCTGCTGTTCTCCTACACCCCACCCCATGTCCCATGGGACAAGGAGGAGAAAATCCACCTTAGGGTTTGTTAATCAAGACAAAGATGGGGAGGTTTTGGTTCCCTAATTATGGTAACAGGCAAAAAGCAGACAGGTTCAACTTGAGAAGGAAAAAAACCTAATTGAATATGCAAGCATAAAGGGAAAACACAGCCAAATCTTAACACCTTTCTCCCCCTTCCCCCCTCTTCTTCCCACCCAGGGAGCTTTAGGGTCAGTTCCCCACACGGTGTTTCTGCTGCTCTTCTTCCTCAGGGGGAGGACTCCTCACGTTCTTCTCCCTCTCACAGGAGAGAGTCCTTCAGGAACCCCTCTGACATGAGTCCCTCAGGAACTGCTCCAGCCTGGGTTGCTCACAGAGTTATGTCCTGCTGTGGGAGCAGTCACCTCCTCTGCCACGGCGTCCTCCACAACTGTACATCCACATCTGCCCCTCTCTGCAACCCTGCACAGGCTGCTGCTTCATGTCTGCCCACCTGAGACTCTTTAGGGGCTACAAATCCACATTTACCCCAGCGTGGTCCTTCAAGGACTGATCCACAATGCTTTTTCAGGGACAGTCAAGGCTCAAGTGTTTAATGTGTGGAAAAATACAGTAGCTAAACAGAAATAATGGTTATTCGTTGACACCTGAAGACCACAGATGCCAACTTCCTCTACTCAAAGTAAAAAAAAATTTCCATGTTGGACTTGCTCGCATGTTGTCATCCCGGAGCAGGCATCCGTGGGAGGTAATTGCATGCACTGAACTTGCAGTACCTCCTGTCCTTCATCATCTTTTTCATCCTGGCCATCACAGGCCTGCCAAACCCTTGCCTTGAGCTGACTTCCCCGAGGCAGTCAGAATTTCTTCTGAAGGCATTCTCCTCATGGGAATTTCATCTCTTGCATGACAGCAGTGACGCTGATGAACCTATTGTTTCTAAATATTTAACAGAGGCAAATTCTTCAGAGATGGTGTATTTTATTAGATCAGTGATTTGGTTGGGAAAAACACTCAAGGTTTCTGAGCCCCAGGTCCCTTCCTTGGATCATTAAAAATGTATCTTCTTCAGCCAGGGAGAACTCACCCTCTTCTTTTCCTGACAAGTGCTCTTAACTAGCTACCTAAACTCCTCTTTTGTAGGGTGTTTCCTCTATGATTTGCTGAAGGTAACATTATCTGCTACTGACAGCCTCTTTTCAACTGACATTTAGAAGACTTTCGGCCATCTGTTCCAGGCCTTTCTGCTTTGGACCAAATTTGAATTTTTGCATAGAGATTAAGTTCAGAAGAATAAAGCCCATTTTAAAATTTTCTTTCCTCTGAATTAAAAATTGCAAGCAATCAAATTAATTTAAAACCGACATTTTTCTTTTTCTAAGGGAAATGGTAGACCTCTGGGTTTGTTCCACCTCTACCTGAAATGTCATCATTGAAAAACAAAAAATACATTTACTAGAAAGAGCCATCCACACTTAAAAGTTTTTGTGTAACCCTTTTGAAAATCTTAATTATTCTCTTCTTCCAAAAATGTTAGCACAGAACAGTCAAATGTCTGCCTATTTATACATTTTATCTCAGAATTTTCATTATGATTCAGCTGATCCATAAGAGGTGCTTGAATAAACAGTCTCAGTCCTTTTTCTTTGAAAATTTAAAAATATTTTTCCTAGTTAGGTATCTGTTTAAAATTGACTTGTCTTTGATAATGCTGAATTTACCTCTGAAGACTGAAGTTTTTCATTTGTTCACAGAAATGCATTTTAGTTAGCAAGGACAAGTGTTTTGTTTTTCTCATTGTTAATTTTGTCTTGAAGTGCAGCAACATGAAAACTCACAAATGAAAAATCTTCAAGTGAAACAGAGGAAGACCAAGAGCTACTCTTTTATAATATTTGTTCACTTCAGTCTTGGGTGACTGAGAGAAGTTCATGATCAGAGCAATGGTATTATTATTATATTAAGGAGGCTCAGAAATGCTACAGATACTGTTATCTGCTAATCAGTCCCATTGAGGCTTTACTGTTGATCAAAATACCACAAGACCAGATGATCATCTTACATGCATGACATTGGTCTTTGGAAGTAGTGGAGGTGATCACTACTGGGAAATGACATCTGACAGTATATTATTCATAAAGCTGACATGCTGAGAACTCGTGGGACTCTACAGTCACATTATTCATTCTCTTCTGGGCTTCCTGAGTTGGCTGGTGATATTTCTCAAGAAGCTCAAGCTGTTATTTCCATTCTGCTTATTGCAGCATGACAAACATTTAGAGTGAAAGCTCTGGAGTAGTAGAAAGGGGAAGATGGAGAGCTGGGCACAGATGGCATTGATAATAAAGCAAAGTAGCTGTCAATATTATTTCAGAATGAGTAATTAATGATTAGCACTCTAGTTTGATATGTTGACAAGACCAATCTTGCAGTTTAGGGTGTGCTAAGTTGTGTGCCAAGAGCCATGTGGCTAAAAGCAGAGGAGGGGGATTAGCCTTTAAGAATTTCTGATTGCTGACGCTCACTGCTTTTTTCAGTAGGAGTTGCAGTCATCTGCTTTAATGCCTCATCTAATGAGCTCATAAGTATTTGAAAATGGTTCAGAAGAGAAAGCAGGCAGTAGAATGATGTCGTTCATTTGGAACTGTAACTCCTGAAGCATTTTGAACCTTGCCCTTCACTCAGGCCAAGATCAGCATACACCTGTAAGTATGTTGTTTACACAGATCAGACAAGAATCATCTGTCATGTAACAATGGGCTCTGTAGACAGCTTTTCATTCTCCTGAACTGCTAACTCTGGGCTCTTTCCAGAAGCAAGATATTGAGCAAGTTAGACCACTGGTGGGACACAGTTTAACTCCTGCTCATGACCTAATTTATTGACTAAATGGCTGTGGCCTTTTGTTGACCCCTTTCTCACTCAACATTGCTTTCCATTTCCATCTCTGGAAATGTGTTTACTGCAAAATATTTAGTGGTACTGCTCTTCTATAACTTGAATACCAGCCTCTCTGGGTGGTACGACATGCACAGGTATTGTGCTGTGCATGGCTGCAGTCTGAGTGCCTCAAAGGAGTGCTCTAAAAAGGAATCTCTATTGATCCTCTACACCTGCCAAAGTGTAGACTGTGTTAAGAAAGAGTGAGACTGAAGTGACTATATCACATGTCCATTTGAAAACAGTGAAATAAATGAAAGTGAAAAAGGAAAATGTATCATCTTTCAAAAAGAAGGGGGAAAAAGTTTGGGTTTTTTTTGTTAAACAAAGAGCTTCATCTGAAGTGCTTTACGTGTCTATTCTCCACTATGTGCATTTTTGCATTTCCTTTTCTTAAAGGTATCAAAGGCAAATTCAGGTATGTTGGGGTAAGGTCTTTTGCTTGTGTTTTCTTATTTAACATTGTCTGAGTGCACAAGCAAAATTTTATGATGCTACATGTGCTTCTGAAAGGGAGTTTTAGAAAATAAAACATTGAATCAAAATTTCTTATATTGCTAAATAAAATGTTATGAAAAAATCCAAATATATTATATTGATTAATTTGTCTTTACACAAACAACCTAGTAAAATTTACAGGAAGAAGTTTTACCTAAAAATTCTGTCTTCCCTAAAAGACTTCATCTTTTGAGTTCTGGTGTTTAACTGAAGATGTCTGAGGCATTGTAGTCAAGATTTCCATTTTGTATTATTGAGATTCTAGTTGCAGTTCTCCATCCTTTGACATTTCTCAGAAATAGTTACCAGCTGGCATTTATAATTTACACTGCACTTCACACTGGTTCTGGTAAGACTTGTCAGGTCCTGCAGAGTTCACCTGAGTCCAAGATCAGTTCCTTTGCTGATAGGAGCTGTTGTGAGGCCTTAGAAGGAAGGGACAGCCCCATCTTTTCTTTGTGAGTTGTTTTCAGCTGCGACCTCAGCACTGCCCCTGCCTATGCCACACCACAACTGTACAGTAGCTATGTCTGTGCCCAGCCTCCCACCTCTCCAGGTCTGACCCAGACCTGATAGTTTGGGCTCCTGGCTTGGTCTCAGACCTGCCTTACCACTGCAGACTTCCTGGGCAGCCACTGCACTGGGTCTGACCCCGACTACTCTCTTGATCACTGTTTCTCTGACCAGAAGCCACTGGTCTGCATCCTCTCTCCTTGCTGGTAAGCACACAGCTCCTACATACTTTATGCTCGTGCTTAGCTGCTGGCTCACCTTCCTTGGCAGAGCAGATGGCCCGTGCTGCTCCCTGAAAACTGTTGGACATTAAAATCGTCAAGCTCAGTCAACTTAATAGTGTTTGTTTGAGAGGATGCTGCTTTTGTTGTAGATATCAGTTTTCCATATCAATATGTACAGTATCATTTGCATCTGGAAATTTTAAACTATGATGTAAAATGATGGCATGCATGTATGGGTGGTTATGGATTTTTGGATGGATCTTATGAGGGTGTTTTGTAGATATCTGTTGTAGATCTGAGCTGAAAGGTCAGAGATTGACAGGTCAGAGGAGATGGCTGGTTTGTGATTATCCTCCTTGTGAAAGGGTGTTTTCTGACTTACTGATTTCTCAGAAAGTTTTCTCTGCTGTATAAGCAGTTGTTTGCTTTCATCAGAGAGATCCTATGGTGGGTTGTATTGCACTGGAGGAAGTGGGTTACATTCTGGGATAGCTTTGAAACGGGTGAGAGTTGGACATGCTTTGTGGGTGTGAGAAATGCATTAGAAGATGTTACATTAGTTGCTTTGTCACAGTCTGACTCCATTTCATGTGAGTGAGTGAATAGAACTTTATTTCGGAGCATTTTGAAAAGGGAAAGTTTTATGAGGGGAGGGGAGAAAAGGGAATTTGAAAGAGGGATTCAAGCTATGACCTTTTTTCCAGGATAGTCTGAGGGTTCACTTTATATATATGTTCAGGGATAGGACAGTATGTGGCTTTTAATATAATCATATGTGCTAACAAGAAGATTAATCTATTTGACAGAGGAATGGTTTTTGTGGGTAGAGGTTAGCTTTAGGTTAGCTGTGTGCATTGTGCTCTTGTCCTGACAATTTAGTTGCTGCCTTCCATGTTTAGGATGAGTTATACACTCTGTGAAGGCACTGGTTTGTGTATTTCAACACACCATCATTTTTCTGTTAACCATTAACTCTAGAACACTGGTGCTGGTTAATTATGTGTATTTTTCCTTTTCTCATCCCAGCATCAGATGGGATTATGTTTTTTAACCCTTGTTTATCTGACAGTGCAAGTGTTGCAAATGTAAAATCCCCCAGACTTTTCCTCTGGAATCTTCAGGGACTGGAAAAACTTGGTTTATTTAATTTCATCAAGTCATATTTGATAGCTAATTTATTTTATTTTATTTTTTTGATCTATACCAAAGTTTAAGTATCCAAATAACAAAAAGCTAAGAGATGAATTAACATATGCAAAGTTTGGGTGTTGATGGATCTGATCAAGTTCTGCAGCCTCCAGTTTCTGCTGCATTCTGTTCATCTTGTTGCATTCTTCTCCATTGCTGCCACATGTCTCAGTGCATTTTATCTCTCAAGAAACCCTCCTGTGTCATGCTCTCTCACATGTAGGACAGAAGATCATGCTTCTTGCCTTATCATAGAGTATCATAGTATTATGTTTTGATTGTTTTGTTTCTATTATTATTTCACTGCTCTTCACATTCTATACTTAGAAATACAGGAGTTTCATAGAAATGCCAATGATGTCCAAAGTTGTGAGTTATCTTGGAAGTGAAAAAAGACTCCCCAAAGCTTACTTTGTTTTCTCTTGAAACCAAACCCGCAGAACCCCAAGACTGAATGCAATAGCTCTCAGAAGTTGCTAAATATGTTTATACCCCTTATGATATCTGAAGTCAATGCGATTTTCTATTGATGATGTAGTGGCTCTTCTACTCATTGCAGGGGTGGTTCTTCAAAGAGTCAGGAAGTACTATATTCCATATGAGTGGAAAACATATATGAGTGAATTCACAATTCATTTGAAGATCAGAGTATTTTTTTTCAGTATAGAGAGAGTAAATTTCACCTTACTTTGACTGCATATTTCTGAGAATATCAGCCCAGAGACAGCCTGGTTAGTTAGAACAGCTAGATACTTTTGTGTACCTTAAAACTTTAAAAAATGTTTGTTTTTTAGAAACAGAAAAATACAGTATGTCAATAAAATATATACTGGTACAGGTGACATACAAAAGTACCACCAGAAGGTATGGATTTAAAAAGCTCAGGAAGATTCTGATGATTTATAGAAAACATATTTCAAGTCTGACAGCTGCACATAACTTGAAGATGCAATAGAGTTCAAGATGTTTTTGATGAAGTTTCACAATCAGAGAAAAGTTATTTGGTAAATATATGCATTTCTACATAGAAACTTAGATGCTGGAAAAAAGTTAGGTTAGGAAAATTGTTCCTGAGTACCAAGTGAATTTTTGTGGCTAACAGAAAAAAAGGAAATCATGATGATATTAAAACACATTATTGTGTTGGAGTCATTCTATAGTGTGGAAAAAAAAAATTAAAATAAAGATGAACATCTTCAACATTTCAGCTTAGTAATGGGAGAATTAACCAGAGCTGAACAGGACAACTTAAGGAAGGTCTGTTCCAAATGAATAATTTTTCAGAATCAGGCTGAAATTGTATCTTTCTCTGCTCAGCAAACCTTTCTAGAAAGAATTTTGAAGATCCTCATGTCATCACAACATGGAATTAGATATTTACTTGAAAAACTCTTAGGAAATGCTGAGTGAGAAAACCAATTTCTTTTCACTGGAGGCCAAACAGTGACCAACAGATCCTTCTTCTTATCATGGATGGGCTAGCTGGCCCCCTGAGCCTTCCTTCCAGCCTTCTTTTTCTATAATTATCTCTTAAATACTATTGAATGTATTAATTTCCCACCTAATCCCATATTCATACCATTAGCTGCTCTTTATCATTAATGAATTTATATATCCCAATATTAACCTTCATTGTACTCATAATTATGTATTACCTGCTGATGTAGCATTGAATCACTTTCTGAGGGTAAATTAAAATAATTTACAGAAAGTAGCAGAAAGTAGAGAAGGAACAATTAAAACTGGGAGAGGCTAGACATGGAGTATTATTCACAACAGCTGCAAATTCAGTGTGTTTTGAGGCCATCTCTACAGGTTACCAGCAACTAAAATTTATCAGAACCAGTCTCCTGGATTTTTAAATATGCTTTAGTTCAACTCTAGCTTTAAGAGTTCAGTATAAATGTGTATCTCCCATCTGAGCATTAAGCTTACTTGTTTAAGGTCAGGACATTCTGTTTCTGTCCATCAATATGACTTTCCAGCATCTGGTATTTTCTTTTTTCTTGTGCAATTCTACTGTCTTCCTGACTACATCCTTTTCTACCATATGCATAAGAGCATCACAGGATACTTTCTGCCAAATTCACTCACATTTTGCATGCACTCACTTTTCACATATATCTGGTATAGTTTTCTGGGAATGTCCTAGAGATTTTTCTGGCTGATCTGAAGGTATTGTGGCATTACATGCAAACTCTTTAGAAGAAAATTAATATTAAATTTGTTAATGCAAGCCTTTGATTCAAAAATATCTAAACTTTTATCCAGTCTGCAAATAAAGATCTCATGTAGCTTATCAGAACAATTAGCTGGTCAGTAGTTAAGTAAGCCCCATTTTACAGACCTTACACGTGCTAATAATCCCAAATACAAAAATCTGTCAACCTATGCTACTTTTCTGATTTGCAAGTATAGCAAATAGCAAAGCACTCACAGAAAACTACTCAGCCCAGATTAAGGAGCTTAAAAGTTCTGCAGCTATTGATCACAAAAATATATATTTTATTAAAGCAAATTCAACAGAGCTGTGTCTTCATGGTCACTGCTGTTCTGTTCACAAGAGAAATTAAGGTAGTAAAGCCCTCATTTCCATTTTTTTACTTACCTTTGGACAGGTCCAAATACCCAGCAATATGAAAGGTAGTATAAAGAAATGTATTTCACTATGATTGTAATAAATGGAAGAAGTAAGCCCAAAACCTAGAAAAGGTCACACTGAGGCAGCCATGCAGAAAATGGAGAAAATCAATATGCCAGGGTATTACTCAAGACAGAATAGTCAATGGCAAAGGTGGGGAACATGTTTCTTAGGCCTGGGTCATTAGCAGAGTGGTTTTTTTGCATTGTGCACATTTTATAAATCAGGTTTGCTGTTTCTGACTTTGAAAGAGATAGACTCGTACAGTCCTGCTGGAGATGGTCTGCTTAAAACAGAAATGGCAGAGGAGTTAGTGTTTGGTGTTAAAACATAATCCTGGTTTCCTATAACTGCAGAGTGTATTGCTGGCTGTTGCTGTTCTCTACTGGCATGGGTTCATTGAAGCCCATGTGGAAGATGACCATTGCTTCATCAGCCTCATTGGGACTGCTCAGAGCATTGTGCCACAAACCCTGTGTTGAGAAGAAATGCTACAGATGCCCGACTCATCCCCTTGCTGCAGTCAGCCCTATGCTCAAAATGTGACTGAGTCCAAATACAGGAAGGACAGTGATTCATCAAGCGGATGGACTATGTGGGAAGTATCATGCTGCTGCCCAAAATATGCAATAACAGGGAGGACTTAACAAGTATCTTGTATGAATGGCCTGGTTTCCACTTTTTTGTTTCCTCAAAAACTGCCAGACTGAGTAACACATGAAAAATGAGAGCTCTTAGTCTTTCTTGATACCATAGTCCCTATTCTTTGAATTCATTCATTAGGAGATAAAGGCTATTGTGACACTATTCTGAAACCATAGAAGGATTACACAGAGTGATAAAAATACAGTAATTTATTTCTTGCAAGTTTGTAAAGATCATGCAACTGCCAGGCGATAGGAGAACATAAGGTATGCCATACCTGGTCAGCTCTACTTCTGTGTATTTTTCTGTGCAGGCCTCCCATAAACTAATTCAACATTTTTATACATATTTTACAGATGAGTAAGAGAGAAAATCAAATTAAGTGAGCACTGAAGTCAGTAGGCAAGACAGGGGCATTGACTTCCAACATAAAGCATTTATCTTTCTTATGTAACAGGGCAAATTCAGTTGTTACCCTTTTTAGGGCAGGTTAGTTACTGAGCAATTGCTGAAAAGTTTCATTATTGTTCAATTGAATTATGGCCTAATTAATGTAACCTGGAGTTTACTTGTTAGCCAGATAAATTGTCTACTCCAGCATCACAGCTGATTTTAAGATCACTAGTACTTGGGGGTTTATTAGATTAAAATAATTTTCTTTTCCTTCACCTGCCCTTCTTTTCAGTCCATAAAAATATTTTCTTTCTGGAGGGACATGAGTCCCTTAGCTGGGAGGCAGACCACGTTTGTTCTTTGTACTATTTTTCAAGAACGAGCTTTATTAGTTAGGTTTTCTGTGAGATCACTGTTAATTATCTCTGGAGGTAATGATTTGGCAAAGGTTAATGGATTTCCTTATACAGAAAAATTTGCAATTTAGTTCTTCTTTTAAATGGAGTTGTTGATTTCTCTGGGCAAAAACCCTTACAACTCAACTGAACTTGAAATAGAGTAGTTTAAAGACTGAGAGATCCATACTGCATTTGGGATGTTTTGAACCTAAACACAAGTGAGAATTTCCTTTTTCTATGTTAAACAATAGCTTATTTAGCACTGGGCAGCATAGAGATGGTGTTACGTATTTACCACAATATTGTAAGATAGTTATGAATAGACCTTACTTTGATAGATGGTTCATATAAAAATAAAAATTAAATGGAGGAATTTAAAGTAAGGAGGGTTTAAAAAATATAAAACCAAAACAAATACTATTTACTTTGAATAAGGTAGATGGCTTCTAGTATTTCATTTGTTATACATGGGCATAATTACTTCTCATTGCTTCCTGTGATATTTTGGTTTCTGGTGTTATTGGGGAAGTCAACATTAAAGAAAACAAAAGACCTTGCCAACAGCTTTATTATAAATAACAAAACAAGAAACAGTGTATTGAATTGACATGTAGTAAATCTGTACTTTTTCAAACAAACTTAATTTAGATGTGAGATTTTAAAGAACTTATTTACTTTATCAAGCCAGGTATTTGAAACTCATCAGCATGGTATCTGAGCACCAAACAGAGCATTACATTCTAAGCTCCAGGGGGGCAATTTGAAAGCTCATTTTTTACATGCTGAAATTAAACACATCCAGACTTCCTTCCTCTGTTGTTCTACTGTAAATATCCTGATTCTTCTTTGCATTATTGATTTTTTTTTTGCCTTTATTGTCTCTCCTTTTGACATCCTGAAGGAGAAAATAAAATAAGCAGGCAAAAAGGTACAAGAAGATTAAGAAGGTACAGCATGCTCCTTTCAACCTGTGCTTCATACACAATTCTTGGTGACCATTTTAAATGTATTACCCAACACCAAAGGCAGCCAGAGGTCAAATCAGTATTTAAACAGATATTCTAAATGGAAACGAGCTGCAAGTCATTTAGATGTGCTCACTGCATGCAGATTCCACTCTGTCTGTAACAAGGGTGGAGAAGGAGCCTGAAAATCAAACTTGTAAATATTGATTCCTCTGTAAACTTGAATGCAAATCTGGAACAAATATATTCCATTATCTCTTGCCTGTCTCTCTTACAGTGATGACAACAGGAGCATTTCCTTGCAGTATGTGTGTCCACTCTTAGTTTCTGAAGCGATGACACTTCCAACCTTTTTATCTCAAAATTAATTCCGTCACCCAGTACACAGTGGGCTTGAAAACTCCTCTTACTATCACATTCCGTTTTAATTTGTTTAATTTGACTTTTTATTTCTATTCTTCAAATGAGTCCTTCCTAGTACATTTAGTGTGTTTTACTGTCTCTCATCAATTTTAGCTGGCTCTGTGTCCAGTATTTGTTTCACTTTCCATTATGGCCATACAAGTCTTTCTACTGCTTGTAGGTAAACATTAAGATACTTCTGTTCTTAGTGTGCTGGGATAGCTGACAATCCCCTGACTTAAAAGATTTTTATTTTCCTTGAAGATGAGGTCCTGAAATAGAACCATCTCCTGAAAAGTTCTGTCACTGTTACTGTCCCTTTTGTGCCTACCTTCCAAAAATATTCTAGAAGGGCAAGCTGTCCAGCAGGGATGTTACATATGTCCTCCTAGTAACAAACCCATACCATGTGTTTGCTTTGCCCTATCAAATCTGAACAGCACAGCTGGAATTTCAAAAAGCAAATCCTTACAGCTAAGTAATTGTGGATTAGACACTAAATTTATCTGGAAAATAAGTTTGAATAGCAAATTAATTCAATAAAATCATGATCTGCTTGTCAAGACAGAAAAGGAGGGGAAAGGAGGACCTGTCAGCATATTTTTTGGAGCATTTTTGCCTGTGAGTAACGTGTAATTAAAGAGTTCCAAGAATTTTAACACTGATACCAGGCTATTCATCATCTTGTTGTCTTTAAATCAGTCTCTTCATATATTTAGTTAGATTTTTTTCATAAGTTCCTTCTGTTCTCTCAGTTCTTTAGTGTTAGCAGTTCAATACTAAATACTGTATTTTCAATGTAATTTCACTGAAACAGCAGAGAAAGAAGCTACTAGTTCCTTGTTCGGTAATACAAAATTTCTGCATATATATCCACTCCTTTCCTGCATTCCTGTTTTTCATTTCAGCTGCCATAACTGCAGACTGTATTCAGTAGCAGCAAATAAAGACACAGTCCACTATGGGAAGATAAATTTCCAAATCACTAGGGGCTCATTTCCAGCTATTTGGTGAAATTTATTGCAGCTTGCCACCTTCAGAATGTAGTTTAGGAACTATTTTCAAGGCTCTCTCATTTATCAGTAGACTAATGAGAAGCTTTCCCAACCAGTCAGAGATCAGAAAAAAGGTTTGAAAAATAGGGAAGGGATTTGCATTGCTCTTGCATATATCTGATGTTCTAAACTCCCTTTGTTTAGGATATTTTCTAAAGGCAGAATTGGAGAGAAGGTGTATGTTTAAATGCAATCCCATCATCATCGCTGGTTTTATTTGATAAAAAATGCTGATTGTTTCCTAAATCTCTGTTAGATAGGAAGTAGAATTTGAGTTCAAGTGATACAGAATTGATTTGCTGAAGCATGAGGAACTTAAGTAAACATGTTATTGTGAAGAAACAAATGACTACTGAGCTACTTGATACCAACCAGGTAGTCATGGATTTGTTTCATGTAAGAGAAAAAAGGAGAAAAAATAGAGCAAACTCTAAAATGATAAATTGTTGACTGTTAAGCTAAAACTCCTGCTTCTCTATTGAAAAAACTAGGTACAAAGTAGGGAATTAGATGTAAAGGATAACAAGATAAAAGAACTGAGAGCTACTATGCGGATCTGGAAGAGGATTTTCATCTGCTTCTTTCAGTGTGTAGAATTTTTCATAGGTGGAGATACTTGGAATGGTATAGAACTCAGATTCATCTCATTAGTTTGCTGATTGAACTCTCTGTGGTCTTTTTTCCCTTTTTGTCCCTGTTAATAAGAAAAGCATTAGATATCTGGTTTAAACAAATATATAACTTTCATTACCTCTTTTTCATCTTATCCCTTTGTTTAATTCACTAACAAACAACGTATAGACTTCTGGCTGGCAAGCTGGGGAGTTCCTAGTAAAATAGCAAGGCTGTAATTTTGATTTACTGTCTCAAAAAGCACTATTAACTTGGCAATTGTACTAAAATTCACTTCCAAGTGACAGTTCATTTTATGGACTGCTGTACAGGGTTCCAAAGATAGGAGCCTGGATGTTCATAAAAGGTAGAAGAAACTCCTAGGATTTCCTAGGATTTCCTAGGATTTCCTAGTGGTCCTAGGAGTCCTAGGAGTTGAAACTCCTAGGATTTCCTAACTAAAACCGCTGAAAATACTGTATTGAAATAAATCAATGGGGACACACACAAACTTGCTAATTAATGGTGAAGACTTTTGCCAAGATCTGTCAGAAAAAGCAACCCATGGAATGTTCCAACAGTTTAAGTGGTTGTAGAACATTCATAAATTTTTTAAAATGTAGCTTTTCAGTAGTGCCATCCCTACCAAAATCCATCAGATAGAGTGATTAAATCTGCATCAGTTATGTAGTATAATTAATCAATATGGCATAGAGAATGGTGGTGCAGTGCTGATTAATTTGTATTTTAAATGCACGCATTTCTTGCTTCCAGCTCACCTCAGAAATACATTAATCAATTTGGCTGTACAGACAGAAGTGGTTTTAAGCAAAGGTATCATAGCTACTTCTATTCCTTTCCCCATTTACTAAATTTAGTGCTGTCATCCTTATATTGCTAGTGTTTGCTATCCACTATTTTGTGGACAGGAAATGATATTTTCAGATATAAGTGTCAGAATAGGGTTTAGGCATCCAAGTGAAATATAAGATTCTACACTGAAGCTCAGGCTTGTAATCCCCAAACCCCTGTTCTACTGCCATTTAACTTCAGAACTCTGTGAACTGCCTGAATATTGTGTTTCTCAGTTCCCAAGGCATCTGGTGTTCTCTTCATGCATAAAGCTTGAGTGAAATAGGCCATGTGACACAAAGTCTGATCAGGAGCTTCAGGAATTAGGAGTTAGGCATTACTTTAGTGTTTGACTTTGGGCATTCTCAGTCATGATTAATGTAAACACAGAGAACAGGAATCCTCAGACTTACAAACAGTTTTCATGACAAGTGGGAGAAGCTCCATCATATTTGAAAAATCATGGCAATCTGGTGACTGGAAAAGGGGAAACAACCCCCATTTTCAGAAAGGGAAGGCATGAAACCCCAGGAAGCTACAGGACACTCAGTCTCACCTCTGTGTCTGGTAATATCATGGAGCAGAGCCTCCTGAAGGCTCTGCTAAAGCATGCAGGAAATGTGGACGTGGTTGGTGGCAGCCAACATGGCTTCACCAAGAGTAAATTGAACTTTAAAAATTTAATGCCTTTTTATGATGTCCACAGTGCTGGTGGACAAGAGAAGAGAAAGAGGTGTCATCTACCTCGACTTGGGCAAAGCATAGGACACTGTCTGACATGACATCCTGGTCTTAGAACTAGAAGGATGTGGATTTGATGGATGGCCCTCTTGGTGGATAAGGAATTGTCTGGATGGCTGCACTCAAAGAGTTGTGGTCAATGACTTGATGTCCAAATGGAGACCAGTCATGAGTGGTGTTCCCTGAGGGTTCAGTACTGGGACTAGTACTCTTTGACATCATTGTCAGAGACATGGACAGTGGATTTGTGTGTAGCCTCAGTAAATGTGCTGACAACATCAAGCTGTGTGGTGTGTTTGACATGCTTGAGTGATGGGATACCATTCAGAGGGACCTTGACAGGCTTCAGAGGTGGGCCCATGCCAGCCCCATGAAGTTCAACAAGTCCAAATGCAAGGTGCTACACTTGGGTCAGGGCAATCCCAAGTGAAATAATGGGTTGGGCTGAGACTGGGTTGAGAACAGCCATAAGGAGAAGGACTTGGGGATGGTAGTTGATGAGAAGAACTTCAAAGGTTGTAAAGAATTGCCATTTCTAATAGCGAGTGACTTTTGCAAGCAGCCTGCAGAAAATAATTTGTATCAGGAGTTGTTCACTGCTTTGTGTCCCCAGATACATTTTCCAAAGATCCCTATCTGGCCAGGGGATGATTTTCTTCCTAGCATAGTAATAGAGAAAGTAAAGCCTAAGGGAAGGGGAGCTGAGAGCAGCCAAATGCCTAATTCCTATTGCTACGGCAAGCGTAATTATGAATGCATACTTAAAATAGTGACTGAATGGTTTCTGTAGCTTAATGAAACATTGATTTGGCATCTAAGTCACAAGCTCTGATACTCACAATACAGTCACTGGATGCAAACTGTTGCTGCACAGTGTCTGAAATTAATTGGTGGTCAGTCTATCTCCTAATAGACAGGCAAGTATGAAATCGTGGAGTGATTCTCATTATTACCCTAAGATTAACAGGGAAGCTGGGAATAGGCAGGGCTATATTTAAATATGGAAATGTTTTGTGTTTCTAGAAAAGTGTAGATTAGTAGTGGTAAAGTGGATTAGAGTTTACACAAATCCTGCTCTGCCTCTAACCTATTGATTCACTGAGAACTTTGCCACCAGGGAAATGTCCAGGCATGATAAACTGGAATCTTGCTCATTCTATTAGCCATTTCCTGCAGGAGACAAACTCCCACTTCCAAAATTAGATTTTAAGAGCCTATTAGAAATGCAGCAAAAGTGATAATTAGACTGAGTAGCTCCACTGCTGTCATTCATTTCCTACTAATCAGAGACCAGGGTATGCTGAGGGATATTTATGCCATACAACTCCAGATTTCCTGTGACTATGCTATAGTATTCAGCAAAATAAAGTGCCTTACTGTTGCTCTCTCCTCTTTGGACTTGTCCCAGGATGCTCTTATAGTTAAAAAGACTTAATAGGTTTTGTGGCTGTGAAGTATTTCTGTGAATACTTGAGTACACTACATTATGTTCAGTGGAACAGCTCAGTCTATTCAGCTAATCGGTGCGAGCACACGTATCACTTACTAAATAATTGGTTCAGCTTTGCAATATATCTACTTCCTCTTGTTTGAACTTGGCCTCTCTGAATCTGAAAGCTTTGTAACACTAAAGGTTTTCAAACCCATGAATTTTAACCCTGGGCACCCTAGCATGGGAGAAAGGGTGATCTTTTCAACACCTCTGTAATGGGGAATTTTTGCTGTTTGTTCTTACCAGAATGATTACTCTGTATGGAAGGGCAGAGTTAAAATGTTTAAATGTGCAGTTAAGAAGACTGCTCTTTAGCCTTGCCAGTCAGGCTGCTTGCCAGATGCTGGCACAGCAGAAGTATAATTTTTTCCCCTCAGAACTCCTATGTCTAATTTGAAGTGTCTTGGACGAGAGGGAATTTTCTACAACTTGACTCAAAGATTACACCTCTTCAAGGAGAGAGTGAAAGAAGCTAGTTTAGCATATCGAGGGCTGGGAAAATTTGAGCACAAGTCAGGCCAAATTGACTTTCTTCTGTGTGCTTAGCTTTGATATCCCAGTTATGAAACATTGTGCATTTAGGTCAGTAAGGATTGTAACTCTCAGTGACAAACAGCTGCAGTAGTAATACTTGAATCACAAAACACTCAAGGCTTTCTCAAAACTCAAGCCTGCTCTCCAACAAACTATTTCACACAAGTAGGTATTTCTGCCCCAGCAAAGTCCTCCTGAAATCAATCAGGCTTTGGAATATTGCTTTGGTACCTCACTGATAAGGTGGAATCCACTGGTTATGGTGTTCTAACTGGGAAGCAGTGTGCTATATACGCATAAAATGGACAACTAGTACCTGACAACATCCAGGCAAGCTTTCACGATGGCAGAAGTAATTGGCACAGACTTTAAAGTTTTATTTGAGCTGCACAGGAACCAACAAAACTCTTTGCATAAAAGTGACAACAGTTTTGAATTGTTATATGTTTCACATATAAAAAAGTTATATTATTTTACAAAGTTATACAAAATTAGGATCTGACCAGGCCTGTTTTATAGGACTGAAATGGACTGAAGAGTTGATAATGGACTCTGAGAGATAGGGTCTGTAATCTATACTTTGTCTAGATCTCCTTGAATCACGGGGATAGCTGTCCAGTTTTCATATAACACTACTGCAGTGCTGATATTGGGATTTTTAAAAGTTTTTTTTAGTTGAACTGACAAGACTATTTCAAATTAATGAAGTTAGAGAACATGTATTTCCTGCTATATATTCGCTTGTCTGTCATCCCATTATAGATTTCTAAGTTTTCATAAATGCACTTTCTATCACTATGTGTTCTAAATCAAAAATGCATCTAGAAACACTACATAAGTGTCTGAAAATCTTCTGCATAACTGTTCATTGTCTACAACTATTCTAATAACATTTGTGGTTTTTATTTAAATAGATTAGATGGGCATAGGTGAAGGCCCTTTAAAAAAAGGAAATGTGTCAGTTCATGTTCTTTTGAAAGCTAAAATAGGGCCTTCTTATGCTAAGGAAATACAGGAGTAGTATTAAGGACTATGTTTTCAGCAAAGGTGACAGTCTGAGAGAGGAAATGGCATGAAAGAGACTGAGACTGGAAAAAAGCATGAAAAATGATTGCTAACAGGCTACTGAGGGATCTCAAGTTTGATTGTAAATAAACAGTGTGTGCCTGGGAGGTGTATAGTTGCAGAAGAAACAACCTAAAACTCTAGGAGCTCTTTCATTCTGATGCTAACTTAGTTCAAGAGCGTTGTAATGCTCTCAGAGCAGAATTAATAAAGTAGTGATTCAAGTTTACTAGATTGAAACTGTAATGATTTTCAAAATTTTATATAAATTTTGTAAGTTAGATTCAAAGATTTCAGCTCTGAAATTCAGTGCACTGGAATGTCACTACAGGCTTAAGCAAAGTAAGAGAACTTAAGAGTAAAGTACCTTTGTTGTGTTGCTGAATCTAGGTGTCACTCCTTAAATAACACTCAGAACCTACAAGCATTGTGGACTCTGACAGAAGCCTGGTTTGGGAGCTTGGATTCTTTTCAGGGACTTGAAGAATGTTAGCCATCTCAGAGTCCAGATTATGAAGTATAGTCCAGAGCAAGTATGTAGAAAACACAAAGTATCTGCCTGAAAGGTGAGGGCTGGGTATATGGGTTTCTGCTGCAGAACCCTTACCTGAGAAGAAGTGATTACTATGCTCATTTTTATTTTACATGCCTTTTTTTTCTTTGGACTAATCTAGTGGAGGGTCTGTGGGTATGCAGGTTGCTCCAGGAGATGATGTAGGAAGACACAGCAGGTGCTTCTGACTACTGGGGAGACATTGTGGAGGAAAGAAGACACGATTCTCTGGGCCAGAGGTGGGTGAGGTGGTGACATTTTCTAGCTTCACAGTTAGAGACCTGAGCTAGTCTTGTGAAATACAGCTACTGACTTAAATGTGAGAACAGTTCTTTATTTTTTTATGTGGGTGTGCAGTGCCTTCATTTATCTGGTACCTGATCAAGTCTCCCACAGATAAGAAACAGTGACTTATAGTAGCACTTCAGTCTTGACAGTGTGTAAACTTGGAAACAGTTTTTGATTTCTTTCATCCCGAGTTTTGAATTTACTTATTTTAAGGCCATTTCATGAGTTACCCATGCTTGTAGAGTTCGGTGGAATATAAAGCAGGATTTTCTTGCACTTATAATATAAATGACTCAAAAAGCCAGTATTACCTATACCAGTTTTCCTTAGTAACCAGAAAGCAAATCTGGCAATGAAATTTTGTAGAGCAAGTCTGAAAATGGTTGACAGCTGAGAAGTTCTTTTAGGTTTGGCAATAGTCACAAACCAACTTGAAAGAAACAAACAAGGCTTGATGAGACTTGAAAATGAAGGCATGTGAGTGTTGCCCCTGGGTGGCTTTCTCCTTCAGCAACTTTTTCTTCTCTTGGCTTGCCTATGCTGCTTTTTCAGAAGTCAGGTTTCCCTGTGGATCTGTCTCTGAGTATGCCTTGCACAAGGGAAATGAAATACTGATTTAAGCAGTGATCTTTCTCTGTTATGATTAATAAATAGCGTGATCACTCAGCATCCATATTATTTGATACAACCATATTATTTGATACAAGCAGATTGCAGGTCTTCTCTTTCCAGCATGGGGACAACCATTTCTCTTCTGCTTTCTTTCACCTCCCAGCACGTTGCCTGCATTCTTATGTGTGAAATGTGTGTATGGAAGAATATTGTCTGTTCCTCTATTTGTTCAAGAGGAGGAGGCATAAACTGAGCCATTAGTGGAAGAAATAGAGCCTGAGCACACAGCAGCAACCATTTTTAATGAGTCTATTTGTACTGGGCCAGCGGTTAGCCCTGACCTTAAGTCAAGCCTGAGATTCAGTCTGGCAGTCAGCCAGCACTCTGATGAGAAGAATCTAAATTATGCATCTTATTTAGTACATTTATTAGAACATCTTCCAACATTTCCAAAACCAAATGGTGTATTTAAGAACCTCACAGTCCTGAACTACATTTAATGTGTTAGAATTCCTGCATAATAGCTCTCTGGTGTTTGCTAAGCTTCATCCCTTAGTGGTGTTTTATAAATTAATGGGAAGGAACTCTCCCTGGCTAAAGGTGTGGAGGAAGATAACTAGTGCCCATGAAACTAAGATGGACATTGCCTTTCTGGCAGTCCTGCCATCAAATTCTTGACCTGACATTTTATGCAGGGGGGTGCCCAGCTCTGTCTTGACTTGCAGCAGGCACTGGCATAGCAGCCATGGCTGCTCTGATGAAAAGCTGATGCCACTTTGGTCAAGAAGGGTGGTGATTTCTGCTAATAAAGGCAACACAGATGCTCATAGGTCTCAGGCAAAAACTGTGGGGTTGTTCACACTTACTTTTGGACTACCCCTTCTCCCTTTTTTTTAAACCTTCTTGGTTCTGAGGAGATCAAAAATACCTCCTGGAGAACAGTTTCTTCTTCTGCAAGCTTTCTATCACTGCTTTATAAGCATAGAGTTTCTGTCTAGGAAACAAGATTTTTTTCCAAGTCTAACCTCAACATGCTCTGCTGCTGTGTTTTAATAAGACACCAGGCAGCTGTGTTACAGCTGAACCTTTTTACAGATTAAAACCAGGAACTCAGAGCTGAGGATCTGAGCTTGTGACTAGAGTCTAGCTTGATAAATGCTCAGTAGGCCCCATGCCATAGAAAGTGTTACATCCTTCTGAGCAATTCTTCCTCTTTCATTATCCCCCACAGCCATAATTTGCTTCTCAGCAACTGTGTTTCTCCCTTAGCAGGTGAGCAGTTTCTGCAGGCACTACTGGCTGGCCTTTTGTGGTGGGAACTGCTGGATGCATGCTTGACTGAGCAACAAGTAGTAAATCTGGACCCTGGAAGGGCATGGGTTAAGTTCTGGCTTGAATTTCTAACCCTTTTTAAATTTTTTCCTAACCAACTCACTGTCTCTATTCTTTACTTTATTCAAATGATCTCTCTAAAATGATATATTAAGATCCTATTCTCTGGAAATGGAAAGAAACCATCAACAGCATTTTAAAAATTGCCTCAAAACTGAGAAATTATCCAAATATAGTAGAAACCACTCCAGGGCAGCTCTCTCCCTCTGTGTAATTGTTAAAAAGTGGGATAAGAAGCATGGCATCACTGTTTAGAGCAGCAATCATTTGCAGTCAGCAGCATGTTACTGCTCATCAAATGATCAGTTTGCTTTTGTAAAGGCTGGTAAGGTAGCCTAGACACAAATTGACCTTTTACAGTAGTGTGTATGGGGCATATGGGCTTCATGTCTCAGATTCCTATTTCACTTTCTTCCTAATGGTTGCTGTTCAAGTTTGCTTATTTCTTTATATTCAGTCCTCTGTTTAATTGTTAACGGTTTAAAGCATCAAACAGTAGAAAGCAAGGTAGAGAATTAACTGATACTACTTTACTATAAATGTTAGCACTCCAGCTGTTGTAGGTGGGTCTGATTAGATTGCCAGTTGTAGTAGCTCTACAATATTTAAGGTTGAGAACTGTATATTATCTAAAGGTCAGTTTCTTTAAAAGATCCATTTTTTTAGTTGCCAGATATAACAACAATGCCCAAAGAATTCACATGCTGAATGCCAGCTTGATGCAGATACTCTTTTTGAATATGCTATCCTAAATGGCTGTGGGTTTGAGAATAAGAATAGGGAAAAGGTAATTAGCTTAGTTGATTTAAATACTATTCTGCTTTGGAGGAAGAGGCGTATGCTTGGCTTTCACAAGAAAGTATTGGGAAACTTGTTTACATTATTTTCTACAGATTCTGCCTAAATGTTTGCAGATACATTCTGTGTCCACATTGAGTACCCCTCACCCACAGTGGGACATGATCAGAACCACATCTGTGATTGTAATTTTGAAATACTGTAAGCAGTGCCTGCTGTAGGTGCAAGCATTAGAAGAATCCTGGGAGTCAATAAGCAACTGAGGACAGAGGTGATCAACATTGCCCAAGCAACTAATTTCAGCTGCAGAGGCATTATCCTAAAAATTTTTTAAAAGTAAGATTTCTGCCTTAATCAGAATACATTTTATACTAGGGGTTTTCTTTGTAAAACCTTGAAGATATTGTCGTGTGGCAGGCAAATCAGAGCGGAGACATCCTGGATAAGAGAGCATGGTTTCTTGGTTATGGCAGCTAAATTCTACTTGAGGAAGTGGTCCTATCTTTCTAGGTGATGTAAAGAAAATTACGTACACCTGATTAATGAAAAAATAGGTTTATTTTACTTTCAGGATACCTTGATTGAAGACTCTCAGTAATTTCACAGAAGAGTTATTGAATGACAGGTTCTGAGGAAAGACTATGAAAATGTAACTAGGAGGCAATTCACTACTGAATATTGAATAAGCACTGAATACTGAATGAGCACTCTAGCAACTCAGAGGCAAGGACCATGAAATGCATTTGACACTTGGATGCCACTTACTGTCCATGTTACGTTTTTGTTAGTATATTCATCAGCCACAAGGCCATCAAAACCCATTGTACCATTAGGGTACAATCTATCTCCCAGTCTGTATTCCCTGTGCTGCCTCCCTAAACATTCAAGCTGTTTGTTCTTTCACAAGTGGGAATAGGTAGTTAATTAAGCTGTTCTTCATTTTGGGAACCAAGCTAAATGATTCACTCTGAATTGTTTTGGGCAGTTCTCTCAATGCTTAGTTTTAGTGACTTTTAAAGGACTATTTTAAAGTCAGGGTGCTTTTAATTCTTGCCTAATTCTTGCCTAAAGATAACTTCAAGGAATTTAAAAACCAGACAAGACATACATATGAGGATCACATTAAAGATATTTATGGAGTGTATGGGCTCAGGCCTGACAGAATTTCAGTGGGAATGTTATTCTTTGTGATGATAATATTACGTGTTCTTTTGGATGTGTTTCTTTCTGTCATAACAAGTATGAAGGTCTTTCGTGAGTGTTTAATTTATCAATAAACCAAACAAATTAATATACTCTAGCAACCATCACAATATACCAGTGATGAGTCCTAAGAGAACTGCTTCATGTTTATGTGCAGCTCTTCAGGACAGTATTCACAGAATCACATAATTGTTATGGTTGGAAGAGACCTCTAAATCCAACCATCATCATCCCTCACCCTGCACCCCAAAAGTAAAAATTGAGGAAAAAAAATTATAAAAAAGTAAATATATATAACCATGCCCACTAAAGCATGTCCCGAAGTGCCTCATCTACACAGTTTTAAAATATATGCAGTAATGGTGACTCCACCAGCTCCCTGGGCAGCCCATTCCAGTTCCTGACTGCTCTCTCAGTAAAGAAATTCTTCCTAAACCTCCCCTGGTGTAAGGTCAGGGCATTTCCTCTATTCCTGTCATTGGCTTTTGAAAGAAGAGGCCAACACTTGCCTCCATACAATGTCCTTTCAGGTAGTAGAGCAATAAGGTCTCCTCTCAGCCTCCTCCAAACAAAACAATCTCAATTTCCTCAGCCTGTTCTCATAGGGCTTGTTCTCCTGTTTACTTAAAAACATTAATGATGATTTCAATTGGTTTCCACAGGCATCTTGTAAATTATTAGCATGATATTTGATTTTTACAAATTGGTTTTTTTCAAGTCTTGTCTGACTTATATCCGATTACGCACTATGCAGAGTATAGTGAAGATCCAGACAAAATATTGGATAACACAAATGGCAATTAGATACTAATTTAAAACCTTGTTCTTGGACAAACCTCTTTTTGTTTTTTTAGTTGATGATGTTAATTAAAAGCATTAAAGAGTACATCCTGATAAATACAACACATCAGTATAGAACCAGATCTTGCACATGCCTAAGGATCTAAGTAGCAGTTAAGTGCCACAATTCATTCATAATCTGAGACAGAATGTCTTGTTTGGAGAGTCTTTAAACAGCTTTCAACTGCAAAAAACCAAGCCTTATAATAATTATTAAGAAGTGGGTAACCAAAGGTGAGAGTCTCTTCTTAAAACCTGACTTGCCTATGACCATCTAAAAGTGTTGTGTTATTACGCTCTGGGGCCCTAGCTGGCAATCTCCTTCTAAAGCCTCAACTTTATATACCACCCACATTACCAAAGTCATTAGGTTTTGGCAGAAAAAAAGACAGCATTCACAGAGAAACTGATGCATTATGGTTCAGACAAGTGGTCTGTGCAATAGGTGGGAAACTGATTGACTCCCAGAGGATGGTGGGAAATAATTCCTTTTCAAACTGGCAATCTGTACAAGTGAGGTCACTCAGGGATTGATATTGAGCCCAACACTGTTTAATATCTTCATAACTGATCTGGATAATGGGATCCAGTGCACCCTGTTTAAATTTGTTGATGATACCATACTGAATGGGGAAGGGACACTTCCACTTCTGTGGGGACACTCCCTACAGAATGGGGAGACCCACTCTTCAGGAAAACCTGGATAGACCAACAGAGTAGGCTAACAGGAACCTTGTAAGTACAGCAAAGACAAATGTAAGTTCTTTCACCTTGAGAAAACATAACCCAGGAGTGCAGTGAAGGCTGAAATCTACCTATCTGGGGAGCAGCTCTGTGGAAAGGGACCTGAGGGTCCTGGTGGACAACAAGCTCAAAATGAGTGAACAGTGTGCTGCAGTGGCAAAGAAAGCCAATGAGATTCTGGATTGCATCACCAGCAGAAATAAAGAAATTATTATTGTACTCTACTCAGTGCTTGTGCGGCTTCACCTGCATTCAGTTCTGGTCCTTGCTCTAAAAAAATAGACATAAGCAGGCTGAAAAGGGTCCAGGGAAAGGCCCCAAAGTTGATCAAAAGACTGTGAAGCCTAGTGTATGAGGAAAGGCTGAGAGAACTGGGTTTATTCTGCTTGGAGAAAAGAAGGCTTAGGGGAGACCTCACCATGTTCCAGCACTTAAAGGTAGCTACCAAAAAGATGGAGTCTCCCCTTTTATAAGGAGTCACGTGGAAAAAGTGAGGGGTCATGGGTAGAAGTTATGCCTGGTGAGATCTCAATTGGCCACAAGAGGAAAAATTTTCACAATGAGAACAATCAGCCACTGGAATAATCTCCCCAGGCAAGTGGTGGATTCTCCAACACTGAATACTTTTCAAATTCAGCTGGATGGGGTGCTGGGTCATCTTGTCTAGATGGTGCTTTTGCCAAGAAAGGTTGGACCAGAGGATCCTTGAAGTCCATTCCAACCCAGTCTCCTATGATTCTGTGTTTCACTTTTGACAGCTCTTGCTATTCAGTTTCCTAAAGTAACAGCTGTTCTAGTACTAACCCTTAAACCATGACCTTCATCTTAGTTTCTAGAAGAAAGAGGCTACCATTGCAGGAGATCGATAAAACTACCTTTCTTTGAGCTGAAAAGTAGAGTGCTGTATCTGGCTTGTAGAAGGAAAATAAGAACTGAAAATAAACAATGTACCTTCTTGTTGAAGCCTTGGTTTTGGAAGGCTAAGAATTGTGTTGTTCATTTAAATAATATAAATTTGCCATCATAGATATATACATACAATGGTTTGATTTGGAGGGGACTTTAAAGATCATTCACTTCCATATCCTGTGCCATTGGCAGGGATGTTAGTTCCATGTGAAGATTTTGAATCCAGTACTGATATCTTGGGGTAAGCTTTTTCAAGAATGGTGAATGTGCTAATTTGAATGAATAAATAAAACTTAGATTGTAATCAGGAAATAATTTAGACTGTAAAGGTGTTACTGCCTTCTACTCTCGAAATACAGATATATGATATGATATGATATGATATATGATATCTATCTCCCTGTTGCTTACAGGAAGGAACAGAACATATCTTATCTGGGAATTACTATGCCACTTTTCTTCATATAGGAGAGTAATCCAACTCTGTGTTACACCAAGAAGTGTTAATGGAGTAGCAAAGCAGAGATTTATTCCTAAATAGAAGTATCTTAAAAGTATAATTTAGTTTTAAATCCATCTCTATCTATCTCATGTATATGGGTATGAAGGAAAAAACACAGGGCTTCGTAGATTCCTGAAGTAGGACTATCAGATCTTTAGTGCTTCATAAAGCTGAATCCTCTGGAAAACTTACTAAATTAATTTCTCCCAGGAATTTTCTTCTTTGTGATACTATTTCTGTTCAGGAGCTATTTGGGATGGGATATAAATCACTGAACGCAGCTATCTAAGTTGAGAGCTGATATGCAGGAACATTCTTTATTGCTTCATATGATTCTAAGATTGTTCTGCACTGAGGTACTTGCATTCACAGCATTATTTTATTTCACATGTTATGAGTCAGAGGAACATTTCACATGCTAAAGATGGAATCTCTGTGACAGCATGATCATCTTCCTCCTCCAAGTGCTGCTGAGTGGCTATGCCATGCATTAAATAAATGACTAGATCTTTGTAATGCCAATGCAACTTTATGGGTGAGGGTTATTTATATTTATAGCATCCATAAAGCAATTTATAGTCCTTCTGCTGCTTGTTATTTTGTGCTTCTGAGCAGAAAGAGTGGACTGCAATGACTTAAAATGCAACTCAAGGGTGCTTCAAAGGTTGAAAAACTTTCTGGGTCAAAGGCAATGACTGTGAATCACAGTAATAACTGCTCTTTTTTAACCTTGTACTTAGAACTTTGTCTTTGGGCTATTGATGTCCTTGGGAAAGCAGATGTTAAGCATGCCTTGCAGCAGGCATGTTTGGTAAGTCTGCAAATCAGGAAAGTGAGGTGCTGAGGTGACAGGCTCCATCCCCTACCAGACTGGTGCTTGAAGCAGAACTGAATTCCCCGAGTCTGAAGGTGCTACTCAAATAGATCTCTTTTAATCTTTGTAAATCTGGAGGTACTAGAAGACTGCTACTCACAACTAAATTTAGACCTTAGTGGTTAGGCAAACAAGGGAGAAAGAGAACAAAGCTACCATCTATTGGAAAAGGGACAGGATTGGTTTTGGTAATTGACCCTGCCTCAATCAAAGGAGATGGTGCCTTAACCTCTGTACAGAGAGTCATGGTGCTTTCTGTTAGTGATGATGTGCACAGGTCTTCAGATACATACAAGGGAAGAAATATGAGAAGAAAGGCTGAAGATAGTCAGTGAGGGCTATGTAACAAACACAAAAAATTCTCTGTTGTTTTAGCAACAGCCTCTCCAGTTTTGCTTGTTAAAGTTGGCTACAATGAACCCGTGCCTTTGTAGACATACAGAGTAGCACTTGATAATAAGAAATTAATTTTTTTTTTAAACATTTTGGCATCACTGATGTTCTGTGATGTTTAACAACTTTTTTCAGACATTTACAGTGGGGCTGAGTGCACACTCAGTGAATCTGCTGACAATACCAAGCTATGTGGTGTAGTTGACATGCTGAAGGGAAGGGATGCCATCCAGAGGGACCTTGACAGGCTTCAGAAGTGGGCCCATGCCAACCTCATGAAGTTCAGCACAGCCAAGTATAAGTGCTGCACTTGGGTCAGGGCAATTTCAAGTACAAATATAGGTTGGGTAGAGAATGGATTGAGAAAAGCCCTGAGGACAAAATACTTGAGGGTGTTGGTTGATGAGAAGCTCAATATGAGCCATCATGTACACTTGCAGCCCAGAAAGCCAACCATATCCTGGGCTACATCAAAAGAAGTGTGCCCAGAAGGTCAAGGGAGGTGACTCTTAACTTCTACTCCACTCTCCTGAAGCCCCACCTGCAGTATTGTGCCCAGTTCTGCAGCCTCCAATACAAGAAGGACATGGGGCTGTTGGAGAGAGTCCAGAGGAGTGCCACAAAGATGGTCAGAGGGCTGGAGTGCCTCTCCTACGAAGAGAGGCTGAGAGAGTTGGGGTTGTTCACCCTGGAGAAGAGGAGGCTTCCAGGGGACTTTACAGTGGCTTTCCAGTACCTGAAGAGGACCTACAAGGGACTTTTTTCAAGGGCATGTAGTGATAGGACAAAGGATAATGTTTTTAATCTTGAAGAAGGTAGATTTAGATTAGACATTAAGAAGAAATTCTTTAGTGTGAGGGTGGTGAGACACTGGAACAGCTTGTCCAGGTAGGTTTTGGATGTCTCATTCCTGGAAGTGTTCAAGGCCAGGCTGGATGGGGCTGTTCTAGTGGGAGGTGTCCCTACTCATGCAGGGTGCTGGAACTAGATGATCTCTAAGGTCCCTTCCAACCAAACCATTCTATGATTCTGTATCTCCAGAGGATAAATTAATCAAAGGATGTGGGAGGTGTCAGGATAAGAATATAGCTCTATTAAACCTTAAAATAAAGTAGCTTAAAACCATCTATTTTTTTCCAGATAGCAGTACTAGTCCAGTTACTGAGCTATATTATTGAGTCACACTTCAATTTATTTTCTGAATTGTAGGAAATTTTATGAAGACAAGGTGTACTGCAGCAGTAATTCAGGAATTGAATAACTGCTACAATAAATGAAATCCAGGCAAATGTCTCTGGTAAAAAAAAAAAAAAGCCACCAAAGAACTCGCCAAACTTAAATTTTACTAGGACTGTGCCTTGGCATACTCTCTTCTGTCTTATATTTCATTACAGAAAACACTAATACATATTCTCTGAGGATTACAAATACTTTGAAATCCTGTGGGCTATTTTGCCATAGTTTTTCTTCTTTTGTACTGAGTAAAGAGCAAAGCCATGCACTTGTATCTGCTGCCTGTGTATGGTACAGCTAATTTTTCAATTTACATAAATAAATTACCTGCCAAAACTAATTACTTCTCTACAAGTTCTAAATACATTATTTCTCCTTTTCCTCCCCCACATCTGTCTTGTTTTAATTATTTTTGCATCAGTTGTCATTTTAGGAGCTGGTTTGTTCTAGAAAGGAATAATCGTATATGTCTTGCTAGTTTAACTAATTAAGATTGCTGATTTTGTATTGGTATCTGTAGGCAGAAATGGAGTGGATGCTCTTATATTGGTGCTCTTGGTTTTATGGATAAAGAAGTAGTTTCCAAGTCAGGCCAGCATTTGCAAAACTGGTGAGTTAATTTTCAAAAATGTTCCTGAGAATTAGTCTCCCAAATCCCATTTCAGTCTGTAGGACCTGTCCTCTATCATCTTTATTGCCTACCTTGTCTTTATTAGTCTACAGAACAATTGATTCAGGAATGTGTTGCCTGGTACTGTTGTCTAACTCCAAAATTTAAGTATCAGAGATATCAGTGAGCTTATTCTTTACTTTGAGTGTATCTAACTGTTTGTGGATTTTTTAGAACTATTTATGCTTTAATGGCACTCCTCATGCAATAAAGAATCCCATTCATCTCACAATTTTCTTTACACCTGTTCCTTATTTGGGATTCTTCAGTTTAGGAAGCTTATATCTCACTGCATTGTTTAATTGGGAGCATATCTAAGCTGAAGTACTGAACTCTGCACAGGACATTTGAGGAGAAAGTTTACCCAGCAGCTCTTTGGAAAAGGTATTGCCCAGCACAGGGAAATCCAGTTTTGTCTCACTTTTACCTGAACAGACTTGAATTTATCTTTCTCACCTTTGTGTTAAACATCTGATGTGCTAGCTGTGAGGGACCCTATGATGGTAGAAAGGTAATATGATTATTCTCATCCATTGTAAGCTATTTCTTTCTGAATAAAGCAATTAGATGAGCAGAGAAGGTCAGCCTGAGTTCTCTGTAAGTATACTTCTAAGTAGATCCATGGGTAGGAGGACCACAGTTGCTCTGGTTGCAAGGGTGGGTTAAGTTTGCCATTGTGCTGTACATTAATCAAGTAGATCTTAGTGCTATTTTAGCCACATCCCTGCTGGAGAGAAGGGGCCAGGCTTGCAAGGCCTACTCCAGATACTAGTGACAGCAGTTTCCTACAGATGAGTTCTGAAACAAGGTGTTGAGTGTTTCTCTGTTCTGGGCCATTGTCCTAGGACATATTAAGGCTCTCCTCTACAACTTCCATCTGTTTGCTTTCTTTGCACATTCCTACCTAACTCAGTTCTCTCTCATCCTACCTCCTTCTCTTCAAGGAGGCTGCCAGGCTGAGACAAATACTTCTTATGCGAGACTTGTTGGTCTTTGTTTTTTAACAAATGACTGAAGCATATTTTATTTGGTTCTGGTAGATGGACTTCTGTTCTGTAGCTTACTACACATTTTTCATTATATTCTTCTTGACGTTTTGACATTAAGTAATATTCTTCCTGTTTACAGGTCTGTGAAGAACACAAATTTCATTATGTGCTCTGTATGCCAAAGTCTTTGCTCTGGCTTTACTACCAAAGAATCCAGTCTGCCACATATCCAGTGGGAACACTCTAACTGTAATATGTGGAACTCTTGTTTCACAATGCTTTCTGAGAAGATACTCAAAATACATTTTTATTGTAATTGAGTTTATCTTTGAGGCATGTTCATTAATCCATTTCCATTTAAAAGCTCTTTGGTAGATACATTTGCTAAGGCACCTTGTAACTTACATCATTTGTTTTGAAAGAAAATCTTTTACTGTATTTTTCATATAAACAAGCACATACAATTCATCTCTCACACATATATTGTAAACAAGCACATTAATAGTCCTATCATAAACATTTCCCACATAAACAGAAGTGATTTGCAATAGCCTGAGTTAGTAATGAATTTAAAATCATACACATTTAAGACCTCTTTCCTTAGGCTACTTACAGTCACTTAGATTATAATTTTCAGCTTTTAGTAATCTACTTTGGTTTTTTACCAGTAGAAATAGTGGGGTTTTTTTTTACAGATTACTCCCTTTGAAGAGCTAAACACAAGTTTTACTTTTTCTTGGGGTTTCCTATTCTTTTTTACTTCTTCTTGTTGGCATTAAGTCACAAGAATCAGCCCACAACAGCCTAGAAACTTCCTTTGTACATTGATTGTGGCAGCATCAGAAGTAAATTGAGAAATAGGAAAAATTTTGAAATATATTGGAAGTGAGCAATGCAGTCTGCCTTGCTTGGCATGATCAAAGTACAGAGAGATCAGTGATGAGAGGGCACTCTTGACTGACTCTGTCACAGGATATAGAAACTCTGCTTCCCAGAATTAAAGTGGTTTAGTGCCTATATTTCTTACATACTTATGGTACATCAAATTCTACTTTTTCCACTTCTCTCAGCCATCACTAAGGCAGGATTTTAAGACTGAACTTTAGAATCTGGCCTGTGATCGGTGTGATACCTTGACCAGGTTTTGAATTGCCATATCTCCTTCCCAATCCCAAATGCACACAAATATATTCCAAAGAGAAATGATCCAGCTGTTACATCATTCTGAAGCACAGTTCTGCTTTTTTTCTAATGATTTGAAGGTATGCCTGTATTTGCATATAGGTGTACCTCACAGTTATCTGTAATGTGAATTTAAGACCTCATTTACTTTTATCATGCTTATCCTAGTATATCCTGCATAAGACAGGGCACTGGTGCTTAAGCAGTTCTGAAAATTTATGGAACTTGCTGCTTTCCACAGATTTGGAAAATCTTGCAGAATCAGGTCCTTTGATACTTATTTATATACTCCTTGTGCTCTCATACTGAGTTCCAATCAGATGGGTAGATAATGTCGTTATATTTTGACTGAAACACCTTAATTTTGGAGGTAGCCACAGTGTCCCACTGGAAGAGTGTGCAAACTCACGATCACCATAAAGCTGAGGGCTGCATAACCAGGAAGGATACAAATCTCACGATAAGATTAACTTTCCCTGTCTATAAAAATTCTGTCATATTAATGCATGATGCATAATTCTGAAGGTCTTGTCAGACTTCCCAAGGCTGGACATACGCAACACAGAATCATAATAAGCTTCAAATATTCTGACTGCTTTTCACAATAGGTATCTGATGTGTTTGAAACCTGACAGCTGTCGAGGTGTCATTGCTAGAAGAAGGACAGATCATTAATAACTGGGGGTTTATTACTGTACCCCTCAGACTCTTATTATATGTTCCAGATGCTTTATTGCTCCAGCTAAGAGTAAAAATGAAATAAAAAAAATAAAATAAAAAAAAGACTAAACAAATCCAAGACAAAATACATGATGATAGTTATCCATTATTTTAGCCCTATACATTGCAATGTCTCACTTGTGCTGCCCTTGGCTGAAAGGGCACTTGCTGCCTTCACTGTCTTTTTCAGATCTAGGGTGCAGTGACAATAGTCTAATTTTGGCAAGCTCACAAGGCACTGTTACTTATGAATCAGAAATTAGGGTCATAGGCCAAATAATTGTTTGTTTGTTTGTATGTTTGTTTTTCCTGAATAAACTTTGTTAAGTGACAGCAGGAAGGGGAAGTGTGATGCCTATCTTGATATATATTTGTGTTGAACTGATCTCAGTTGTACACAACTGGACGCATTTCCCCTGGGAAATGCCCATTCAACAACATGTTCCAGTGTTTGAAATTTTGTACTAAAGAAAAAAAAAAAACCAGTAAAGTGAAAACTTTATACTCTGAGATGAAACTTTTATTTCAATTTCAGTTATAAATTTTAAAATACTGCTTATTTTTACTGATTTTTACTGTTTTTGAGGCAGTTAATTAAATTGTGTACCTGTGGTCATACTGGCAATGTTTATTAAGATGTGGAGGCCTAGAGAGGAGCTCATGGTGATATTCCCAGGACACATGTAGGCTGTCAATACTGATAGCACCAACACTGCTAGTTTAAAATCCCCTACTTTTCATGTATGAAGCCAGAATACACCAGTGCATATTAGACTGTGTAAACTTTGAATGTCACCACTGCATTGTGCCAGATGCCAGATACCAAGTATGGTCCTAAATGAGGTGGCTGATAGCACATCTGTGTTGCTTAAGGTTGTCCTTGCAGTCCTCAAGGGTCTGAGAGTGGAATGAGCCATCTGACTGTCATGGGGGAGACTGTGAAGGACAGACTGAATGTTGTGAAAATGGTTTCTGAATCTTTGTATATTTTATGATGTAGTGCCACTGTCAAAGGCTCCATAGTGTCATCCAGTGTGAAAATAGGTCTGAGTGCCCACTCTCCTCTTGTTTCGCCTTTTGATCTTGTTGATCAAATTCAGGAGTCATCAGAATTCATCACAGTTGCCTTCTGTCCTGGAATTTACCACAAGTCTTGTGGCAAAAATGGCATGAGGACAGCATTAAAAATTGGTTTCTGCTAGTGATGTTTGTGTCTTTGGGCTAGGCAGAGTCAGAGGGGAAGAGGAGGAATATCTTAAATTACAGAATGGGAATATCTCAGCTGAGACCAGGGCGATGAGTGTTACTTTGTCATGAGAAAGCCGACTCTACTGAACAACACTGGACAAGTATTTGCAATCCTGGGCCCAGTTCATGCTGGAACTGTATGAACTAGACCACCAGTAGCACCTCTTCTTGATTATTCTTGCTACCACCTCTTATATGTTCTGGGATTCCAGTAATTCTCATCCTGAATTACTTTCTTAATGATGCTTATGAAGATTGTCTTTTACTTCCCTATGGGATTTTTGTTGATTCATGATTTTTTTCCTCTCTAATGCCTTGAAAGAAAAATTGTCAGGATCCTGAGTGCACCAGTAGGTCTCAATTCCCCTAATCAGCCTCACTTGAAACTTCCCACATCCCCTTTCTGTATCTTCTCTGCTCCTTGTACCAGCGACCCAGGTCTGGGAACTGAGTCCTTTTTGGAGTTACGTTGTTACCTGTTCTCCAGTTCTGTTCCTGAATTGTTGTCCTAGTTTTCTGTGTTGATCTTGGCTCTGACTCACTCCCTTGCCCTTGCCTGCTGGTAGCTGGGCTCCAGATGATGGAGTTGGAACCCGTTGCAGTTACCACTCCTGCTCTGCTCACCCTGTTTGGGATTAGGTGTTTTCACCTTCAGAGCCATCACTGCTTCTTTTTTTGGAGGTATTCTGCTCTCTCTTTGGACTTCCTGAGAGTGTGCATGGACTTGGGTGTGTGTTAAGATGTGGTTATACATGTACTGAGGTGTGAAACCCTTTACAGAACTGCTGCACACCACTGCCAGCATGTGAAAAAGGTGATGTTTTATCTGCACCAGTTAATGTGAAACTTTTCCTGTCCTGTCCTACCACCTGAGCTGTGTTTCAAGTCACTCTAACAGCACAAGTGATCATTTATTCCCTGTCATAATTATAGTTTGTAAGCTTAGTATTAGCTAGATAGTGCAGAAGTTTGTTCTTGCTAGGCATCAGCTAATTCATATTTGTAAAGATGAATCTTTACCACCTAACACCTAAGTTTAGAGTTCCTTACATAATTTTCTCAATAACCCACTCACAAAATAAGCATGTTCCTCAGGACTTCAGAGTATTCTATGGATAAAATCCATTAATTATTGTGAGGATTGCTTGGACATAACTATAATGAAGGGCATTTTTGGTTTTTTCAGTCATACTTTGTTCCCCTTCCTCTGAGGAAACACCTGCTATTTTTCAACTTGGTTTTGACTGCTCTACCATCATATCATATAAAAGTCATAGTAACTCAAGAAATGAGAAGCAGCCAGAAAAAATAAGAAATATGAAACCTGAGTTCTGACACATATAATTTTCTTTATTCTCAAATAGTATCTTGCTTCTGTTTTTCAGCTGCTGACTCACACCATGTCCTGCACCCCCGCTGTGCATCCTGCTGCTTCCCATTGTGTTGTACTCAGCCATTCCCTCTGCTGTCTTCTTTCAATGTGTGCTAGCATTTGTAGCAATAATCAGCTCATGCAGTGAAATGATGAATGATTCCAGGAGCCCCAAAGGAGCAGTCAGCTTTTCTAGTTTGAATTTGAGGAATTTCAGACAAATGTGTCATTTTGCCTCAGAGACGCTTGAGAGAGCTTTAAAGGCTATTCTTGAAAAGTGCAAAAAGAAAAAAAGAAGCAAACGTGAATGACTCTGGGGAGAGGGCTTTGCCTAAGACAAATATATTCTTCCCTTCCTCTTGCTGTGGTGACTTTCTCTAAATTGGGTCCATAATAGTTAGCCAACTTTTAACTTATTCAGATTCAAAGCTCCTAGTCTTTGTAAAAGGGAAAAAAACCTCATCAAACCACCATTTTAATGCAAAAATACAGACTCCAGCTGTCCTAGGGCCAAATATTTAATTTAACATACTGAGACCTATAGAGCTAGAAACTTGTATGAGTTTCTCATTTGATGGGAACTTTGTCAAAGGTTCAGGAACATGAAGTTTGCTCCATTACTTTTATATTGGCTTGTCTCTAATATCTATTAGTTTAGGCTGTGTGAAAAAGGCTGATTGTTTCATAAACTTTGAATAAGCATGTTTAATGTTGTGATATACTAATCCGTGTTGTTGCTCTCAACAATTCTATTGAAGTCACTTAATGTTTCCTCGAAACTTGATTGTAAGGAGTAGTTTCCTTACCTTCCTTACTGTTAAACTGGGCTAGATGAGCTCTTCTGTGTGTGGTTTACCCACACCTTTAAATGCAAAACCAAGCTTATCAGTGATAAATTCAGGTGATATGTTCTATTATAAGTGGGATCACAAAATTCCTTTTCACTCATGTGTCCAGC